>OU342457.1:1270000-2520000 GCA_910589355.1 Parapoynx stratiotata
CGTCCCGACCCATCTCGCTCTGAACCGGCCTAATAAAAATGTCGAGTGTGTGACGTGGTGGACCCGGATATAAATAAGTCCTTCTTGACGTCACTTGTTTGTATTATTATTAATAAAGAACTAAGGCACAAATAGTGCCTTTGGTGAACTTATAAAATTTAAACATAAATACTTGATTATAACGTTACAGTTCATACTAGAATTATAATGTAATTATTATCACTTTTGTAGTTATTATAAAATTTATAATAATTTACGTCGAGCCAACCGGTCCAGACGCTGACTCTGATAGGAATAGAACAAAACAATGAAAAAAAAGAGACAGACGGTAAGTTTAAAAACAGAAACCAAGAGAAAATGGCCGGAGAAGAGCGCAATAACAGCAAAGAGTCGCTGATACTGATGTAGCGCCTCGTTACAGGTGTCGAGATTCAATGTTTCATTTGTTTTCCATCATTTGAAAATTGGCACATAGAAAAGTTTCTTCAGCTGTCAGCAAACGAAGAGATCATGAACATTTGTGGTAAAAGCAATAGAAATAAAATGTGGTGTACTTCTAAGTATGCTCTAAAGACTTTTCAACCGAAGAAAATACTTATCTTACTACGTTTCATGCGAAATGTGGGTGTTAGCAGTTCAGCTTTCTACTTCGGGATTTTAAGTGTCATGACGTCATTGCAGTCGGTTGCATTCAATATTTAAATTTATTATATACTTTTAGAGGAATCATAGATATTATAATTTTTATGTTTTGAGGAAAATGCATCGCCAATCTAGCCTTTTATTGAGTAATGATTTTGACATTTAAAATGATATTAAAAATGGCATTTTAAAAACGAACGTAAAAACTTGGCTTTAAATTTTTACCAACTAAACATACAATATAGCAGATATATATATATTAGGTCCTTACCTATGAAATTGGTGTTTTGTATGGAGATTTTGGGGAATCCTGCATTTTCCATACTACATTTTTTTCAGTTTTCTTCACAACGACAAATCCAAAGATAATAATATTTGGCATGTATCATTAGACAAGCTTTAGTAATATGTGTAATATCACACTTCATAAAAATTATTTATCGTTTTTAAGTGAATGCAAATAAAATGATGTATTCGGGAGGCACTTAAAAGAGTTGTCTCCGTGTCCAATTTTAACACAATTAGCCTTACAACAAATTATCAAAACAAATCAAAAGAGCTCAAAAATATAGTCTATTTTTAGACGAAGTGATTATTTTTTAGGAATACTTTGAATCTTAATAGTTACAGACAAAATACTAAGAGGGATAAAAAACACCAATTTCATAGGTAAGGACCCAATATTATATTTTTCCACATTCATTATATTTGAAGACGATAGAGATTTTACTTTAAGTTAATACTGAGAGATGTGGAACATAACGCTTCTGCCTCATCTCAGTGGCGTAGTGGGTAGTCCGTGTTGGCTTTCGATATTGAAAGCAAAACTACCTTCGCCATGCTTCGCCAGGCATCGGATAGGTGACCAAAACTTTGTGATCTCGAACTCCTCCGTGCTTCAGACGTTGGTCCCGGTCGCAAATGCAACCGTTTCTACCCACCAACCCGCACAGTGCCAGCGTGGTGGTGTTACGGACCATACTCCTCATATGTTTCTCTATGAGGAAGGCCTGTGCACAGCAGTGGGACGTATTTAGGCTGAGGACTACGCCATCACGCTTCTAGCTCCGAAGGGTAGAGGTAGGTAGTGTTAACACACAATAAAGTATTACTGTATTAACTTTACCATTCTTTATTCCACGCAAACAAAATCGTGTGTAAAAGCTTATATAAAATCGGAGCAGCATAAAACTACGAGTCACATTTCCACGAGTATTAATACTTCCACGAAAAACGTGATGTCAGCAGTTTTCCGCTAGGGGCGCTTTAAACACGCTGTAGTTAAAGAGATTCAGATTCAGAAACTTGTTTTATGATTTGAGGTACGACATCAATAAACGTTCCTTAAGGAACACTGCCCACCAAAATGACCACCGCACAATCATAATTCCTCGACATAAGGTAACCCATACGTCTCGCGCGATGCAGTAACCCGCCGCGGCATATCACCGCAGAATCATTGAATCTCGATTGAAAATCAGTATTATTCACATGTCCCTTGGACAAGTTTTAATAGGACTATCAACGACTGTTGGGTACCTTTATTTTGACGTTTAGTCGTTGATATTCGATTAAAATAAATATAGAATACCTACGAGTTATCGTTTTCATGGAAAGACGATGCGTCTAATTGCGGATTTGAACGACAATCCTATAGAACGACTTTACAATCGGCGATATTGCCCCTTTGTGAATCGCGTCGCGTCATCGAGGTATCGAAATAAAGGAATATCAATTCTAAATTCATTAAAATAAGATTTAAATAACTTTATTAGTAATAATATCCTTTGCCATGACATGCCGTGCAGTGCAGCACTGAGCGCCGGCCCCAAGGCCTGTCCCAGACAGACGCGGCCTAAGTCTAGTATGAATATTCTGGTATCGTTTCACTCAAACTATACTAAGATTGGACAACTGGCAAAGTTTCCCTAAAAATCAAAGCTATTCATAATACGCTACCGGCCGCCATCAACTCCGCGGCCGCTGCCGCAGGCCGCGTCTATCTGGCCTAAAGGTTTTGTACAATTTCTCGGAAGGTTTCAGCTCGGAAATTTTGTGTAATCTATCATTACACAGTTCTCTCTGGCGAACATAGAGGGCAGTGGACAAAGATGAATCTCGCTAATAAAAATTTACAGCCGCCCTAAGCTTCTGTTGTGGTTGGAATATTTGGGAGCAATCAGTAAGATGACAGGTGAGATTCGTCTAATTTTTAATATTTGAATTTTCATACTTTTATCTAGGTCGGTGTTGAAAAAAATACATTAAAAACAAAGTTTTGTAGCCAGACTTTTTATGTATAATGCTTCACTTTGAGAGTTATGTTGAATAACAAGTATAAGCGCGAATACTAAATGTGTAGAAATATATTAAAATCGTTACATAACTTGTTTGAAGTATTGGGTTTAGTAGGCAGCAGGACCATCGCAAAAGATTCTTATGACAGCCGGCTCTAAAGCTATTATATTTTGGGCAAGTTGATAGGATTAAATAAAAAAAAACTTTTTAAATCCATACTCTTGTGTATGTTTGATTATTTATTAAAGGTGCTATGAGCCACTTACCAACAGGTATGATTGGCCATCGTTTTTGTTTAAAAAACAGCTTAATGTTAATTGAAAAAGATGGGCAGGCAATGACAATGAATTATTTGTGTCAATGACAAGAATATTTTATACAGTGTCTGTACAAACAAACACGCATCTCAATGCAATATTAAAGTATTAAAATAAGAAATAACAGCAAGGTCTTCAACCTTCACCGATCGATGGCATGAAGTAACGTCAATGATTCGGCAGATTTTTGTGAATCTCACGCAATTAACACATGAAGAAGTGCGATTGAGTGTTTTAGTATACATTAGTTTTTAGATACAAAAAGTGGCGCCTTTTTCTAATAGGTGTACGCAGAGATTATTCTTGATTCCACTTGCTACGATCCTTGCATATTTCTTGCGATTCTTTCTTTCTTTTCTTTATTTTTGTATGAGGAGAAGGCAGACTTCTTGCCATTTACGTTTCTTGCATATTATAGGCATCCCGTTGCTGGGCACAGGCCTTATGAGGAGCAAGGGCCATAACACCACCACGCTGGCCCAATGCGGGTTGGTCGATAGAAACGGTTGGGTTGCAATAGCGACCGGGATCCATGGCTTATCTTGCCAAATCACGGAGGAGTTCAGGATCACAAAGTTTTGGTCTCCCATCTTAGGCCTGATAAAGACTAAAATCAAAAGCCAAAGCGTACTAACCACTACGCCACCGAGATCACTGTACTAAAGATTACTTTCGCTTCATCTTCTGTTATTGCTGTCCTCATACCTGGTTCTTCTGACAAGACCTGGTTCTTCTCAAGAACGTCCTCGATTTGATTGAGAAATGTAAGCCTTATATTTTTGTTTTAATTTGCAATAAAGTTAATGCATAATTTTTATGTAATTTTCTTTTTTTTATTTAACATGTCTATATTTAAATGTATATATGCTACTCAAAAGTTTCAAATGTTTGCTTGTTGTTTTTGCTCTTAACTAATATGTTATTTGATCAATAATGTATCTTTTGTGTTGGTGTGTCTTTGCTAGTAACGTTTCTCTTTTAATAATTCATAAATTTTGATAGTGTTCTTTTGTTTGTAATAATTTCTAACATGCCCCTTTATTCATAAACGCTATTTAAGTTTTATGTAACCGTTTTACTATGGCTAGGTACCACGTGTTTCCTATAATAAAGACCAATATATAGTATCTTCCGATAATAAAACCTTTAGTATGAAAAAACAATGCTTTTTAATTTTTAGACCTTCTCCCTGTTATATATCCTGTCTTCCTCTTCTTCTTCTTGCGCTTTTCCCACTCTAGGTGACGTCAGCACAACATGTCTTCTTCTTCCATTCTCCTCTGTCACGTCAGCTCAGCATCCACTTCCATTATTCTCATATCATTCTTCACGCATTCAATCCATCGCTTCTTTGGTCTTCCTCTCACTCTAGGTCTGTCCACATCCATGCTCAGCATCTTTCATGTAATGTGACATTCAGTCTACCTGTATATAACTATTTTACATTTAATTGTGTTTCATATTTCAGTGAAACCCTTCCGTTACAATACCGTAAGAACCTTGCAAAGTTTCTTGCCCTTTGTTTCCGCTATTGACAATTCACATAAACATAATAATGAAAGTAATTTTAAGCGGAGGTAGAAACAGGTAATTTAATTTCGACATTGACTGTAGAAGTCTATATAAAATTTTACGGGAAGCTCGACTATTTTGTTTTTACTTGACATGGGTGGAAATGATGCATCCGATCCGCCTGTAACCGGTTACTAGTCCGTAGTCTATAGACGTTTTAATCCCTAATTATGTGAATGTCTGAAAATATTTATTTAAGGTGCTACGGGGGTTGGTAGGTTACGATAACCACTTACCATCAGCCCTCATAACACCGCATTAGGATATTAATCGTGGTTTTATCACGATCAACTGCCAAAGTAATAAGGAATTTCAAAATTGGGTGTGATAAAGACGTGATAAATATCGTATATAATTTGTTGTAAGTTTTATTGTGTTAAAATTGGACACGGAGACAACTCTTTTTAAGTGCCTCCCGAATACATCATTTTATTTGCGTTCACTTAAAAACGATAAATATTTTTTATGAAGTGTGATATTACACATATTACTAAAGCTTGTCTAATGATACATGCCAAATATTATTATCTCTGGATTTGTCGTTCTGAAGAAAACTGAAAAAATTTTAGTATGGAAAATGCAGAATTCCCCAAAATCTCCATACAAAACACCAATTTCATAGGTAAGGACCTAATATTAGGCATTTGATGTCAAAAGCATATACATATTTACTCCTATTTTCCCCGCGGGGTAAGCAGTAAGCAGACATAGTTCTCCGCTTGGTTCGGTAACTTCGGTAACTAACCAAGAAGGTTCCAATTTAAAATTTTTAAACAATTAAAAAATTCACAAACTTATTGATATACGATGTTCTATATCCAAATTCGCTTTGCCGCTCAAGAGGATAATTAAGGCTTTACCACTCGGATGTCGAAGAGCAAAAATGCTCTTTCCGAGATGGTGGGATTTAAAATAGGTTTGTTACACTTATTATCTTAATAAAAACTAAGTAATCCTTATTCAGCATGACATATCATTTTTATTGTTGTCATTAGATTTAATATATCTTGGCTGGTCAACTTGGCGTGTTGGGTTCCCTGTGAGCTACAAAATTCATCTTAAATAAATATTAGATGTTCTCACGTTAATATTATAATCTACGAATACAGATGCAATAATAGTAAAAGTGCAAAAACTTCATTCGCAAGACATATTAGGCCAGATACTCGGCCGTATATATCATTTCACACCAAAATTTATGCTTTTCCCACAGGCTTTTCCTGTTATACGCTTTCCTAGCCCAAACAGTACAGGTACTAACGGTACATCGTAGTTAATTATTCAACCAAAGGGCGGCGCTGCTTGTTTTTGGATCGCGCTATCGAAGATTTTCCGTGGACCAATATAACCTCTGACCTGCTGACTCTTGATAGATTTATATTTATACGAATATGAATAACAATCATTTATAAAAATATATGAAATATACAAATTTTTTGTAGTTTGTCGGCCTTTGCTATTGCGAAGGCAAAGCGACAGACTTAATATATTTATTTAGCGCTTTATATACTGAATAGCTTTTGCCCGCGACTTCGTCCGCGTAGAATAGTTACTTTGAAATAGTGTGATAGTATGTAGCCCATGGCGTTCCTCAATAAATATCAACCCGGATTTTTTTTTCAAATTGGAACAGTAGCCTCAATTGCTGGAATTGAAAATTTACTCCTACTCTATTATTAGAAGCAAAGTTCATAGTGACGTAAAATTGTCCGTCATTTTTCTGGTAGGCGTTATTTAATTTTTGAACATTCACCCGCATGGCAACCGTTCCCATGGAATATTGGAATAAAAGGTAGCCTATGTTCTTTCAAATTTCGGTTATATTGGCTTAGTAGTTTTGACGTGAAAGCGAGACAGACAGGCAGAGTTACTTCCGCATTTTTTATATTATTATGGATTGTTTATTAAGCGTTGTTATGAGGAAACCATTTCTCAAAATAAGTAATTATTATAATATAATAATTACTTGTAGGAACCATTATTATGTCTGTCTTCCTAAATCATGTTTGTCGTGAGTGAGACGTGGGATTCTCGCACCAATTCTTTCAATTATAATTGAACTGAAAATATTAAAATAATTTTCATTAAATTATGGAAGAGCAATAGAAAGCGAGCGCTTAGAAATAAAACAGTGTATGTCAGACCGCAATAAGGTTACAAATATACTTGAATTGCTTATAATGCCAAATATTGTGAGATAAAAGAGAAGATCTTTTAGTAGTAGTTGACGAAGATTCCCCCTAGAAGACCGACTGTACCTACCAAAAATTAACAGTATCATTAAAAACAAAGGTAGTTTGAGGAGCGTGAGATGTGTGAGCATTTACATGAAATCTCGGTTGAAATACGCAAATTTACAAGTTCGTGTAATACACATTAGTTAACCCCCGAAGCAATAAGAGGTGTGTTTTGATTTAAATTGGAAAAACACACCAAAATACTGGATCTGACACACTGGCATGGCATTTGTACTGGCATAATTGTGGCTTCGGCGTTCACTAGATACAAGCATGCCAGTCGCACAGGAAATATAGGCGTGCAAATGCTTGTACAGGCATGTGTATCGCAGATTTAATTTTGCTTATTTTAAATTATTGCCAAATTAATATTGTTTGATTATTCTTCTCGAAGTACGATCTCCTATCGAAGGTATTAATCATTTTTTTATAAAAACCTCAGCTAATGACTCCACACTACCTGATGATAAGCAGTAGAGGAGTACAGTGAAGATAGCTAGAGCAACATGCTGACATACTGCCCTAGCCACCCTCACCTTGCAGGCCCGAAAAATGCTTTTTCACGCCTCTTTTAAAGGAACCTATATTGTAAGAAGGAGGGAATAAGTGTGCGGGTAAGGAATTCCACGCATTCATTCCATTAAAGCTATCTCAACTTTGGAGACCGAAGCACGAAACAGTTGCGTGGAAGATCTGTTGAACTACTGGCGTTGGTTACCCATGAAGTCCTTACACGGGTTTTTTAAAAACTCAACAGGAGAACCCCAACCACTGTAACTTTTGTAAATGGTTGGAAATAAATATTTTTTGGATGAAGTCCTCCTGCGGCTGGACGGTCTTCTGCCCTGGATTATCCGTCCGTATCCACATTACATGTCGCATTGTTTGTTTATCAAATCGCAGTGGCATTTGCAAAAAGCGAAAGCGGTGCTGGCAAATTACGATTTGCCGTAATTAATCGTCAGAAAATTTATTACACAACAATAGCGATTGCGGAATATCAATTTGAAAGTCCAAAAGAGTTAAGAGTGATTTGACAAATCGATACGATATAAATAATCTAGTGATTTATCGCATAATCATAATAGCTTACATTCGCAACTATATACTAGCCCAAAACCTTTTAAAGCAAAGCTGCTTTTTTTGCCTTTTAAAGCAAAAGCAACACTGCTGGGCTCAGGCCTTCCTCATGAATGACAAGTATGGGCGTAACACCACCGCGCTGGCCCAATGCGGGTTGGTAGGTACTGGGAAGCAATGGTTGCTAATACTTTCCGAAACACAGTGGAGTTGAAGATCAGTAGGCCAATTCTGCTATGTCATTTTGATCTGAAACGCACTAGGAACGCTTATGTTCGAACGTTATTGGTATTCTGCTAGCATAACGTAACTGTGCGTTTCGGTTGCCTTCGGTTCCATTCGGTTTGCTATTTTACATAAATCAAAAACGTAAAGAAAAAGATTACATTTCAAACATCAATGTTTATTCTGCTAGCATTCTTTCTTCAAACGCATTGGTTACGCGATCGCAACGATTTGGGAACGCCCGGTTAAATTTATAGTAGAATTGGGGTACAGTTTTGGTCACCCATCCAAGGTCTGACCATGACGAAGGTAGCTTTGTTTTCGATATTGAAAGCCAAAGCGTACTAACCACTTTGTCACAGAGCTCCTTGAAGCTCGGATGCAGAGCTATTTAATTATATGTAGTTACATCTGTCATGGATGCTGTTATTTTGGTTTGAATTACAGTGTGGGTATGAAATTCTATAAAGCCCAGTAATGGCTTACGTGGGACCAACGTTATTACTGGTAAAGGGTGGGTGTCCACTGACAACCCCTTTAGAGACATATGCCTGATAATATATGTATAAGTATTTTTTGGTTTACACTCGATTGTACAAATTATGTTGGTCGACCTTGTTGCAAACGCCTCCTCAGAAGCTATTAATTTTTTACGGCGTTTGATGGCAAGCGAGGAGATCTGAGGTTATGACAGAGCTGAGTTGTGATAAGGGCTTGTCCCTAACTATTAAAGTGAAGGTTTGTTTAGTTTGTTGGTTTAGATTTGGTTTGTTGGTTAGTTTAGTTAGTTAGGTTTAGAGACAAATCGTCACCGCGTATGAGCAATTTACTACTAAAAACTAAATTTTTAATATTGCGCCTACCGATTCTAAACGTTTATTGGCTTGTACAAGAACTCACACAACTGAACTTATAAAACGCAGATACGCGGTATCATCCAAGTGCTTAAAGCGGTTTCGACCAGCTCGCTCACTATAAGAGTCGGAAGAATTCGTCATTGTCACACCTCACCTCTGTCACAACTTTCCTAGGTCTCCTATATGCCTCTCCTTTTTCTTATTTCTGTCATTTTCCTACTTTAAGGCCCGATTTTTCCATCCTCAGATAAAACTATCTGTCAGTCAAATGTTAGCTCTGTCCCTTTTCTTTTTAAGACTTTAGAAAGTGACAGTGATAGTTTTAAATGGCGGAAAATTGTATCGGATTGAAAAATCGGGCCTAAATGGGGGCAAAACATGTCTTCCACATCCATTCTAGTCTGTCACTCGCCAGCTCAAAATCCTCCTTTCTTGCTATAGAATTCACACAGTCAATCAATCGTTTCTTTGGTCAGCGACATGCCTATGAACACTTCAAAGCAGAACAGATTGGCGTGGAGCCGCAAAAACGAATCGAAAGTCAAAGCCATCACGATGACTGGCGAAATATTTAAGTGGGTTTTACAATAGACCGTGCTGTATTTTTTTACTTATTAACCAGCCATCATAGTCATATACATTTTGACGACCTCCGTGGTCGAGTGGTCTGTACGCCGGTCTCGAGGCGTCGCCGTCTCGAGAAGTCCTGGGTTCGATCCCCAGTGGAGGCAAGTGTTTGGGTGATGAATTTTTAGACATTTGCTCTCCAGTCTAGGATGTTTATATATATATTTATATATATTCAGTATATTAATATGTATTTATCTATTAAATATATTTGTCCGTCATCCAGTATCCGTAACACAAGCAGCATTGAGTTGCTTAAAATGGGACTAGTTGATAGGTGTGAATGTCTGAGGATATAATACAATAAAGAAAAATGTAAATGAAATTATATAATCAATATTGAGCAAGCCGCTTGCCTTGGATTATGCCTGGTGGCAGCTATCTCTGTAGCTGAGAAAAAGTTTGGTACGAAGGTCTAAAAATTGCGAGAGTTTTCAGAAACCAAAATAAGCAAAGGTCATCTAACATCTCTCAATCTTTGCTATAAAGCTTTTTAAATTATCTTCGCATACGGACTCGGTGTCGGCGTTGTGTGAAGCGTCCTTTATCTGAGTCAGTCATAGACGTAACCCATAATACGATACAGTTCAGACCAACATTCTGTGTTAAAAAACATACTTATGTTACGAACTTGATATATTTAAAACTAGCTGTTGTCCGCGACTGTGTTCGCGGTTTCTGGATTTTTAACGATCCCACTGGAACCTTTTAATTTTGCGGAATAAAAAGTATCTAAGATGTTGACCAGGGATATAAGGTATCACTATGCAATATTAAAATCGGTTCAGCCATTTCGGAGCTTAGCCCGCACAAACAGATGAACAAATAGTGGAAAAAAAAAATTTTTTTTTTTATTTTTCCTCTTTTTACATGCCCTGACTATAATTTAAGGTTTTTTTTATGTACAGACATTCGACCTCTACAGTTTTATTGTATGTATAGATAACAAAACTGCGCTTCCAATTTCTCTGACACGATTTTAACTTATCTTTGTCTTTTTAGCTTTTTTTGTTGTTTTGTTACTCTATAAATTTGGTCTTTCGTGGCTCTTTACATGCCTCTTGATCAGTTATATGATTTGGGTCGTAGATAACGAAAAAGTGAATAGTTATGTTTCAAGATGAAATATGAATATCGCTTTCCGTACACTGAGTGTGCCCGATGCATGGCTTGCCCCTGTTACACGGGGACCTGGCAAAATGTGGGTGCTTACACGTCTGCTAACCTCTTCGGGGATAGAGCGTGATGATCTGTTATACATACATACATAAAATCACGCCTATAATCTCCGAAGGGGTAGGCAGAGTCCAAGGAGCACTGTGTTCCTTAAGACCACATTTAGCTAAACAAAAATTGGGTTTGGTCAGACGAAAAATCTTGAAAGAGTAGTAACAAGTGGCTAGCTCATCGCCTACACAATCACAGACCCAGTACCCAATACGCCTTAGTCGCCTTTTACGACATGCTAGGCGAGAATAGCAGTTGGTACCATTGGTTGGTTGGCAGTTGGTGGCATCTGTTATATTATTAGGTCCTTACCTATGAAATTGGTGTTTTGTACGGAGATTTTGGGGATGTCTGCATTTTACATACTAACATTTTATCAGTTTTCTTCACAACGACAGATCCAAAGATAATAATATTTGGCATCTATCATAAGACTAGCTTTAGTAATATGTGTAATATCACACTTCATAAAAAATATTTATCGTTTTTAAGTGAATGCAAATAAAATGATGTATTGGGGAGGCACTTAAAAAGAGTTGTCTCCGTGTCCAATTTTAACACAATTAAACTTACAACAAATTATCAAAAAAAATCAAAAGAGCTCAAAAATATAATCTATTTTTAGACGAGGTATTATTTTTTAGGAATACTCTGAATCTTAATAGATACAGACATAATACTAAGACATAATAAAAACACAAATTTCATAGGTAAGGACCCAATTTGTAATGAATATGTTATAAATTGTAGCTGTGAGTTCAAAAAGTATATAAGTTTAGGAGAAAAAGAGTTTCGTTTTATTTCATTTCATGTCTATAGTTGTATGTATGTTTTATGTCATCTGTATATGTATTTAGTTTATGTTTGTTATTAATATATCTATATTTCTCGATGTATCTTTATTTGTGCCTAATTATGGACTTAGTCTGAAATAAACGTTTTTTATTTATTATTATTTTATAAAAAGCTAACACGAGTTATGAAATATACAACGATTATCATTCACACAAGAGGTAGGTAGGCGTCTTGCAGTGGTCCAAAAAGCAATCAATACCATCAGCCGTATGACGTCCACTGATGGGCATAGGCCTCCTCCTAAGGTTCGGAACAGCGGATTTTTTTGATAGTTATTTTTTTATTATATTTTTTTATTACAGACAACAAAGTCCCGTCCTCAGCCTATATACGTCCCACTGCTGGTCACATGCTTTCCTCGTGGAGAAACAGCGCTACGAGCATAGAACATTCGATAAGCCCAATTTGACGTCTTGTCAATCAAATATGGCGGCTATCGAAGCTCTATGCTCGCACTGCAGTATCGAAAGCCAAAGCGTACTAACTACTAAGCCACCGAGCGTCTCAACAACAACATATACAATGACATATACACAACAACATATCACACTTATATCCCCAAGATCCCAAAGGAGTAGGCAGAGGTTTCTCCCACATTTTGTCTGATAAATAAAACTCGTTAACATTGGGCGAGCGTCAACCGGGCACCGGTTAGGCAAACTCAGTCAGTCTGTCTACCTCTCTCTCCTATACTTTTTATATACTGAAATAATTATTTTTATCTAAGATTGATTATTCCTTTTTAACGAGTGCTAAAAATGAGGGCATAAAGAACAAGACTATCAAAGTATCAAATTAAATTATGCTCTGCATAATCATGTATATGTTACTGTAAAAGCTCGAATCACGGTAAATACTAAATATGTCCAGTAAAACCTAATAAATGTCCAAAAAGGTTTGCGATTCGAATTTTTACCACAATTCACTAAGTAAATCTTAGGATTAACATTAAAGGCTCGAAAATGTTAAAAAAATCTTGTCATAACTAGAATGTATTCTGATAGATATTCATGACCCTTATAAACAATATTTGTGTCAATAATAGCTGTATCTAAATTGAGTAGACATTATAAATTGTATACCTAACCTTAACCTAATATCTATCAAACATTTTGTTTGTAAACTTTGTTTTGACGCGTCATAAGTGTGACTACTTGTTACCTAAATGATTAAATAAAGAATTTCATTTCATTTCATAATATCTATCGATTAATATATATTGGTAACATATATTGTACCATTATATTCAAGTTTAACAACATTCAAGTTTTTTCGCAATTTGAATGTTAAATTTAACTGCCAATGTGTTTACAACTTTTATTTTTTAGTATCCTGATTACATGTTCATCTCAGTGCACATAGAAAAACACAGCCTCATTGCTAGCTTAGGGCGTCTTGCAGGAAATTAAAATCGTCATTTAAAACTAGATTTAGTAATTTTCTGAAAATAACAAAATCGAGTTTTATACAATAGTACTTTCGTAAGGTAAACAAAACAAAGGTACCTAATGTTTCATCTCTAAAATGTTTAAAAGTCGGCTTTTTTGTTTACTTTTTGACAACTTGGATTGAGACGTACTTATAGACTTTAAATGTCCTGCAAGACGCCCTTAGTGTCTAATTATTTGCTGCGAAAATAATAAATGGCGCGCAGTTGGAAATTTTGTGCAAATTAATATGCAGAGTGCAGGTCATATGGTCGTCTTGCACAAAATATTAAAATTAGCAATGTTAAAACACAGACATCTGTAAAATCTCTTGTATGGAGATCAACTGTCATTGTAGCGAAGGCGGATTAGTCTCTTGTGAAGCGGCCATGACCGGAAGGTTCATCGCTATGACGTCACTACGTGTTTCTAAACCAAGTCACTATGTTATATAAAAAGTAGTATATAAAGCTATTCTAAATAAGCCTCGTTTCCGTAAATTATGAGTAGTGGGAGAGTTTTTATACATAGTTTTACATTTGTATTTTTTTGTTAATTTTATTGATATACAAAGGGCCCGATGGTACCAATCTTTTAAATGTTTCATTACAATATGCGTAGCTTTTCAATTTTCAATGCAATGGCTTTAAATTCACTTCAAATGAAGGACAGTCGAGAACTGAGGTGGTGAAAACCATTGATCACACTGAAGCATGACACAGCATTGTATTTGTACAACCCTGAATCCTCATTCATTCGTTTATTAAATATTCTTTTATATGTTATTGATTTGTATAACTTAATTTTAAGCGTTTATAATTTATAATTTTGTTATTGCAGGTTGGCGCTATGACTGCGGTGAGGTTGTATGACACAGTTCTTTGCACTACATATTTGTCACCAATCAAGTTATTAAGTTATAGATTGAACTTATCCATACAAGATCCATTAGCTACCGTTTTTAACACTACCTACTTTAATGAATATACTTATAATTGCACAAAAAAAAATGCAAAGTATTATCACGATGGTAAATTCGAACTTTTGCGAAATAACCCCTAATTTAATTTTTGCGTCTTGCTTTTGCGCTCGGTTTCACTCGCGTGGAGCATTTGGAAGCATTCTTTCTGTGAATAGCAATACAAGCACATCCATCTGTTTTTCTTTTGCCTCCGCTTACACTAATTTTAAAGTATGATATCATTAAACTTTTCTAAAACCTTATTTTTTGTATTTGTCTAAAGTTTGTTTTCATTATGTCTTCAAACTTGTGGAATGGAAATTTAATCAAATATTGTTCGTTCACTGAGTCAATACAGAAGTTATGAAAGAGCAAATTAAAAAAATATTTTTTTTTCTACCGGATTTTAAGTGTTCAGGTTAATTATGTTTATATTGGTTGGGTAAATACGAATTCATTAGAGAGTTGTGTAAAGCTTTTAAATTTTGCTTACTTCGTGACTTTTCATAAAAATATAAAGAAATATCCTTTCGAGAATGTATATTAGTGTCAACATTAATATCACAGTTTAAATAATTACATCAAGGCAGCAGCGGTAGCCGAGTTGGTGCGGAGGGGGCATTACTCATTCGAGCGGCCGCGGGTATCGCGGGTTCGATCCCACCACTTGTACCACTGAGTAAAAATAAAACTTATAAGTAAGAATAAGAAAGAAGAGTAAGAATAACACTTCATTGTGAATATCGCTTCCTCTCATTGTGCCCGGTGCATGGCAACAGGCTCGCCATCAGTTAACATATCTGGCGAAATGTTCGAAAACTTACAAAAAAAATATTAAATTAAATAATACGAGCTCAAATATATGGTCTATTTTTAGAAGAGGCAATTATTTTATAAGAATATTCTGAAACTTAATAGTTACGGAAAAAATTGCTAAGACAGAATAAAAACACCAATGTCATAGGTAAGGACCTAATATTAACAAAATTTTAAGTACAATTTTTGTTACTAACTAGACTTTAAATCTTAAATAGAAACCTGAAATAATATGCAAATTGCAAATGTGAACTCATTTGCAAATTATAAATTATTACAATGCATGCACTAGCGTTTTTTTAAAATTCCTAATAACTTTATCTGACCTAGCATTAAGTCTACTTGCTAAATGGTTTTAACTCGACTTTCAATCAAAAACTAAAACCATTGTATACAAACGATAGAGATATTCTTTACTATCGTCTGCCTGGGAACCTATACATACATACATATTATACATACGGGTACATGTATATTGCTGCCCAGATAATTATTTTGCAGCTCGACAAGTCATTTTGTTGCCCAAATAATTACATTTTCTGACCAACTAATGATTTTTCATTTTTCGGTTGACCTTTTTGCAGCTGACCAAATAATTAAATGGCTGCTCAATTAATTTCTTTCCTTTTTATTGTATAAAGTAAATAATTAATGTTCAAATAATTTAAGATTGGCGAATTAACAGCACACGCTCAAATATTAACTATTAGGTCAGATGACAACCTTGATCTTGTCTTGCACAATGTAAGGTATTTTTTACTTCGCGACACGTGCTAAGTATTATATTGAGTATAATAATAGTTAGCATATTGGTGGCGTAGCGGAGCACTAAGGACGATACTAAAAATACGGCACTCTTCCTTGTGTTAAGTTCTTGGTTGGGTGACCAAGCTCTCGAGTTTTCCTTCGTATATATGCAAGATTTAGGACTAAAACGGTTACCGTAGCTTATGAGCAGTTGATATACCGGTAAAACTTATAATTGATTAAAAAAAACCGCTTCGTTACTTCTCCTTTCTTTTTTCTCCTTCCTTTTTTTTTTTTTCTCGAGGACAAAATCCATTTACGGACCTACCAACCGCTGGCGAGGCGGACGGCGTGTGTGGGACTCGCTCGGCGGCGGCCGAGAATACCTACTAAAATTCACTGATATACCTCCTTGCCCGTCCGTGGGAGCGACCCGGGGTCTGCCGAAGCAATTCTCCGAGCCGGTCCCAGGGCTTCCCGACCTAGTCAGACACTAGGTCGGGGTTTGCGCCAGTGGGGGATTCCTGGACTTAACCCAATCATGCTTTCGAAAAGCGAATGTACGAGTCAAATTTGAAGAGCTCCCTCGATTTATCCCGGATTTTATCATCCGATCCTAACCTGATGAATATGGGATGTGAATTAAACCATTTAAAACAAACGAAGAGCGAATCGGTTCACTTCAGGCATCTCCGAGTAATCGGGGAACATACATAAAAAAAGAAGTTAAACGCGGTTAAAAATCGAAATAAAAACTTATAATGTAATTGAAAGTAAAGTGCTTCCGTGCAGATTGCGTATCATAAAATATTCTGACATTCACAAGTTGAAGAAATAGCAGCTTCGATTCCTAAATTAATCTACAGAAACAGCAATTACTTAATTAAATAACGTTTATTAGTAAGGGTAATAGTTATTAAACATTCAAACATTGTTTAAAACGAAATCTACGAAATAAAATGGTACAATTGTAAATGCAACGCTGCTGTTTCAATTTTCCACGCGAGTGATCTGTTACCGAAATAATCTCGGCGAATGTCGACAACCTAGACAGTTATGTAAATGCCTAAAATCATGAAAAACTACCGTTATTTCACTGCTACAATCAGTGATTTCACGTCTACACATAAATAACTTGATTCACCAACAACTAGCTCAAACTTTGCTGCGTATGCGTTTATGTTACGGTTACTTGGTCACGGACCACCATCATCAGCCAATGCACGCCACCGCTCTCGATTTTCGGTAGTTCTCATCCAGCATATCGTCGTCTCGTCTTGTCACAGGGCGTCCACTCAAGAGCTCTACGACTCCAACGACCGTCAGTTCTAAAGCTAATATGACCGGTCCCCTACCAGTTCAGTTTGCTAAATTTGGATGGCTGCGTCTTTGACTTTCGTTCTCTATCGGATCACATCATTCCAGATGAAATCCTTATGAGAAACTCAGAGCATGGCCCTTAAATAGCACGCCGAGCGATTTAAGCTGGTGGACGAGGCAAGCCGTGAGTGTCTACGTCTCGGCACCTAGGTCACTGGTCGAAAAATTTCGACTTGAAACATTGAACGATGGTTGACGAGAAGACTTTACGAAGCTGAATCCCTCTATTGGCTTCTCTAAAATATTTATATATTATAATATAACTATTTTGAATTCAATCTTAATATAATTTTCAAGATTAGAGACTGGACAGAAAATATAAAACCTTTTAAATTAATTTAATCTTAAATTAAAATTGTTACTTATATGTGTTTTATTTACCGTAGATAGAATTAAATAAAAAAAAAATTTTGTTGATTTATTTTGTTGCAATTAATCTAGTAATATTTCTGATAACTAAACAAAAACCCGACAAAGTGGCTGTCTATAAGCACGGCACACAGAGCTGTAAGTAAATATATCTAATATAAGTAATAATGTCCACTCCTTTAGTACTGTTTAACTTTAACCAACAAATAAATTACGTAGAAGTAAAACAGATTATAGCCTTCATCCACCGAAATAAGATACCGATCATTCATGTTGCCGTCATCACAACATAACCCGTAATCGAGGCCCAGAGAAGTCTCGGTCGCTATTTCAACTGTTTTCGACCACCAACTCGCATTGGGCCAGCGTGGCGTGTTACGGCCCATACTCCTCATGTGTTTCATCAAGCGGAAGGCCTGTGCCCAGCAAATTGACGTGATAGTAAGAGACCAATGCAACTCCGACATAGACTTGCCATTAAGTGACGAAAAGCCACAGTAATTGTTATGTCATTACCTGTTTTAATCAATAATAAGATAAGTAAAGAAAAGCTTTATACAGTGATAATTTACACTAGAGGTACTGCTTACTACCTTGTCTGAAAATAAATGTACAAATAAAACAGTGATAAAAAACATTCGCATCAGTTCACATAATCGCTTTGCATTTAAAAAAGAAATAATTTAGAAGTAGCAACTTATGTTTAACAAACAACTTAAAATTATGGTCTTTTCCGTCTACAGACGTAAAATTTAAACCAGCCTTACTGTAGACTACGAAGCCTAGCAACAGTTAAATAAAAAACCATTCAAAACAGTTGTACGTACATAAAAATTTATAAAATCATATTCTGAACACATTGTTATAAAAATAATTAACTACGAGTACAGATGCAATAATGTACTTATACTAAGGGCAAAGATTAAAGTAATTATTACGGAAACGACGCGGAATTTTATTCAATGTCAGTTATTTGCTACGTTTTATTAACTCACTTTCTGGTTTGTCTTCTTGTTTGTCCGGTTTGATTATTGTAGTTCAATTTTCCACTTCCTGGCTAAATTTTAATAACGTGGGATTTTTTAATTTTTATCTAATTTTAATCGGAGTGATCTCTCTGGTTATATCCAACAGTTTGGTCTAAATAAAGTTACTGAAAAATGGTTTCTTATGATAACTTATACATTAATGACAGCTGTAGTTGAAGCGAGAGCTGTGTGTTGACATAATAATTATATCTTTAATATGATATGAGTAATAACTACGATATTTTATATTACTAGCTGTTGCCCACGACTTCGTCCGCAGTTACTATGGTTTTTTAACTATCCCATGGAAACCCTTTAATTTTCTCTCGAAGTCTCAGCCCGATCGGTTTAAAATTGACAAAGTTTAAAGACATACAAACTTTCATCCCTTTCCTTATGCCTACCTCATAACATCTACTTGCATGCCAAATTTCAGCCCGATCCGTCGCGTGGTTAGGGCTGTGCGTTGATCGATCACTATGTCAGTCAGTCACCTTTTAGTTATATTGGGTCTTTACCTATGAAATTAGCGTTATTTTTCTCTCTTAGTATTTTGTCTGTAACTATTAAGATTCAGAGTATTCCTGAAAAATAATTACCTCGTCTAAAAATAGACTATATTTTTGAGCTCTTTTGATTTGTTTTGATAATTTGTTGTAAGTCTAATTGTGTTAAAATTGGACACGGAGACAACTCTTTTTAAGTGCCTCCCGAATACATCATTTTATTTGCATTCACTTAAAAACGATAAATAATTTTTATGAAGTGTGATATTACACATATTACTAAAGCTTGTCTAATGATACATGCCAAATATTATTATCTCTGGATTTGTCGTTGTGAAGAAAACTGAAAAAATTTAGTATGGAAAATGCAGGGTTCCCCAAAATCTCCATACAAAACGACAATTTCATAGGTAAAGACCTATTATATATAGTATAGATTAGACTTATTTTTGCATGTTTTGTTTTACTCTTAGATTTATGTTTTGGCAATCTATAGTTTTAACTAAGTAATTTTTTATATTAACAATTTAGTGATAGTCATTATGTAGCATCATGTAAATGATGTTAATTTAATATTGCTAATCCGCAAAGTGTATTAATAATAATCAGGATTTTTGCTTCTTTGTAAAAAAAGGTAATGAAGAAAAAATTGTTCTTGTCATTTTCCGGATAGTTAAGTGTTAAGCGAAATCATTATTGTCTTTTTATTAATGGTAGGTACTACTACTTGATTTACAAATTACGTTTCTTATGGTTATCAGATAAAAGTATATTTACATTTTAGAACTGTAAATTAATGATCGTATTCAATGGACATTATTCAAATACGAAGAAGAGTGTTGAAAGTGCTTAGTTTAGCCTATGAAACACCGCAAGCATACACATACTATATTATACATAATATTTTAACGGTACTATTTACGTATGTAAAGGTATCAACGGCCTGAGTGAGTTGTCTAATATATCTCACACGCGGTCTGTGTAGGCGCACGTTACTTTTATTAACGATAAACAAAAACGATTAGATATAGAAGAGTGAGGGCCAATACTTCTTAGGAATAATAAATAAGTCAAAGGAAAACATATGTTTTCCCGACTTAAAGAAGGAGAAAAGAGCCTATTATTATTATATAAGTCCACTGCTGGACATAATAGCCCTCCTCTAATGTGCGCCCTTTCACCTTCACAATTTGTTAAGCATTGTTTCTATGAGACAGCTAATAATATAGTTTTCATTGTAAAAAAAACTCAACTTTTTTAGTTGCGTTAAAAATGACAATAATTTCTATAGGCGCCCCTAGCGGAAAATAGTTGAATTACATTTTCCATTGAAATTTAAATTTTTGATTCAACTAAAACAGTTGAATTTTTTACAATGAAACTTACACTTCACTGAAGCAACGAAACCAAAACAAACCATAGTGCAGGACGTCCCTGCAACGTGGAAGGATGATTTGTGAAGGATAGGAACACAACCCGAAGATAGGAAAATGGCGAACATTATGGGACGCATTAAGTTAAGCTGTCAAATTTTGGTTCAGCTCAAACTCGGTGGAAAAGCCTAAAAGCTGGTTTACAGGTATAGTATTGAGAAATACTCAAAACCTACACATGAACTACTGGAACAACTTGGAAGAATGCAGGCAGGCTAGACTTGCGCTACCACGAATAGACCCCCGCTTCTCCAAGAAACTCCTACAGCTAAGTAAGGCTCGCTTACGTTTAGTAACGGGAGCCATAACAGGTCATAGCTATTTTAACAGGCACCTTTTCAATCTAGGTATCACCGACAGCCCCCTTTGCAGAGCGTGCATGGGGGCAGAAGAAACAGCCGCCCACGTGCTGTTGGAATGCACTGGGGTAGCTAGCTACCGGGCAAAGTACCTGGGAAACCCGGGTAACCTCCGCGAGGCTGTCCTCAACGTGATGGCGCTGGGCGACTTCCTGGCGGAGTTGGGCTGGCTGGAGTAGCCAGCCTTCACCCTCAAACGCAAAATAGGCGCTAAGTCGTCGAGTTGCGGAAACCGCCCGCACGAAGAAGAAGAAGAAGAAGAAGAACTCGGTGGCAGAGTGGTAGGCTTTGGCTTTCAATATCGGAAATAAAGCTACCTTTGCCATGGTCAGGTCTTGGGTGGGTGACCAAAACTTAATGACCTCGAACTCCTCCGTGCTTCGGAAGGCACGTTAAGCCTTTGGTTCCGGTTGTTATTGCAACCATTGCTACCTACCAACACACATTGGGCCAGCGTGGTGGTGTTACGGCCTATACTCCTCATGATTCTCAAAAAGAAGGCCTGTGCCAGCAGTGGGACGTATATAGGCTGAGGATGATTTTTTGTGCATCTTAAAGAGAAGTTCTACACAAGAAATATGGAGTTTGTATGTGCATTGAAATAAAAAAATATTAAAAATTACCTTCGGGCACCTTCTTAATAGATAAAAGACAATCAAAAATTTAGTCTCGCACTTTAGAGACGTAAAGAGTGTGTTGCCATTACTAACTAGTAAGTACCACTTGCCAAGTATCGTGTCAAATCAGAGAAGTTGCAACACTCCGTTAAAAATGCAACTCAAGGTTCTTTATCGAGCATTTTAATAGATATCTGATCATGAGACAATTTGTATGTACAGTCAGCGTCAAATAGTTAGTGACACTCAGGGTGCTCAAATAATTAGATACTACCAAGACGTCAATAATATCGGTATAAATAAAGTTCCATAATGTTGACAACACAAAAGACTTTCCATATTGTTGACAACAAAATGGAAACTATATTTGTGCCGATATTATTGACTTTCTGGTAGCGTCTATTTATTTGAACACTCTGAGTGTCACTTAGTATTTGACGCTGACTGTACACATGTAAAAGTACTGATGTGTTCTTTTTTTCTTTTAATGTAATTTTAAGCATTGGCTCTAGGAGATTTAGTTTCTGTGTGTGTTGGTACATAGTAAATAATAAATTTAAATACTTCTAAATAATATTAATCAATCAATTGTATCAAACAACACCCTGGAATTCGGTCTCCTTTCAGTTAGTCAGTTTCAGCGGTTATTATGGTTTTTTAACTATCCCACGGGAACCCTTTAATTTTTCATAATAAAAATTATCTAAGATGTTGACCAGGGATATAAGGTATCACCATGCAAAATTTCATTGAAATCGGTCCAGCCATTTCGGAGATTAGTCCGTACAAACAAATAAATGGCAAGAGAACAAAAAAAATATTTTTGGTATTTTCCGTCTTTTTACATCACCCTGACTTGGTTTTAAATTTTTTTTCGATATACAGACATTCGACCTCTACAGTTTTATTATTAGGTCCTTATCTATGAAATTGGTGTTGTGTATGGAGATTTTGGGGAATTCTGCATTTTCCATACTAACATTTTATCAGTTTTCTTCACAACGACAAATCCAGAGATAATAATATTTGGCATCTATCATTAGACAAGCTTTAGTAATATGTGTAATATCACACTTCATAAAAAATATTTATCGTTTTTAAGTGAATGCAAATAAAATTATGTATTCGGGAGGCACTTAAAAAGAGTTGTCTCCGTGTACAATTTTAACACAATTAAACTTACAACAAATTATCAAAACAAATCAAAAGAGCTCAAAAATATAGTCTATTTTTAGACGTGGTAATTATTTTTTAGGAATACTCTGAATCTTAATAGTTACAGTCAAAATATTACTAAGTTAGAATAAAAACACCAATTTCATAGGTAAGGACCCAATATATGTATAGATTATGGGGTGCTTGTGTGAGCGTTAAAATTAATTTTACAAAGTTTCTTTTGCTTGAAGTTGATTAAATATTTGCGTTTGTCTGCAGCTTCCTCGAAAACCGTGATTTAGTTGTGTACCATACCAATTACGTTTAACCAGACAAATGTTTTGTAGCACTATTGTTTTTGACATTTTGCTAAATTCTCAGAATGTTCAATACTACAATACTACAATCATAGAAGTAATATTTATACTTCGCATACGTCCCCACTTAGAAGAGTTAAAATAGCTCAAAATACAGCGCCATCTCTCGATATACACTAGACGGTTTATGTATGTTGGGTTTTCGGTGACAATTCTGGATTGCCTGAACTGATTTGTATAATTCTTTTTTTTTTATTTGAAGGAAGATGAGTTTTTTCTTTACTTTTGAAGCATGTATTTCCGAAAATATTAAATTTAATCACAACATCTATTTTATTTTTAAATACCTGTCCAAAATAAACTACACGTTAGGGTTGAAATGAAAGATAGAATCACTCTCTACTTTAACCATAATAAAACATTTATTTCCAGATTTTATTGTACAACTTTGTTGGCGTAATATTGGTACCAGCATTCTATTGTTAACGGTCACTAAGATTATCCACGGACGGACAGACAGACAGACAAACTTGGCGAAACCTTCCTTCCTAGTAAGGGCTCCTTCCTAGTTGACTACAGAACTCTAAAATTAAAATTATATTTTTTACCTGCTAAACTACCAATATAATAGGACACGCAAATTCTAACCTACTTTTTTTCGATAGATTTTCAAATATTACCAAATTAAATTATATATACGAAAGTATTTTTCTTTAGAAACTAAAGTGGTGTCGCACAGACATTGATAACGCCGTGCAATTAATTGTTGGCTCTAAGCTATATTTGACCTCGCGAATTATTTCTTTATAAAATTGCTAATTGAGTTACGTCTTGTAGGTTATAGCGACAAGTTTTTTATAAATTGATTTATAGTTTCAGATTGAATGTATCTGTACGGAAGTATTTAGAAACCTTGGCATCTTCGAATAAATATCCTCAGGTAATGCACTCTTTGGTAAGTATCCTTTTGGTGTAGGCGAAGTTTTCTTTCTTTCTACATTCACCATTCCTTAAGTCTTATTAATGTCTAGTTTGGATTTTGTCGTGATGTTTCTTCAGGACGCTTTCGATTTGGTAGAAAAAATAGCGGTACTCGCGACATATCCCTTTTTACTAAGAAAAAGGGTGTTTGAAGTTTTTATTGTACAATCTTTGTGCAATACGTAACCATAAATTCTATTCTATTCGGTACGAGCTAGCTACGCAAGAGACGAAGTTCAGTTTTCCAAGCGAAAGCTTATGTAATTAAAACATAGAGAACGATAAGGGGATGACAATCTAGCAGCACTGAATACCATAACTTACAAAATATTTATTAATTAATTAAGAATTTTATAAAAATTATTACCTATAGGTATTGTTGTTGTATTTTATGATTGCGGGTAGCTTCGCTCTTAACTGCTTAAGGTAGAGTCTACAGTCGAATGATTTAGTCGCCTTAATGTATTGCAATATCTTTCACATAAAAAAATTATTATGTACGTTACGCCAATTATCATAATTATCACAATGTACGTTGGAGTACGATGATTTTGACTTTTCTTGATAAAAAATAACAAGCTAGGCTTCTCAGGAGACAAAAACTCACATACATTATTGAAAAATGTTTGAATACATAACAGTAATGACTGTTATGTATTCACAATAGAATTCGACATTGATTTTCTTATGGTGTACACATACAGATCCAATGATTATTGTTCATGGAAAATTCTCGTGTACACCGTAGGTATTGTTTTATGATGGATTACACACGGAATCCAATCAAAAACTTATTAATTATACGCTTATGAATGAACTGGGTGGAAAATGGCAATTTTAGTAATTGTTATCAATTGTATGATCATATGACAATAAATAAGGTGTTATATTGGGTCCTTACCTATGAAATTGGTGTTTTTATTCTCTCTTAGTATTTTGTCTGTAACTATTAAGATTCAGAGTTAAGATTCAGAGACTATTAAGATTTGATTTGTATTAACATAAAAACAATGAATAATTTTTATCAAGCGTGTTCACACACATATTGTTAAAGCTTGTCTAATGATACATGCCAAATATTATTATCTCTGGATTTGTCGTTGTGAAGAAAACTGATAAAATGTTAGTATGTAAAATATAGACATCCCCAAAATCTCCATACAAAACATCAATTTCATAGGTAAGGACCTAATACAAAATGCGTAGCAAAATAACATTTACACTTTTTTATTTTTGGGAGGGGAATACCCTTTATGGGTACCATGTGGGATTGGGTCCCCGTCAGGATCTTCGGGATTCCGGTATATTTAAATTCCCCCCTGTGTTCTGTGGCCCGCTAGTCGACGTGCGCGCAATCATGAGGAACGTGGGGGCAAGACATGCGTAGTGGAAAGCCTGACAATGCCATTCCATTATTTAATTCCAAACTCCATTATAGAATACTTCAGTAGACATACTAGTATATAAATGGCAAAACTATTATTTTTAATTTTAATCCTAATTCAATTGTGTGTTAATAATATATATTTTATTTGACGTCTTTAATGGTATAATGTTACGTTTAATTACTTTTTAAATTGTTTTGAATGAGACATGTTTGAATTAATTAATTGTATAACTTTTTATTACAATATTTGCACGCTTTGTAGTTATAAAGCAAATTTTAGTGAAACTCTCTAAAAATTATAATATCACAATGTATGTATCTAAAATTATGCAAATAAAATTTCTGATTTCTGATTTCCCTTGGAACATCCTCGGAACACGTAGGACATCCTCGCAGTGCTACGATGCGTGGTGAAGGTTTCAACTAGCCCCAATTTACGCAGCTAATACTGGTGTTACGGATACGAGATTAACTTTAAATTTCAGTTTTAAGAAAACCGTGAACCGTTTTAAGTAGCTGTGTGACGGCAGAGTAGAATACAATTGTCACCACCCCAAATCTCTCCCGTGGGTGTCGTACAAGGCGACTAAGGATAAATCAATGCTGAGGAATAGGCAGCAGCGTTCCGCTTACACCACCTAGCAATAGCAATGTACTGCGACTTTTGTGCCCGATAAATGGGAATAGGCTCGCCACCTATTACATGGAATCTAACATAATTGGCGAAACGTGGGTGCTAGTTCACCTCTGCCTACCCCTTCGGGGATATAGGCGTGATTTATGTATGTATGTGTGTAATACTGGTGTTACGGATACTAGATGACGGAATAATATATTTATTAGATTAACTTTAAGCTTCAGTTTTAAGAAAAACAAAAGCAAGGAAAAGTAGCCGCTGACCAAATAATTAGATAAAAGACTTACGCAGCTCAATAGATAGATATATTTACAAAATATATTATTTTCATGATTGTATTTAACTTGCATTGAATGAATGTATGTTCGGGTAAAATCTTGCAAATCAATTTTTGAAGCAGACATCTTCAACCGATTGAGCTTATTTTTTTTATAAAAAACATAAAGAACCAATACTGGAGAGTAAAAATTGCATTGTAAACACCTCATCGTGACTCGAAACTATTTTTCATTCGATGGAGGAAAATGCATAGAACCTTGGATATGACGACACCTTGAAACCGGCTTGCAATTACAACCCTTATTGCTATTGACAGAACAATGTTCATTAGCTAAGTTCGTTAATTTTAGGCGATCATATTAATTTCATTCTCAGCCTATATACGTCCCACGCCCCACTGCTTGGCTCAGGCATGGAGAAACACACGAGGAGTATGGGCCGTAACACCACCATGCTGGCCCAATGTGAGTTCGTGGCTAGAAAATTTGGTCATCCAAGGGCCGACACGAAAAAGTGCACTTAGTTTTTAATTTCGTATTGAAAACTTACGACCTCGAATTGTAAAAACTACGTTTTATATGCTTATACTATAAAGTCCACAAATATCTCTTCAGCAACTGGTGTTAATAATTATTGTCAATAGCTTCGTTTGTTTCGTCAGGGTTTAAAGGAATACTAACTAATCTTAAAAATCGAAAGTTTTTTGTTTACTCGCTCACGTCATTATTACGGAACCGGACTTCGTGAAAATTGCAAGACTTGTAGGAACACAGAAAAAATAACTGATGAAAATAGCTAGCTGACAAAGACTGGTGACCGCACATAAAATAGAAGACAGAAAGTCATTACTAAGATTTAACTGAATGGCCTATAAATTTGGTGCTTCGCCTAAGTTTATTTCTAAGCTAGTTAAACACATAGTTATAAATATATACAAAGTAAGACCATTAAATTTTAGGGTCTTCAACAGGTGTTGTGGTTGCGTCATCGGTAAGTGATAATAAAAATCTAAGTTAAATAATATTAGATAAAATATTTTGAGTAAGTAGGTACTAAATTCTAGATTTTAATTAACATAAAAAAACGGAAAGTTTATATTACGCTACAATTTTTAAGAGCGTCTGGTAGTATTATTATTTACAATTTTTTTTTCATGTTATTAATGACGGAAGCGGCCGAGTTGTTGAGGCACCACTCGTTCGAGCGGCCGCGGTAATCGCGGGTTCGAACCCACCGCCTGCACCACTGAGTAAGAATAAAACATTATGTACAGTTCATTGTGAATATCGCTTGCCGCACATTGTGCCCGGTGCATGGCAACAGGCTCGCCCCCTGTTTCATGGGGACTTAACATACTTGGCGAAATGTGGATGTTTAACACCTCTCCCTACTTAGAAATTATTATATAAAATCTCTATTGGTGAGCTAGGTACTAAACTGTAAATAATTTCGCTCTTATTAACAATCACGGCATTATTTTATATTACTCACACCTACAAGTATCAACTATCCCCTTTTTAAGCAACTAACGCTGTTCTTGTTATGGATACATATAAATGTTCAGAAAATATACAATACATAAAGAAACATCCAAGACTGGAGAACAAACGCCTGTATTCATCACAAAAACATTTGCTCCGTCCGGGGATCGAACCCAGAATCGCTCGACATCGACAGAATCGGCGACGCCTTGAGTTCTGCGTACAGAACACTCTACTAATACAAAAATGTAAATAAAAAAGCTAAAGGCCGAGACTAACACTAACGAATTTGAAACTTAAGACATAATTTAAGCTCGAATCAAAAATATTTATACTCACTTATACCAAATAAAAACATTAAAAACACGATTTAAATTAATTTGCAAAATCGTTGACTTCAATCAACCACATTTGTTTACATCCATCAATAAAAAAATTGCAATTTTACGTCCAACAACAATTTTAATTAATTTAATTATTAAACAAGTTTGTCAATAGAACTTAATAAATATAGTTTTTATAGTGAAAGATGTTTAATCAAATATATTCTTTTCCTCGGCAATAAATTATGTATTCGCTTTAATTGAGAGTGAAAGGCTCCAAGCATTCATAATGAACACTAGCTGTTGCCCGCGACTTCATCCGCGGTTGCTATGGTTGTTTAACCCTTTATGTTTCCGGAATAAAAAGTATCTAAGATGTTGACCAGGGATATAAGGTATCACCAAATTTAAGTACTCGTATTTACTTTCTTAATATAACAATTTTAATAGGCAGCAAGTCAATACGAGTACTTAATTCTCGTGAAAAGCTAGTAAAACATAACTATTAGGTCCTTACCTATGAAATTGGTGTTTTGTTTGGAGATTTTGGGGAAATCTGCATTTTCCATACTAACATTTTTTCAGTTTTCTTCACAACGACAAATCCAAAGATAATAATATTTGGCATCTATCATTAGACAAACTTTAGTAATATGTGTAATATCACACTTCATAAAAATTATTTATCGTTTTTAAGTGAATGCAAATAAAATGATGTATTCGGGAAGCACTTAAAAAGAGTTGTCTCCGTGTCCAATTTTAACACAATTAAACTTACAACAAATTATCAAAACAAATCAAAAGAGCTCAAAAATATAGTCTATTTTTAGACGAGGAAATTATTTTTTAGGAATACTCTAAATCTAAATAGTTACAGACAACATACTAAGAGAGAAAAAAATACCAATTTCATAGGTAAGGACCCAATATTAAATTGTGCCAAATGTGTTAAATTCGAAATGACGTTGTAAGTTAACAGTAAAAGTTCTAGTGTAAAGGTTTATTTTTTTCTTTTTAGCGCATTTAAATAAAAGCTTGTTTTAAAAAAAAAATATTTTTTATTTAATCTTCATAATGGAGATTAAATAGATTGAAGAGCGAAGATTAAAGAAAAATATTAACAAATATTAAAAGAGAAGAGAGAAGAGAAAGATTTAATTAGATTTAATAATATAATTAAATCTTGTCTCTTTCATCTTGCCGGAGCGGCATTAATTAATTTTACTAAAATAAAAAGTTTTACTCGCCTGTATAGCATTTGTAATAGTAAAAATGAATCAAAATCGGTCCAGAATAGGACTCTAAACTTACAATAGTATGGGTCGTGACACCACTACGCTGACCCAAGGAGATGAGTGGACACCAACCAACGGCCAACGGCTTAACATGCCTTCCAAAGAACAGATGAGTTCAAGATCACAATGTTTTGGTCACCCATCCAAGGCCTGACCATGGTGAAGGTAGCTTTGTTTTCGATATCGAAAACCAAACAGTAACCACTAAGCCAACGAGCTCCTCCACCGCCTGTTCCACTGAGTTTGAACAAAAAAACTGATTGTAAATATCGCTTGCCTTACATTTTGCCCTGTGTTACAAAGTTGGAATAAATAATATAATATAGTGATGGAATAAAAGTCGTAAATTAATATTTGATTGCTATGACTAAGAAACATTCATTGTTGTTTTATTTTGTGATACAAAGTCGATTACAATGTAATTTATTTTTATTGCGTCGTGACAATGTACTAAGGTATCGTCGTTACCTGCCCACTGCTGGGCACATACTTTCTTAAATGGAGAAACGCAAGACCATTGTGCGGGAAGAATTGATTGCTGCTGGCAATCCGAATCAAAGGCAACGTGATTTTCGAAGCACAAAAATTTCAAGATCACAAACTTTTGCCCACCCATCCAAGGTCTTACTATGGCGTAATTCGTATTCTTTTTAACATATTAAAATCTCAAATACATAATATCGATAAAAGACTTGGACATACAATTAAATATATGAGTATAAACTGCCTCACAATATTTAACAGGATATACATATTTTTGAATAGATGCTTGTTAAAAAAATATGGTGCGTATAAATATCTTTATTATTATTTTGGCGAGTTTTTGTATACTGTATCAAAAAAAAAATTATGTTAACTTAGAAGAGGTTTATATCATTTTTCGTATTTTTTAAAACATCATCTCTACGAATGATTTTGAATTATTTAAATTTTTCAAGTCGACTTGAAAATAATAAATATTCGTACCGGATAACATAATGGAGTTTAAAAAAGTTGAAGTCTTAGTTAAAAATCATACGTACTTGAGCAAATACGTGGGAACTGACGAGGCACGCCTACTCGATAGCGGCTTCTGATGCGAACTGCGCTTGCGCAGCGAGTTGCGCGATACTAAAGTTTGGCGATCTATGAAAGCCTATTGCCGGCTTTGGCCTACCGTTTTTATAATTGAGATTAGAGTGAATTTTCTAGTAGCTAACATTGACGACCGTGGCCGGGAGACGCTAAGGTGACTTTTGAGTTTGAGTTCAGACGAGTTTGAGTTTATGTCGATAGTGCAAGTCATTTTACTTGAGTAGCCGAAATATGGTATAAGGCGTGGTTATATGTATATAGATCTGATACGATGAGAACTATTAATAAATTATAATTAGCGATGTCACCAGGACAGTTCTGGGCTTGAAAGTGGATGGGCGTGTGAGGAGAGGAAGACCAAAGAAAAGATGGATGGATTGTGTGAATGATGATTTGAGGAGGATGGGAGTGAGTGTCGACTTGGCGAGTAATTGAGGAGAGTGGAAGAAGAAGATATGTTGTGCCGACCCCAAATAGAATTGGGAAGAGGGCAGGAAATAGAAGAAAGAAGAAGATAGAATTTGTATAAATTTATAAATTAATTTATTTAATAATTTTAAAAGTTATAAAAAGGACATCAAATATTTATATACTAGGATGTTTAAATAATATTTTTATTAATTGTACGTCACTTTAATAATTATAATCTTTAAGCAAATAATAAATCTACTCAAATGTAACAAAACTTCGATTTGATTTGAAGCATAATAGTGTAGTTTACTAGGACTACGCTATAATTATAGAGTGATCGTAATCAGTTTTTACTATTGTTTTTATTACACATTTATTATTTGAATTTTTCATCGCCTTCTGGGTGTTTCCCGCTCCACCTACCCCTTCGGGGATAAAGGCGTGATGATGTGTTTTTACACGCTTTTATTTAACTCACACTGTTTGTATGTATGTTGTCTGCGTCAATATTTGTAATTGATTTTTCGACCACTTTTACTAATCCAATCCACCTGAAAATTTACAGACATGTTTATACGCGATGAAAATGCAATCTTTTAACAAAAAAAAATATTTAAAAAAAATATGACCATATAACATGACTACATAATAACCTGACCATATAACGACTTGACTATACAATAACTTGACTAACAATTGACAAAGTGCTCTCGGATCGCACTCTAAAAGGTAAGGTCCACCGATAGACGTGTGTTCAATGTTTTTGCAATTTAAACTATGGTCGAAAAATCGATATAAATATTTGACAAGACTAAACAGTAGAAAATAAAAATACTTAAAAAAAAATGGTCGAAAAATCGATATAAATATTTGACAAGACTAAACAGTAGAAAATAAAAATACTTAAAAAAAAACTTTTTTAAAAAAGCACGCTTTTATTTATGTGTAGAAAGTGCACCAAAGAGTAGAAAATATTTTTTTTCTTTACACCAAAATGTGATCCAAAATTTTTATGACTAAAAATAAAAGCGTGGGGCGCTCATCATAATTCATTTCATTACTAGATGGTACTCATATCTAAAAATGTTCTTATCAGCTCATCAAATGCTGTGTGATACAAATTACAAATCTTATCCTATAGAGGTTTTATGATCTTCACATTTCAATGATCTCCTTACTTAATACATTAGTGAGGATATGGATATGTTAAATTGATGGGAAAATAAAACTAGTATCTGTATAATTCTGAATATGTTACATTAAAGTGTAACAGTTGATATGACTTAATACAATTAGTCACAGATATATGTTAATTGAAAATATAATATTTCAACTGTAATTTTCCCTTACACAAAAAGTCTAAGAGCAAATAAGATAAGCGTTGCAATAATTCATCTTAGATTTAGATCAAGGTAATAGAACTCTTTGATCATGTGATCTTATCATAGCATTTAGAAATAGAAATAATGGATGTAATAACTATTCCTAAAAATTCTTTCTGTACTTAAATGCTGGAGTGACTAACTTCAACTTCGCACCAGAAGAAAATTGTTACGTTACTTCTTCCACGAGTTACAAAAAGAAATTATCATCGTGATCAAAGAATTCTCTCGCCTTCATTAAGATCCTAAAACGTAATTTTGAAGCTAGAAGAACGAAATTTAAAGAATGTGGAGTAATGAAATGAATTATGATGAGCGCCCCACGCTTTTATTTTTAGTCATAAAAATTTTGGATCACATTTTGGTGTAAAGAAAAAAATTATTTTCTACTCTTTGGTGCACTTTCTACGTGCTTTTTTTAAAAAAGTTTTTTTTTAAGTATTTTTTTTATATAAAGTACAATTTTTTTTGAAATTTGATTTATTATTCTGACCTTATAACGTTTCAAAGTGTCAGTTGTGATAGTATAATAAGGCGACTGTATCTATACGTACAATAGGTTATAGACATTAATTAATAAATAATAAAAAAAACACGCTTTTAGCACGCACTAGTAATTACAAAGAGAAGGCGTGGAGCGTTTCAGTAATCTTTACTCTTTTTGGACAAAACTCTCCATGCTTTCTTTTTGTAAATTTTAGTGCGTGGTAAAAGCGTGTTTTTTTAGTTTTTTAAACTTTTATTTTATTTTATACTTTTTAGTCTTCTTATTATTCAAACTTAATTTACTACTTGGGACGGCCGCCATGTTGGATTAAGTTGACGTGATAATTTTTTTCGTATCCCAGCAAACCCTTTCATTTAATACCCATATCATGGGGGTGCATTTCAAATAGCCAATCCGCCATCTTGGATATCCGGCATGTTGGATTTAAATCACGTGACTATTTTTTTCGTATTCCTGACAGCAAACCCTTTCATTTGATATTCATATCATGGGGGTGGATTTCAAACAGCCAGTCCGCCATCTTGGAAGGCCGCCATATTGGATTTGTAATGACGTTTCTTAGCTAGAACTCAGAGCGTGTGCAAAATTTCATCCTGATCGAAGACCGGGAAGTGGGTCAAATTAAGATTCCAAGATTTTCTTACATAGTTAGTTAGGAACAAGTGAAGCTATTAAAAGCGTGTTAATTAGTAGTTAGCACCGTTTTCCTTTGGGGCAACGTCTGCAACGTCGGGCAACTTTGTTGTGATTTTTTTAACCACAAAAACTTACGAAATTATTTTAACATTGTCCTTAGAATGTTATATAGACTCCATAAAATTTTACTCTTCGAACTTACAAGGCTTGAACCATAAAATTTAAAAATATAATGAATCTTAACAATGACACCCACTAGGTATATAATATAAATTAATGGTGTTAAAATATGTATATATTTTTCAATAATCGGAGTAAATCTTTGCAGTAAAACTAATTACACTAATTGCATGTAAACTCAAAGTGCTGAAAAATCCATTTTAGAGAAATCACCGATATTCAAAAAATATATTGTTTTATTTCCTTGCCACGAGCCGAGCGTACGCGGAACATAATAAAACTTTGTTATAAAAAATTACTGATATAAAATATGATACAATTTTTCTTATTACCAGCTACGTAGCAAAGATTTATGCTAGGATCGTAGCAAGTGGAAATCTGTAATATACGAGTATGTATATATATTATACTGGCTACGTTACAAATTATTCCTCTGTACCCCTTCGGGGAAACAGGCGTGGTGAATATTTTTTTTCGTCTTGAGTTCTCTGTTTATAAGTACATACCTAACAAATCATGGAAATCGACAATATCATTCCGTCTGAACTTAGTCTCAATTTTCAGGTTTTCTTATATCCAGCCGCTGCACTGCCAGCTCTCGTAAGGTTTCCAGTCCTTCGGGTCGCCGGGCACCCCATGCTACGGTCCAAGCACGGTCTCCACTCCAAGACACGCCTGCTCCAACTGCAGGTCCTACGGTAGACGTGGCTGACCCACTGCTCAATAAGAAAATAAAGAAAGGAAAAAACTAAAGAAAATCAATTAAGCTAAGTCTTTCTGCTATAACAGACTGTCCTCTATTGAGTTTCCTTGCATTATAGTATTGGGTCTTTACCTATGAAATTGGCGTTTTATCTCTCTCTTAGTATTTTGTCTGTAACTATTAAGATTCAGAGTATTCCTAAAAAATAATAACCTCGTCTAAAAATATACTATATTTTTGAGCTCTTTTGATTTGTTTTGATAATTTGTTGTAAGTTTAATTGTGCTAAAATTGGACACGGAGACAACTCTTTTTAAGTGCCTCCCGAATACATCATTTTATTTGCATTCACTTAAAAACGATAAATAATTTTTATGAAGTGTGATATTACACATATTACTAAAGCTTGAAAACTGAAAAAATTTTAGTATGGAAAATGCAGAATTCCCCAAAATCTCCACACAAAACGACATTTTCTTAGGTAAAGACCTATTATTTACTTGTTTGTTTGGTTTTTGGAGTTATGGAATTGAGACCCAGGATGAGGAAGAAGTCGGGGGGTAAAATTATATTGCCTTTAAGAAATTAATAACCATGCCAAAGTGTATAGACACTACACAAGTAAAAAGGAGAAACAAAAATAATAATATGTGTTAACAGTGAATAATTTAAGTTTGCAAAAACAATGCAATTACTTATTCACATGAAAACTGCGTGAAAAATAGGTACGCTTTTTTACAGTAGGAAACTTAAATAATGTGTAACTTATATTTGATTAAGACCGTATAATAAAATATTAAGGACATTAATCTCGCGTTTCGTTTAAAAATTACTTTATTAAAATTGTTATTTTCTTAATATAATATATCTGTAACGATTTTTTAAATGTACTCGTAAATTATACAAGTAACATCTGGCAAATGTAGGTACCGTTGTCGTATGGAACATAGTCTTTGTATGGAGCACTATACAAGTTGTTTCAGAACTCTCCCCTAAAAATTTTAAGTACCGCCTAGTACCTACTAGCTACCAGGAGTAGGAACAGAGTTGTACATTGAGGAAGTTATTGCTACTGATGAACTTAACTAACCTTTAATAGAGTTGCGCTTTAATGTCGAGAGAATTAAATTTTGAATTTGAATTTTTTGGCTATTAAAATACCAAGCTACGGTCCTCACATTTTGGCAATGAGTTATGTATAAGGGACAACCCCCTTTCGGCTTTTTTGTTTGTTTTTGAAACACTGTATAATTTCTATTTATTTACTTTATTCAATGTGTTGTAAAATCTTCTAAACTGCTAAATAAACGATTAGAATTACAATCCCTCGAGGGATAAATAAAAATAATATTTAAATATATGAAAAATGCATAAAAAATTTCATCATAATCCAGAGTAATATAAAAACGCAAAGAACAAAAGTAAAGACTAATTAATATGAGCGATAAAAGTCCGTTATTAACATATTGAGGGGCGCGGCAACACAATCTTGTTTACGACTCCTAACAATATTTATTTCGCAAATGCCAAAATTATAAAACTAGTTTTAACAGGTTTACAATGAGGTAAGAGTAGGCTATTTTGCTCTGTCAATAGTCAACCTGTAGTTTTGAAGACATAGTTAACATAAAGAACGTATACAACATGCATTTGCGTAAAATATTGTATTATAACTATCTCAACACGCTCAGTCTGCAAAGTTTCTATTTAGTGGCATATGTATTTAATAACTTTATTACAAACAATAATATACATAATGGGGTAAAATTTATGAAATGAATTATACAAGATTATTAGATAGATAGATAATTCTTTATTGTGTACACATTAAATAAATATATACAGTAATAACTTAAATCTAGATGTCACAATCACAAAAGATCACGGGGAAGCACAAAAGATCCCATAGGGTCGAAGTGCCCTGAGTTACCTCAGCCCCATCGCAAGAATAGAATAGAATAGAATTGAGATGTCACAATTGGCGGTCTTATCGCTAGGCAGCGATCTCTTTCAGACAACCTGTCGATGGAGAGATAACTATAAAAAAATAACAAAGGTGCACAAATTTACGAATTGAACTAACAAAAAAAAAGAAATACACATAATAACAAAAGAGTAACAATTATTTATAAAGTCACGATTATTATGGACCCGCCGGGTATGCGATTTTCTATAGAAGGAAAGATGACGCATTTTAAAAAAAGCGCTATTCATAAAAAAAGCATATCATCACGCCTCTTTCCCCGAAGGGGTAGGCAGAGGTGTTAAATAATATGTTAGGTCCCCATGTAACAGGTGGCTAGCCTGTTGCCATGCACCGGGCACAATGTAAGGCAAGCCTCTCGAACGAGTAGTGCCCCGTCCGTCCCCACTCGGCTAGCGCTTTAACTACTATAGCGCTTATACTACATTGGAAAGTCAAAAGTCAAAGTCATTACTTAGTTTGACTTTGAATATCTACATAATACATTTCCTACGAATTGATCTATGACCTTTCATTGATCCTTTTCCTAGATTTTATACATTTCAGGTAACATGTATATTGCTGCCTAAATAATTATTTTGCAGCTCAACTAATTATTTGGTCCCCAAATAATTATGTTGCTGCCAAATAAATTATTCGGGCTTCGGTAGGCACGTTAAGCCGTTGGTCCCGGTCGCATTTGTGACCGTTTCTACCCACCAACGTGCATTGGGCCAGCGTGGTGTTACGGCCCTTACTCCTCATGTGTTTCTCCATGAGGAAGGCCTGTCCTAGCAGTGGGACGTAAATAGCCTGATGACGAATAAGAAGTTTTGCTGAAAAGTGTCTAAACAGTTCAGATAACAAAAATAGAATTTTAAGTAAACAATATGCCCAGTAAGTTGAACCCTGAAGGTCGGAACACAGCAATGCACGCACTGTGACTTAAAAGCATGAAAACGGTAAAAAGTGTATAAGGCGATCATCAGGTTTAGTTATTGTAAATCATAGGACACATTGTCTTTTTAAATCCATGCTGTAAATAAATAGTGGTATGTTTAGAGATCCCATTCAAACTCGAATTTGTAAGTTAAATGAACTCAGGACGTTTTTCTATTTGTTACAAAGGTTTTTCTAGTCGAATTGGTTTGTATGATGGGTAGAGTTTATTTGCTCTGTTTTCTAACCAAAACGGAGATAAAACATTGAAAGCTCGTGTTCGTGCAGCCTCCTAGAAATCATGTGTTGCCTGCAAATTCTATAGGGAGCAGAATTATCCATCACATATCACATAATATAGTCAGTACCCAGTGATTTACTAGTGAAGACTTTATGAAGAATATGATGCTGTTTTGTAGCAGCTATAATCAGATATCCCTTGTTGGTCCGGGACTCAGAGTCCCGTGTTGGTCCGGGACAAAAAAAGAATGTACCAACTGCTTTTCTTGGCAAGCATGTCGTAAAAGGCGACTAATGGCGTATTGGGTACTGGGTCTGTGATTGTGTAGGCGATGAGCTAGCCAGGCGTGATTGTATGAATGTTGTATACTCAAATAGAGGTGTAATAGTCCTCAACATATACTCGTCCTCATGGAAACAAATAATACGGAGTATGAGCCGTTACATCACCACGGTACATGCAGGCCCAATGCGGGTTGGGTGGTAGAAGCGGTTGCCAACAGCTCAATCCGTTGGACCGGATCCAAGGGTTGAACCTGCCTTCCGAGGCACGGAGGAGTTTTAGATCACAAATTTTGGTCAACCATCCATCCACAACCAACCACTATGGCGAAGGTAGCTTTGTTTTTACGCCACCGAGATATAGGTGTCATACGTAAACTAATACCTAATCTCCCACGAGAATAGATTTAACAATGCCGGTACCAAAGAATTTATGGGGGTTTTAAAATAAAAATCTCATAACCTGTTTTAAAATAACCATTATTTATTTAAATGACAGCCAGTAATAAAGTTACAAAAGTCAGTATTTACAATCATAGCGTGATGTCCTGTTTTTGAGGTTGGAGGGTAGTACGGCTCAGACATGCAGCGTCATGTCCCCGAGCCTGTGCACGGGCCACATGCACTCGCAGCCGGCCGGTATCACCATAGCGCGAGTCTCCCAACAATCGCTGCAACAACATGGTTTTATGATAAGTGTAGTGTAGTGGTAAGTGTGGTTCGTATCATGCCCAGATGACAAAATGAGTTCTTTGACAATTGAACGTGATCTTTCTCCTTAGCCTATGTATGAAATGAAATGAAATGCTTCATTTAATTATTTAGGTAAAAATTAGACTTATGACGCGTTAAAAACATTATAAAGTTAACAAACAAATTATACAATTCTACTAGTTCACCTCTACATTTTTTCCTCTTGTTCAGGAGGCCAAAAGGCAGGCAGGAGGCCTTGTCAAGAGAAGATACAGGCAAGAAACTTTGCAAAGGTTCCATCCTCCCTTTACAAGTCAAAATGGAATTAATTAGAAGATGTCATAAGGTACCATGATAAAATGACTCATGGCATAAGTTCAACTGTTGGACACAGATCTTCCTTGTGGAGAAACACGTGTGGAGTATGGGCCATAACACCACCACGCTGGCCCAGTGCGAGAAACGGTTGCAATAACGACCGGAACGCCACGCGAGAACAAAGCCATCAGTTCCGCCCGTGCCATTGCATTCGGGCTTGAAATTCTTCAAGCTATGTCGATGACCTTTTTCTTAGCAAATCAACTTTTTTGGTTGTACATCATTAAAGTACCTTGAATACCGCCTTCTTGTCAAGTGTATAGTCTTGTTCCATTGCACACAGGAGAAGCCGAGGCTCGAGCATATCTGAAACAGGACAGATGTGACGGGTGACATTTGGGCCGTGATCCAGTTTCCACTAAATACAATAGCTGGTGGACATATTATCACGACTGTTATCCCATTAGGGTTAGTAAGAGACTAGGCAAAAGCAAAAGCAGTCCATTGCCATAGTCCGCGCTTCACCAAGCTGTGACTGCACTCAGCGTGACAGGTGGTGTGCAGCTGTTGGATGGTTGTGCAGTTCTAAGTCCATTAGTCGCCTTTTACGATACCCAAGGCGCGCGCTAAGACTTCGAAATCTCGCCGGCGCAATTGGCCAGGCGATCAGCGTACCTATGAAACGTCCCGAGGCGGGGTTTGCCGTTAAAAAGTGGGTGTTAACACATCTGCCTACCCCTTTAGGGATACTATTTACCTCATTAGAGCCGCTACTCTCAATCCCCGTGGCCGAGCTGCACTTGATCTCCTCGTAGTAGGCTGGTCTGTATTCGTATTCATTGGTGTTCAACTTTCGGATCTTCCTTTCCAAATGGCAAATAGGGTAGTGTTTCTGTAAAATTAAATCATATTAAAATACTCACATTGAAGAGCTGGGTGGCGTTGTGGTTAGTACGGTAAAACAAAGCTATCACCGCCATGGTCAGGCCTTGAATGGGTGACCAAAACTTTGTGATCTCGAACTCCTCTTCGGAAAGAAACGGTCACGTTTCTACCCACCAATCCGTGTTACGGCCGATACTCCTCGTGTTGTTCTCCTTGGCTCTGCCTAGTAGTGGGACGTATATAGGGTGGTGACGATGTATGCTTTCAGCGACAACTTTCAGCAAGATATTATTATATTCAAATAGCATTAGGCAGTCATTTGTCTCATGGAATCCTTCAATATTATATCTCAATGAGCCTGCAGCTATAATATGGAAGGCAAGTCGTTGTAGAATAATGAATATTTTTGAGGGCGGGCCGATGATCTGGCAACATGAAGCCACTGAATGCAAACGGCCGGGAGCGATTCGGGGAGGACGATGAAGAGGAAGGGAGGGGGGGGAGTACGTCCAGCAATAAGTTCCCACTTGAGATGATCATAACATACCCTTTGTACACTAAGTTGCCTGAGACCCCGCTCTCTTGACGCTTGAAGGGACTCCGTGTATTCTGGAAGTATCTGTATAAAAAGAAGCTTTCATTAATATTATATACTTAACTCTGTTCGAAAATTTCGAAAAAAGAACGAACATGGCAGTACGGTTCAGATTCAAATCCAAACCCAAGTAGAATAAAAAAAGAAAGTAGTGTTTGGCGGCATTTGACTAATGGCCTCAGAGTAAACAGAACTGGAGTAGCCATTAGTCAATTTCTCAAACATTTTATTCTGCCATTTCTTGCGGGGGGTGAGGTTACCACTACACTCAAAGCCAGCCGTATTTACAAATGCACACATGCATAATTCGACACACAAATTTAAATTTCACGCACACACACGCTTAAAATAGTCACGTGGGGTGTGCGTTTTGACAACGTCACAGCCGCACTCCCCACGAGACTAGCGCTCGAAATTTGAAATCGTAGAATTCTAAAACATGAAATAATGAAGTAAATAATCATGAAATCTTAAAAATTATAATTACAAATAAAAGGTGACACCATCTTTTAGCATACTCGATGTTTTCTATTTATTTTTACAACAAAAAACAGCACAGGCTGGCATTTTTGCGGGAGCTCTGTTCGCCGCAACGTTTACAATGTTATGGCTGTCAAAATGGCGGCTCAACTAGTTTTATTAAACGTGCAAGCATCCGATGCTTGTGCATTTGGCAGAGGGGAATGTTAGACAAAGGCTACTCCAGTTCTGTTTACTCTGAGCTAATGGCTTGTAATATTGTTTCGGACTGGATATTGTTACGTAAAATCAGTGTAGTTTTGTGTAATAAGTGTCTGTGATGATGTGCAATGTTGAGGATTATCGAAATAAGCATCAAGTGGTGTGAAAAGTGATGAGTTTTTTATCGTGGCAATCCACCTCATCCAAGTAACACCACAGTGTCTGCCATCAATCGTTTGACGTCAAACTCTCCCAAAATGCATTGAAATGCATTACACTAGCATTTCAATGCAAACTACTGAAGAAATAGAACACTAAAGACTTGGCTGTATGGGCTTTGTTCCCTTTACCTTCCCTACATGGGAGAATTAAAAAAAAATTCTATGAAATTTGTCATTTATGAACCTCTGCCACATACGGAAGAATCTAAGGAAGAACCAGAACTGACCAGAACCGTGCCCTCTGTCTGAGAGGTCTGTCAGTCGGCTTTTGCAGTGCATAATACTATTGTAATACCAAAAAATCTTTCTTAGTTCATTATTTCGCACACCCAGAACAATACTGTATTATGTCAAAAAACCTCAATATCGACATTTTTATAAATTTTAATAGCCCAAAATTTCCCGCACATGCACATAATACAGGCATATTTATAAGTACAAAAATGACCAATAGATGGCGCGCTAACTCTCTATTGGTGGTACCGCGCAGTCAGAGTCGCACCGCGAACACGAATCTATTTCCAGTTGCAACTTGTCGTCCAGTTGAACTACCCGCATATCCTTTACGCAACAGTGTATTAATTCATAATAATACGGCGTTGTTAAATCTAGCAATAAAATTACAGTGTATCATTTAGTTTTAATACAGTGTTGGTGGTATTACTGACTGTGATTATACGACTTATTTGACACTATTTCGAAATAGTACCCTGTTCTTGGTGAAGGTATGTATAATTTTTGTATTATTCCAAAATGATTCTGTGTTATTCCGAAAAGTTGAAAATCTTTGAAATGATGCACTATTAATGGTAGATATAAATTATGTCCTAATTTTGTTAAATAATCATAAAAAACATTTGTTTATACTCAAAATTGTTACTTACATGTTAAATTAAAAGAAAAATATTTACAATATAAACAGTTCTTTATATACAAGCAGATTAATATATATTTTTTTAATAATTCAGTATTGTTGAATTTATTTTATTTGTTACGATTTTTGGCAGACGATGAAAGGTCGTGGTCTCCAGTTGCTCCAAAGGGCAATGAGAATAGCATCAACCGATGAGATCATCATCATGAGATCATCATTTATAGGATCAGCTGATCAGGCATCAGATAGGCATGAAGAAAATATATCAATGGCACCATCAACAGAAATGGCGCCGGCGGTTATAACATCAGATAGGCAGGAAAACAATACGTACATGGCAGCATCAACTGATGAGCGGTTAGCAATAGTAACAACATCCGATCAAGTATCAGACAAACAGGTAACTGGTCCTATTTCATCTGAAAATAGTGCTGAAGAAGATTGTGTAGATGATTCGGATGCGGATCCTACTTTTTCTGTGCCTGTTAAGCAAAGATCTCGGCCTCTTATATACCCTAGAAAATCATCTTCTAATTCTTCCTCAAGCTTCTCGTCAAGCTCTACTTTTATTATCAAGCTCCAGCAGCTCAGCTAATTCGTCTGACGATTAATCTAATAGACCGGGTCCTTCTTCTCAAGCAACTAGTACTCCAACAAACACACCCTCAACTTCTTATACCATCGACACTGCTCCATCAACAAGAGAATCTAAGTTAAGTAGAAAGAGAAAACGGAACCCTGCTAACTGGCAGTCTCAGATTGCTAAGGCATTACGGAATACAGGAAAAGCGTATGTTTCTTTGACAAATGCAGGTTGAACTATAAAACTAAAATGGACGAAACAGTTAGACAAGAGTGTTTAAAAACAGTTTTGGCAATCGGGTGATTTGGAGAAGCAAAGAGAATATGTAGTTTACCTCACCACACTAATGAATATAGGGTTGAACATTGTTTGTTACCAACTTTTATGAAGATTTTGTTTTGTTTATAGAGAATTAATAAGTTATCTGGCGCTTGAAAATAACTAAAGTACCTTACTTAGTTTTTATGTTTTATGTGATGTGATGTGCCATAAATTATTGTAATACTACACAGTATACCTATTTAATTATTTAAGACGACCTCCGTGGCCGAGTGGTCTGTACGCCGGTCTCAAGGCGTCGTCATCTCGAGAGGTCCTGTGTTCGATCCCCAGTGGAGGCAAGTGTTTGGGTGAAAAATTTTCAGACATTTGTTCTCCAGTCTTGGATGTTGATTATATATTTATTATATTATGTATATTCTCAATAATTTTATGTATTTATCTATTAAATATATTTGTCCGTCATCTAGCAAACACAAGCAGCATTTAGTTGCTTAAAATGGGACTACTTGGTAGGTGTGAATGTCCAAGGATATTTATTATTATTTAATGGTACTAAGTTATTAATTTTTTATTACTGTTTTGTTTAATTATGTTCTAAATAGGAATTTTATTAATATATTTATTTTGTTTTTATTTTACGAGTACATAGCCGTAAAAAAGCCAATTGTTAAAGTTGTATTTATAACATAATTTTGTGTGATTTTTAGTACTATGGGTCCAAAGCCAGTACTTGCTTTTATTTAAAATATTAACTACTTACTGATTTCAGTTACACAGTGTGTTGTATTTCATTATTAATAGTTCCATTTTTAACCACAAAATAAATAAATCGTTATTGTCCGTTGCATCTTAGTAAAAAAACAGTAGAATAAGAGTGGATTATTTCAGAATTCATCAATAAAAAGCGCGTAACTCGAAATAATCTTTTCTTTTTTGAATCATTTTTGGCTCAACAGTGCATTAAGTCAAAAAATGCATAATTATGCTTAACTATGGGGTTTAGAATCGACTGAAGTATAAAATGCAGTTGCGAATGGTATTTTGCATAGGCAATGTTTAAGACATTTGTGATAACTGTGACGTAGCTTGAGATAACGGTTTTTCGTCAATTGTGAAAAATGAGCTATTTTGAAATAGTGCAGTGTTGATCTGGGTGTGCGATTTATTAAGTAAATTACAATTTACATGTTTAATTTATTTTCTTCCCTTCATCTATCTTATCACCTCTATAGTCATATTAGAAAATTAATTATTGTGTCTCGTCCAAAACAAAAAAAGTAAAGAAGAATCCCTTACAATACGATTATAAAATATATTTGTTATTGCAGTCCAGTAGCTGTGAGACCTAGTAAAGTTTCGTTTGAAAGACTTATGGCTTATGGCATACACCCAGTTGCAGAAACGAACTTTAAAATTTAATGTCGGCATTATCTCTAATGCTCCATTAAATTTATTTACTGAAGTGTCAAAACAACACCTTAGCGTAGTTTTACGTTGCACAAAACGACATTAGCACTCTGTCAATGCTTAAGAGACATAAGCTACCTTAACTTTAATGAACATTAAAGTTTTAATGCCTCATTAACAAATGTCGTCCTTAAAAAATCTTTGTGCAACTGAGTGTTAGCCTACAAAAGATAGCTTTCTATGAGTAACATTGTAAATTTAAAGTATCATTATACTCGTTCTATATTTATTACAATCTTTATTACGTAATGAAAGAAAGTACTGGATAGGAAAGTAGTCACTTAAAATTTTATTGTATTGCATACTTCGGTGCTTGATTATTGTCATACATAAGAGAACCTAAAAAAGGTTGTGTGTTGATGTACCTGTATAATCACGAATTAAATAAATTAAATTCAATATAATTGTCGTACCCATCTCGTCCCATGTAACCTTTGACTCAAAATTCCCAGTATTTAAAAATATTAAGAATGATAGCCTTTTTGAAAGAAACAAGTACAATTCTATCTACCTGGATCAGCAGTGTGTTTCCAGACAAAAATATCTTACTATCTCTTACAGGCTCCTGCCTGTCTCTAAAGAGTCTCTAAACGCAATGTTAAACATTAGGAAATAACAGTTATATTGGGTCCTTACCACAGAACAAGTCCTTACCTATGAAATTGGTGTCTTTTTTCTCTCTTAGTATTTTGTCTGTAACTATTAAGATTCAGAGTATTCCTAAAAAATAATTACCTCGTCTAAAAATAGACTATATTTTTGAGCTCTTTTAATTTGTTTTGATAATTTGTTGTAAGTTTAATTGTGTTTAAATTGGACACGGAGACAACTCTTTTTAAGTGCCTCCCGAATACATCATTTTATTTGCATTCACTTAAAAACGATAAATATTTTTTATGAAGTGTGATATTACACATATTACTAAAGCTTGTCTAATGATAGATGCCAAATATTATTATCTTTGGATTTGTCGTTGTGAAGAAAACTGAAAAAAATTTAGTATGGAATCCCCAAAATCTCCATACAAAACACCAATTTCATAGGTAAGGACCTAATACTTATAAGACATGTCAAAAAAATAATGTCACACATGTCAGAAAAATAATATAAAGTGGAAATTTTATATATTTTTCTGACATGTACATACAAATTGATTTATTTATGCCATTACTTTGAGCCAGTTCACTACCAAGAAGCTGGCAATAACTCAACAAGGTTTCCTTCGTCCTTTTACGTTATGTAAAGGGACGAAGGAAACCTTGTTACCTCAGAGGGCTCCTCGCAATCCTCATCCTCTTCAGATATGAGCTGCTTGGTGGCCACGCCCTGCGGCCGGTTCCTCTGCAGCCGCCCCAGCACGGAGTTCAGCACCTTATGTATTTATTTAATAGTTAATAATGCTCTGGTCAAGTCAAGGGTATCCAAACCTTTGTGATCTCGAACTCCTCCGTGCTTCGGAAGGCACGTTAAGCCGATGGTCCCGGTCGCTATTGAACCGTTTCTACCCACCAACTAGCATTGGGCCAGCGTGGTGGTTACGGTCCATACTCCTCATTTGTTTCTCCACGAGGAAAGCCTGAGCCCAACAGTGGGACGTATAAACTGAGGATGATGAAGTCGCAGACATAAAGATGTACCATATCATTCTATGGTTTTAGCAATAATATTTGCTGTTGTGGCATTAGACACTAGTGATATTATAATAACAAAGTACATAATATAACATAATACATAACATATCATCACAACTCTTTTCCCGAACGGGTGGACACAGTTATTAACACCCACGTTTCACCAGGTATGAAAAATGAAAAATAGTTTATTTAACATTATTAATCTTTACAATAACAGAGGTTAATTTCTCCTTTAAAGCGCTAGTAGCACTTGTAGGTATGTTAAGTCCTTATGTAACAGGTGGTGAGCCTGGTGCCATGCACCGGGCACAATATGAGTCAAGCGATTTTCACAAACAACTGTATTCAAGTTTTATTCAAACTCAGTGGGGCAGGTGATGGGATCGAACCCGTGACTACTGAAGGAGAAGTGCGTTTTTCCCAACTCGGCTACCGTTGTCTTTTTTACAAAGTACAAGGGTTGTTTATTCCTATAAGAAATCTTTTCCTGCCGAGATATGATGATGAACTATTATATATCGCATGTAGTTTTTCTCTATCTCTTATAGTTTAGAATTTCCCCATACTGACCTGGAAAAAAAACTCACCGTGTATATGCCCTGTATGTAATGTCAATTCTAAAAAATATGATATCGATATAATTTTACGTCTTACATCGTTTTTGCACATCGTCTTACTGTACACATAGTATCGCAAAAATAAGATAATCAAATGCGCGCGTCGCCTTTTCGAATATGATCGGAATCATAGTAAATAACTGTCACATAATATAGGTTATTAAAACACGAGCGTGGTTTTTTAATAGTATCACGCGAGTGTTTTAATACCGAGTTATGTGCAGTTACATTATCTACTAGACTTCTTTATCTACACTCATTATTCAAAGAAATAAAACAAAAAATAGTTATTTATTATACAAGAGTGGAAAGTTCCTTTTTAACCGCGTGCTCGATTTGGATGACCGAGCAAGCGAAGGATTCTTAAGTTGAATCACGAGCGCAGCGAGTGATTCTAAATTAGAATCCTGAGCGTCAGCGAGGGAAACAAACGAGCACAAGGTGAAAAATCTTTCCACTCGAGTGCAATACGTAACTTTTCATCCCACCTCAGCGAGGAAATGACAAAATGAAAAAGAAAACAATTTATAATGACAAAATATTTTTTCACAATTTAAAAAGTTCTAATCATAAATTTGGCACCATAGAGGTTACATTAAATAGGTTTAATGACGTTTTGAATTTACAATTATATTGAGTACTCATTATATGTGATGTTCTAAATTCAAATCTACTTTGCCGCTCAAGCGAATAAAATAGAATTTTCCAGCCAGATTTCGAAGCGCAAAATTACACTTTCCGAGGTGGTGGGATGAAAAAATTATTTATTGTAGGCTGTCTCGAAAACATTTGCCATAGTTTTGTGCGTTTTTAAGAATAATAAGTGTTGCATAATGAGTCCAACCTGTTGCCTAATGGTCATTATGTTACAGTTTCCATTTTAAAATTTTCTTTTTTAACGTCTGTGTTAAAAAGTATGTCATTATAAGTTCGAGTCTGAGTTCATAATTCGAACATAATAACATGAGTGTATATAGAAGCTTGTTATATAATTTTTGATTACGCTGGATAAAATAAGTTATTTTATAAAGTTGGCTATTGTCGTTGTTGATGAATTAAAAACTAAAAAATACGTTCGAATCAATATACCTTGTCCGGGTTGGGGATCCGCAGCACGTGCTCGATGAAGTCCCTGGCCGCCTCCTCGCTGGAGTCGATGGAGCTGGAGGTGCAGAGCGATATGAAGAGCAGCTGCGGACAAAATGGAAGGGGTTTCAGATCAGCGTATTCTTTTACCTTTTTTTACGTCATTAAGCGAACACGCTGCTGCGCCTCCGTGCACATTAAGCCGTTGGTCTTGGTCATAGATTTAAGATTTTACCCCCGCAGAAGCGTGGGAGAAGCGTAAATCGCAGAAGCGTGGGAGCGAGAAATCCTAATCAAGTATAAACCGCCCGAGAGAAAAAGAGAAAGCGAATGACAGTTAAGTTATATTTTATCGAGTAGTAAGAGCCCATAGTGTCCCTTTAGTAATTAGTTTGCTTAAAGTAAGCTTTGTTAGTCTGGTGTATACCGAGCATTTATTCCTTTACAGACTCGTCATTAATACGAATTTCAAAGAAAACAATTCAGACAACTAAAAGGGGTATAGAGAAGTATTGGGATATATTCCGATGCATTACAAATCCGATGGCACGCTTATGCGTTCCATCGATATCAATGAAAAATTATGAATTAAACAGTATCTAGTTTTGCCTGTAACTTTTTTTTTTGAAACCTTATATTTTTTTACGTTTCCATACACGGTCCGCATTGTCGAGAGGTCAGTAAGCCAGTTAAATCAAAATCCCGGGTTAGAGTTCCAGTGGAACTATTGTTTTTGATAAATGTATTTGTTCTTCAATAATGTATTATTGTATTTTATTAAAAAAATATTAATAATTTTTACCAGTACAAGAACAATGAAATATAATTATTTATAAATTGCTACATATATAGTACCTACTCAAGAAAATTCACAAAAATTTTTACTTATAGTATTTAGTTATCAACACAATAATAATTTTGTAAATATTTATCGATAATACAAATACTAAAGAGTAAAGCACTAGCAATTTTTGTCAATGATAGTGAGAGGACACACATGTAACCAGAAAGAGCAAAAAGGATTATATGCTGATCCTTGTAATTTTTTTTAAATCAAAATTATTATTAAATATTTGGGTATAATTTGAAACAAGAGTTATCGATGAAAACTAATATTGTTCGTTGATACATTACATGTTTCGCAATTTTTTCGCACAATAAGGTCATGATGCCGTGTATTGGAGATGATTTATGTTGGATATCTAACCCGTATTTCGGTTAGTTCTATTTTTTGGTCGACACAGACAACGACAAAATTGACGCGAAAAAAGTCAGTTTATAAAAACATACTTGGCATTGGCAGCATTTAGTCGCCTTGTATTAGGTTGGGGAAAAAGTTTTTCGCATTATAGTATGTATAAACTTGTAATAAAATCTCTTTGGCTATACTATTTGTATCTGGCTGGTTTTGGTATCATTGAAAGTTTAAATTGTAAAGAACCTAATTCCAAATTCAAATTAGGAAAATGTGTAATTTTCATTTGTTTTTCGTACCGCCAAGTTGAGTGAATCTAATGAAGAAATTCGATACATTTTAAACGTATTTTAATGGTACCTACATACTTTAGTAAAATGTAAATAAACTAAATTAAAAAATGTTTTGAATTTTCTTAAAAAATGCGAAGAAACTTTTTCCCCAACCTATTATTTCGTCTTTTGTAGTTTCTTGAGGAAATTCATAATAATATATTATGTAACTACAAATTATTATAATTCATAGTTATGTGCACTGTGATAAAAAAATGTAACAGCCATTATTTATTAGGGATCGAGCTAACAATTCAAGTTTATTCGAGTCAATTGAGTAAGGTGGTCTCTCTTGTCACGACGCTCGTAGACTTATTGCCAATTAATACAACAATGAGGCAATTACGATACGTTCCCTTCAATAATTGTAATCAAGACTCACGCAAGAGAAATCATGAAATTATATCCACTATCTATATATTTTAAATATTTATACATTAACTTCAATTATGTAGCTGGTGGTGGACGAGGACGATGTGGATGCTGGAGAAAAATAAAAGCCCGGGATGTAGTCACTTATGTGTCGTAAACCACTGAGCATAAAATAATTTTATTATTGACACTTAATTTTTAATTTTTTTGCATAATTTATTGGCGTCGAGAGAACCGCTCTAAACTGACTCTGATAGGAATAAAATTGGAGACCAAAAACAATAAAAAAAAAAGACAGATGGTTAGTTTAAAAACAGAAACAAAGAGAAAATGGCCAGAGAAGAGCGAAATAACAGCAGAGTCGCCAATACTGATATAGCGTCTCGTTACATTACAGTATTGAGGATGTTCGCGGTCGTCGTCTTCTTGAACGTTCCGTCTGTGATGAAGATCTTCCAAGCTGCCGTACCTTCGAGGTCTGTGCATGCATACATGTCTGTTCTGTCGTCAATAATTCTTCTTTCTTTTCATGGTCCTTAAGTAGCACTGCGACTTAAACAGATCTATTGTGAACCTTAAATGTGGATTATCACCAAAAACATTTAAGTTTAACTAAAGATCGAAGTCTGCAACTTTAGAAAGTTAATCCTCTATCGTATTCAGGCATTTGGTAAATGCTATGGTAAACAAATACGGATAAAAAATATAGTACATGCACACGTATTCCCCCCTTTTTAAATTATGGGTTCCTTTAAAAGAGGCGTGAAAAAGCATTTTTTGGGCCGGCAAGGTGAGGGTGGTTAGGGCAGTATGTCAGTATGATGCACTAGCTATCTTCACAAATACATATACTGCTTATCATCAGGTAGGGTGGAGTAATTTGCTGAGATTTAAATAAAAAATGAGTTAACAAACATTCTTAACAATTTCTTAAATAATTCAATGTCTTGCTAACTGTTTTTGAAGAAGAAAAATAAAAATATTGACATCAGTGACATGTTGTGCGTGGTGTGTATATGTAAGGCACTTTACACACCAGGTGAAAGCGTAGGCGTAGCAATACGAGCGCGTATACCTTCAAAGAAGTCAAACATGCAAGTCGATGTCGCACACGAAGAGGTTTCTTGCGGACTTGTTTGAAAATATTCGCGCTTGTATTGCTCTCGTTGCTTACTCCTGCAGTGCGAAGGGCCTTAATTGAAACTATGGATTGGGTGTTACATAAAAGTGAAAAGTAAAGGATTTCAGGGGCACAGCCGGTACGGGGCCACGGGCAGTAAAACGTGTAGATTTCCATAAAAACACAAGCGCAAGGTCCTCACTACGCGGTATGCGGATTGATCTATATCTACGAGTATAATACATACCCATATTTAGACTACTAGCTATGCCTGCCCGCGGCGTCGTTCGCGTGGCTATTAATTTAACGCCGATAAGAGTTTACATAAAGTTTTTGAGTTTTTGTTAACACTGCATTGTTTTTTTACAAAGTGCAAATTCCTTCCCCTTATTAGCAAATTGTTAATTGTTATTAGTTAAACTAAAACCAGTACTAGAACCTATTAGGGTCTTTTGCAGGAAATTTAAATCGAGATTTAAAACTAGATTAAGTGATTTTTTGACATTTCAGCCATAGCAAAAATGTCATAAAATTACTAAATCTCAATTTAAATTTGCAGGAAATTTAAATATACCATAATACTCGGTCGAGCAGATATTGCAAACCACGGTTACACCCATGCGGTACCCGTTCCCATGGGAATATCGGGATAAAAAGCCTAAGTCCTTTATCAGGCTTTAGACTGTATACGGTCGCGGTCAGAAAATGTTTATCAGTTTTCAAATTAGATTCTTTATCACTCTGTTTTCAATAAAGTCTATGATATATCAAGTTACTTATTAACCTTTAAAAATTAATAAACAATATGAAGTATGGAAAATACAGTTATCGATGTTTGAACGTCATTCGGACAAAAGTGAAATTATAATCCGAAATTTTAAAAATAAGATGACAAAATTTAATTTAATAAAATAAAAAAATTGTTTGAGTTTATTTTTTAAAATTATTTATAATAAAAAAAAACTGAAATATTAAAGAAAAGTTTTTTTTAAATGTAATCGATACACGTCTAAATGTCGTCGATGGATTCTAGTGTTATTAAAAAAATATAGCTATAATCTTTGGGTATAATCTATGATCAATCAAGTTGATACGAAAATAATAGACATTTCGTGATATCGAATTTTTTGACTTCAATGTATGCAAGCAATTGTGATACTTAGGGTGGTAAACAGTATCTGACCGTGAGTGTACCAAATTTCAATTTAATCAGGTCAGTAGTTTTGATGTGAAAGCAAGACAGACAGACGGACAGACTTTTTTTCGAATTTATAATATTAGTATGGCTAAATATATATACCTATTAGTAAATGGAAATACTCGTCAATATGGCATCAGTTAATTATGATACGGTCAAACGATTTATAGTATCGATAAAAAGTAATATTATTGAATGCTAGCTAAATCGATATTTTGCTTAGGCAATACCACAGATATACCTCTACACAGATAACTCAAGTATAGAAACCAAGCGTGTCAACTTTAAAAAGTCGTGTAATTTTGAGACGGGACATCTAAACTCCTCCCTCCGCCTATCATCGCACAACAAGGCATTATTTTTTGTTTTTGCAACCAGAATAACTTTTTGAACATTGAACTCAAATTTTTTCAACGAGTCTATCACTCAGTTGCACAAAGATTTTTTTAAAGACGACATTTGTTAATGAGACATTATAACTTTAAAGTTCATTAAAGTTAAGGTAGCTAATGTCTCTTTTGCATTGACAGGGTACTAATGTCGTTTTGTGCAACGTAAAACAACGCTAAGGTCTTCTTTTGACACTTCAATAAATAAATTTAATGGAGCATTAGAGATAATGCTGACATTAAATTTTAAAGTTCGTTTCTGCAACTGGGTGTTAGACTCTAAGCCGTGTAAGGGTGGAATTCAGGATGTTATTAATTGTTCGTTAGTACTTATAATTAAGTTAGAGACAGTTTATACTGTTAATATCGGTTGCCTCGCACTGCCCGATGCAGCAACAGACTCGTCCCTTGTTACATAGGAAATTAAACATATAAGGTGAATTTTGGGTTTGCACACCTACCTGCCACTTCGGGGACAGGCGTGATGATGTACATGTGTAGAATTATGTTATAATTTTACATACACTATGCTTACCTTGAAAAAATCTTGTAAAACTATATAATCTGTATCACATTACTGTAAAATGCAAGTCCACTAACTATAAAACACAAAGATTGGTTGACGCGAAGTCTTTGACACATTACGAACATAACATGCAAAACTCAATTGGGTTTAATGAGTCGTGATTGTAGGTCCCTCGTGGGCCGCAGTCGGCGCGCGCGTCCCGGTACAATGCGATGTAGCGCCAGCGATGTCTGACGCGCAACACCACGAAAACTCCAGGGGGTAAGTGATTTAGTTCACTCTGACACTTATCTTAAAGTACTGTGTTGTTATTTCCTTACCTAATAAGATTACGTAAGTTATTGTGAGCTATTTTGATTGTCAACGCGTAGGTGCGCGTCTTAAAGTATGAAAGGAAAAAAAGTGATCGTAAATTTTTTTTGTGTCGCGCTCTCGTGATCGTGATGGACTGCGTTTGCGCACTTTTCTTCTATAGTGTAAATATTATTACTTTATGCTTGTATATTTAATAAGTATATTTAAAATAATCGAAATTTTATTATAACTTGGTGCTGGTGAGCAACAGCTACGCAGTTATCATTCTACTAGATGAATTTTGTTCTTTGCGTTGTCTTGTATTATACAAATATTGGTATTTTAATTCGATAAGGCCAGCGTTCATGCTTATAGGGACAGAGATTTTTAAAGTAAAATTAATTATTAATCTATCTATTGGCTGCGGTAGATAGGGGTAAAGGATATTACAATAAGTTAATTAAATATCTGGGCTATGTTATTACGTTACAGAAAATGATTCTTCCGAAGAAAATAAATTGCGAATTTATTTCTACGGGTAAAGTTTGTTTGAAAATAGGCAGGTGTGTAATTTAAAAAAAAAAAAATATTTAAAGTAATTAAAAAGGTAGGTAATAGGTATACGTTGTTTTCAATGAACGATGTGTCTATCACTTCAGACACAGTTGTATATTATGTCACAGTAGTTTTTAATTTTGAATGTATGTTATTGTTAAGCGGTGTTCAATTGTTTACGTTTGGCGCAATCTATTTCGTTTGGGCGCTATTTATATTATGACACTTCGTCGTTGTGCACTCTTAAGCACTTTGATATAAACTGTATTAACTAGTGACATAAAGAGCAAATTTGTTCACACGTCGACTTTAATAATTTTTCAGTAAGATTCCATTATGATTGGTTTTTTACATAGTATAACTAGATTTTCTATTATGTAGATGAAAATATTAATTAAATCTATAAGTTAAAAAGTTACATGCAATCTTATTAATCAATAGATACTTGAATGAAAATGAACACAACAAAGTATAAGATTTTAAAGAAAGATCGAAAAGACATCTTATGCTCAAAACATGTGAATTTATGCCTTGCAGAGGTAGGCAAGGACCAAAGTGAGGTTATGAAGATACTTGTTTTTGAAGAAAAAAAATTAAGGGTAAAACCGGGTAGGATGCCGCCGTGGGACAGATGCCCATTTTTAAAATACCTTACTTCCCGAACTAGCAACCAAAAATTATTACCAAAGGCTATCGCGATGTGAGGAGTGTTTCGTCGTCATTATCTCCGCGGCGAACTTTTCCAAGACGCTAAAGATTATTTAAAAAACGCATTACTTACATTCTTTATCATTAACATGTACTGGTTCATTAAGTGTGGATAAGTGCAAATAATTCATTTATTCATCCATTATTAATTTATCAATAAAACAATTAAATTCCTTGATGAAGCAAAAAGGATTGTTGCCGCATCCCCATACAGGTGGCCACCTATCCCCAAAGAAAGAGGTCCACTAAAATTAAAATTCAGCAAAATCTGTAATTGTCAGAGCAAAGAGAACCAATGATAATTTAACCAAAATAAATACGTTACCTACATTTATACAATAATTCATTAAAAATCAATATTTTTGATAATACGAGACAATTTCAAAAAGTGGGGCATCTTTTTTGAAATCCCGGTTTTACCCAAAAGTAAAATATTTATGAATTTTAGTGAAACATGATACAACAAACAATTATACAAATAAATTATAATCTTCAATCGATTTTGATATGCGGTACTTAATTAAGCTTCCTGTGCAACGACAGTTAAAATAAAGTAGTTACGTAAGGATCGCATCAAGTGAAAAAAAAGTAATTTGCCCTCTTCTTTCTGCCAGTCTTGTTGACCTGACAAAAGAGGAGCGGGCGTCATAATAACACTATACGCAATCTCAGTGGCTAAATAGCGTTTGTCTAGGATCATTTGGTGCATTTTTAAATGTGTACTATATATATACTCATTCATCATTTCCTTACCGAATTTACCCTATTCCGAATTTTATTTGGGGTTGGTGCAGCATGTCTTCCACTCCCAATGTCTTCTATCACTGGCAGATATCGATACTCACTCCCTTATCAGCCTTTCTTCGTTCTCACAATCTGGATAGATCTTTTTTCGATCTTGCTATTCCTGCATAATCACCTACTCTTATATTCTTAACTTTCCTGGTCAAATGACTATCCTCTCTTCTCATTACATACAAAATCTCGCTTCTCTCAATTTCTCTACAAGTGGTGCTGATTTCAAACATCCTGATCTACTCATTCCTCGCTCTATCCATCCTTGTTACCCCACACATCCACCTTAGCATTCGCGTTTCAGCCACGTGCATTCTTTTCAACCGCCCAACATCTCAATCCATACATAACGACAAGATATATGTTACTTACTACGGACTAAGGCGTATAACCCGCTCCGCTACCCGCCGTGATTCAGGACACTCACTAAGGCCTTAACGACACTGTGGTTATCCCTCGCCTTTTTTAATCGCGCGAAAATGAATCCGAGATGGCATTCAATTATAGAAAAAAAACGTACCTCTTGTTCAATTTGCGTGTTTTTCTGTGAGTGTATCAATCTTTTGTGTGTTACAGAATTGTAGAACAAACAACACGAATAAAATCGCAGTGCGGACAAAACCTAACTGATATTGGTTGACAGGTCGTCATAATTTTGACGACCTCCTTAGTCGAGTGGTCTGTACGCTTTTCTCATGGCGTCGCTATCACGAGAGATTCTGTGTTAGATACCCGGTGGGGGCAGAAGTTTGTGTGATGATTTCAGGCATTTATTCTCCAGTCTTGGATGTGTATATTTTATTATGTATTATATAAAATGTGAATATCATATGTATTTATCTATTAAATATATTTATCCGTCATCTAGTATCCGTAACCTGAACAGTATTAGTTGCTTAAAGTGGGGTTAGTTGATAGGTGTGAAAGTCTGAAGATATTTATTTATTCATCAAAAATAGAAAAACATATTAAAATCCAATGTATCTAACAGGGTTTTCAAGGTGCTAAATAATGTGTTCTGCTTTATTGTGCGTATTAGAAATAATAATCGAGTTAGGTCATTGTGAAATAAGGAAGCATCATCAGTGTTTTTCGATAAAAAAAATTACGATATATTCAATAGTAGGTATTTGGACATGCGTTATAGCCGATTGGATTGCCTGTTGAAACCCACACCGAATTAAATAATATTAGGTCCTTACCTATGAAATTGGTGTTTTGTATGGAGATTTTGGGGAATTCTGCATTTTACATAAAAAATTTTTTTCAGTTTTCTTCACAACGACAAATCCAAAGATAATAATATTTGGCATCTATCATTAGACAAGCTTTAGTAATATGTGTAATATCACACTTCATAAAAAATATTTATCGTTTTTAAGTGAATGCAAATGAAATGATGTATTCGGGAGGCACTTAAAAAGAGTTGCCTCCGTGTCCAATTTTAACACAATTAAACTTACAACAAATTATCAAAACAAATCAAAAGAGCTCAAAAATATAGTCTATTTTTAGACGAGGTAATTATTTTTTAGGAATACTCTGAATCTTAATAGTTACAGACAAAATACTAAGAGAGAAACAAAACACCAATTTTATAGGTAAGGACCCAATATTAAGTTTACCACAGATATTAATAGATACAAAATGTGTGGGAACTAAGCCATACATAGGGTAGAAACGGTTGCAATTGCGACCGGGAGCGATAGCTTAACGTTCGTTCCCAAGCACGGAGGAGTTCGAGATCACAACGTTTTGGTCACCCATCCAAGGCCTGACAATGGCAAAGGTAACTTTGTTTTTGACACCAAAAACCAAACTAACCACTACGCCACCGGGCTTCTCAGAGTCACCAGTACTTAAAATAAAATCCTAAAAGGCATTTTTAATGTACTTTTGGATAATGACGATGATAATCTAGGTTAGTTCCCCAGTAGAATACTATGTCCTGTTTGAATTATCGCAATAATGCTACATGCTGCTAATTGAAGTTGATTAGCATTCACCTTCCTCTCGAACTGCTCCTACGCAGTTGGCTATGGATTATGATAAAATGCAGTTTATCATCTTGTTCTACTTACGTGGAAAACTGTTCTTTTTGGTGCATCTATTTACGGAGATTCCTCAATAATGTTGCCACAAATTGAATTCTGATTTGATATCGACGTACAGATTAGGCTATGGACGTCATTGCAAGTAATGTTGGCAACAAAATCTTAGATTTCATGATTTTTGTCATTGACAATATACGTTATGTCATTTTTACTAGCAATGTATGTAACTATGTTTGGGTGTAATCTTGCTACTCAATTTTGAAGCAGACTGATACGGATTGCATTTTTTTTGCATTTTTGTATACATGCATTTATTTGCAATTTTGCATGCAAGTATAAATCGGATGACCATGCAAAATTATTATGCTACTTATACTCTCTTTAGTTTCGATTTTTTTATTTGATAATATTTTTCTTTAGTATTGCATTAAGAATTAATGCAATACTAATTCTGAATTCCGTATGGATTGTATTAAGAATTTTTCCCAAATAAATTACGAGGACAATATCAAAAAATACAGTAAAAAGCTACAATTTATAACATTACCACCTTATTACTACAAAAGTTTGAGGTGAGAGTGCTCTTTCTGTACCAAGTTAGATACCTAAAGGCGATCTATGTTGCTTGAAAGGAACCGTATGCTATTATTATATCAAGGGAAGATCATATCTATAGACTTATTTTAGGGGTGCCCACGTGCCCAGTCATATCTGTTCATATCGTCATTCAATACGTTGATAGTTCAATAGATTTGCACGTTCTGGAAGTCCAATGTGGTCAAAAATTTAAAGATGATGTGCTGAATATGAAAGCGACTTTGAAGGCCCTCATTGTTTCATCCGTCAGCCTGGAGACATCCACAGCTGGACATAGGCCTCCCCTAATGATCTCTACGACTGGTCTTGCGCCGCCCACATCCAGCAACTTCCTGCGGCCTTCGCCAGTTTTCGCTTCGCTCGCTTGCCAGTACGTGGTTGTCACTCTAGAACCTTTCCACATCAACGACCGTCAGTTCTACGAGCAATGTGCCCAACCACTTACTATTCGCAATTCTGAGGGCTATATCGATGACCTTAGTTTCTCATTGTTTAGGTTTTAGGAAAAATGTCTTGACCAAAATCCAAGAATAACTGCAATAGTAATTTAAACCTTGCTGTTTAAGATTTATGGAGCATTTCTGGGCTGATAGCCCTAGATTTCCACAAACAGCACCCACGGCTTACCGCATCCTGCCACGTCGTACCCACCACTATTTTTAGACTCCGCTGATCTAAACTGTGTTCGGAAGCACCGATTTGGCCGAGGTCGAGAGGTGAGGTCTGAGGTACTCTAAGAATGTAGGTCAGGATGGTCTTCGTGATTGGGGGAGTGCAGAACGCCCTTTTCTATGAATGCACATGCTCGGAATATAACCCTTGACCCTTGTAACAACACAACCGATAGCCTTTGGTGGCGTAAAGTTCATGAGTGGAGACCGCGATTCGGTAAACATTTTGGGACGGCCTGTGACAAGATGTGATGACGAGATATCGTAGGTTGGCTGGAGGGGGCTGCATGAGATTGGCCAAAAATCGAGAGCGTAGGCTTGAATTAGGGGATAACGTCCACGAATACTACTACTTTAAACTTAATGAAGGTTTTAAAACCATAACGACCACCATTACCGTCCCCATTTCTTCTCTATATTTTGATTGACCCTCGTGGGTTAACTTATTATATTCGAAAGTGTTGCACGCTGGCAGAAAGAGACCGCATAACTTTTTCTGGACATTTGAGGACGGTAACTTTTTAATTCATATAGTAAGTTTCTGTTGGTAAGGAAAGCCAGAGAGTAGGATTGGTGTAACCATCTACACTGAACAGCAAAGAAAAATTGGGGTCACTTAGAAAATCTACAATATCTTCAAAATTACAATTATTAAAAATGAATGGAATTGTTTCATACCTATATCATTTTATGCGGCATTATACTTTTAATTTTATACATATTATCAATTTAAATCTACATAACAATGCGATGTGACAGCTATTCGTCTATACTATACTCTATATACCTACTAATACACAAGGCTCCGGAACTATGGACCGCTTTGAAAAATTCTTTCACTTTTGAGAACCTACGCTATCCCTGGGTGACATCGATATTAATATTATAAATGCGAAAGTAACTCTGTCTGTCTGTCCATCTCGCTTTCACGTCAGAACTACTGAACCGATTTAATCGAAATTTGGTATACTGATAGTCTACAACCGGAGAAAGGACATATGCTACGACCAAAACCCCAGAGAGCCACTAGTATCGCATATTCTATCTATACGACTTAGCCAGTGGTGGGCAGTGGTGATCTTAATCAATATGTATTTTTTTTCTACAGCACGAGAAGAATGGAAGTGAGGAGGAAGCACCGTGGTACCTTCAAGATGGAGCCGGTGCCCGAAAAGGGGGTATTCAGCAGCAACTTCGTGGGCACTGGGTATGTAACTTTTTATTCTTATTTATCATTCAGGCTGAGATTTTTTTAACATGGGAAGGTTTTTAATCTAAGGATGTTACCAGACCAATCGATCGTCAATCGATGGCATGGATCGATGGTAAAATGGATAAATCGGCGTCGATCGATAGACTCTACAAACAAACAAAACAAATATATCATCACGCCTCATTCCCCGAAGGGGTAAGCAGAGGTGATAATCGATTTAGCCAGATATAGATTCTACCATACGATTCATCAATTCTACCCTACGTCGATTGGTCTGGGAATACCCAAATGGATCAGTACGGAAAAGTCCAAAACCGAATTCGACAGATTGCAAAATCTGTTCTAAGGAAGAAGGTCTTTTAAATAAAATAACAATGTAGGCATAAATACTCTTATACCTAAGCCGGAATCATAAATACATACATACAATCACGCCTGTAATCCCTGAAGGGGTAGGCAGAGTCCAAGGAGCACTGTGTTCCTTAAGACCAGATTTAGCCATACAATAATTGGGTTTGGTCAGATGAAAAATCGTGAAAGAGTAGTAACAAGTGGCTAGCTCATCGCCTACACAATCACAGACCCAGTACCCAATACGCTCTTAGTCATCTTTTACTGCTAGGCAAGAAAAGCAGTTGGTATATTCTTTTTGTGTCCCGGACCAACACGGGACTAATACCTGGCGGGAATCATACCTGGTCAAAATTGCAAGTGACTATATTGTAACTTTTGTAACTTTATTGTATTTTTTTTCTTTGTTATTGTTGTTGGTATGAATCATTGGTAACAAGGCCGGTTAAACATGTGTTTTTAAAAATAGTGTTCAATTATTTTGTTATTATTTATTAATGAAATACCACACAAACTGTGACATTTCTGACAAACAAAATTTTGCAACAAATTCGCATTAAGATATGCACGAATGAATTATCATTAACCAGAAAAACTATGGAACAATAGAGTTTTTCTACACATTTCGATGTACGCTTGTGTACCCTGAATGCTGCTGTCACTCGTATTGTGCCTATCAAATGTAGGCATTGTCTACACAGACGACACTGCATGGGACGTGACATGACAATGGGAAAAATAAAGGACGAATTATGAAATGCTGCGATCAGAGTTCAGTTCATCGGTTTTTGTTTAAACAAACCTCTATGAGTTAAGTCTACTTCTTTACCATCACCAGGGTAATCGTCCACAGGGATTCAGAACATGAGGAGTATGGATCGTAACACCACGCTGGTGTAATTGGCTGGTTGAACTTGCGATCGAGACAAACGACTAAACCCTTTGAATCCCGGATGGCGTCTAGGGATACATTCATTCATGGTTCCCTATCTGTTTGCATATAATTTTCAACCGTAATATGAATTGGCATAATGGAATTTTGGCATAAAATTTTATGCATAATTATTTACGCATAATTACAAATGTAATAACCATCTTAAAGCATGATTAAATATTCGAGTAAAATTTTTGAAATAATTATCTAGATAAAATATCGATTCTGGCGCTTAGCTGGCTGCTGCCGCGGCACGCTCGCTTAGCTCGCTCGGCTCGCGTGTTGAGGGCATAGTTTTCATGCTTTTCAATTAATAATTATTTTTATGTAAAGGGACGAAACAACTTGCTGAGTTTCTTGCCTGTTCTTCCCAGAACTATTGGTACCTAGTGAACGGTTGGCATAATTAGACATTCATAAGACAATGTAAATACCCAAAGTAAATAAATAATTTGAGTTTATGTTAGAGTTTTTGTCTTCTGAGCAGCAGTGTCTTCGCAATTTGTCCCAATATCAAAAGGACAATGACAGCAAAATGCACCAAAAATACACTCACGTACATAAAAGCAGTGAACATTCTATAGGTATTCTTATAATAGAACTGTAAATAACCTGTGTCTGTCTGTACATTGTGTTTTAAAACATTTATTGGAGGTGTAGAAATATATCGATATGCATACCAAATCACAATTTTTTTTACGTTTTCCCTGTTTGTTTGTGTTTATCACGCAAAATTACTACGCGACGAAGTTGATGTTTAGTGATTATGGTGATTAGTGATAACTCAATGTCCTAGTTAACATTTAAGATATGTATAATGTTTTACTCCGGAAAATCATGCGTCACGTGACAATTCTTAGTCACTATCACAGATATACATTTACATGACGCAAATGCATGTACTGCGCATGTTCGAAAACCCCGACAAAATGTCGGGGTTTGTCGCTGCTAACTAGTCTGCGCGCGTCCGAATGGCTGCAGAACCTAAATAAATGCCTCGTTTTGAGATAATTGGCAGAAGGGCATCGGCGGCTTCGGTATCTTTCAATCAGTTTAGACACCCGTCTCAAAATTACGGCTGCTGTGAGGTCACAGTATTCTTGGTCACAGTAGACGTTAAAATGTTGACACACTTGGTTTCTCTATGTCATTTACTCTGTGGTCAAAGTCTTTAAAAGGTACATAAACATAAACCCCCTATTCATAAACGCTATAATAATGCCTAAGTAGTTGCCAACGTGTTTTTATGAATAAGCGTGTTAATCACCTGGGCTAAACACAATTTTTTCTAGTTTATTATTATAAAAAAAATATTTAAACAAAGATTTTGCTATGAAGTATGTCATATAAAAATATCAATCTTGAAAACTTTTTTTTCAGAACAAATGAACAAGAAAATTAACTAGGTATACATGTCAAACCTCTAATAATGTTAATTTATCAAAAGATAATAGCAAAAACAAATAATTTATAACAAAAATAATGTCTTCATAAATAGTTTTTAAACACTAATAATTAATAGGTAATCATTTTTATAAATAGCATTGAATTGAAATAATCTTGAAATTGTTTAATTTTTGTATTGTTTTTTTAAAAGCTTTGTGGATTGTTCTTGTTATTTCGTGTGTGTTATATTTTTTTGTACGGTGCACAAGTATGTTATCATATGTACGTATGTTAAGATGGATGTGTGGAGTGACGAGGATTGATAGAGTGAGGAATGAGTATATCAGGGGATGCCTGAAAGTTGCTCCAGTGATAGAGAAGTTGAGAGAAAAGCGGCTGGCGTGGTGTGGACATGTTTTAAGGAGAGAGAATGAGCATGTAACGAGAAACGTTATGAATATGAGAGAGGACGACCGAAGAAAAGATGGATAGATTGTGTAAATGAGGACATGGGACTAGAATGGGACTGAATGTTGATATTACGTGTGATAGGGAAGAGTGGAGGAGAAAGACTCGTTGCGCCGAACCCAAATGAAATTGTAAAAAGGACAGGCTAATGATAATGACAACAATTTCACAAAATGTAGTAGACCTACCTATTACATGTTATTCATAAAAATAATTATTACAATTCATTGCTACTTAATTGATAAAGTTGTAAAAATAGAGGAATTCAAGAAGTTCTTTTTCTTGATTATTAATTAAATCTCACTCGGATAGTGCGCTTTGGCTTTTGACATCGAAAACAAAGGTACCTTCGCCATGGTCGATCCTTGGATGGGTGACCAAAATTTTATGAGCACGAACTCCAAGTTAAGCCGTTGGTCTCGGTTGTTATTACAGCGGTCTCTACCCACCAATCCGCATGTGGGCCCGCGTCGTTGTGTTGCGGCCCATACTCCTCATGTGTTTATGTTTCCATGAGAATAGGCTGTGCCCAGCAGTGGGACGTATATAGGCTGAGGACGATGACGATAGCGTTGCTAGTCTAAGCAAAATATTTGAAAATTTGCAAAACATTGTACAAAAAAATCGCTTGCAATTAGAATTATGTGCTTTAGTATAAAACACGTTTTTTACACATCAGAAAATTAACAGCAATGAGTTCAAATAAATAAATAGCATAATGGTTGATTTAGTTACCCTGTACATTAACCTTTACTGGGCGAAAACAAAGACCGTTATAATTCATTATCTAGCGAAAATCCTGAATGATTTATGACTAACGCACCCAATTCTAAATGATCATTGGTCAAAAATTGTTTTACTGACTGAATAAGAGCTAAAATACCTTGAATATTAAGATGGTTGTCAACATGGTGGAGGAGCTGAGGCTGTCTCTGCTGATGAGCTGGTTAGTACAAACGACGCACAAACTCTAACACCCCTTTTATATCGCTGGCAATCTTAATTAATTACTATTGTCGGACGGAACGTTTTCAAAAATATTCAATAAAGCTTTCAGTGTTGGAAAACTATGGAATGGGCTTTGGATTTTTTTTTGTTTGGTCTTTACGAAGATGATATTGGTTTTTGTTGTATCGGACTATTGAGGCAAAATCTCTCCATCGAGATTTTGTGGGAAATCTTGGAAAATTTTAACTTTTTATTTTCGAGCAAAAAGATCTTTCTCAAAAGCAGGTTATTTTGAAGTTTTAGTGTAAAATTATTAATATAACTTAATAATTTTTTTTTTTTTTTGTTAAAATGCTATTTTCCGCCAACTCGTATGGACTCAGAACGCTGATGCTGACATGAATTATACTAACATGCTGCTGCTGCTTCATGTAAGCACTAATTTTCGGTGCTATGACAGGCAGACTCATCTATGACCATACAGTGATTTCACTTTCTTATGTCATAGGGAAGAGTCGGATGTATTGTACCGGAGGCCTATCCGACCTCAGTGCCGTTATCCGTACATCCGTACTCACCAGTGACAGTCACTTCCAGTGTTACCAGTCACCACTGACGAGTACCTACCATCGAAATCGTGTTTGAAGTAAAAATCGTGTCGGACGCGAAAATAGTGTCGTACAAAGTTTTTTACTTATACTAAAGGGTGCATTACAGTTCGACACGTGCCGTCACGGAAACGCACCATCTCAAGATTTTGTCCATCACGCCAGTATTTAACGTAAAAACACAAAATTCCGATAATACATCAATGCATTCATGTAAGGTTTGATCATATTTTGCACTGATTATTGGTGAGATTGAAAGATGTTATTTATGTAATTTTATCAACGATCGAACCTGACAAAACTAAGGTCCAAAACTAAAATGATGCTATGTGTAACAGCAAATAAAATAGTCAGGTCCACACAACACTGTCGCAGTACAATAATTAATTTTGTTTATTACAGGCCTGATTTACAAAAAGACAGATTAGCTTATCTGTAGTACTCTCTCTGATTATTCCCGGAATATGAAACAGAAATAAATGTCGAAACGTAGTTAAAAAAAGGAGTTATCGCTTAATTATCTATGATTGCTCTGGTTTTTTTAATTATTTAAACTTGGCTATAAAAAAGAATGTTCATTTGTTAATAAATAGAGCAATTTTTTGTTAATGAAAACCAAGTTCTCAGAAAGCTTATCCAATTCTTGGTATTGTTTAGTGAAAGGGCTGATCATGTTATGAATTTACGTCTCAAATAAACAATGAAATAAAATTTTGGCGATATTAAGATTTATAAAATAGACAAATAAAATTTATTTTAGAAATATATTTACTTTTGTTCCTACCAATCGAAATCCAGATACGCAATGGGCTAGCGTGGGTGTTAAGGCCTCATGTCATGTCATGAATCCTCATGTGATTCTCCATGAGGAAAGCCTGTGCCCAGCTGTGGGATGTATGCAGGCTGAGGGAAAATACCAATAGTCGAGGTAGTTTCCGTTTAGCCAGTAGTTTTTTTATGAAGATACCAACAATCCCATCTCTTTTCCCGAAGGGGTAAGCAGAAGTATTAAAAAAAACACATTTCGCCCGATATTATGTTATGTCCGCATGGATATAAAAATAAATCATCATTTATCAATGGCAAAAAATTAAATGGGCTGCCATTTAATTATTTGGGTAGCAAAATAATTACTTGAACTGTAAAATAATTATTTGGGCAGAAATATACATATATCTATATAATAGGTTGGGGAAAAAGTTTCTTCGCATTTTTTAAGAAAATTCAAAACATTTTTTAATATAGTTTATTTACATTTAACTAAAGTATGTAGGTACCATTTTGTTTGATAACTTTTTGCCATCTTGTAGGTAGGGACATGATCCCATTGCTATAGAAATTTTGGGACTTCTGGTCAAAATAACGCGACAAGTGGTTTTGGCAGTCCTCTCGTGATGTTAACCTGACACTGCCTAAAGAATTCTGAAGAGACCGAAACAGGTGGAAATCTGAAGGTGCAAGGACTATACGGCGGATGCATTAACACCTCCCAGCCAAACTCTCTTAATTTTTGCTGAGTGGCTATAGATGTGTGAGGTCTAGCGTTATCATGATGTAAAACCACAACCCTTCTGTTGATTAATTCCGGCCGCTTTCTCTCAACTTCTTGCTTTAATCTCATCAGTTGTTCGCAGTAGAGTTCAGAATCGATGGTCCTGCCTGGTGGTAACAGCTCATAATGAATAATGCCCTTCCAATCCCACCACACACACAGCATCACCTTGTTGCGAGTTAACCCGGGTTTCGCCACAGTCTGTGAAGCCTGACCGGCCTTTGACCACGACCTTTTTCGCACATTCTTGTCGTACGTGATCCACTTTTCATCACCAGTTATCAGCTTCTTCAAAAATGGTTCGATTTCATTACGTCGTAATAAAGAATCACAAATGAGTACACGGTTCATTAGGTTTCTTTCAGTGAGCTCGTGAGGTACCCAAATGTTGAGCTTTTTTGTGTACCCAGTTTTTTTCAAATGCGCCAAAACTGTTTTGTGGTCAATTCCCAGTTCTTCAGCTACGTCGTAACTACTGACATGCCGATCTTGCTCCACTTTTTCAAAAATGGCATCCATTTTATCTGTAATAGGGCGACCAGAGCAACGTGCATCTTTGACATCAAAATTTCCGGATTGAAAACGCTTAAACCAAATTAGTGCTACTCTCACAGACACTGCACTAGGTCCATAAACATCGCAAATTTTTTGCGCGGCTTGCGTTGCATTTTTACCTTTTTTGTAGTAAAATTTTAAAATGTATCGAATTTCTTGATTAGATTCACTCATCTTGGCGGTACGAAAAAAAAATGAAAATCACACATTTTCCTAATTTGAATTTGGAATTATGTTCTTTAAAATTTAAACTTTCAATGATACCAAAACCAGCCAGATACAAATAGTATAGCCAAAGAGATTTTATTACAAGTTTATACATACTATAATGCGAAAAGACTTTTTCCCCAACCTAATATATACCTATGTTACCGGAAATGTATAAAATCTAGGAGAAGGATCAATGAAGCATCAAGGATCTAGGAAGATTTCTAGGAAATGTATTTTGATAGATATTAGGGTAAGGTTATTTTTATTATGATCCTTAAAAACAATATTTGTGCCATCAAAACATATATTAAACAACTTTGCTGCAGAGAAAACATTTGAGTTCCTGCCCAATTAGTTATTTTGCTGACAAATTGGAAATAATAATAACTGCTGCCATGATCATAAAACACAGTATAAGGCACACGGCACGTAATCTAACCCGTTTAAAAGTTTCTTCATGAAGGTACTTTCAAACTAATAAAAGCATTTTTGGGGCAGAAGTTTTTCTGCTCAGTTTGGTACAGCTTCTAGCCTCAGTAGTTGAGGATTACAGGTAAAGCTCGTTTCCATCTTCGGCCTTATCGTCATGATGAAGGCCAAGAGCTTACCTGACTTATGTAAAAAAAAACATAGAGCGTTAATTATATAGATTTTGTTTATGAATTTAGTTTCGTTTGTCGTGTGCCATTGCTAAGTCACTCTAACAAAGAAATAACAAAACATCATGCCCGCAATTACTCGAAGCTCCTAGTTAGTTATAGGTATATGGTTAGCTCCTAGTTAGTTATAAAGCAGCTTCGGGAGACACACACACACTATCATTTCAGTTCCGTCTTATAAACTGTCACCTCTCCTAAACTATTCAACTTATGTAGAAAGTGATGATTGTGATGTGATTTATGATGTTATTAGCTAAGCCTGGCGAGGTTGTTGTTGTATTCAAAATAAAACTTACTTACTTAAAATTATATAAAAAGTTACGACATCCGTGGTCGAGTGGTCTGTTCGCCGGTCTCAAAGCGTCGCCATCTCGAGAGGTGTTCTGGGTTCTATCCCTAGTGGGGGCAAATGTTCGTGTGAAGAAGACAGGCATTTGTTCTCCAGAGACTAGGCAAAAGGACCGCAAAAGCTATCCATTGCCATAGTCCGCGCTTCACCAAGCAGTGACTGCACTCAGCATGAAAGGTGGTGAGCCCGTCGCCGCTATTAGCTATTGGATGGTTGTGCAGTTCTAAGTCTATTAGTTGCCTTTTATGACAGCCAAGGGAAGAGATGAGTTGGTAATATTCTTATGAAGAGCCACTACCACACGGCTCTATTAAATAAAACTGAGTCTTCAGGGGCTCCAATTCCAATGGGCGTACCTCAAGGCTCAATATTAGGACCACTACTATTTCTTATTTATATAAATGATCTTCCATCCTATGTAAACAACCTATGTGAGACGGTATTATTTGCAGATGATACATCTCTTATCTTTAAAATCAATAGAAACGTAGAAGACTTTGACGTTGTAAATAACACCCTTTCCAAAGTAATATGTTGGTTTACTCATAATAACTTATTATTAAATTCTAAAAAACAAAGTGTATCAAATTTTCTTTGCCTAACGTAAAGTCAGTACAAGAATTAAAATGAATGAGGAGATAATTCAATGTGTTGATACAACGGTATTTTTAGGGATCGCCCTGGATTCTCGTTTGCAGTGGAGATCTCATATTAACACCCTATCGGCAAGACTCAGTTCGGCTGCTTATGCCGTAAAAAAGATTAGATCGTTGTCGGATGTTAAAACGGCGAGACTTGTATATTTTAGTTACTTCCATAGTGTCATGTCGTATGGCCTGCTGTTATGGGGCACAGCAGCCGATATTCACGACATTTTTGTATTACAAAAAAGAGCAATACGTTCTATTTATAAACTTAAACCTCGTGATTCACTACGGGAATAATTTAAAGAAATAAATATTTTGACAGTTGCATCCCAATATGTGTATGAAAACATTATGTACGTTTATAAAAATATAAAAACATTTTTAAAATGCAGCGACGGTCACAGTCTAAACACAAGACACAGGAACAGGCTTGCTGTTCCAGGTTTCAGACTACGTAAAACAAGTCACTCATTTATGGGAAAGTGCATACAAATATATAACAAAATTCCACAACATGTAACTGAACTGCCGTTGCACAGGTTTAAACCGCATATTAAGAAAACCCTCATGGGAAAGGCATATTACAAAGTTTAGGATTATTTAGATGATAGGAATGTGTGGACATCCGTTGCTTAATCTTAATAATGTTTAGTTTAATTTGCCACTTTAAAGTAATGAGACGTTAATACATGTATCATTCATACAAGTTAATGTAATAAGAGATAACAATGTTTTATCTTATTTTGATTATATACTGACATATAATTTCTAATTGTAAAAAATGTAACACTGTGACTAATAGATTGTATGATTGGCTATTTAAAAAAAGTGGCTCATGAGTTTCTTACCGGGTTCTTCTCATGAAATGCCTTACTCTCGGAATCCGGTCGCTTGTATCGATTACAACCACAGTCAAAGCGCTATGTGGATGTACTTGCTACAAGCGCTCGCGGCAGTGAATTTTAAGTCTTTTTTGGCAGTTTTATTATTAATGTTTACTTTATGTATAATAAATGTGACTATGTATGAATGTTGACGATTTTAAGTCCTATGTTTAGCCTATGAAATAAAATTATTTTTGATTTGATTGATTTGATATGTATTGTATATATTCTGAATTTATATGTTTTTATTTATGAAATATATTTATCTTTACCTAGTATCCACAACACAAGCAGCATTAGTTGCTTAAAATGGGGCTAGTTGGTAGGTGTGAATGTCTGAAGATAGATATATTTATTAAATCAAAAATAATTTTAGGTAATTATGAAAATATTAATACCAATGAAATAAATGCATACAAATACACGAATAATAATTGAGAGAGTGTTTTGAAATCGGCCATTTGCACCGAAATGAGTATTATGTTTCATTATGTGTTTATGTTTTTGGCAGACATTTCATAATTTTGTTGTGCGAAATACGTCATAGATTTCTTAACTCGCGGGTGGTCAGCATATAATAGCTTTAGAATTTTACTCGGTGGTCCATCGAGATGGGACCTTGCAAAGTATTTTGATTGCCCTCATTTGGTTAAGTCATTCAAGCCATTTTTGCCTCTGGGATGGGTTGGTCTGGAAACGATTTTTTTACACGAACTTTAGTTTCAAGATCTTTTTTACGTCTTTTTTTGAGTAAGTAGGTAATAATAAATTAGATATTCTCTCAATACACATTATCATTATCCTCTCATTGAAGTGCATTAAAAGAATACTGCCAACCCATCTCATCCATTGGGTGTCGTAAAAGGCGACAAATGCACTTAGAACTGCACAACCATCCAATAGCTTATAGCGGCGAACGGGCTCACCACCTGTCACGTTAACGGTTGAACACATGCAGTGACTAGGTACTTGGCGAAACGCGGATTATGGCAGTGGACTGCTTTTGCTGTGCCTTTGCCTAGTCTCTAACTAACTGTTGGGGGATGATAAGTAGTCGTGATTATATGTATGTATGTATGTAAATTTGGAATCAAAATGCTCATTTTCATCACACAAAAATTTGCCCCAACCGGGAATAGAAACCAGAGCCTCTAGATGGCCGTTAAATAAGTACGAAGAGTACTGAGTACGAAATACCTTTGCAATCATCTAACTACTTGCTAAAAGTCATTACACGACATAAGAATCATTATTATTAATAGAGGACTTTAAAAAATAAACAAAAAGCCTAGTACGTCAACTGAATCACGATATTAGTAATATGTTTCAACTAATTATTATCAATATACGCCATGAAAGAAATATTATAGACGGTTGATTATCCAAATTGTATCTGACATTAATGACAAAAATTAGGTAACGTACAATTTTTGTCACATCGAATTAGTTGACAAGGGTTACCTTGGTCCTGCTAGGGAGGATACTTGTTAGGCCCCATCGGGCGATAGCGCAGCGGGTGTCAAGGGTTTACCGCTCAGTAAGCTTTTTGACAGCCTGCACCCTGGCGTGTACCCCTCCTTGGGAGTACGAGGCGGAGGACCGCGGAGAGGAAAGCCAGGGGCGACCCATACTGCCCCGTAGAGCGCGAGGCGGTGCGGTGGGAAGCGAAGGATAGTCTTCTACAGTTGTGGAAGGACGACCTCGCTCTCGCCGTCTACGGACGCCGTCCGCTGGACGCGCTCGCCCCGGTCTTGGACCAGTGGCTGGAGCGGCGTCACGGGGCAGTGTACTTCCGGATGGTGCAGGTGCTGACGGGCCATGGTTGTTTTGGCTCGTATTTGCACTGCATCCGCCGGGAAAACTCTCCTCGCTGCCACGACTGCGGCGCTGCGGAGGACAGGGCGCACCACACTCTCGTGGTGTGCCACACGACGGCTCCCCAGCGCGCCAGCCTTTTCTCTGAGGTTGGTCGCGATCTCTCCCTGCCCAGCATAGTGGAGGCTATGCTGGATAGGGAGACGCCGTGGTCGGCCTTCTCTTTTTTTTGCGAGGAGGTGATGGCAGCGAAGGAGGCGGCAAAGCGCGCACGTGAGGAAGACCCTCACGCTAGCGCGCTCAGGGCGAGGAGGGGGAGGAGACGTCGAAATACGAGACGGCTCCCTCCTCTCCGTGGAGGCAGCCGGCCGGCTGACGGAGCGGGGGCTTCGTCGTCGGCATTGCACACGGCGCCTCCACTGCCGGGCGGCGATGGCTCAACTCTCTTGGCTATCGTCGCGCCCCCTCCTAGCGCCGGGAGGGGTGATGCCGCGCCCCCCACCTAGGGGGGCTCCGCCGGGGAGGCTGACTGGATAAACCTTGGGTCCCGGCCTCCTCTCCACCGGTTTTAGTGAGTATGCCCCCTGGTTTCGTCCCAGGGGGAGAGTCTCACAGTATTCACCCATTCCCCCTATGGGCGTTTCTGCGTAAAGCATTTTCACAGCGTCAAAAAAAAAAGGGAGGATACTTGTTGGAAACCTCCTGATTAGCGAAAAAATTAAGTAAAACCCTTTTTTTGTTATTCTAATCCCGTCCCGTCTTTTTGTGTCCCGTGTTGGTCCGGGACACAAAAATAATGTACCTACCAACTGCTTTTCTTGCCTGTCGTAAAAGGCGACTTAGGGCGTATTGGGTTCTGGGTCTGTGATTGTGTAGGCGATGAGCTAACCACTCTTAAGGGAACACAGTGTTCCTTGGACTCTGCCTACCCCTTCCGGGATTACAGGCGTGATTGTATTTATGTATAAATGTAATCTCACTATTCTAATTTTTTATAATTTATTTCTTAGTGATTTGCAAGGAGACATCATCACCCCGGGTGCTCATGGAGTATTCAGACAGGTAGGTACGTGAGATTCAATTGATTCGTTTTCAAACAGATAGGTAAATGATGAGTTGGTGAATGTACCCTAGCAATAGGCTAGTTGACTCTTATCAAAAGTAATATGTTAATTACTTATGTTTAATTACTATAGAATTTAGTACCGAAATAAACACAGTTAAATGAATATAATTATAAGATTGCTGTAGAAATTTTAAAATGTTTTATTTTTACTTTTCTTTCATCTGCAAAAACGCTATTCACCATTTTCGTGAAATTAGTAAAGTATAACGCGGTCATGTAAATAATTATCTACTACGCATGGTCAAAATCCGTCAAACGCCAGTCGCAACCAATCAAGCATGTCCGTCGGCCAGTCGGCTGTGTCAGCCTGCGTCACGCTTGCGTATAGAATTGTTTACCAAAATCTTGACCTTACGGCACCGATAATTCATAGACCATCATGGCCGAAGGTGTTTTTAGACAGTTAAGAATTTATTGTGATAAAGGACTCAAAATTATTATATTATTTTTATGGATTGGTGACAGTAATGATGAATAATATTTGGGGTCCAATAAAAAAGGGTCAACTAGCCTAATACAAGTGCAAGTTAAATATGGTTCTGTTACATCGGCGCTACCGCACGCGCCATATACGAAATATGCCTTCGTGAATCTATTAACATTACATTTACATTTACTTTTGTAATATGAACAAAATATGTGTAATAGAGAATAAAAGTGCTGGGAAAATTCATCGAAAATCTAATTTAACCTCAGAGTAAACAGAATTTAACACATTGAGATTACGAATATCACAGTTCGAATATCAAATGATTAGTCAATATATTATCATATGTATCAAGAATAATCAATAATCAGTCATTTTCAAATAATATACTTTTTTGATCTGTTTATAAGTAATTTTAACATTTGTAATTATGAATTAATTCACAAATAAAATTATTTTTAGAAATCATTTGGATCATGTGATCGACAAATAAATACTCTAACAACATACGCAAGGGCAGCGCGGCTGTCAATCGGAACAGCTGCTGTAGGAATCGGAAAATTATTCAATCGAAACAAAATGGCGTCGAGTGTGAATGTCTCTTGTCCGTGGCCTAATAGTGAAAATGATTACGAATTACGGGATGTTATCGGTAAGTAATTTTATATGTGACGATATTCGTAGAAACGCATTTAGTTCAATAAAAAAATTTTCAGTAAAAAAATTTTGTACACTGATAAAAATTTCGGCACTTAATCAACCTAACTTGTCAAAGAATTCGGAGAATGATGATCATGTAAATAAGTTTTTGTTACATAAATTCTTAAGATAATCCTTCAATCTTAACACTTATGTACATTACAAGACTTTTCGATTACGTGTATAAAATAATATTGTAAATTATTTTTAAAAACTTAATTTATTAAAAATCAATCAAAAACTGTATGAGCTAAAAATTTCTAAATTAGGATAAGTGTTTTGGAAGGTGTAATAATAGCCTAATAGTAGAAAATGTAGAAAAGTAAAATACTAATTAAATAATGTGAAAAATTGTAGGAGTTGGCGCAACAGCTGTGGTTTATGGGGCCTTCTGCAAGCCCAGGGGTGAGAAATGTGCCATAAAGAGGATAAATTTAGAGAAATGGAACACTTCAATGGATGAGCTGCTTAAAGAAATTCAGGTAATTTTTAGTTTGCATCTTTTTAGCTCAATTTAATATTCATAAAAATTACATAGTTATCGAAACCAAGTGTTACTATTACAAACCTCTACCCGGCCATTATAGTACAGAGTCTATCATCGCACAAGCCTACGGAGCAATGATAACTGCCACATCTTTCTCTTGCAAATAATATTCAAACAAACACTGTTATTTGTGTTTTTTATATTTAACGGAAAGAAAATCACATTTAAACGTTTTTGTTTTTTTTATTAAGAGTATAATCTTCGTTTCAGGCTATGTCCAGTTGTAATCATGAGAATGTAGTCACATATTACACTAGTTTTGTTGTCAATGATGAATTATGGCTTGTATTAAGATTGTTGGAGGGTGAGAAGGTTTCTTTTTACTATTTTTTTAATTTTTTAATCCTATTAAACATATTTTTTATGCTATTTACAACCAAATTTGACTTCTTTTACTGAATTTAACTACCTCTTATTTCCTTACAGGTGGAAGTCTTTTAGATGTCATAAAACACAAAATGAAAGTTACTAACTGTAAGCATGGTGTATTTGATGAAGCGACCATAGCAACTGTTCTAAAGGAAGTTTTAAAAGGCCTAGAATATTTTCACAGTAATGGACAAATTCACAGGTGGGTTTTCAATTGTATACAAAAATAAACTCTTTTGTTGTAAATTATAAAGTAATGTGTGGCACATCATTGTACATGACTGTGTCGATCAACATGTACGTACACGAGGTAATGTATGCATACAAAGTGTGACATTGTTCTGCTCAAACTATTTAGCTTGTGGCACAAGTTTTTTCTTTGTTTGTTTATGTGCTACTAAACACTATTGTCTTGCATTGTCATTGGACTGTTTAAATATTACTACTTATTACAATGTTGCAGAATTGGTTCTGAAGGTAAATGTTAACCGGTTCACAGTGCAGTGTGACCAATCTAAGTTGTTGAAACTTCTCGATCGAACAAGACCTAATATCTCATGTGCTCATGTTCCATCATGGTAGGCATGGAAATGCAATATTTATGTCAGATTGAAGAAATATTCAATTTGGTTATGAAATATTTTTTTATAAATAATAGAAAAAACAACATGCAACATTACATGTGAACTTGTTAAACAGTGTTAAATTGCAGATACAAAGCGAAATGACACAACAGCGAATTGTCTTTTATTAAGTGTATGCATACATGGTTTGCACAGTTGTTGTTGTTCTTTTTTATATGGAAACGGCAAATGATCTGAAGCTATACAGCCGTGTTTGTCAACTTTTTTGTTATTGTGCTAAAATGTTACTGCTAGTGTATTATTGTTATACTTTGAAATTTTAAATAAAGCAAAGGATACATTTTTTCTATCAGCTAAGCATTATATTTTTGGTTTATAAGCAGTGCGAATTTTCTTTTAAAAGGAGCCAATTGAATGTCTTTGTTTTATCGAAGTATATCTTTAATAATAATGTTCTAATGCTCGAACTAAGACTTTCATGGAAGAATGAATGTGATATTTATGTCCTTGATACTGTTTGCTAAGGAACGGTTTCAAATGTCAGCATCTATTACGCCAATGTTATTGTTTTCATAAGCCTTCAAAGATTCTATTTACTGTAAATAGTTTGATCGCTTAGTCGCTTAGCGTCTTTTGACAATAAAATTGTCTGCACATTGAGTACAACTAAACTTACAATGGATGCCATTGAAATAGTTCAGATTATATGTTTTAATTCGGTAGTGTCCACAGATATAGGTATACATTTACATATATGACGCATATGCACGTACTGAGCGTTTCCGAAAACCCCGACCAAACGTCGGTGTTGGCCGCTGCTAACTAGTCTGCGCGCGTCCAATAGGCTAGTTGACCCTCTTTTTTATTGGGCCCCAAATGTTTCATTAGTTTCATTACTGTTAGCCATCGCCATAAAAAATAATATAATTTTTTTGAGACCTTTATGTAACTCAATAGAATTCAAATTTTAAATTACGTTTTTGCGTAACTGTCAAAAACGTCTTCGGTCATGATAGTCTATGAATTATCTATGCCGTAAAGTGACGATATTGGTAAACAATTCAATACGCAGGCGTGACACAGGCTGTCACAGTCGACAAACATGCTTGATTGGTTGCGACTGGCGTTTGACGGATTTCGACCATGCGTAGTAATTGCTTACATAATACGTTACTTCACCAATTTCACGAACATGGTGGAAAGCGTATTATGCAGATGAAAGAAAAAGTAAAAAATAAAACATGTTTGAATTGAATTTCTACAACAATCCCTTATTTATATTTATTGAACTATATATTGAACTATATACTTGTATATTTCGCACCCTCGTACTAAATACTAACCCCCTTACAAATAAACGAGTTATAAGGAAGGAATAGTTATTCAGTGTTTGTCACTTTCTGAATGTTAATGTTGACGAGGACAAAACACTGAATAACTATTTCAACCTTATACCTCGTTTATTAGTAAGGGTGTATGTATATTAAACAAAGTTCTCATTAGTTTTGATATGAGTCAACTAGCCTTTTGACTGCAAAAGTTATAAAATATGCCTTATTGTGTGATAATGGAGGAGAGGCATCGGCGGCATCGGTATCTCCCGTCTCAAACATATGACTGTGACGTCACAGTAGATGTTAAAAGTTAACACGCTTGGTTTCAATACAAATCGTTATACCTGCGTTAGCTATCTAAATGTATATCTGTGGTAGTGTAGATATAGGATTAAGAATAGAGAATGGATGTCGCGCCGATTCTAAATAGAGTTCGGACCTACTGTTTAATATACTAGTCTCGTCTTAGTGGACATTCAGATTTGTGAGAATTTTGATGACAAGACGTTAAAATTTATTATTGTTAGATAAAAACGGTTGTAAAAGAAACTGAGACGAATGGCTTGACGCGACAATGCGTAACATATTGTAATACATTATTATGTTATTGATAATAATATACTGGTGTATATTCGATGCGATATGCCAGGGTAGCGTGTCTTAGTTATATAAGTTGGAAACATATTTATTATTACGCATGTATCTCCAAAGTATGAAAATCTTATACGCCTACATTTCGCCTGATAAAAAGTCCATTAAGCTAGTTGCAGACCATGAGCTAAGCTAAGCTAGTTTAGCTTAGCTCGCGTAGCTGACGCAGTTTTTCATACAGTTCGCTTAGTTAGCGGTCTGCATACAAGTATTGGAAACTGCGTCAGCTATGCGAGCTAAGCTAAACTAGCTTAGCTTAGCTCTTGGTCTGCAACCCGCATTACAGACAGGGAGATCGTATTGCCAAACTCTGAACGTTATTAGTGGGGGTTAACTCGTAAATTTGCATGTTATGATTTAGTCGCATGTTACAGAGGTGAACATAGTGTTATAAGTACTAGCAATGTTCAGAATTAAATGTGCGTAAGCCTTCAAATCCCGAGTGCATCTCTCGATGCCACGAAGAATAGATTGAGGTATTGTGTCTGGAGTCAGGGCCCCGATCGCACTTAATACGAACGTATTTATCACAACCATGTCTCAGTCGAAAACGTTAGAGCCCAACCACTCTCTATACTTTCATACTCGCGCTCCCTCGGGTCGCACGTGTAGCTGGGCCCTAACGGTTTCGATTGAGATATGGTTGTAAATATGCTCGTAATCGCGATCGGGGCTCTGGTATCTGAAGAGTTATGGCAGAAGAGAATGGAACGTCCTCTTGCACGGTGTCTCATCACAGCTAGCGCTAGTTGTAATCAACAGTTATCATCCTGCCCTTTTCCAAATTTCATTTGTGGTCGGCGCAACGAGTCTTTCTCCTCCACTCTTCCCTATCACACGCCATATCAACATTCACTCCCATTCTAGCCATGTCCTCATTCACAATCTATCCATCTCTTCTTCGGTCTTCCTCTCCCTGCGTTACCATCCACTCTCATATTCATAACTCTTCTCGTTACATGCTCATTCTCTCTCCTCAAAACATGTCCACACCACGACATCCGCTTTTCTCTCAACTTCTCTATCACTGGAGCAACTTTCAGGCATCCCCTGATATACTCATTCTTCACTCTATCAATCCTCGTCACCCACACATGCAATCTATTTTAATCCACATTTTTCATAGCCCAACATTCCGATCCATACACACAACACTGTTGTAAACAAGATTAATATTGAATTCAATGGCTGTTATAGTAGACAGCAATGTCAGGAGTGGCATGAAGTGCAAGTATGTAAGTTTCTTGAGCAAATCAACCAATAGACAGTAATTGACAATGTCATGGCAATGCGATTCTGCCATTTTTGTTCTAATTGGGTAGTATTGGAAATAGCTGAGTAAAATAATCACAGTGTGCACTGCAAGATGTATATTTGAGAAGTAAACAAATGTACATGTGACAGCATAATAGAGAATACAAAATACAAATAAATGTCATATCAAAAACTGCCAGGGGTGTTATATTATTGTAGAAAAGAGTTTGGTCGAACACCTCCCCGTAATATAAACACCCTATATAAGTACATGCTATTTACAAACAACATCACCTATAAAAGAACTTACGACTAACACTCACTATATACAACATACAAGACACAACCATTAACATTCAATAAAATAATTACAACCTAATTCTTACAAAACAAAATAATTACAAAAGGCCTAAACTATTTACACACTTAACATGTTTTATTTTAGGCAGGCATTTCGTAAGAACATCGGCGACCATACTGCCAGTAGGAATATATTTAATATTAATGTCATGACTGGCGATGGAACTGCGAATGAAATGGTGTCTAACATTTATATGCTTAGTGCGTGAGTGATGAGTGTTGTTCTTGGTGAGTTGTATGGCACTTTGGTTATCACAGAAAAGGGGTATTGGTTGGTGACAATCAAATACGTCCTTAATAAGAAACTTTAAATATATGGCCTCTTTAGCTGCTTCTGCGAGGGCCATATATTCAGCTTCTGTAGTTGATAACGCTACTGTGCGTTGTTTACGGGACTCCCAAGATATGGCGGAGCCACTGACTTGGAACACATAGCCGGTATATGATCTCCGATCTATAAGATTTGAACCATAGTCAGCATCACAGTAACCAACAATGTCCGAAGAACTTACCTTTTTATATGTAAGCCTTTTGTCTTTTGTTGCTTTGAGGTACCTGAGTACCCGTTTAGCAGCTCTCCAATGTACCTCCCCGTAATGTTCATTGAATTGACTCAAGACCGATATAGCATGGGAAATATCAGGTCTTGTGCCAATGGAGATGTACATTAGAGACCCTATGAGCTGCTGATAAGGTAACTCCGGGTTCTCATCATCCTTATCTGGTAAGGTGAGCTTAAGTCCCGGTTCTAAGGGTGTTGACACGGGTATAGCCTCGCGCAGGTTGAATTTATCAACGAGTTTCTCTATGTATTTAGTTTGGTCGAGACTAATGCTACCGTTGCTTTCTCTGGTAACTCGCATCCCCAGGCAATCCTTGACAGGTCCAAGATCTTTCACTGTAAACCTTTTCTGGAGGTTTGATTTGAAAGACTCTGACAAGTTGTTGCAGTTGCTGAGGATAAAGAAATCATCCACGAAGACAGCAACTACAAGCAGTCTATCACTCTGTCGTCTGTAATAGACGCAGTGTTCGCTCTCTACACGAATCATAGACATGGCTGTCATTGCTTCACAGACTTTCAAATTCCACTGTCTAGGTGCCTGTTTGAGTCCATAGAGAGCCTTCTTGAGAAGACAGACTTTATTACGGTCGGTAACAAAGCCTTCAGGTTGCTCCATGTAGATCTCTTCTTCTAGATCGCCGTTAAGGAAAGCAGTTTCTACATCTAAGTGTTCAGCACTTAGGTTCAGCTTAGCGGCAAAAGCTAAAAGGAGTCTAACGGAAGACAACCGAGCGACAGGAGAAAATGTTTCACCGTAATCAACGCCGTAGACTTGTGTGAACCCTTTTGCAACAAGTCTGGCTTTAAATTTGACAACCTCCCCGCTTGTATTCTTTTTGATCTTGTAGACCCACTTGCACTTGACAGGCTTTCTGTCATTGGGTCTATCTACCAATATCCAAGTGCCATGCTTGGTCAAGGAATCATATTCCGACTGCATAGCTTGGAGCCATTCCTCCTTGTGTATGTCATCCTGAAGCTGCTTAAAATTTTCAGGCTCAGTATCAGGAGACACAAGGTAGGCGCTTGCGTCGTACCGACTAGGCGGATTGTGAACGCGGCGAGGATAGCGAGGTTGGTGATGATCAACAGGATCTGAAGTTTGTATTGGTTCAGATTCTTGGGAAGTACTGGGTTCAGGATAGGGTTCAGGAGAGGGCATCTGCACACACTGCTGAGATTCCGGTATTTGGTCAGTGACCGACGAAGAAGGCACGGAATCTGAGTCAGGAGCAGGATCGGATGTACGTGGAGTTTCAGTCATTATAATTATCGACTGACCATCTGAAACTGTGGTTTCAGGTGACTCAGGGTTATCAACTGTTTTATTTTCAATAAATACTACATCCCTGGCTATGATGATCTTGCGAGGGTTTTTAGGGTCAACTAACCTGTAACCCTTGCAGACCTCAGAATAGCCCACAAATACACAGGGTTTAGTTTTTGGGTCTAATTTGGTCCTATTCTCTTTGGGAATGAGGACATGGGCCTCACATCCAAAAACTTTAACATGAGAAAGGTTTACTGGCTTCCCAGTCCAAACTTCCTCTGGGATTCTAAATTTCAACCCCCCTTGTGTAGGTGAGTGATTTTTTAAATATATTGCTGTATTTACAGCTTCGCCCCAATAGGCTTTAGGGAGATTGGCATCTTGAAGCATCGACCTTGCCTTTTCAATGACGGTCCTGTTTACCCTTTCTGACAAACCATTTTGTTCAGGATTATAAGGAACCGACAGTTGATGAATGATGCCATTCTCTTTAAGAAATGTGGTCATTTCTTTATTTACAAATTCACGACCGTTATCAGATCGGACTATCTTTATTTTAAGACCCGTTTGATTCTCAACAAGATGTTTGAATTCTACAAACTTCGAAAAAACTTCGCTTTTAGTTTTTAGCAAGTAACCAAAAGTTTTTCGAGAGAAATCATCTGTAAAAGTTAACAGATACAAACATCCGCCCCATGAATGCGAACTCATTGGTCCACAGAGATCGGTGTGTATTAATTCTAATTTTTGGGTAGAACTCCTTGTTGAGTTTTTGAAAGGCCTTTTTGATAGTTTGCCTTGCAAACACGGAACGCAACTTTGACTTTGAGTGTCATTGTCAGTGAAATTAATGCCAATGTTTTTATGTTTTAGAATTTTGAGATATTTGTAGTTTAAATGACCTAAACGTCGGTGCCAAAGATATATGGGCTCATTATTATGAGCTTCGTATGCACGACTAGTGGATGAGGTAGTGTCTAGTTTGTACATCCCATCTGAGTTTGTACCTGTACCAATTATTGAACCAGACATTTTGCACTCATCTTTCAGCATAATCGTTGCCCCTTTAGGTGAAAAAAGAACTACAAAACCCTTACGCACTAATTCTCTGACTGATAATAAATTTGTCGAAAGTTGTGGCACGTATAAAACATTAGAAATCCTAACTACATTATTATTAATATTTACACTTACAGAACCTTTACCTTCACTATATACAACTTCTTTATTGGCAACTGTGATTGGCTGTCTACAAGGTGTGTAGTCAAAAAACCAATCCTTATAGCAACTCATGTGACCAGTGGCTCCTGAGTCAATAAACCAACCTTGGGATGAAGAAGGGGAGTGAATGGCTGAAAATAAAGTGAAAGAGGATGAAAGTGTAAAATTAGATGTATAATTAGCTTTAGAATTGCCGCCGATGCCCTTATTTTGCTTTAAGTCATAAAAACGTTTTCTGCACTTTGACACATGGTGTCCAGTTCTCTTGCAGTAGCTACATGTACCGCTTTTCTTGCCAGAAGTTGTAGCTAATACGTTGTCGCTTGTAGACGTTGAGCTGCTTGGACGCTGATCTTCCTTCAGCAGGGTGGTTGCGATGTAGTCCGACGATATAGCTGCACCGGAATGTTCTATCGCCATTACCAATGGGCGGTATTCGTCTGTTAGACCGGCAAGCATAATAACACCCACAAACTCGTCCTCTAATGCCTTCCCTATGGCTGATATTTTCTGCTGCGTAACACGTATATCATTTATGTATGATTCCATATTTGGGTAAGACTGAAGTTTGACATTGAACATCTTACGTAATAGTGTTAGGCGTCTACTGAGACTGCTGTCGGCGTAGGTGTTTTTTAGTGCACTCCACGTCTCTGCGGCTGTCTCGCTCTCCATCACTACAGGATAGACGGACTCACAGACGTGGAGGCAAATTTTTGCCCTCGCACGCTGGTCACGCCGTCTGGACTCCTCGGAAGTACTAGTTGACGTCTGCGATACTACTTCCCATAACTCTGCGTCGATCAGGCTCATTTTCATAGCAAAACTCCATGTCGTATAGTTTTCACGACCAGCTAATTTTGGAATCGAACTTTGCGAATTCACAGATACTAAAGGCGCACGGCATGGTTGACTCTCCATTGCAGTTTTTACGCACTCTGGGCCCATAACCTATTGGAAATAGCTGAGTAAAATAATCACAGTGTGCACTGCAAGATGTATATTTGAGAAGTAAACAAATGTACATGTGACAGCATAATAGAGAATACAAAATACAAATAAATGTCATATCAAAAACTGCCAGGGGTGTTATATTATTGTAGAAAAGAGTTTGGTCGAACAGGTAGTAATAAACGCTTGATCATCTTGTTGTAATTTATCTGAGGATACTATCATGTATTCGTGTGCCATATGTTTAAATATTTAAGATTTATCAAACAATGCATTATTCTCTATAACCGCTATCATCAATGAAAAATTTAAGGGATTTAATATTACGGTTCGAAAGCTATCGAGAAACTTAAATCAAATTTTTTTTATCCTCCTTTAGTGATAACTATAGCATTTCGAATTGTGTCTCGTGGAGTCTAATTAGTTTCGGTGTTGTATTTTTTTTAACCGATGTAATCTCATATCAAGAAACACTATTTTTGGACTGTGTCACCTACTGCTTACAGCGGTTGATGCGAAAGAACTATGGGAGATATGCGCAACTTTATTAAGGGCGAATGTGACCAAATTTCAATTCCTGCGTACGCGGCCGATTTTTGGCGTACACGGCCGCGTACGCAGGGCTACGTCATTTCAGCGGATTCGACTATTGAAATTTAAGCATTTCTTGGTGTCCGAACTCCCGTGTAACACGGACTTGGGCCGAGTTTGCCCTAAGTATAATACCTTCTCTTTCTAACGGCAATGCTGGATACATTCGCAGGGACATAAAAGCAGGGAATATACTTCTCGGTGAAGATGGAACGGTGCAGATAGCGGATTTCGGCGTGTCTGCCTGGCTGGCGACTGACAAAGATCTCTCCAGGCAGAAAGTGCGGCACACCTTCGTTGGGACACCCTGCTGGATGGCGCCCGAAGTCATGGAACAGGTTAGTTGAGAGACGCACCCTTATCTAAAGAGATGGCGGTGAAAAAATATGTCTTTCGGAAAATTTGTATGGAAGTCAGTGTGTGAATAGACTAGTGAGCCTCCTCCTCAGCCAACATACGTCCCACAGCTGGGCACAGCCCTTCCTCATAGAAAAACACATAAGGAGTATGGGCCTTAAGGGTCCGGTGAACAGTGAATTTTTCAAACGTTATACCAAAATCATTTTCAATTTGAAAATATCTGGACATATCATCGCTGTTATTCGGATTAAGAAAGTATTTTTCTATGTTTCTGTTAAAATTACATAATGATTAATTGCGTTTTTAATATGAAACAAATAAGCGGAAAATATGTCCGAAAACGTCGGAAATTTACGAAATATAATCGCATATATTTATAATTTTATAAATATTTTGAACAATTTTTTTTTACAGAAACATAGAAAAATACTTTCTCAATCCGAATAACAGCGATGATATCCAGATGATGATGATGATGATGATGATGATGTCCAGATATTCTTAAATTGAAAATGATTTTGGTATTACGTTTGTATGAAAAACCCACTGTTCGCCGGACCCTTAAGACCACCATGTTGGCTCAGTGAAACTGTTGTATTAGCGACTGGGACCAATGGCTCAACGTGCCTTCCGAAGTACGGAGGAGATCGAGATGACAAAGTTTTAGTCACTCATCCAAGGCCCGACCATGGCGAAGGTAGCTTTGCTTATGATATCGAAAGCCAAAGCGTACTGACCACTACGCCACCGAGCTCCTCCGATAGAAACGTATGTGAGTATGCTAGTCAGTGTGGGAATATGGGCAGAAAATTGATGAAAATGTTTGTATTAATAATAAGAACTCTTTGACCTTATCCCTCCTTCTCCTTTCCCACACGAGAGTACGCGTGCTGGTCTACGGAGTCACACTTTCACTGTCGCTACATCTACTTAGCGCACTGAGAGATTTTGTGACTCCTTTCTCTGTCGCGGAGATAGAGCGTGGAATTCCTTACCGGCACACGTATTCCCTCTTTACAATATGGGTTCCTTCAAAAGAGGCGTGAAAAGACATTTTTTGGGCCGGCAAGGTGAGGGTGGCTAGGGCAGTATGTCAGTATGCTGCTCTATCTATCTTCACATATGGACTCCTCTACTAATTATAATCAGGTACTGTGGAGTCATTAGCTGAGCTTTTTAAGAAAAAAATATTATTAAACTCCGTCTGTGATCTTTCCTAGGATCATGGTTACGACTTCAAAGCGGATATCTGGTCGTTCGGCATCACTGCGATAGAGATGGCGACCGGCACAGCGCCCTACCACAAGTACCCTCCCATGAAGGTGCTCATGCTGACCCTACAGAACGACCCGCCTAACTTGGACACAGGTATTTTTTATCAATATTTTACCAAATCACAGCATAGGTGTACCAGGTTTTTAAACCGTAATAACAGTAAACCTTAAAAACGATAGACACCAAAATGTTACGCCAAAATGTGTGGTGTCAGTTTTTCCTCAGCCTATATACTTCCCACTGATAGGCATAGGCCTTCCTTATGGAGAAACACATGAGGAGTATGGGCCGTAACACCACCACCCTGGCCCAATGTGGGTTGCTGGGTAGAACCAGTCGCAATAGCGACCGCGACAAACGGCTTAACGTGCCTTCCGAAGCACGGAGGAGCTCGAGATAAAAAAGTTCTGGTCACCCATCCACGGCCTGACAATGGCGAAGGTAGCTTTGTTTTCAATCGAAAGCCAAAGCTACTAAATACTATTAACCACTACGCCACCGAGCTCCTCAGGTGTCTGTTTGACCAATGGTTAAATTTGTGACGTGTCGGATGCCGGAGGTTAAATAAAAGATCCTCTTTGTCGTCACTATTTCTTTGTATATTTGTTAATAAAGAAAATAAAGGCACACTTGAACAATTTATAAAAGGTAAAATACACAAAACATTTAACATAAAAACTAGAGATAATTTTAAAAGGTAGGGCTACTTACAATAGTGCCGTGACAAAGTTATTAAAGATACTTTCGAAATATATTGTACGATAGATTTAAAACTTTCGCGTTGTATTGTATATAAAGGTTGCACTTTCGGACTACACGCGAGCTGGGTTACACCAACCGTGGTCAGCTCGTGACCACGGTTGGTGTAACCCAGCTGTAACGAGGCGCCATAGCTATATTAGCGCCTCGTTGCTGTCATTGCGCTTTTCTCTGGCCATTTTTCTCTTGGTTTCCGATCTTAAATTTGCTGTCTGTCTCTTTTTATTTGTTTTGTTCTCGAAGCTCAATCTTACGAGAGTCAGTGCGTAGAGCGGTTGACTCCCTTCTAACAATAATTGTAAAATATTTATATAGTGAATCAATTTTTATAAGCTGAGACAAAGTTACAACAAACCACATTATCAGTTCCTAATTTATAACAAAGACTATATGGTTCTCTAAGGCACTATTGTAAGTAGCCCTACCCTTTTTATAATATATTTAGTGTTAAATGTGAAATTGTTTTGTGTTCAGTGTAATTTACCTTTTTTCATATAATTGTTTAAGTTGTGCCTTAAATCTTCCTTATAAATATACGATACCCAAGTGACGACCCAACTGCATTTTAATTATCCCCGACTTCACCCCGTCACACAGCTGAAACTTCGAGCAGTAGTAGTACTAGTATCTATATACTACATAATGTACGTCGCGTATAGTCCCGTTAGCGCAACCTTTATATAGTACGATCCTCCACAAATTTCTTTAGGTTAATTATAACAATTTATATATGATATATTTTACGTAGTTATAAATTAGTAATAAAAATAAGAGACCCAAACAATGACAAAACAGACTGATGGTTAGTTTGAAACAACAGAAACAAAGAGGGGAATGGCCAGAGACGAGCGCAATAACAGCAAAGAATCGCTAATACTGATATAGCGCCTCTCTACAGGCGCGCACTATAGAAATGTCATTATCACTCTGTATTTATTCTTTAGATTATGGATGACATAGATTTGACATACGCGTACATCTGTAAAGGACAGAAATAAAGTATGAATCAAAACTATGTTACTATGCTAATAAAAAATTTCCCAATAATCATAATGTTAATAAATAGACTGTAAAATATTTGAAAGAAAAGAAAGAAAGAAAAACATTTATTAACCTACAAACACACAATAAGAATAAAAAACAAAGAAAGAACAGACAAACACAGAGTACAGTGAATAATTTTAAGAGACAAAAAAAAAAAATAATAATAAATATAAAAATATTTGGAAAAATAAAACACTTTTGTATTGTTGTTATTATTTATTTTTTAATTTATTTTATTTTTCTTGGGAGAATAAACAGACCGTAGAGTCTTGCGAAAGAATCGGCTCTCAAAATGCTTAGAGCACATGCGAGTGTTTGTAGTTGGCTTCCAATTTTGCCTTCCAGTAGCTTTTACCCATTCATCACGCACTTTCTCATCGTTAGGGAACCTAAAATATAGATAAATAATATAAACATTATAATGTTTGTATAAGGCTGCCGTCCAGCATACGGTGATAGTTCGATCCCGGCCTGGTGGCAAAATAAAGTTTAAAAATATCTTTAATGTACCAGGTTCAGGTTATGTTTCTAGTGTGCAAAACGTGTAAAATGTGTAGGTAGAAAATCTATTAAGAATATTTAAAATAACTAATTTTTAATATTTCCCTTTCAGAATGGGTAATTTACATTTTCTTTGAAAGGTATCCCTAAAACGCATAAAACCCGGCAAAATTCAGATAACACTTAAAATGGCAGCCCCCCTTGACTTTCGTTGACGTTTTTTCTTAGTCGGCAAATACGATAAAGCAATAAATTTTCATAAGCTATTTATCGTATTTTTCACGCTATTTTATACACGATTTAATGTAAATAAGCGGTAACTAGTAATAGTACACTTAGGCCCGATTTTTCAATCCTCAGATAAAATTATCCGCCATTTAAAACTATCACTAGAGAAACGGGACAGACAAAAGAAAAGGGACAGAGCTTACATTTGACTGACAGTTAGTTTTATCTGAGGATTGAAAAATCGGGCCTTAGTGATTTAGATAAAACGATGAAATATGGGACTTACGTGTGAAACGTTATGTTTTCGTGATTTCGTTCACTGCGACTTTTACAGCCGATAATGCAACACTGTACCATTGTTGATAAAGGTAGTGGAGTAAAACCCAATAAATACTTGTATGGTCATCAATAATTACAGTCCAAAACGCAATATTTCACAACGACACAAAGAAACACACATTACTGTTTGGCACATACGGTACGTGTCAGACAAATAAAATCACAAACTCTTATAAGGACAAAAAATAGTATACCTATCTCTATCGCACTTAGGAAAACATTGTATTATCTAGCTTGTTCGCTCTTAACATTGTCATCAGCATGTCATTTCTAAGTCATCATTATTCTAAGATTAATTCCCAACAGCCAGGATGAATAACCAATGAATAGAATCTCTGAATTCTAAATGATTATACGGGGTGAATTTTTCTAGTGGGCCTTCAGGACCAAATCCTAAACTATAAGGAATATCGAAACATGCTCAAAAGAGTCACAAGTTCGATTTTGATGAAATCTAAAACTACTTCGGGTGAATATTAAAAAAATAATGATCATCGCTTTGGTTATCCCTTCAGCCACCTTGGAACAAGAGATATTTTATTAAAATATAACATTTTCCATTAGTTTCCCGGATATCATTACTTCGCAGAGATCGATCCTTCTTAACAACACTATCGAATAGGGCACGATTCCTGGCTAGGATTGTTGTTTTTTTTTTAATCTAGTGATGCAGTTTTTGTTTTCATCAAAATCGGGTTCGCGCCTACTTTGAGCATTTTTCGATATACCTTATAGTTTGGGATTTAACCCTGTAGGCCAATTCTGCTTTTTCATTTTGATCTGAAAGGCTTGAGCAACGCTTAAAGTTCGAACGTTATTGGTATTCTGCTACCAAAACGCAACCGTGCGTTTCGGTTGCCTTCGGTTTTATTTGGCTCCATTCGTGCTATTTTACATAAATCAAAAACGTAAAGCAAAAGCTTACGCTTCAATCATCACTGCTTATTCTGCTAAGCATTTTTCTTCAAACATTGGTTAAGCAATTGTAACGATTCGGGAATTAAATATTAGGTTGGGGAAAAAGTCTTTTCGCATTATAGTATGTATAAACTTGTAATAAAATCTCTTTGGCTATACTATTTGTATCTGGCTGGTTTTGGTATCATTGAAAGTTTAAATTTTAAAGAACATAATTCCAAATTCAAATTAGGAACATGTGTGATTTTCATTTGTTTTTCGTACCGCCAAGATGAGTGAATGTAATGAAGAAATTCGATACATTTTAAAATTTTACTACAAAAAGGTAAAAATGCAACGCAAGCCGCAAAAAAAATTTGCGATGTTTATGGACCTAGTGCAGTGTCTGTGAGAGTAGCACAAATTTGGTTTAAGCGTTTTCAATCCGGAAATTTTGATGTCAAAGATGCACGTCGCTCTGGTCGCCCTATTACAGATAAAATGGATGCCATTTTTGAAAAAAGTGGAGCAAGATCGGCATGTCAGTAGTTACGACGTAGCTGAAGAACTGGGAATTGACCACAAAACAGTTTTGGCGCATTTGAAAAAAACTGGGTACACAAAAAAGCTCGACATTTGGGTACCTCACGAGCTCACTGAAAGAAACCTAATGAACCGTGTACTCATTTGTGATTTTTATTACGACGTAATGAAACCGAACCATTTTTGAAGAAGCTGATAACTGGTGATGAAAAGTGGATCACGTACGACAAGAACGTGCGAAAAAGGTCGTGGTCAAAGGCCGGTCAGGTTTCACAGACTGTGACGAAACCCGGGTTAACTCGCTACAAGGTGATGCTGTGTGTGTGGTGGGATTGGAAGGGCATTATTCATTATGAGCTGTTACCACCAGGCAGGACCATCGATTCTGAACTCTACTGCGAACAACTGATGAGATTAAAGCAAGAAGTTGAGAGAAAGCGGCCGGAATTAATCAACTGAAGGGGTGTGGTTTTTCATCATGATAATGCTAGACCTCACACATCTTTAGCCACTCAGCAAAAATTAAGAGAGTTTGGCTGAGAGGTGTTAATGCATCCGCCGTATAGTCCTGACCTTGCACCTTCAGATTTCCACCGGTTTCGGTCTCTTCAGAATTCTTTAGGCAGTGTCAGGTTAACATCACGAGAGGACTGCCAAAACCACTTGTCGCGGTATTTTGACCAGAAGTCCCAAAATTTCTATAGCAATGGGATCATGTCCCTACCTACAAGATGGCAAAAAGTTATCGAACAAAATGGTACCTACATACTTTAGTTAAATGTGAATAAACTATATTAAAAAATGTTTTGAATTTGCTTAAAAAATGCGAAGAAACTTTTTCCCCAACCTATTATATAGTAGAATTGGGTTGCTGAAGGCCTTTTTGAAAAATTCATTCTTTATATACAATTTCTTAAAACTTTTTCTTCCGTGAGCTATAATTCTTGTCTTAAAATAAGTACTGATAAATTTGCAGGTGCCGACGAGAAAGAACAATACAAAGCGTACGGGAAGACATTCAGGAAAATGATAATAGAGTGCCTGCAGAAGGACCCCTCTAAGAGGCCGACCGCCACGGAGCTGCTGAAGCACCCCTTCTTCAAGAAGGCCAAAGACAGAAAGTACCTCACGCAAACCATAGTCGCAATTGGGCCCAGCATGGAAACCAGGGTGCATAAGGTAACAGATGTCCTCAGCCTATATACGTCCCCTTACATGCACTTCTAGCTCAACCTACATCCAAACTAAAAAATATTTTTCTACATACGTCCACTCTCATCATATGCCTAATCCCAAACAATACTGAAATCCTGGTCAGAAAGTCCTGAAAATTTTTATTGTCAAATGTTAAATTTATGGGATTTCACATAAGAGCTTAAAGAACGTATGCTTTCGATACATTGCCTATTAAGTTATTTGTCCAGAAGAACTATTATTATAGGATTATTCTAAGACAGTCAATAGTCAAATTATTTATTCAGTTTAGATATTTACTTACTTTTATGATATGAATGTTAAATGAGGCCTAGTTCTGAGAAAACATACATACATAAGTCACGCCTTTTCAAGTAGGCAGAGATTACATCATTCTCCTTGCTACGATCCCTGCATATTTCTTTCGCTTCATCAACTCATTACAGTTCTCAGTCTGAGAAGATCGGGCAAGAAACTCAGCAACTCCTCCCGTTACAATTACATATTTGTTTTTTTCACGATTATTTAGCTATGAATAATATTAATGTTTTATATCGTAGGCCAGTAAAAGACAGCCGGGCGCGTCAGGGCGGCTACACAGGTCAGTGACCGGAGGATGGGTGTGGAGCGAGGAGGAGGACGAGGGGCTGGAGGCCAACGATTCGGGGGAGGAGGCCGAGAGGGGGGAGGACAAGAGGCCCATGAACGAACTCACGAGGGCCGACTCCAGCGGGAGCGATAATGATGAGGTATCTAAGTAGTTTTAATTAATAATCTGAGATCGCAAAATTTTCCGTTCTTACGTCATAATGTAGATATGACTTCAAAATTAGTCAAAATATGAATACAACATTCGTCCTTCGAGCCGGATCTGGACCAACGGCCTATGGTAATTGAAGAAGAAATCATTGAACCTAGCTACCGAAAGACTAATAATGCTTGATAAGTTGCCTAATCATAAACGCTATATAAGTGTATGCAAGACTTTAAACAATTCTATATTTGAAATGTGACATATCTGTCAAATTAGAGAGCCTTAGGAAAAGTATGGATAAATAACAAAATGGGGGACGATAAACAGCTGGTATTATTCCCGCAATTTCTAACAAACGCTGTCAGAGTGGAAGATATAGATTAATTAAAACTGTTTTATAAATAAGGAAATCTTAATTATTGCTTGAAACTTTTTTAATGTTAATTTTGTTATTTATTTCATTTCTTTTTAAATCTAAATAAACTTAAATCTCAAGTTACATTTAAATGATTAATTTGGTGTAATGTCCACGTCGTTATGACGAGATTTTTGCAATCTCTGAATAACACATACTCCTTCTACTTAAGGTGACTTGTTTCTGGGAATTCTGCATTATCCATACTAACATTTTTTCAGTTTTCTTCACAACGACAAATCCAAAGATAATAATATTTGGCATCTATTAGACAAGCTTTAGTAATATGTGTAATATCACACTTCCTAAAATTATTTACCGTTTTTAAGTGAATGCAAATAAAATTATGTATTCGGGAGGCACTTAAAAAGAGTTGTCTCCGTGTCCAATTTTAACACAATTAAACTTACAACAAATTATCAAAACAAATCAAAAGAGCTCAAAAATATAGTCTATTTTTAGACAAGGTAATTATTTTTTAGGAATACTCTGAATCTTAATAGTTACAGACAAAATACTAAGAGAGAAGAAAAACACCAATTTCATAGGCAAAGATCCAATATTTCTTCTGCTTCGTCCACTCTCATCATCACACACATCACACAGCCTGTTAGGTCCGTAAACAAGATTTCCTCCCCGTCAACAAAAAAGGTCGTCACCTCGTATTTAAACTCACTCTCAATTCATATTACACCCTTTTAGTCAATCTATCAATCTACCTCCATCCATCTTTTCCACATTACCAAACCAACTCATCATTTCTTTCTCCATTCTTAACACTATGTCCTCTTTCAAATTACTTTGAAAAAAAAAACTTCATCTATATAATATATAAAGGTGACTGTATACATAGTGATGTATCCAACGTACAGTCCAAACCACTGAACGGATCGGGCTGAAATTTGGCATGCAAGTAGATGTTATGACGTAGACATCCGCTAAGAAAGGATTTTGATTAATTCTACCCCCAAAGGGGATAAAATAGGGGATGAAAGTTTGTATGAAACTTAGTCAATATTAAACCGATCGGGCTGAGACTTTGAGAGAAAATTAAAGGGTTTCCGTGGGATAGTTAAAAAACCATAGTAACCGTGGACGAAGTCGTTTGCAACAGCTAGTTATGTAATAAATGAGTTAAATATTTTGCACGAACATATGTGCGCACGTGTTCGGTTCGTCCTATAACCGACATGGGTTGCTTCAAAGGGCGTGAAAAGGCATCTCATGAGCCAGCAACGTGGAGGTGGCTAATCTACCACCTTATTTCGTTCGTTCTCAACCTACATACCACTGCTAGGCACAGGCCTTCCTCAGGGATCAGTATGGGTCGTAACAACACCACGCTGGCCCAATGCGGTTGGTGGGTAATAGAAACGGATGTAATAGCGACCGGCACGCGGCTTAGTGAGCGGGTTTTCCGAAGCACGGAGGAGTCCGAGATCACAAAGTTTTGGTCACCCATCCACGGCCTGACCATGGCGAAACTAGCTTTGTTTTCGATATCAAAAGCCTAAGCGTACAAACCACTACGCCACCGAGCTTTTCCTTGGGTCTTTAATAAATAAAACGGTTTTTATTTACAGGATCAAACTGAGACAGGAGACAGTAAGGGACCGCTACAAGAGGCGCGGGCGGCGGGACCAACCGGGCCTCAGGTCATTAACCTAGTACTTCGGTTGAGGTTTGTCACACTCATTACCTAATTGTTATAATATAAGTTATTGTTGTCGCAAACATACTTTCATCATTTTGTAATAATGTTACTATTGCGAAGCTTAGTATAGCCTGACCAGAAATATTAAAAACCTCTCCACATTGGGGAAAGTTCATGGAATTTAATTTTTTTCACAAATCATAGTATTTTTATTGTTGGTGTTGTTTTTTGTGCGTTATTTTCCCGGTCATGCTATACAATTTCGCAAAGTTTCAACATCATGTTTTTCGAAGGAATTGAAGCAACTCCTTGTAATTTTCATAGGCATTTTGATTGATCAACCTTACTTCTAACAGGAATACGAGAAAAGAGCTGAACGACATTCGCTTCGAGTTCATCAAAGGCAAGGATTCCGCTGAAGGCATAGCTGCGGAGCTGGTGGGAGCTGGTCTGGTGGACCCCCATGACTCGGTGCCCATCTCCATGAACCTGGCCAAGCTACTGGATTCACAGGCAGCCACCTCCCCACCTAAAGCTGTCACGTTCCACTTGGTAGGCTTATTACATACATACATACAATCACGACTATTTTCCCCTTAGGGTTAGTCAGAGACTTGGCAAAAACACCGGAAATTAAAGCAGTCATTGCCATAGTCCGCGCTTCGAGCAGTGCCTGCACTCAGCGTGACAGGTGGTGAGCCCGTCGCCGCTATAAGCTATTGGATATTGAGCAGTTCTAAGTCCATTAGTCACCCAAGGGAAGAGATGGGTTGGTAGTATTCTTTTAATGAGCCGCTACCACACGGCTCCTGTTAGAAGGCTATGTTTATTATGAGTTAATTTTACTGTAGACTATTCAAACTGCTGATTATACAAGCTGTGATGTCTGCCTAGTGTTGTAAAGAAGTCGAGTCGTTTAGTCTTTTTATAGACTCGGCTCAATTTATAAGAGTGAGTGTACTAAGTAAGCTCGGGAGTTTTGAGTTAAACGAAACCTTAGTCTTGAAAACCTCCGATTTACAAAGGTCTTAAGTGTTCTAACTGTTCTTTGAAATCTTCTGAAAGGCTGTGTATCAACGCAGTGCTAATTTTTTATGTTAATTAAATCTTTTATTTTAATATACCCTTTTGGTAGCACAAATACTCATAAAATGCTGTGTAAAGGCTGTTGAATGAACTCCCTGGTGAGGCTTTCCCAAGAGACTACAGCATGGAATCCTTCAAAAAGGGCGTGAAAAAGTTTTTTAAGTGTCGGCAACGCGCTGGTGATGCCCTCGGTGTTGCAGGCGTCCATAGGCTACGGTGACCACTGCCCATCTGTGTGGGTTGTATGCTTGTTTGCCACCCTGGTAATATAAAAAAAAAAATTATTGTCGCGTAAAAAAGATTAGCGCAAAGGAGGGTCGAGTCTAATGCAATCAAAAGCTCATATAGATCTAAGTTCCCAAACCTGAATTCGTTACTCTTAAAGTCTTGTTTTTAGGAGTCCAATTGTGCAAAATTGTCAGCCAAGCCCTATATATTTTCCTTCTATATATTCTATATTTGCCTTCGTCTCACCTGATGGTAAGTGATAAGGCCGAAGGTGGAAGCGAGCTTCACCTGTACTCCTCAATAACTGAGGAACTATGTCATCTCTTATTGCCGCAACAACAATGCGTGGGCTTAGAAGATCAACTACCAACCAAACCAAAAAAAAATCTGTCCCCGTGGGGAATTGCATTTCCCGGATGGTGTTTAGACCATGGAGGCGGTTGCAATCATTTTTCTATTTTATTATTTTATTATTATTATATTTTAAATATTCTATTCTAGAACTCCGCTGGTCCCAATGAGCAGTTTGACGACAAAGCGCTCATCGGGTTCGCCCAAATCTCCATAGTCGAGTAAGAGAGCATAAGGTTCAAATTTCCCTGCATATTGGAATACCAGCTATTTGTTGCAAACTATGCCTGTATTCCAGTGATTTTACGTACTTGTGTTAGTTATGGTGCTAAGTATAAGGCCCGTATGCAATATGGGGCTCTAGATTGATATTATTTAAATGAAATGAAATTTTCAGTCCATTTTTATCATGTAGCCTGGCCATTGATTTGTACCGAGCCAAAGATGTTTTGATTCAAATATTAGTGATAACTGTATTTATTTAGGGCGATTCGCAAATGGGATCCAATCCACGGTATCAAGTATATTGAAGTGTAGTTTTTTTATGTTAGGTCACTAAGGCAAAATTGAAGTGATGCACAGCGATAAAGTGATTAATTGACAGTACTTGTACAAGAGGGTGATTTCACCCTCCCCTGTACTCATTGAGCTTGAATGAATTTGTCAAATGTTATCAAACAAGAAGTGGCAATCCCCTTTGATTGTTATGCCAATTAATGACTGTCGATTTCTAGGCATACTGTAGATGAATTATTTATCGTGATTAGGAATAATCCTTTGCCTAACTCGTTAAGGATTTTGTGTGATATTTATTTTTAAAATTATCGTTCAGTCGACGTCAAGTAACCTAATCAATATAATTCCAAAAATTATAGAAATATTTAATTTACTTGAAGTGTCTATACGATTATAAGTCTATGGACGCGGAATAAGTAGATAATAATATGATCTAATTCTCAATTTTCAAAAATTTTCATCATAAACAAAATATGCGACGTTGCCGTTTTTCTTTTCTAAAAGAGTGGCAACAGCTAAAAACACGTCAAGAGACACATTCAATGACAGTGAGAGAATGAAAGAAACCCATAGATATTTTGACAAGGGTACCTACTCTTTTCGATGATTGCCATTATTTAAAATGAGAACGGTAGTTTGGATCTGTAAAGATATTTAGATGCCAAAAGGTGTAAATACAATTATGGAAGCCTCAACGTAAAGCGTGAAGTTGGCCTTTTAACGTAAACATATCTATGGAACATGAATAGTAAATAATATTCTTGAACGTTTAGTATAAAGATTTATTTTTAGCATTGCGTGACAATATTTAAACTCTGTACTCTCTGTACCTATTTGTAACTCTGTTTATAAACTTATTAAATGTACAGACATTTTTAAACTTTCAAATGTAAAGATATCTTTGACGTCGACTGTACAGAAAGTGGGTGAAATAATTTAACAGTGGATTGAATCGTTTTTGCCGCAACGTCCGATGCTGGTCATTTTGGATTGAATTATCGATCAACCTAATGGTATTTTAGTAGGTTTTCGTATTTTTGCGAGTCATAGAATTATACATCCGTAGGATTATCTCTCGATGTAAAAAATCTCTTTATGTAACCAGTTTTTATCTTCCGTATTACTCATCATAACTGTATTATTTTTAAGCACGATTATACGTAATATTAATTTAATTAGTTCAAAGGGAGTATTTATGTTTTCTAAAATTAAATTTAAGTGTGATGCCTCTTATAAAATACACTAACGTACTTCCAAATTGAGACCGTGCGTACTTGTATTTTAGGTTTAATTTTAATCGTATATCTTTCACATGTGAAGTGTAATAAGTGTATCCCTTTAAAACTGGAGAAATGTAAAGAGGCACTTATATGAAATTTAGTTTTAGTGCGATTTTTAATCTGTCGTTTGTTCCATTTCTTCACTGGTCATCGTTCAGTACTTTTTTGACTTATACAGTGTAAATGTTTTTTGAAACTGTTTGTATATAAGCCAGTGGTACTCAATACGTATTTCCAGTGAAGTTGGTAGTAAGTTCTCGTCCCCCAATATATTTACCAATTATTTTAAATGTCTATTATTATTTATTACTCTATGAGTTGCATTATTCAATTGAAATCAATTGAAATCTTAAGATAAGTTTAATGTGTGTGGGAATTTCAAAAGAGAACTGATTTTTTTCAATTTTAATGTTTATTGAGGTTTTGTGGTGGAAATATTTTAATTGTTGCTTATATATTTATTGAACTGGGACATGATTGACAGAGTAAAGGTCTGTTTGGTTTGTAAGAATTTAAATATTTTTCTATTTCTCTCCTTATCGTATTAGTAATTGTATTTGTTTAGTAATTTCCAAAATGTAATTAGTACGAAGCACCTTTGAAGCACGTTTCATAATAATAATTGTGTAATATCTAAAAATGTTCATAAATAATTGTAATTGGCAGTGCCCTTACTCTGTCTCTACATATCCTATTCTTAGCTTAGTATAAATTTATTAGGTCTTCCATTATTTTATGAACTAAAAAATTTGCTTGTAATTTATTAGAAAAAATCCATATTTTTATAGCTTAATTACGACTTAACGTTATACGTATACATTTAAATAATCTATTGACAATAAAGTTCAGTTTAGGTTGGTGTTTGTTAATGGTCCTTCAAACCGGATCAGTTGAAGTTTAGATGCTAGTGATTTGTCTTTCGGTCGTTTTCGCAACGTTCTGATAGACACTATCCAACAGATAAACTACAAATAGAACGGCAATCGAATACATTTGTATTTACTCAACAAAAAGTTTACAGGTGGTGAATCCGGCTCTTAGTATGACAGAACATAAACGTCACAGCACTTTGTGTGTGTTATAGTGTCACATATAAGTTGTGGAGCCCGCAACCACTTGTATTTATGATTGCATAATTAGACCACTGTTTGTGAATTTTACTATGGTAAATTTTTTGTACCGTAGCAAAAGATTGGTTAAAATCTTGACCAATGGCGTCAATGATAATACCAAAAACTTGACGCCACCGTGACCAACACTTAGTTTTGCAATGAAAATAATGACATACGCCAAGAAGATCAGCTGATAAATCTATTCTAACCATCGGCCATTTTACTTTACCCATACCACAACCATACATAGATGAACAAAATTATGATGGCGACTGCCAACGCTCGCAATGCGTTAAGATAAAGTCTAAAGTCGAATGATTTTAGAGCCTTCGCGAATTGCAATATCTGTATCATCTTATCTACCTATTGTAATAATAATATTGACTATTGGTTGAGCTGACGTAATTAATTTTTGATGTTTATTTATACGCTTGCGCCAATGGTCAAAGAATATGGTTACCTTTTACTACGGATCAAAACGAAAGCAATATTTCTACATTATCTTAAATATGTATGTATATGTATTTAAACTGGATAAACTGGTGTGTCTTGTGATCTTCTAATTTGTGTAGTATTTAAGAGTATATTTTAATATACTTTTTAAAATATGACAGGTAAGCTCTTGGCCTTCATCTCACCTGATGGGTGCAATAAGGCCGAAGGTGGAAGCGAGCTTCACCTGTAATCCTCAACAACTTAGGAACTGGCTATCTTACCTCTGATTGCCGGAACACAACAATGCTTATAACATTGTTATTATGGCGACAAATTTAGGTAAGACTAGCTACCACTAGCTAGCCAGGCGGGCTTAGAAGTCCCACCACCAACCAAACCGAGCAGAAAACCTGCCCCCGTAGGGAATCGAAACCCGGACCTCCCGATCTACACCCGGAGATGTCAACCACTAGATCAGAGAGGCGGTTATCCTTTCCTATGATTATGTTGATTTCCAAACGTTCTTCTATTTTAATGATTAGCATTTCAACTGGTGGTATAGCATGCCATTATTTTATAGACATGTAAGTTTCTGTAGATGCATTGAAGTATTTTTTAGTGATAAAACTCTGTTATCGATAATAAAATTCCAAGCCTTTAACATCACCTAGGTGTACTCGTAGTACCTATTGTAGTATTATGAAGCAGTTCCTAACGATGCATTTAAAAATCTATAAAAAAAATATCTTATTTGTTATCAAAGTTATATGTTGCGTAGTATTTGTTGTTGTATCTAGGACATGTAAGAAGTATTTCTGTTACATTTTGTACCGGGTCGCATAGTTGACATGAGAGCTATAAATTCACAATCATTCCTTTTTTCACGTAACATTCCAACTACATTTGCACATATCATTGATGGTATCATGCGTTGTGTTACACCATATCGTATTTAAGAAAAACAAGTGCTATTATAAATAGATTTCTATCTGCGATTGAATATTGACCAGAAACTGTCGCTTTTGTGATTTATTTGAGTTAGAACAACTTTGGTGTTTGAGTATTTGAAGTAGGTTAGGAAATCTAAATGTGGCTTCACAATCTTTCTTAACAAAAAATATTTCGAAGAGTGCATTTATCTTTTCTTATACTAGTGAATTGAAGTTTTATAAATATAGGGAAGCACAGTTCCACCGTGTGAAATGTTGTCAATAAGTTGGTAAAACCTTTATTTCATTTTGCCAGTGTCACAAAATTATGATTTTGATTTTTGTCAGCGATCCAAAAAACATTAAAGATAGTGTTAAATTTTTCAAGAAAAACTCATGTAATTGTAAGATTTAAACGGAATTCTACATGTTGTGCCTAATTAAATATCTAGACTGAAATGAAGGATAGAAATGAGTCTTAGAACTCTTAGACAAGTCGTGTATGGAGATGTAGGCCGCACGTAAAATACCTTTATACAATATTATTGTTGGAATTTGTTTTAGGCAATCAGAAGATAGGAATGTAGATAGTTTAAAATATATAAATTGAAGGTTCAAGACATTAATTATAATTTTAGCAATTTTTTCGATCTCTGGTTACAAAATTGATGTCAAATTTTACTTTAAAAATCAAGAGGTATATTATTGCCAAATGTCCCATTAAATCCCATTATTATCTAACTTTGTAAAGACCATCAATTTTAGATAAAGTATAACGTTACAACGTTAGTCTACGTGTTATGAAATATGGCGGTGTCAATCAGAGATTGATGGATAGTTTTTTTCACTTTAGTTAGAATCAAGTTCATCCTTTATATTTGTCGCTTGAATTTCTTTTTGAATGTCCTATGGTTATACAGTCAGCGTCAAATAGTTAGTGACACTCAGGGTGCTCAAATAAATAGACGCTACCAGAAAGTCAATAATATCGGTACAAATAAAGTTCGATATTGTTGACAACAAAATGGAAACTATATTTGTGCCGATATTATTGACTTTCTGGTAGCGTCTATTTATTTGAACACCCTGAGTGTCACTCAGTATTTGACGCTGACTGTACCAGAATATCTCATCACTTATTTGGCAATTGAATAATTTATCTAGACTTAAGAGTAAACGGTATTCTAAATGACAAAATCATGGTATTCCACAATAATTAAGGGTAACTTGTTACAAAAACAAATTGTATGTAGCTGTGTAATTTTCATAAAGAGAGTACAATAGGAAGTGGCAAATGAAATTAAATTTTATTCAAAGGCATTGAATAAGGCAATTTATAGGCATTGAATAAGGTTCAATTATCTTCTAAGATGTGTAGTTCTTTCACGAAGGTATATTTTAGCTTTCAGCTGTGTTATGTGATCTTAAGGTGGACATTTGTGATATGAAAGTCCTAGTTGCATCTCAATTTAAATAATTAGATACTACAATGAAATACCAATTTTATAATGGATCTGCAATTAATAGGATAGCAACAATTACACAAAAATCTAAATAAACTAATTCAGTATATTTTCAAATTTAATATAAATACATTACAGTTTATAATAATTGTGTAAGCATACGAAAGTGTAATTCGTCTGAAGCTTAGTAGAAATTAACAAAAGTTTTTACAAACTTTTCATGGTTTTCTGCTTTTGTAAATTAATATAATTTGATGTCAGTCGTTCCGTTTGAATAGTTTTTAGGATTTACGTGGTACCTATTTGTGCGGTTGACTGTACATATTACTACAAACAAAGACAATGTAGCTATGTATGGGGACTAGATCTCTTTCAGTTACCTTCAGGGTTCGAAAGGAAAATTATCAATGATAATTTTCACGATAATTATCGTGATAATAACACATGGATAATATTATCGATTGATAATAACAAAAAATCGCGCTCGTGAAAGTCTACTTGTTTAGGTTCTAATCTGACGATGCCCAATGTTTTGTTATTTTTAATAATAGTAAATTACTTTATACCTTAAATATCTAATTAGTCGAAGACATATTTTTGTTAATGTTTTTTTAATTATTTGTGTTTTATTTGTGTTTAATATAAAACTTAATAAAAGATTTCATTTATTTTTGTTACAAAGTATTATAAAACGTTAAAACGAATCAGTTTCTTACACACTAGGTGATGATACGATAATTATCTGATAATTATCGGATAATTTATAATTATATTGATAACTTCGAACCCTGGTTACCTTACTATGAGAAGAATAAGCAAAGTATACGGAGTAATAAGTAAATTATTAAGTACCTTTCTATTTATCCTAGTTTTGCATAATATTTATATTATGACTTCCGTAGTTAAAACGTTCACAGTGGATTAAAAATAACTATACACTTTTGTTCTGCCAGCTTACTGATTATAGTGACTGAAGTCTTGAAGAGTCATAACAGGAGCACCAGTTCACTTGGAGTGAGTTGGAGCCGTTTTTACTGGTATACTGTGAAACTATGTGATAAAAATTGTTTTATTCTTTTCACTTTATTGAATGCGCACAATTCTTTTTGTTGCAATGATCTTAAGCAAATGATTGATGGAGAAGCTAACGCTTAAAAAACCTTTTTTTTATAAATACAACAAAAGACATAGGCCCGATTTTTCAATCCTCAGATAAAACTATCACTGTCACTTTCTAAAATCATAAAAAGAAAAGGGACAGAGCTAACATTTGACAGACAGATAGTTTTATCTGAGGATTGAAAAATCGGGCCATAGACACGAAAATTCGCTTAAATGCTGATTATTTATTAACAAAAGTGTAGACTTATTTTTGATGTAACCTGTACAAGAGCGCCTTGCGAATACAATACAATATAATGTACTTAAATTAAAATTAAACGGATGTTAATTGTTCGTTTATTGGTGTTGTTAATCTAAATTATGGTACTAGGAATTGTACAATTCGAGTGCAATTGCTAGGGCAATCGTGTGATAGACTTTATTTAAAGTAATTTTGTCAAACATCTTACCTAATTCTGTAATAAAACTAAACCGGTTATTGTCCTTGACGGTAACATACAATTTTTAGTTAAATAGTGCATAATCTTATTTATATTTTGACTATACGTTTTCTATAGTGGTAACAATTGTGGTGTGCGTTAAGCAGAACTGAGGAAAGTGATATATTATTCCACAAAACGCGTGTTTTTTTTTAAACATAATTGTGTGATACCTATATGTATGACGTTTTACTTTTCATAGCAAAATATTCTAATTTTGTCCCTATTTTCTATTATTTATGATAAGCTTTGCAATTTCATAAAGACTACATTAAGTATTTGTAATTTATTGTAAGTATTGAATTGCTATACCCACCATTAAAAAGGAGTATAATTATGTTAACATAACATATATTTAGTATTTATTTAAATGTATTTGCTTTATTAAAGACATTACTATAAAAATACAGCTAGATTGATAAGTCATTGTATGTAAAAAGTCCTCATTTTTGTTTCCATATGACATTGAATTAGCAAAATATATAAACATGTAATAAATATAAAAATGAAATTGAATCTTAATGGTTCTGAAATAAATTATATTTTTGGCTGTTGATATTTATTCTTATATTCTATTAATCTTTTCCTAGACTAGGAGTGTTAAAATTTATATAAACTCCAAATTGAACATTATTTTTAAACATTTCAAAGTAATTAATAGCAGATATAGGTTGCACTTTGATTACTATGCCTGAAATTGAGACACACAAATCAATGGTGTTATTTAAACGGTTAGCAAAATATTCCAATTTTGGTCAGCAAAATTCAAAAGCAACTAATGGGCAGCAAATACATCTAGTTGGATCAGCAAAATAACTAATCGTGTAGCAACTCATGGGCAGCAGATATTTCTAATTTGTCAGCAAAATAACTAATTGGGCAGCAACCAAATGTTTTCTCTGCTGCCAAATTGTTTAATATAGCAAGTATTGATGAAACAATTATTCTTGAGGGTCATAAAAATAACCTTCACCTAATATCTATCACATCACATTTTCTAGAAATTGACCCTTATTTGATCCTTTTCCTAGATTTTATAAATTTCCGGCAACATAATGATATAATTATATTGTTGCCCAAATAATTACTATGTAATTCAAATAATTATAATGTTACCCAAATAATTATCTTCCTGCCCGATTTATAATTCTGCTGACTATATTACTATTCTGCAGACCAAATAAATATTCTACTAACTATATACTTAATTTGCTGCCCAAATAATAATTTTGCCGCCCATATAATGGTATTGCTGACAAAAAAAATATTTTTTTCTGCGCAAATAATAATCTTGCTGCCCGATTAATTATTCTGCTGACCAAATAATGAAACTGCTAAAAAAATATTTGCTTGCTGTCTAAATGATTTTTCGGCGGACTTTTTTTGACCAAATAATTAAATGGCTGGCCAGTTAATTACTTCCCAAATCAATACAGAATATTGTGAAGCTAGCGTTAGCGCCTATAACTTTTTTATTTTATACGTACCTACTATACTATACCATACATACTTCAAAGTTACCACATTACTTAATTTTGTGGCAAAATGCGTCTTGTGTGACAGTGTACTGCTGGTCACCACACCAGACAACACTACGGTCAGTTCTTAGACATAGCAAATACTCGTCGACATGGGTTATCTTACCTAATTCTATCTATCTACAGGCTTGAAGCGAGTGTTTATTACCCGATACTAAACACTAATTAATGTCATAATAACAAAGTACTTAAAAAATAATTTTTTTTCTAGCCATTGCATATCAGCTGAGGTAAAAATTACGCTATTTAGAGCTTTCTGTACATCATTTTACACGTGACACCTGTGGGCAAGTTATACTCATAGGCGTACGGAGCTCTTCGTGCCCAGTACAGTCAGCATCAAATAGTTAGTGACACTCAGGGTGTTCAATTAGATATACACTACCAAAAGGTCAATAATATCGGTACAAATAAAAATTCCATATTCATAAACACACAAAAGAGCTTCCATATAATATATAAGGAAACTCTTTTGTGTTATCAGTAATATGGAAACTATTTGTAACGATATTATTGACTTTTTGGTAGTATCTATTTTATTGAACACCTGAGTGTTACTAACTATTTGACGCTGACTGTACAAGAACGCTTTCAGGAGGCTGCTGGGGCTGCCCTGGCGATGCAGCGCTTCAGGCATGTTTGCGCAGGCGGCAGTAGATTGTTTTATGCTACAATGCGGAAACGCGCAGCCTCTAGTGCACAGAATCAGGGCAAGCTCCAACAGCCTCTTGAAAATGGTCGCTGACTGGGTAGACTGTGTCTACCGAATCAATGTTGTAAATTGCACCTAAAATAAATAATTACTAACATTTAGGATAAGTAAGAATTACTAACAAAATATGAGTGTGGACTTGACGTAAAATAATAAATAAATATATATTTCGGTTCGCGAAAGATGACCACAAATTTTAATGGCGGCCGTGTTTGACGGCTCTTTTGGAGGTGTGGAGTGAGGCGTGGGCGGAATGCATCGATAATAATGCTGCATATCATAATTTATTTCACTAATTAAAATATCATTCTGTCTAAGATCTTTTCTTCATGAATTAACATGAACAGATGGCCGCCAATTGTCATCTTTCGTGAACCGAATTGTACCATACGGCAGAATGTGAAACACAAAAACAGCATAACAAACCCATGTGATTATAATCTAAAGAACAATTACATGAGCGACCGCAGGTCAAGAGCGCCGGCGTCAACAGCTTGCTAAGGTCAAGAACGGATGACAATTGGGAAAAATATTACGGTTACGTCATTGGCGAGACGTGACATAGTTTTAGTGCGACGTTCGCACTTCGTACTCCTGCCTTGTTTACTACATTTTATAATTAGGTGACTCTTGAATCCGGCCCACTGAAGGTAAGTAAGTGGGGGCAATAGTTATTTGTTATACAAGAGTGTAGAGTTGTATTTTAACCACGAAGGTACTTAATTTTGAAGAGCAAGCATAGGATTCAAAATTAGAATTCTGAGCGTTAACAAGGGAATCAAAAGAGTAAAACAGCACGAGGTGATGTTTTCAGTCGAGTACCTACAGCACTTTTCGATGCAAAAATAAAACAAAATTCACACTACAAAAAATAAAAACAGTAAAACAATCAGAAACAATCTAAAGCAATGAAAAATCTTCGTCGCTAAAAATATTTTTCATGAAAAGAAATTTTTCAGCCAATTGTTACCTCAAGGCCTATACATACCTGAAGCGATAGTTTTGTTACTACGGCCATAAATTTCTACTTTGTTGCCATAAAGTTAATAGGTATATGATGCTATTTATCACTTAAAATCCTGAGCCGTGCCGATGCCGATAATGTGCGCCGGGCCCAATAGTCAATTCTTTAATTAGTCAAAGTGATTTGAGAGTTTGAAATGTCATTTAGCGTCAATGATTTCGAATTATTATAATTGTTAAAATCAAATCCATTTTTTACTATTCAAAATGAAATGAACAGATTGAAATATCATTTAGCCAAAGATATTTCAAAGCGACTACACACGAGCTCCCCAGTCCCACTGTGATGTTGGCCCGATATTACCTCTGATTTAAGGGAAGTGAGGGCGTGAGACGCCTTTACACTCATTTAAAAAAAGAAAACTTTTAAAAACAAACTTTTGATAACATGTCAATAAAAAGAACTAAAAAATATTTATTTTTGTTTTAATTATAAAAGCGTGTTACATTTTGATGGAACATGGATGGAACATTGACGACAATTTTTTATATATTATATTGTACTTTTTAGTTATTTTATTAACAAAGTAAGTAGGTACTTATTATAGGATAATATTCCTCCTACAGGGATTTAGTAAATGATGACTAAAGAAGAATTAAATTTTTAAATTAGAGACACCATTATTTATAGCATTTTTCATGTAGAAATTATAACTATTTGAATTTTTTTTAAACAAAATTGAAAAACATTATTTTACATTTTCAGTTTTTCACACAATTATTTAACGCGGCATTAAACATTCCTTCTCTCTGTAGTCGGTCCCTCATATCTGGGGATCGTGGTCAGCAGTGAAGTTACGTCTGGATCGGATGACTCTCCTCCACCGGTTTCTGTCCAGCGCATCTCTTACAACCATGTGGAGTTTGGAGGACGACGAGTCTTTCACTTGATCGCTCCATCTTGTTGGTGAACCACCGCGCAATCTTTTGCCTTCGGTGTTCCCAGCTACAATCAGTTTTTCCAAACTATCGTCGCCTCTGCGTACAGTGTGCGTCGCCTCTGCGTAAATATTCCTTAATTATTTTCATTCTGTCCGTAACTATTAAGTTTCAGAACATCCTTATAAAATAATTGCCTCTTCTAAAAATATATTTGATATATTTGAGCTCGTATTATTTAATTTGATAATTTTTTGTAAGTTTAATTGTGTTAAAATTAGACACAAAGACAATTATTTTTAACTGCCTCCCGAATACATCATTTGATTTGCATTAACATAAAAACTATGAATAATTTTTATCAAGCGTGTTCACTGAAGCTAGTCTAATGATACATGCCAAATATTATTATCTCTGGATTTGTCGTTGTGAAGAAAACTGATAAAATGTTAGTATGTAAAATGCAGACATCCCCAATATCTCCATACAAAACACCAATTTCATAATTAAAAACCTTAGGTCAAGTAAGTAGGTACTTTTGAAGATATTGAAAATTTTCTAAGTGACCCATTTTCTTTGCTATTCAGTGTAGGTATAACAACACGAAACGGGGACTTCCTAAAATCGTAAGTATGTCATTCACAATTGCGAAACAAATAACTCATTGCGTTGCGATAAAGTTATTCCACTTTTGATGATAGTAAGGTTTTAGTTCGCATCAAATAGGAAAGAATCTCATAATAAACCTGTCCAGATTTGAACCGAGGCTGAAAGAGCTTAAAAGTAAAACAGTGGTGAAATATAGCATCATGGAATTTCACATTTGAATGCAATAATAACCCAGCAAGCTTATAATATGAAATGTTGCATCTCCTTCATAAGCGAGGCAAATTGCACGCTGAATAAGTAGAAGTATTTTGATGAAACCGCAACAGAAAGTTGTCAAACGGATATCTAGTTCGTGTTTAATTTGGGACCCCAGCACGGTTAGTACATATACAACACGGGCTATTAATTATACGCCAGACCTACTAAATGTGCCCAATATGACCGGTTTCAGCACGAACTATCTCTATCAAACTATTAACGTTACTGCCAGGTCGTATGAGAGTAATGCGCGGGAGTAATTGCAAATTTTCTGTCAAACGACATTTTCTATTAACTAGAATTCCCAAGTTTAGTAAATATGTGAGGCAGGAATAATTATGTCAACATGAGGTAGTTTTAGAGTGTTTTTGGAAGCGACATTTAAAAAAGTAGGAAAGTTAGGTACAATATTAGGTACAATTGGACAATTTTTAAGATACTAAACAATAATAATAGTCCTCCCTTGTATAGGTACTTCTGTTTTATGTATTGCTTTTTTGGTTTTTAGTGCAATAAAGAGTTTTGTAAATTATATAAACATTTTATTTGTTATATTTTCTAGATTGTCCCAAGTCGTTTTCATGTTTATAAATATTTTTGTCACAAAATTCATGTTCAAAAAAGTCAATAGCAACAAAATGTTATCAATTTTCATTACATTCTAAGTTATTAAACATTTCATCTCTTAAAATTAACTAGTCCTACTTTCTTTTCAGGGCAATTAAAACCTGAAAATGATAAAAGCAATTGATTATATGGTATGAGGATTCCTTCTCGGCACAAGAGGAAGCGACCTGATCAGATGGTATGAGGATATCTGCTACTTTTATATTATTACATACTATATCTGGCGAAATGTGGGTATTAACACCTCTGCCTACCCCTTCGGGGAATTTATATTATGTTATTATCTGTTACTTACAACTCTAGAAATTAATGTTTTAGCTTTATATTAAGCTTATTTAAGTATGGACTAAGCTCATACTTAAACAGCGTGTTTTTATTTCAATATAGGTAATTAAAAAGATGGTTTTTATTAGTTTAAATAGAGTGTTTATTGTTGCGGTCAGTTTTTATAAAACCTTTTCACACATTTTGTCTATTGCTTTTATGTATTTTTTGATATGTCTGTCGTTGTCTTTTTTATTATTACGTTTTGTCATATTTTGTGTTGGGCAAAATATAGCAAGTTTTAAAGTTTCTCTAGTTTCATTGCTAAGAGTTCCAACACACGTATTCATCCTTAACATTTATATTTGTATTTATAACAGATTTACTGGTTTATTCCTATATAGATATAGATGGATATTTGTTTTTATTGTGTCAAATGGTTTTTGATTTATACACAATTTTTATGATATAATTGATGTGTCTTCATAAATATATGATATATAATATAATATACAAAATAATAGTTATAAGTTTATGTTTTGCAAAATTCTCTGTTTACTATGTTAGAAATATTGGGTCCTTACCTATGAAATTGGTGTTTTTATTCTGTCTTAGCAATTTATCCGTAACTATTAAGTTTCAGAACATTCTTATAAAATAATTGCCTCTTCTAAAAATAGACTATATATTTGAGCTCGTATTATTTAATTTGATAATTTTTTGTATGTTTAATTGTGTTAAAATTAGACACAAAGACAATTATTTTTAACTGCCTGCCGAATACATCATTTGATTTGCATTAACATAAAAACAATGAATAATTTTTATCAAACGTGTTCACACACATATTGCTAAAGCTTGTCTAATGATACATGCCAAATATTATTATCTCTGGATTTGTCGTTGTGAAGAAAACTGTTAAAATGTTAGTATGTAAAATGCAGACATCCCCAAAATCTCCATACAAAACACCAATTTCATAGGTAAGGACCTAATATGTTCTTGAATAGAAGAACTACAGAACAGTAACGTAGGTACTCGTAAGCAGTGTCTCGCGAACAATAGAATGACAAGACCTAGGTTAATAAACAGTTATTGTGCTATTGAAAATACAAAACGGGGCTGTTCTCGACATAGGTAATTAATATGGTGAAACAATTCACAATTTGTGTGTCGCAAATTATTAATATAAATTCCATTGTAGAATGAAATACCGCATACGTCTAGTTTTCGGTGATATTTATTGTATTGTAAGATATTATATTCTCTATTGCTTCAATGAAGGTGTTGTTTTATGCCTAAAGTCTATGGCCATTGGCCATGCCCGAAATTAAACATGAAATAGTTTTTATGTTGATAAGGAAATAGCAATGGTTCGTCACCAGCCTATATACGTAAGGACAGGAGCCTACTATGTTAGTAGGATTACGTATTGTGTTTTCTCCGTGTTCGGAGAAAACACAATAAACAAGATAGTAATTGGGTTCAATAACTTAACGAAATCACAATTTGTATTACACATCAAGTATGGCGAGTGTTAAAATCAAAACCATAGCACCGGGATTCCCGCTTTATATAATTTACACTAAGTATAACAATTCATAAAAAAATTTATTGTAAATTTAACCTTAAGTACTAAGACCTTTAATCCTCGTTGTTCCGGGACACAAAAAGAATGTGCCAACTGCTTTTCATGCCTAACATGTCGTAAAAGGCGACTAAGGGCGTTTTGAGCAGGCATGTTGCGGATGCTGATTTTTTCACATCCGCGGATGCGAATGCGGATGCGGAGTTTTGAAGGCTCACATCTGCGGATGCGGATGCAGATGCGGATGTTTAAGATATTATGTAAATAAAGTCTATTAATGAAGAATTATAACAATGATAATGATATATAATTGTTAACATTTTTATTGTAATCAAATCAAACATAAGAACTTATTTTTATATTTAAAATATCTATTTATTTTATATGATATGCGCAAACAAACACGTAATGATTTATTAACAAGAAACAAATGAGGCACCACAACAAACGTGTCGAATCTTGTCACCAATTTCTACGTTCCCATTGGTCCCATTGTCACGTGCGACCGGCACGCGCCACTCGCCGGGCCCGCCCAATGTCTTTCTTGTCGCTACTTGTATGATATCCGCATCCGCATGAACATCCGCACTGATTAATGCGGATGCAGATGCAGATGCAGATTTCCGAATTTATGCGGAAGTTCCGCATTTGCGGATGCGGATGCGAATGTTCGCAACATCCCTAGTTTTGAGTACTTACTGGGTCTGTGATTGTGTAGGCTATGAGCTAGCCACTTGTTACTACTCTTTCACGATTTTTCATCTGACCAAACCCAATTATTGTTTGGCTAAATGTGGTCTTAAGTAACTTGCTTGGACTCTGCCTACCCCTTCGGGGATTACAGGCGTAATTTTATGTATGTATGTATGTACTTAGATAAGTCACTAAATAAAAAACGCATATTAAACTAATAAGCTTATTTTCAAAAACAAAAACATTCGCCAAATTCCGCGAATCGATTGTTTTTCATTTATCTTGGGGTACCGTGACCTTACAAATGCGCTTCAACCGCTTCTAATAAGTTCTAGACCTTAGCGGGATGGCCCCAATTATTTTAATTAACATTTAAGACAGTAGTAGTATTATCTCACGCGAGTATATATAGCTATTCCAGGCGCGGTGAGCTCATAAGCATTTGAGCTACTGAGCTGATTACGCGAAAACAAATAATCAATTATTAATTATGTTAGTTAAAACTGTGTTTTTACTTTCTGTGGTGACGTTGGTGGCTTGCAGTCCCATTGGTTCGCCCTATGACCGTGAGTTTATTTTCAATTATTTTGTTGGATAGGTATAATCTTTATTAAAAAGACAAATAAGTTTTTCTTGTTAGTGGCAGTAGTAGATCAGCTATTTAGAAACACAATAACTTTTCAAAAGCGAAAATGTTGCAAAACATTCATTAAAATGTAACCCTTTATATTTCTTTCCTAAAAATTATGTAGTTTTTAAAAAAAATTGTTATAAAATTGTATGTTATGTGATTGGAATTAAAGAGATCATGGGTTCGACTCCTGTGCCAGCATTATTATTTTGCTGAAATTCAGTTTAATTGCGGAACTTAATTTAATATTTGGTTTTGCTTAAGCATTCTTATTTACAAGTTTAGTTTTGCTGGCGATGTGAATGATTAATCACAAACAACTATTTTGATAAAAATGAGTAACGAGAGAGGAGATAGTTAAGTGAAATTTTTAGACACTCAAGTTTTTCTGTTGTATTAAACACCTTTGAGCTTTTGCGCACCTATACTGAGTTATATTATTATGTACAAAATGGCATCAATGAAGCCAAAAGTTATGGTCGAATCAGTTAAGAGAGCCACGTGTGTTTTTAGTTTTTCCCGAACTGGTGTAAAGCGAACTGAGAAAAATTGCATTTCTGCACGTTTCACCTACGATTTTCAAATAATTTATTGGAGATATGAAACTAACGAATTGTAAATATTGGAGTTTTTGATTCGATCATTGTTTTTTTGCATCGTTTTCTTTTGTTACATTGTTTTTTTGTTCGCTACTGTTTGAATATTATTTTAGATGTCATATCATTATTTTCATTGCGAACTATTTTATTTTCAAGTTTTTATAATACAAATAGCAGGTGTTCTTCTCTAATCGTGGGGTTGTAATGTGTATATGTGTTTAAACATTCTATTCAAGCATTTTACAATGGGAATATAGTGCATTCTAGAAGAAAATACTTTCAGTTATAATCACTGACCACCCCATTCATAAACGCCACTACAGTTTTCAGCAAAAGCTTAATGGTTAAGCAATTGCTTAACACTTAGTTAAATTACTTTTATAAACGGTGCGAGCCTTCAGTCTATAAATAAACATTTGACATACTATCCTATATGATGCATTATCTCTTTTTTAAACAAAGCCTTTTCATAACCTGGGATTTTAACCTGTATCCTGAGGGTAGGTAGTTTTTTTTCTTTGTAAAGGCGCGAAATAATGAATCATTTTATAAGCTTTAGGTATTTTTAATCGAATTCAAAAAAAGGAGAAGTTTATCAATTCGACGAAAACTTAATTTTTTTAATGTATGTTCCCCGATTACTCGAAACGCCTTGACCCATTTAAAAAAAGAATTCTTTTTTTTAAGGGTATAAGTTCTAGTTGGTCTCATGAGGTCAGGATCTGATGATGGGATGCTGGAGAAATCGAGCATGAACACTTTATTCTAACGTAAAATAAAAGTAGGTAACGTTATTTGAAATGAATTTGCATCATTTCAATCTTCAGCGTTTATAATTTAATTCACTGCTTATTTTCTTAGTGTGCTTTTTTAGTTTAATACTTTCATCATTGTTTTTTTTATGTTTTGTCTCAGACTACTAAATCTTAAATAGGAGTTAATTAGTAATTGTTAAGAGAAAATTCTATCCATTTTTATTTTGTCGAAGAGTTGAATAAATTAAACGAATGTTACTTTTGAATTTGAATATTGTTTTCGTTCAATCTGCAGCTTTCACTAAATTAAATACGATTAACGTAAATTGCCTAAATTTTAATCGTTTCAATTCATTGAACGCAATAGTCTTAAATTAGCAAGGCGGACCCTTAGCTTTTAATATATTTTAAGTATATATCTCGGGACACAATGTTTCTTACTAAAGCACTCGGTCCACGAGAACCAGCAGTCAAAAGAGTTCCATTATCACTCGCAAATTGTGTGTAAATACTATTTTAATAGTTCTGCGTCGATATTAACCCAAAACATTTCATCTGAATCTAAGCTAGGTTTTTGAGTATTAAATCTAGGAAAAAAAAAATATTTGTATCATCGAAACATATAATAGGTTTAACTTTACCTATGAAATTGTCTTTTTGTATGGAGATTTTGGGGAATTCTGCATTTTCCATACTAAAATTTTTTCAGTTTTCTTCACAACGACAAATCCAAAGATAAATAATATTTGGCATCTATCATTAGACAAGCTTTAGTAATATGTGTAATATCACACTTCATAAAAATTATTTATCGTTTTTAAGTGAATGCAAATAAAATGATGTATTCGGGAGGCACTTAAAAAGAGTTGTCTCCGTGTCCAATTTTAACACAATTAAACTTACAACAAATTATCAAAACAAATCAAAAGAGCTCAAAAATATAGTCTATTTTTGGACGAGGTAATTATTTTTTAGGAATACTCTGAATCTTAATAGTTACAGACAAAATACTAAGATAGAAAAAAAAAACGCCAATTTCATAGTTAAAGACCCAATATTAATCAATTTGGCAGCAAAAACATTTGAATAACTGCCCATTAGGTTATTTTGGTGAGAAATTAGAAATATCTGCTGCCCATAAGTTGCTGACAAATTAGTTATTTAAGCGGATCAAGGGTTTTTTGCTAATATTATGCTAACCGTAACAACATCCTTAATTAAATTGTAGGACAATTCTTTAAGGTAGTGCCGATGACAAAATTTAGTTTAATTTTTTTTTAAATATGAAAAGCGTAGTCATACTGGCAGCTAGAAAACAACAACTAAAAACAACACTCTTTTGAATTTATTTCTGTGTTTCGGTTTGCTCGCACTCACGCCAATTTTTATTATTTATATACTCTTTAATGTATATAAAAAGAACATAAGTACAAAATTTTGTAATATACAGTAGTTTTCATGGGCAGGATAACAGAGATATCTAGTTTCCACGTAGTTACCTCCGTGCAAAGTCGCGGGAAAAATTAGCAGTTATAAATAATATTGAACATGTTTTGTTATATATTATTGAAAATATTTTTTACACAATGACTTTATCAGTCAAGGCTGAGGATTACAGTCCCAAATAAAGACATTATAATAATTAAGTTGATAAAAATAACTACAATGTATCTATATTGATCTCGTGGTCAAATAAAACCCAAACAAATATGTTTGTCATTGCGGTATTTGTGAGAAATGTGAAGGATGTTATGGTGTGTAGAGTTTAGATTTTTTATCATAGAGGACTAACGGGCTAATGAAGACGTGACGGTCTAAAGGGTTTAAAGGATATTGTTGTGGGAATCGGTAAATTTTTAGTTAAGTGAACGGGTTAGTAGTTAAGTGCAAAATCTCGTCCTCCACAGGATACTTGTCGTCGTCTCGCACAGGCCTTCCTCATGAGAAGTATAGGCCATCCACCACTTGCTCAATGCGAGTTGGTGCGTAGAAACACTTGCATTAGCGACCGGGAACAAAGGCTAAACGTGCCTTCTGAAGCGCGGAGGAGTTCTAGATCACAAAGTTTTGGTAACCCAAGGCGTTCCACCCACCGAGATCCTCACTGATTTTCCGGATGTGCCCGGAAAATCCCCTTGATCTTTTTGTTGTCGAGGAGTCTGACTAGATCGGGGGGCGTTAGGAACCGTTCGGAGATTTGCTACAACTGACCCTGGGTCGCTCCCAGGACTAGAACAGGATTGGGTAAATCGGGAAAGAAACAATACGTCAATGAGCGGTTAAGGCCGTGTAACACGCAATGTTATTTCTTAATCCAAACAAATGATTTCATGCAATGCATATTATAAATGCGAAAGTAACTGTCTGCCTCGCTTTCACGCGACAACTACGGTACCGATTTAACCGGAAGAAAGTCCAGAGCCTGATAAAGGACATAGGCTACCTTTTATCCCGATATTCCCACGAGCACGGGTGCCATGCGGGTGAATGTTAAAATAAATTTGTTAAAATAATTAACGCGAAAAACGAAGAACAAATTTAGGCCACTATGAACTTTGCTTCTAATAATAGAGTAGGAATAAATTTTCATTTCCACCAATTGAGACTACTGCTCCAATTTGAAATAATCTTTCAGTGCTGAAAAGCCTATTTATTGAGGAAGGCTATAAGCTACATACCATCATACTATCTATAAGTAACTATTCTACGCGAACGAAGTCACGGGCAAATGCTAGTAATTTATATTCAAGACATGATATGAGCTGAAAATAGTTTAATATTGCTACATAAGGAGTGTAAAGTTCACTATTGCGACGCAGGAATTCAATGATATCAAAATATTACATTGAAATAATTTTAATTATCTTACATATACTCATATTGATATTAATTTTCGAATAACATTGGCTCTATATATAGATAAACGTGATTACAACATAAACAATTTATTTTACCGAGTATTGATACAGGTAATGGTGATTTGAATGTACCCGTAGCCGGCAAGGTGGTGATGATTAATTGGGACATTTCCTGTGAGAATCAAATAAATAAATAAATATCTTCAGACATTGACCTATCAACTAGCCCCATTTTAAGCAACTAATGCTGCTTGTGTCATGGATACTAGAGGGCGGATAAATATACTAATATATATAAATTTTTAGAAAATATACAATACTTCCAATTAAGACTGGAGCTCAAATGCCTGTATTCTTCACACAAACATTTGCCCCAACCGGGGATCAAACCTAGAACCTTTCGAGATGGCAACGCCATGAGACCTGCGTACAGACCACTCGGCCACGGAGGTTGTCGATTCCATCTGCTTGCACGACCACAGAGTAGGTACGTTGTTACTGTGACTTATTATGATACTCACAATACACAGTAAGTTGCCTGCTGCCTGCCTCTTCAAGACGGTGCGCAGCACTACACGCATAGCTGCTTTATAGTAGCCAGAGGATATTATCACGCTTCTATCCCCAAGGGGTAGGCAGGGATGTTAATACCCACATTTCGCCAGATTGTTTGTCCCCAGTCAAGGGGCCTATTGACAAAACTTAAATCAGAGGCAATATCGGGGTAGTGTTGGGGCACAATTAAATCAAAGGCAATATCGGGGTAGTGTTGGGGACAATTAAATCACAGGCAATATCGGGGTAGTGTTGGGGACAATTAAATCACAGGCAATATCGGGGTAGTGTTGGGGACAATTAAATCACAGGCAATATCGGGGTAGTGTTGGGGACAATTAAATCACAGGCAATATCGGGGTAGTGTTGGGGACAATTAAATCACAGGCAATATCGGGGTAGTGTTGGGGACAATTAAATCACAGGCAATATCGGGGTAGTGTTGGGGACAATTAAATCACAGGCAATATCGGGGTAGTGTTGGGGACAATTAAATCACAGGCAATATCGGGGTAGTGTTGGGGACAATTAAATCACAGGCAATATCGGGGTAGTGTTGGGGACAATTAAATCACAGGCAATATCGGGGTAGTGTTGGGGACAATTAAATCACAGGCAATATCGGGGTAGTGTTGGGGACAATTAAATCACAGGCAATATCGGGGTAGTGTTGGGGACAATTAAATCACAGGCAATATCGGGGTAGTGTTGGGGACAATTAAATCACAGGCAATATCGGGGTAGTGTTGGGGACAATTAAATCACAGGCAATATCGGGGTAGTGTTGGGGACAATTAAATCACAGGCAATATCGGGGTAGTGTTGGGGACAATTAAATCACAGGCAATATCGGGGTAGTGTTGGGGACAATTAAATCACAGGCAATATCGGGGTAGTGTTGGGGACAATTAAATCACAGGCAATATCGGGGTAGTGTTGGGGACAATTAAATCACAGGCAATATCGGGATAGTGTTGAGGGCCTTAATCGCCACGTTTAGACAAATCGTTACAATATTTATTGTTTAGAGTAGTGCCGACCCCCTTTTCAAACGTAGCAGAACTCAACTAAAAGTACTGAGTAGAACGTAGAACCCTCAGGCACTGCAAGCTCAACAAAAACCTTACACATCATCGGACTAGGTGATACTACGACTTGCAGATTTTGTCACGCAAAGGAAGGTCTATGCACCACTACAGAAGCCGGCACTTCGTAGGCCTCCTCCCCCAGGGCTCACGTGCTATAAGTAGTTTGGGGCAGTCACAATGGATCTACTCAGGTCGCAGCGACCCCAGGGCCTCACAGGACATGGACACCCCTCTCTAATAAAAAAAAGCACCGACCCCAAATACGAAGAAGGAGAGTAGCAGCCGATTTTAGAGCCACCACTACTGCCCGATATTGCCCCTGATTTACGGGACGTGAGTCTTCTTCTTTTTCCTGCCCTGTTCCCAATTCTATTTGGGGTCGGCGCAACATGTCTTCTTCTTTCACTCTCTTCTATTACTCGCCAAGTCAACACGCACTCCCATCCTCGTCATATCATTCACACAATCCCTCCATCTTTTCTTTGGTCTTCCTTTCCTTCCTTCCTTTTGGTTTTGGTCCACGGGATGTGAGGTGGTGATGGCGAGCCATCTGTACTTAAGTTTTATTCAAACTCAGTGGTACAGTCGCATACAAAAAAATGTAAACACATTTTAGAGGTGACAATCTTTATTTCCTTATAAGAAGAGTCATTTACTGAAAAAGTGGTTACATATTTTTTGGAGTTCACTGTACCTCGATCTGGGAGCGATCTAGCGATCTTGCACTAGTTGTTCCGTCTGTCCCAATTCGACTTTACAGAAGAAAAAGGTAAAATAGAGGTTTTCTTAATGCAATTTTAAGAGTGCACTTCATTCTTTTCAGTTTAGGCTCTATAACTTTATATTAAGAGCGTAGCCAGGCGTATTACATATGGCAATTATAACCATGAAGACTTATTGCCGTCCCTTAAACCGCTTGAAGCTAAAATCAGGAGCTTTTAGTGAAATTTCTTTAAAACATTTCTTTCAAAAGCCGCTTGAAAATATTGCTAATTAGTATATAGTGCTGTTTTTAATAACTTATTTCAGACGCTGATTAATTTTCCACTGAGCAAAGGTTTTTCTGGTCTTCTATTGAAATAAGATAAGACTTCTAGATCAAAGTCGATCGTACCAATTAGTGCAATTAATATTTTAACGTAAGACTTAAAACAACTTGAGAGTTTTCGAAAATTAATTATTATAAAAATATGTCATGAAAAGCAGGTATGTATGTAATAGAAGTTTTTGGCATTATAAATTGGTCTAATATGTCAAAGTCTAATGCCATGCACAGGTCACAGGTCATGGTATGTTCTAACCTAGGACAGACCTTTATTACCTTCTCTTAATCAACGCTTCCTAAATATATTAGAAATTATACAAAAAGAACAAACTAGAAAACAATTTGAAGATCATATTCATTATATAGTAAAACATCTAAAACAATTCAATAATACATAGCCATAATCAATTGGTTTTATTATTCACAAAATATTAACTTTCAACATAAACCATCACATTAATATTAATTTCAAACAAAATACAACGTAATGCTCTAAACTTAATAAATTTATATATAAAGGTATACTATGTATACAATATAAATAAACATATTAACATAATGAAACTTATAAATTAAAATATAGACAATTAAAACACAAAATATCTATAAAAACTAAAATCAGGCTCATATCAGACGGCGTAGTCCGAAAGCGCCCGAAGATATAAGCGTCTTAAGAAATAAAACTCAAATAAAAAAGAAAAAAAAATCCTCGTGGACTACGGACTTGATACTTTAAAGGGTTATTTTTAATTAATCAACAAATTCGCAATACTAGGTAACTTGCTGAAATTATTATTGACAACATTTGTTCTACGACTTTTAATAATTTGACACATTTTCTAATACTCTGTAGGCACCGCGCGCGGGAGCGACGCGCGTGTCGTCTTTTCTTAGGAACGGAACATGTGTAAATAATGCCACGACAGCACATTAACTTTAAGCTTGGAAAATATTTTTTTATTAAAAAAAATGCTTGAAACCATGTCAGGGGGATGTAAAAAAGGGGGAAAATAGCAATACATGTTTTTTTTAAATTTTTAGTTTCTCTGTCTTTTTATATGGGCTAATCTCCGAAATGGCTTGACCGATTTCAATGAAATTTTGCATGGTGGTTTCTTATATCTCTGGTCAACATCTTAGATACTTTGTATTTAGGAAAATTAAAGGGAACCCTTGGGATATTTAAAAAATAAAGTAACCGCGGATAACGTCGCGGGCAACAGCTAGTAAACTATAAATTCAAACTTAGTGATACAGGAGGCGGGGACCGAAGCGGCGATCTGTTGTCCAATACTGCCGATTTCTTACCTCTGGTATCGCTTCCTCCTTTACAAGCTCTATTTGATCTATTCCCAGAGCTTTCACAATAATAACGAGTATGATCTCACTTCCCGCAAATATTGTTTGATTGTATCAATCACGTGGGATCACATGGGCCTTATCACAACCTATTATCGGTCCTCAATGTATTATAGTAATTAGAATATAAACTATTTGGTCACTTGGAACACGAGATAATATACTTTTGACAGCTCATCACAGTGATGGCTTGATAAACTTGTGATTCGTGCAAGATAGGACGTGCATATATACTGTTGTAATTGACTATTGATTAACAATTTTCCGAATTTTGAAGGTCGTGTTTCATACTCAACTGTAACATATTTTTTTTCAGATTTTTTTGTTAAATTCAGATTTAAACAGATGCCAAAATGGGAATATCTGCCCTGAAGCTTTATTCAATCTCAATTGCTGGTTCGGTTCTACTCGATTATCACTACCACAGACAAATATTTTCGCAGATGTAATAAATACAACATAACTTTATCAATCTAATGATTTTATCCGCCTCTCTGGTCTAGTGGTTCACACCACCGGGTGATGATCGGCAGCTCCGGGTTCGATTCCCCATGGGGCAGAGGTTTTTCTGCTCGGTTTGGTTGGTGGTTAGGTTTCTAAGCCCGCCTGGCTAGCTACCACCGTCTTACCTAAATGTGTCGCCATAATAACAATGCTATAATCAATTGTTGTGTTCCGGCAATCAGAGGTAAGATATCCAGCTCCTCAGTTGTTGAGGATTTACAGGTGAAGCTCGCTTCCACCTTCGGCCTTATCGTCACTTACCATCAGCTGAGATGAAGGCCAAGAGCTTACCTGCGATATGTAAAAAAATAACAAGTAAATGAAACGTTATTTATTATTCATTGTGACTTTTCTACCTGTCTTGTCACAAATGCGATTATTGTATTGCGTAACCGATATACCGGTACAACAAATGTGTAAATAATAAGAAAGTGATATCTTTGTTTTCATTTACTCAGAAATTATTAACTCGTGGGAATATTATAATCAGTGTCTGTTTACTGCGATTCATTACATAATCAGAATAGAGTTCTTCTGACAAAATATAAGTTTATGTTTTAGATTGTTAAATTAACCAATGATGATTGTGAAAGGAAATAATTCTCGCACTAATTGGCTCAAAAGTCTCTATCTCTTATTAAAACTCAACTCTGTAATCAAAACTCTGATCTTTTTAAGTGATGACCGAGTTGGTAAGGACGGCACCACTAGAGGTCGCCGCATCGATCCCGCCGCCCTACCAGAGCTGGACAGATACGGTTATCACAGTTATCAACTAATTTCATATTTTTGATTCCTTGGGTTTCGATACAAAAACAAAGCTACCTTCGCCATGCTCAGGCCGTGGATGGATGACCAAAACTTAGTGATCTCGAATTCCTCCGTGCTTTGGAAGGCACGTTAAGGCGTTGGTCCCGATCGCTATTGCAACTGTTTCTACCCACCAACCCGCATTGAGTCAGCGTGGTGGTGTTACGGCCCATACTCCTCATGTGCTTCTCCATGAGAAAGTACAAAATATAGTTTTTAGTCATTAATTAAAAAACGGTTGAATGCACGAAAAAAATTGCAGGGCAACTTTGATGCTAAATTAGTGTTCAACACTTTCATAAACGTTAGCATCGTTGGAATTTTACAAGAAGATATAATCAACAAATTCAATTACGGATTTTTTTTTATACGAATTGAAATATGGGAAATATGTGGTAACTGCTATAGACTCTTTGAAATAATACTTATTTTACTTAAATGTTTTTATTTACTTTTCCGATTTAATATTATTCCTAGTACCGGTGGATTTCGAAGCTTTGGATTTTACTTATTCCAGTGTACATAAGAAAGGAGGCTTCTAAAACTTGTCGTTGAAGAAAGAGAAGAATTATTGGTTAATTTCAATTTTACAACCAAGTTTCAAAACATGTATGTTGTTTCAAAATTGAGAGCAAACCACTCTTATCGGAAGGGAATTAATCGGTATTCGTCGAAGCGCACCTACTTTGAAGCGCATCGAATGAAGCGCCCCTAAATTATTCCACGAAGCGCACTTATGTTAACTTTTGAATAGAGATAGACACTAACTAAAACTGTCGATAATCAACGATCTAAAAGATATTTTGTGAGAATTCGTGATTTATCAGTGAGTGGTATTCGCTTTATATATTATAATATATAAACTCCCTCTGACATATTTATATCATTTGATAACTCTACACATCCATATCAACATTCGCAGATTTAGCAAGTAAGCATATAATGGCTGTCGTAGCTACATAGGAACTATTTTATTTAATACCTTACCCTAAAATGTATTGCTCTTCCCAACTTCCCACTAACTTACTCTTACCTCCTCGTAAGTGCTTAAAACAAATAAGTACTATAACAAATTAGTACTATAACAAATTAGAGCAGCATTTATATTGCCAAAATTTAAACCAATAAAAAAAAAAAAAAACCGACGCAAAGCAGGCGCAAAATGGACGTCGAGTTGCGGAAACCGCCCGTATTGATAAGATAAGATAAGATAAATTTAAAAAAACACAGAAATTCCTCTCCTTTTAAACTTCAATGAGTCGTCTACACAAAAATTCGATTTTATTATTGTTGTATCGTCAATAAGAAACTTTATAAGCTCGAATACATCACTTTTTCAATCTTATCTAGTTTAGTAAGAATAGAGTTAATGTAGCTAATGGTCAAAAAAACTATCGCTTGAACCACCCTTGCCTCGCCGGCTTACATATTGAATTCTCACGCCTCTTTTGACTTTAATAAAGCAAATGCGAAGTTATGTTAGTTGTATATGCACTGTATAACAGATAAATAATAGTTGTCTAATTGTTATAGGGACTGAATATAATATGACAGTGGTGTCGGTGATCGCGTTGGAGGAGCCCTGCGTCCGGCAAGGCGGCATGTGCGTGCGGGTGGAGGACTGCGACCCGTCGAACCTGGTGGGTGTGCAGGGCATCCTGTGCCCGATGCAGCGGCATCTGGGGGTCGAGTGCTGCTATGTAAGTAAAAGCCTATGTAAGCCTCTCGGTAGTGAACAGGCAGAAAGTAGTGGTAACAATTTATTAAAAAATAAATTGTTTAATACCAATACTTTCTGCCTGTTCACTACCGAGAGGCCGTGTCAAGTAAAGATACTCGTATAGGCAAGAAACGGCAAGAAACTAAGCAAGAGTTTCATATAACACAGATAATAGTGTGTTGGGAAGTGATTACTATGCTTGCCCTATGTCCTCAACCTACACAACAGAGTAACACATGCCTAGAATGGGCCGTAACACCACCACGCTGGTCCAGTGCGGGTTGAAACGGTTGCAATAGCGACCGAGACGTCTTAAAGTGCCTTCCACAGCACGGAGGAGTTTAAGATCACAAAGTTTTTTGGTCACCCATCAAAGGCCTGACCATGGCGAAGGTAGCATTGTTTTCGGTATCGTAAGCCAAAGCAATCCAAATTATTGTACTCTTTGCATATAAATATTTCATTCCAAAGCAATTAAATTTAAATTACAAGGGGCTCTCCACATATTAAGTCACGCGAATTTCATGATTTTTTGACCCCTTCTCGTCACAGCTGGTCACATTTGTCGGACTCCCCCTCCCCAGTGTGACGACACATATTTTGCCATTATACATCCAAAAATGATTGAATTTCAACAGCAGTTCCAAAATTCCAAAGTTCCAAAATTTTAAACGTGACGTCACGAAATGAATTCTTCCCTCCCCCTTGTCACACAGTGTCACATTTGTCCGACCTCCCTTCCCCTTATAGTGTGACGTTAATTATGAATGCCCCCCAAGAATTTTTCAAAATTCTCTCCTATGATAGATGGAATGGCGCTAGGAGTCTTTTTATTGGGAAATAAGCCTAGATAGATGTTAGTATTAGAACTATTGTGTGCTAGTGAAGACGTTTCCATAAGGTATTCATTAAATAAATTACAATAAACAATAAAGTCAAATCCCAAAAATTTTATCTTATTATTCTGCTCGATAACAACTTCATAACATTATTATTTATTTGTTGTTATTTTTGTTCCAGCTCTGACAGCCGCCGTCGTTCTTAACTTAGGTACTTAAGTTTAATTTAGTTGTTAGATTTAAGACTTTACGCCTTATTGTAATAAAGTTTTATTTATTAAAAACTACTTTATAGAAGTTCGTAGGTATTATTTGTACTTACATGGAATACCGTTATTGTTACATTGTTATTGTATAAATAAATTTATTATTATATAAACGGGTTTCATTGTTTAAAATCACAGATGTGTTCGCTTAAAACGTGATTTTATTAGGGAGTACTATACCTTATTTAAACTTTTTCTACCTATAATTGCGACAAAGATTTGGTAAAATCGTGACGATGATAGGGATGATACATAACATAATATGTTAAATCCCTATGTAACAGTTAGCATGCCTGTTGCGATGCACCGGGCACAATGTTAGTCAAACGATATTGACGATCAACTGTACATAAGTCTTATTCTAACTCAGTGGTACTCGTACACGCGGTGGGATCGAACCCGCGAGTCTCGCGATAGGGAAATGTTTGTGACATTTACACCTCTGCCTACCCCTTCAGGGATAGTTGCGATATATTACATTACTATCTATTTCATGTCTAGCTGTGTAAACTAATATTGGGTCCTTACCTATGAAATTGGTGTTTTTTTTCTCTCTTAGTATTTTGTCTGTAACTATTAAGATTCAGAGTATTCCTAAAAAATAATTACCTCGTCTAAAAATAGACTATATTTTTGAGCTCTTTTGATTTGTTTTGATAATTTGTTGTAAGTTTAATTGTGTTAAAATTGGACTCGGAGACAACTCTTTTTAAGTGCCTCCCGAATACATCATTTTATTTGCATTCACTTAAAAACGATAAATAATTTTTATGAAGTGTGATATTACACATATTACTAAAGCTTGTCTAATGATAGATGCCAAATATTATTATCTTGGGATTTGTCGTTGTGAAAAAAACTGAAAAAAATTTAGTATGGAAAATGCAGAATTCCCCAAAATCTCCATACAAAACACCAATTTCATAGGTAAGGACCTAATATATAACTATCTAATATATAGTTATCCTAGCTTTTGCTCACACTTCGTCCGCGTAGAATAGTTACTTTGAGATAGTCTGATGGTATGTAGTCTGTAGCTTTCCTCAACAAATAGGCTATTCAACACTGAAAGATTTTTTTCAAATTGGAACAGTAGCCTCAATTGGTGGAATTGAAAATTCACTCCTACTCTATTATTAGAAGCAATGTTAATACGTAGTGGCGTAAATTTGTCCTTCATTTTTCTGGGAGGCGCTATTTAAATTCTTTAACATTCACCCGCATGGCATCCGTTCCCATGGGAATATCGGGATAAAAGGTAGCCCATGCCCTTTCTTAGACTCTAGACTATTTGCGTACCAAATTTCGGTTAAATTGGTTCAGTAGTTTCGACGTGAAAGCGAGTCAGACAGACAGACAGAGTCAATTTGGCATTTATAATATAAGTATGGATTTAACAGAATAGCTGTTGGTATCGGAATATTTGTGACACAAAAATGTTTGAGATCAGGAAAGTCATGGTCAGTTAAGCTGTGAATTCAAGATCGGTGTTCAAACGAGATTACGCAAATAGTTGGTGAAGGCTGACTGTTCATTGGTGATTAAAGTTATCTATGTGTGGCGGGCAACTCGGCTGACCCCGCTAGGGTTGCGGTGCGGACGACAGCGGGGCGGAGGCTAGAGCGGAAGCGGGTTAGGTTTGAGAATAGGCTACATTTCAGACAGAACTTTGTTGATGCTTATTTAATGCTTACCAAACAATTTTACAAAATTTTTGATTTCACGTTCATTTTATCCTCATTTATCAACGTAAAGTAATTCATGTTTCTTCTGTCTCTCAATAAAAGAGTTACTACTACTAAAGAGCTACATGATGATACATTATATAGATTACTATTTAATATTCAAAGCTAAAAGAAAGTAAAGACAAACGTTAACTGCCTTGTAACTTAGGTGATTCAAAATAATGACAACGAAATAAAAGTCCTATCATTTTTCCAAATAAAAGGAACAAATCTAAGATTCACAGACAAAATCTTATACTTGTCCCAATAACCGTCGTTGTCGATTTGCCACCGAATCGCTTCCGCTTCAGCCGCTGAACTGGCGCCGCGTCTTTATAGCGATACAGGGATAAGGACGGCATTTCATCGAATAATCTACAGCGATTGTCATTAATATTCATTGTTATAGAGTGTTATCATCGGGTCTATTTAAGGAGACCGCGTAATAGAAAGCAAAAGATTATTAAAAAAAAATTGCTGAACAGATGAGGATATGTTCCTGTTATGCAAGCTTCCACATATTTCACTTTTGAACTTTTGAAAATTTTTCGATAACTAAGTAGGTAGGCAGTTGCGTTATATTTAATACTATGGATAAAATTAATGATTTGGCTTTACTTCACCAAGTTATTACGAAACAAATTAGCTAACTTTATGAATGAACATTTTCAAATAATATTGTTTATCAAATAACTTATTAAAGTTATTCATTAAAAAGAAATAAAAGAGATCTGTGGGACATTAAAATACCTATGTATATTTCAAATTGCTATAGGTGATAAAATCACTTGTATAAAATATAAGTGAAGCTTTACTGGTTGTATGTACATACATTAAGGTACACACATTCATAAACTTAACATAAAAGTGGTACAGTCGACCAGTAGAGGTTTTTTGGGAAGCGTTATTTGAAAAAGTAATAATGTCAAAGTAGTAATTTATGATTGGTCATCTTTAATTGGTCTAATTTGCATGATATAAACATTTGAAATTACTGTCATACTTTTTCAATAATGCTTCCCAAAAAACTGACTGTAGAACGCTTGTTAACTAAGCAGATAAGTTAATTTACTAGCATGTGAATAGGGCCAAGCGAACGCCGGCGATCGCGAACAATGAATGTTTAAATGCGTCTCATTTTGTCGCCATTGAGAGGTTATATTCCTCCAAAGATTTTTAGCTGAAAACTTGTAAATTGTCGAGCTTTTGACAAACTTGCCGGCTACGTGAGACGACGGTAATACCATTAAATAAATAAATAAATATCTTCAAACATTCACGCCTATCAACTAGGCCCATTTTAAGCAACTAATGCTGCTTGTGTTACGGACACTAGATGACGGATAAATATATTTAATAGATAAACACATATAAATATTCTGAATATATATAAATTTACGGGACGAGGCAGACCTTGGCGAACGTTTCTCGACCAAATTAAAGACGTTCTAGAGATGGGCCAGGTCAAAAGTACCCGAAATCGCCGAGCATGCATGAGGACTGTAATGAGAGTTGATGAAGCGAAAGAAATATGCAAGGATCGTAGCAAGTGGAAGGATGTAATCTCTGCCTAACCCTGTGGGAAAAAGGCGTGATTTATGTATGTATGTATGTATATAAATATATATTATATACAAACATCCAAGACTAGAGAACAAATGCCTGAAAATTCATCACCCAAACATTTGCCCCCACCGGGGATCGAACCCAGAACCTCTCGAGATGGCGACGCCTTGAGACCGGCATACAGACCACTCGACCACGGAGGTCGTCACCATTAAATTTTAAGTGTAAGCCGATACCGGGGCTGTCATAAAGGTGGGGGGAGACATATTGATATAACAATATTCTTAGTCTTAACTTAAATACGTGCATACAAATAAATTGAAATCTTTGTCATTTGCGTAGTGATTTGATTTAAGTTCCAGAATCAAAAGTTTTCGTTACATATCGCTAATTGGTGTATTGCATTAGTAACCTTTTTAAAAAATATATAATCTTAAAAGTACATATGGGAGCTCGGTGGCGTAGTGGTTAGATTGCTTTGGCTTTCGATAAAAAACAAAACTACCTTCGCCATAGTGAGGCCGTGGATGGGTGACCAAAACATTGTGATCTCGAGCTCTACCCACCAACCCGCATTGGGCCAGCGTGGTGCTGTTATGGCCCATACTCCTCAATTGTGTTATTCCATTAGGAAGGCCTGTGCCCAGCAGTGGGACGTATATAGGCTGAGGACACATATTAGAGTATGTTTAGAGATGATTAACCTTTATTTTTAGTTAATATGTATTTTCTTGGAAACCAATACAAACTCAATCAAGCAGAAAAAACAAAAAAAGTTTAGCTTGATTTAACAATTAAATACTACTTTATTTAATAAAACAGGAGATATTGTCAAGTTTTTTTTACTTATAATTCAAACAATAGTAAGCATTTCGAAAGAAATTACAAAATAATGATTGTCAAGTTACTATGTAACTAATAAAACCTAAATAATACAAGATATATCGTAATACTATACCTTTAAGATTCATTAGAGACAGTGCATAGTTGAATGAGACAAAAAAGAAAGGATGCGAAACCACCAAAATTGGGCCCTATACGGCGTACAGGTCGGGAGTTCCAGTTTCTAGTCGATGCCAACAGGGGGTTGGTCTGTCCGAAAGAATGGCAGATTGTGTGACTGAGTATGTGTGTGATAGCCCCAGATTGCTTTGAATAAGCTTAAAGGTGATCACCAGACCAGGGTTCTTTCCCGTTTTAGGTTTAGGTTTAGGTTCTTGAACAAACAAACAAAGGAAAGGAGAACGAGAGGATTGTTATTCTTGGAGATTCTAACGGATGGGGATACACCGAGATGGATATGAAAAGATTTTTGGTAAATATTGGGATTTGGCTTAATGTGAATGAAGAAAGTCTGTTTGAGATAATGTCTGCAATGGAATCTCTTGGTGAGAAACACAATGTTTGCTCACAAGTTGATTCATTTGGATACAAGAGAAGACGGATGCTCGAAGAGTATGATTGACTACGTGGTTGTGTATGAGAGACTGAGAAGAAAGGTGCAGGATACTAGAGTGTTTCGAGGTTAGGTCATAAGCCGAATTAATGGTGGACTTCGGACCAGGAAAACAACTAATTAGAGTTCTACAACGCATAAAAGTAGGGAAGTTGCAAAATGAAAATTGTTGTATGATAGCCTAGAGTATGGATGAAGTTTGTGAGATAGAAGATCTATGGAATATTTTCAAAGATGAAGTAGTAAATAGTAGACTAAGTAAGGAATGTGGCGTGAGAACAATAAACAAGGGGAGCTAAGAACAGTTAAAGTATGGATGAAGAAGAGCAAATGGTAGAGCGAGATAAGAAGAATGCACGGGGAGACTGGTTGGCAAAGAGAGCTGACCAAAGGATGCAGATCGAAACATCTGAGGTAGAGGAAGCTAGAATGAATTATAAAGGTTTGAAAACGTAAGTGAAAAATGCAATATAGAGTAAGAAAGAAGAACGTAAAATTGATTTTGATAGAAAGCTCTTGTATAATTTCAATTCCAACTTAAAGTTTTTCTGGAAATCCACAAGTTTGTATCCTACACGTATGAAATAAAAATAAAATTTATCAAATGAATCTACAAAATCAAACTAAAAAGTATCAAGTTTATTTCACAATAATTTCATATAAAATCTATAAGGATTAATGTCTTTTTTCCCGGAATATTCTTAAAATTAAGTCGTCTATGGACAGTTACATAAAATGCGCTACAGTAGGGTAGCATATAGGGCGGGACGACTCGAACTCGGACGGGTTACTCAGCGGTAGGGGTTCGGGTTATTCTCGGTTCTGGCGTCGGCCCGGCCAGACGTGCGCGCGCGAACGCCTTAAGTTGACAGGCGACCTCGCTTGCACTTCGTCCAGTCGAGATTTCGTCGAAAACTAAGGTAAGTTTACAACTTTAAATTAATTTTGACAGATATTTTCCGCGGTTAAACGTGAGCGAATTCAAGAAAGTTGCTGGTAAATAAGATTTTGCCGTCTTTTACATTTTTATAAGAATAACTGTAGCCATACAGTTGAACTTTTTAGAAGAAGGTAAATCTGTCATCGGAATTGAAAACACAACCTAATAAAAATTATTTAATATTAATTATTAATACAGTTCAATATTATGTTCTTTTATTGCTCGATTTTGGACAATAGCGAAAAGTTTCGTGTGTTTTTCGTCAGAATCGGGGGAGATTTTTAATTAGGTAGGTAGTAATAAATTAAATCTATGTTGATATGTATATTATCCGATGTTTTGAATTTTTCAAATAGTATGAAAAAAACACGGCTCTATCCCCGAATGGGTAGGTAGAGTTGTTAGTATTGTACTATTAGCTATATAGTTAAAAAAATGATCTGTAACTTCGTTAAAGAAAAAAAATTATTTAGAGGAATTTTTCGGTGGAAGTTATGCCCAGATTATAGGTTGATTTCGAGTACTTATTTATGGAAATTGGTTCTTAATAATATTACGTTTTTATCACAATATAATTTTTTTAAGGAAACGATTATTTTTAGGTTTACCGCAATTTATAAATAATATAGGGAATAATATAATAATAAGGAATTAGCATGTAGTATTCCTTAAATGTATGAATCTATAGGTCACGTGAATCATATCTAATGCAAGAGGAACTTTCGCTTTCTTTTATAAATTTTTAAGAAATATTTCAGCTGAAGGAGTTATAAGGAGATAATATAGTTCATAAATAAATAAAATAAATAATAAAAAATTAATATTAATATTTTACAGTTAAATACAAAGATTTTAAAATAAGAAATATTTGTAAATTTGTAGTTAAATTAAATCTTTTTTATTTTAGTCCATATTGCATGCCGTGGCTGTCTTTAATTAAAAACAGTGCTTAGATTTAAAGGCTTTTAAAATAGTGCACATTGTATTTAGAGTTAGTACATGTTTTTGTAGATCGCCCATAAATAAATAAATAGGATTTTACATTTATTTTTTATTTTTATATAGATATGACGCCATGTTTTACTTAGGTTATAGGTAAAGCGCAACATATTATTATTCGCGTAGCGTCAATTACTACTGAAATTAAGATAAACTTTCTTATGAACTTGAAATGAAAGGAGAGAATGAATGACTGTAAAAGGTAAGCAATAGAGATATTGAAAGGTAGGAAGTAAGTGTTCGTATACGGTGAGTGATCGAAACAATAGGAAAGACGGACATGTTGGGTGTGTAAAGAACGCTCCCAAAATTCTATTCTTTTTTCTCAATTATGTATGATGCTTAATTAATAAACAAAGATCGTGTCCATGAATGAATTGTAAAGCTTTAAGGTAGTCCGAGGAGTTGTGGTTAGGCCTTGGATGGGTGACCAAAACTTTGTGATCTCGAAATCCTCCGTGCTTCGGAAAGCGAGTTAAGGCGTTCGTCCTGGTAGCTATTGCGGCCGTTTCTACCGACCAACCCGCATTGGGCCAGCGTGGTGGTGTTACGGCTCATACTCCTCATATGTTTCTTCATGAGGAAGGCCTGTGTCCAGCCAGTGGAACGTATATAGGCTATACAATAACTACAATTACGAATTCAATCGATGCTTTGCAACTTAATTATGGGGTATTCATTAGGCGTACGATTAGGCATTAAGACAAAGGAAAAATTGAATTATCCTTTTCGATAATCTATTTCGAAAAAGGACCCAATTAGGTCGCTATTCTTCGTCCTGTAAATATCTCGTTTCATTGCGTAGACGAGTGCCAACCCACGCATTCGTCGACAGTTATGATTTGGCGGTTTGGCTCGTTGTATTGGGTGCAAGACAGATTCGAATCTTTTACATAGGAATCTTGTACATAAAGCAGCAAAATATTATTACACATCACACACACACATCACACATTCTCACATCTTGCAATGAGATCTCACACACCTGTGACGCGTTGACTGGAAGATCCCTATTAGAGATAAGTCCTCCCTTGTATACTTCTGCTTTTTATACTGTTTTTATTTTTTGCTTATGTGCGATAAATAAATAAAAACTGCTCTGCTCAATCATTTGGCGCATTAAGAAATAAGTATGATTTTCAAACATACCTACTGTTCTTTTTCTTATTGTAATTGGTGTATTTCTTAAGAGTGAGATGAGTGAGAGAGAATTTAAAAAAAAAAAAACAAGCTATATTACTTTGTTAAATAAAAGCGTATTACTTTGAGATTGCAAAAGATCTTCAATGTTCCATCAATAAATTATAACACGCTTTTATTCCCTATATAACATTCTTTCAGTCCCGTGTTGGTCCGGGACGCAAAAATAATGTACCAACTGCTTTTCTTGCCTAGCATGTCGTAAAAGGCGACTAAGGGCGTATTGGGTACTGGTTATGTGATTGTGTAGGCAATGAGCTAGCCACTTGTTATTCCTCTTTCACGATTTTTCATCTGACCAAACCCAATTTTTGTATGGCTAATTGTGGTCCTAAGGAACACAGTGCTCCTTGGACTCTGCCTGCCCCTTCGGGGACTACAGGCGTGATTGTATGTATGTAATAAAAGTTTTGTTTTTAATAAGATTTTTTTATTTTAAACTGTTTATTGTTTAAGCCCAAGTCGTTAATGCGATTCAAACGAGCCCAAACTTGATGGTATTGTGTCGTTTAATTACTGAGTTACTATGGCCACCTTCCAGCTCCATCATCAGATCAGCCCCAAGTCATAGTAATATTGCATTGTCATCCGGTTTTTATGCATGCAAAATTTCAGCTCATAGGTATCTACTTTAAAATTGAGTTGCAAGATTTCAGAACATACATACATACATTGCAAGTTAAATAAAAGCATGTAAAAATGAATCTTAAAAAATTGTTTTGAACATCACTTTGAAAAACGAATGTTTAATAATCTTGCGATGCGAATGTTTTTACGGCTTTTTTTCGAGGTACGAGTATATTCTTAACAGCTGCAGCAGCGATGACATTGCTTTTAAATAATTATATCGTGTGTGTATAATTTTTGTTCTATATTTTTTATTAAATAAACATGTCATGTCAGTTACATGATGTAACCAAGATGTTATATTTAACGAAAGACTTTTTAAACTTCTCATCAAGGATCAGGGTAATATTTTTTTTTTATTTTTTCAACGTCCAGAACCTTTAAATATTATTCCTGTTTCTTTCAAAATAATTTTGTAAAAAATATAAGCAATAAAATCGTAATCGTATTTAATTACTACTGGAATCCCTCTATTTACCATTATCAGTTCTTAGCCGTCGTTTCAACGATGTAATAGTAGTTTATGTAACTGTCACATAATATAGGTTATTAAAACACGAGCGTGGTTTAAACGAGCCTTGGCGCGTTTTTAATAGAATCACGGTAGTGTTTTAATACCGAGTTATGTGCAGTTACATACACTACTTTATCTACACTTATTATTCAAAGAAATAAAACAAAAAAATTAATTAATTTTATTTATTGTTGGCTGTCTGGAAAACATCTGCCATAGTTTTGTGTGTTTTTAAGAAAAATAAGTGTTGCATAATGGTCATTATGTTACAGTTTCCATTTAGAAATTTTCGTTTTAATCATTTGTGTTAAAAAGTATGTCATTATGAGTTCGAGTCTGAGTTCATAATTCGAACATTATAACATGAGTGTAGATAAAACATATTATTTAGGCCTTAGGAATTACATGGCGATTTAAAAGTACTTACTTCGTCCTCAACCCATATTCGTCCCACTGCTGGGCACAGGCCTTCCTCATGGAGATGCACAAAGCGGTTTCTAGTAATTTCAGAGTATAACTTAAACTAAACCGCTCCGCACGGCGCATTTGTATTAAAAATGGTTTCGTATCGTAATATGGAGTTAGAGCCTTTGTTCGCCGGCCTCCGCCCGGGGCTCCACCGCGGGACTCGGAATAATTCCCGGAGTGATTGTTCAGAAGATGAGGCCCTAGGGCGTCGCTGCGGGTGAGAGGGCGCTCGCTCTGTGTATCTACGACATGTTTATTCGACGATGTCGTAATAGAAATAATTTTGGAGATAATTTTTATTTATGTGTAAATAAATAATAAATACATACATAAAATCAAGGTTAGTCAGAGACTAGGCAAAAGCACCGCAAAAGCAGTCATTGCCATATTCCGCGCTTCACCAAGCAGTGACTACACTCAGCGTGACAGGTGGTGACCCCGTCGCCACTGTAAGCTATTAGATGTTTGTGTAGTTCTAAGTCCATTAGTCGCCTTTTACGACACCCAAGGGAAGAGAAGGGTTGGTAGTATTTTTTTAATGAGCCGCTTGTGATGATATTTATTTAAAATACTATTATATGCCTCTAAATAAAAGCAAAATACCTCTCTGTGATTAAATCACGAAATCTCAAAAATTATATCATCTACAATCTTGAAAGGTCGTGAAATGTCGTAGACATCCGCTAAGAACGGAATTCACACACATCACCACACCTGGGAGGGTAGTACAGGGGTAACCTGTGTGAAGCCGGGGCGGGTCATTAGTTTTATAATGTATTTATTATAAAAAGCGTTATGTCTGAGTGAAAGTGCTGTATGTAACTTTGGTCCTAAACATTATGTTTTATTTGGTTTATTGTGTATTTTACGAATTGTCGTTATATTTATCTTTATAAATGTAATTTAGCTTTAAAACAATACATATTGATAGCTGTTGATTTTCTAAATATAATGTAACCGGTATTGCGATAATTCGCCCTTTACATATAATTTTCCAACAATAATGAAGTTTTCCACAAAAGTGACATAGATGTGCTTTCTCCCAGTATATGAGAGTTCAAAAAGGCCGACGTCGTTCACGTCGATTAAAGTAACGTCTCACTATGGAGCTGACGGGGCACTAATTTTAGCTCTTAGCGTAATGCGTTATAAAAATCAAATGTTGCGGTTTGTATTCTAAAATCATATTCGTAGATATAATGCCTAACATCCCTAATCATTGACTCAGGGATGATCAAGAAGAGATTAGTTCGAGTTTGGTCTTAGAGCACGCGTCACATTTACACCCAAGGCTTACCATTTCTAACGAAGGGCGTCTATGAGAGTAGAGTAGTAGAAAGATGTGTGCCAAGATCGCAGCAATAGATCTGTAATCTTTGCCTACCCCTTCGGGAAAAAGGCGTGTATCTATGTAAATTATTAACTTATTCAGAGTTATATAAAATGGAACAGCCAGAAATACATTGCAGTCTTTTAATTGCAGTGTTTGCTCAGCTTGCCCTAGGCTATCTCCCGGCCGGGCGTTGCTCGAGGCCCGGTCTGCCGTCGACCGACCATTGCTATACCAATTTAAATTTGTTGTATATTATTCTTATTTGGCGTGTCCTAGTAATCCGCATTACCAAAACTCTATATAAAACTTGTGTATGTCGCCATGTTGGGTTCAGAATATAGTTCGCGGGGAACTAGTTGGCCGCGCCTTAGGTATGTGAGGGTGGGACGGAGAGGCGGGGACGCTTGCTGTCATTACTCAGTTCGGTCGCTCGGTGCCAAAGTTCACGACGGTTACACGCATTGTTCCGGCTACTTTTAAACAAAACCTAAGGCGCGGCCAACGAGTTCCGCGCGCTATAAAAAAGCCTTGAAAGTCCTTTTTTTTTGCCATGTAAGATCTGACAGCTCTGTTTTCGATATCGAAAGCCAAAGCGTGCCACTGCGCCGCCGTCCACTTGACTGACATTCTTACGGACCTTACCGCTGGCTGGGCACTCCGCTGTCTGCGACTCAACCAGTTGCGATACTTCGAATCTTCGATAGTTACCTTTCTTTTTAAGGTACCTATTGCTTTATTTCTCAAAGAGAAGATTTCGAAAAGAATCAAAAAATCTTTGCAAAAATTAATTGATCCAAAAATATTTTACATACGCAAATAGGTTATTGACAAAGATCGATAAATTAACAAATAATAAGTTTAATGGTGCAGAAAAGGGAGAAAAAGTATAAAAGTTAAATGATGTTTTAAAAGAATACTACCAACCCATATCTTCCCTTGGGTGTAAAAGGCGACTAATTAATGGACTTAAAATTGCACAACCATCCAATAACTAATAGCGGCGACGGGCTCACCACCTGTCACGATGAATTACTGCTTGGTGGAGCGCGGATTATGGCAATGGACTGCTTTTGAGGTGTTTTTGCCTAGTCTCTGACTAACCCTTTGGGGATAATAGTCGTGATTATATGTATGTCTGTCTGTTTTCTATAAAAAAATCAGGGCGTTGTGGATTACCAGAAAAATAAGAATTGTTACATAGATATAACATAGTGTACAACCACTGTGTTGTCAAGGTACCACAACGTCGAGTGTACTTAGGTATGAACCATAAAAACAAAAAAATCCAGTACAAACAGGTTTATTGGATAGCTTATTTCATATAATCTTCCTAACCTTATATCTTACATACAAGAAACATCGTTAGCGCGATATAAGAGCATGCAGCGCCATCTCTTGGTGTCACTAGAAACTAATTTAACGTAAAAGAGAATCAAAGTGTTATACACATAGGGATTCATTTTTGTTACACGGGTCATCAAAGTCTTGACTATACAGTTTGAGCATGCAAAGCTTTTCAATATCATTCAGATGGAATTAAACTATTCCTCAGCTCCCGGTGTGCTTGTCAGGAACAGATTTGACATGAAAATATTATAGTTCTAGTTCCCACTCTGACCTACTACGGATGAAACTCCGCTTACCCAGCCCCGACAACAAGAAGACTTATCTGATTTTTTTCTTATGTTCAGTATAAGATAAATTTGTATGTTATTTTTATTTTGAATACTAGCTGTTGCCCGCGACTTCATACGCGGTTACTTTTTCAACTATCCCACGGGAACCGTTTAATTTTCCGGAATAAAAAGTATATATTTATTTATTTATTGCATAAACATGGTGGTGGAATAGGTGTTACAATTCAATTAGTACAGGACACGCACCCAGCAAGGGCACAGCAATACAAGATAGGTAAAATACATAAAAGAATTATTCTAATTTATCATATTCGAGTCATATTTTGTCAAAATTCTAAGATGTTGTCCAGGGACATAGCGTATCACCATGTGTAATGGAACGTTACTTATTTGTCTGTGGTGTTTGTTTGCTAGATGAGGGTGTGTTGACGTCCGCTGCTGAGGCATTATATTAGGTCCTTACCTATGAAATTGGTGTTTTGTATGGAGATTTTGGGGAATTCTGCATTTTCCATACAAATTTTTTTTCAGTTTTCTTCACAACGACAAATCCAGAGATAATAATATTTGGCATGTATCATTAGACAAGCTTTAGCAATATGTGTGTGAACACGCTTGATAAAAATTATTCATCGTTTTTATGTTAATGCAAATCAAATGGGAGGCAGTTAAAAATAATTGTCTTTGTGTCTAATTTTAACACAATTTAACTTACAAAAAATTATCAAATTAAATAATACGAGCTCAAATATATGGTCTATTTTTAGAAGAGACCATTATTTTATAAGAATAAATAAGTTCTGAAACTTAATAGTTACGGACAAATTGCTAAGACAGAATAAAAACACCAATTTCATAGGTAAGGACCCAATATTTACTAACACTGAGATTACCTATTAAGAAAACCGCATCAAAATTCTTGAGTTATTTTAGAGATCTTATCATCGGTATATTTGAGTAATATGTATACACATTTTAGATGTGACAATATCTATTTCCTTCTAATATGAGTATTTTAGTGTTTATTATTTTATTATTTTTTGGTTATTTGTCAACTGTGTTGACTGTGTTATGTGATAAAAGAATCTCCCCTTGATCCCCTTCAGTAAGCATATTAAATAGAAATACTTAATCATTGTTGTAATCTAAATCGGATTAATAACAAAAAAAATTTAAATACCCACTTATATAGTGTGACTCTGGGACAGAAATAAAGTTAGTAAGTACCTACCATTGTTATTTTTTGATAGAATCTATTAGAAACAGCGATTAAAATATTTACTTTTAAGCGATTAAAAATGTGTTCGTTTCTTTCCAGTTTATCGCAATAAGATTTTTTAAAATAAGAATCGAGAACAAACGTTGATTGATATAGAGTTTTTAGTATCGAGACGTTTGCGCGGTACTCGGTCCACGAAGCCTTAAGCATCTTCTAGAGTACCAGATTTCTAGAGCGTATATTCTCTGCCTTTCCACATCTCGGTTGCGTATACGCAGTTACTTTAGACCAATTTACTATACGTACGAGGCTAAGTAATAACTTTACGGTTAATAATTTTTGGCTGCATATTTTTCGGTCGAAGCGCCTGAAGCGTCGAAAGTACGATTCCTGAGAGCTTTGAGACAAATCAGGAATCTTTAAATAAAATTTACATGAGCTTCAAGGGATTCCAAGCACTGTATCATACTAAACGGATATTTTTGGGAAAATATAATTTATAGTGGCTAACCACGCGATCGCTCGATACGAGAGACATGTAAGGGCTGTATCTAGCATTTCATGGGGTTGTCACAGCCCAGATCTTATCAAGATCAGATCTTATCTTATCATCATAGCAACTATCCTCCCTGTCCATAGCACGACCAACAAAACACGACATGATAAGAGATAAAACTTTATTTCATTATCAACTGACAAAAAATCTGTGGATTTAAGCGCCCCTCCTAGAATTATTCCTTACTTAATCTGACCGTTCACCATATTGTGTATCCATGCTAGACTTACAAATGTAAGTGATTCTTCTTGGTTTGTTTGGTTTCTTTGTTGAAATCAAAGCAATATTTCGCATGGTTCGTATTGAGATGGTTGGATAAAATTTTACGATCTCAAGTTTTTCTGAACTTCGCATTCTCATCCACCAATTAGACCCGTATTGGGTCTTACGGTTTGGGATTTCTCATGTAGCAAAAAGTATTGTTAATAATTAACTTAAATACCAAAAAGCTGTGTATATAAGCTTCATTAAAATTACAGTCTTCGCATTGCTGCTCCAGCTAAGTCAAGGGTATCGCTTGGCAATTTACGTCATAAATTAACAACAATATTATAAAGCAAGAGGCAAGATTGGAAAGGCTCGCCTCAGGACAACACTGCGGCGTATTATCGGCCCACTGACATTTGCCGTGGTGGCACAGTGCGTAAAGCTCAGGCTACATTAACGTGATGGTATTTTCGGTAGTGCAAAAAAGCAAAAAAATTGTGTGGTAATAGGCTAGTTGACCCATTTTTTTATTGGGCCCCAAATTATTCATTACCCATCACCATAAAAAATAATACAATATTTTCTCAAGCCATTAACACAATTAATTTTAAATTACATTTTTGCTTAAATGTCAAAAACGCCTTCGGTCCTGATGGTCTATGAATTATCTATGCCGTAGCGTCACGATTATTGTAAACAATTCAATACGCATGCGTGACATAGCCGACAGTTATGCTTGATTGGTTGCGACTGACGTTTGACGGATTTTGACCATGCGTAGAAATTGTTTACATGAAGCGTTACTCAACGAATTTCACGAACATGGTGCATAGCGTTTTTGGTCTAGGTAAAAATAAAAAATTCGAAATTCAATATCGTTTATTCAATTTAGATGCGTCTTAGCACATGCTTATGAACGTCAAAAGCATTTTACAATTTTTTGTGAAAGCGATAAACAACGCCATTCGTTCACAAAACTACCAGGAGGCCTTGTTCTGAGAAGAACGGGCAAGAAACTCAGCAAGTTTCTAGTTAATGTCATAATCTACGACGTTCTACGTCATTGAAGTTTTAGAAGAAAGAATAAATAAATATCTGTGTTATAATATTCTGCAATTTACCACATTTTCCATTACAAATGCAAGTAGTCTAAAATATTACACAAATAAAATAAAATTAAGGTTCCGTTGATTAATTGAAGAAATTGAAAAAGTAGTATATACAAAACCAGTATAGGTATCTTCACTACTTGCCGTACCATACAGTCCCAAAGAAAACTTCATTGATAACGCCAATTCTACAAATCAGACAGGCATGAGTTTGACCAGACATCAGCCATCGCTTCGCTCAACCATATTTTAGGGAACGCAACGACCCGACGCACGTGACACCACAGCAGAGTCATAAAACATAGTTAAATTTAATTTCTACAGCAATCCCTTTTTTATATTTATCAAACTTGGTATATTTCGGACCCTTGTACTAAATACTATGTGAATGACACATTATTTTCGTTACTTTTGAGATGAGTCAACTAGCCTATTGTGGTATTATCAATTTTTAGGAAAGAATTTTGTAATGAATAAAATGAGCTATGACAAAGTATACATAACATTTGCCCAATGTAAAAGAATACGCAAGAATATTCGCACCGCTGATGTAGCTCTGGCGTGTAGTTCGCGGTGTGGTTAGGTAGTACTGCAAAGGTGAAACGATTCTCGTTTGTTTCGCTCTCCGCTGGCAATGTGGCCTAAGCTTCAGTTGTATATCGCAGCGCCTGGCGGCTATGCCAGCGGGTCGTTCAGACCCGCCGCCGGCATTGCCGCCAAGCTTTTGCGGTAGTCGGGTCGACAGCGTGGTGTGTAGGACTGGTGTGAAGGTGTGTAGGAACTTTATATACAGTTATAGAAATATTAAAGATGCGCTTTAAGCACGGCATAAACATAAAGTCCTTAAATTTAAAAGCGGTTCAAAAATCTGTTTTATTAATGTTAGGGTGAAGTCAGTGTGTTTTTTGGTTGCAATACATATTTTTGATTATTGTATATACCATATTGAACTCAAATGTTAGTTTCGCCGGGGTCCAGGGTCAGTCCTTGGATGGGTGACCAAAATTTTGTGATCTCGAGTTCCTCCATGTTTCGCCGTTGGCGTCGGTCGCCATTGCACCCGTTTCTACCCACCAATCCGACCAGTGGTGTGGGGGTGTTACGGCCCATAGTTCTCATGTGTTTCATAGTGAAAGGTCTGTGTCCAGCAGTGGGGCGTGTAAACATTTTACACCCCTATCTACCCCTTTGGTTATTTGGGGTCAAAGATACGTTTGTTTTTAAATTGTCGACAACTACATTACACGAGAGTAAAAAATGGCTGTTTTATTTTGTCCTTACTCCTACTTCTCGGAAGAAGGGCCAACCGTTTGACATTCGTAAGTAAATACCTTTGAATAAACGCGACCTAAGTAAAGACAACTTCTAGTGTTGGTTTTCACCTGTTTATTCGAAGAAAACGTAGCTCGAATTAAATATTCGCGATATCTTTGTAAGCGAGAGATCTTATTTAGCTTAGATGCAGTAACATTTCTTGAGGTGTAGGTAACAAAATTATATTGTTATACGTCTACATCTATTAGTATATAGCTATAATCAATAATTGTAAAGCATGGGATTGAGATATTTATATCTTTACATATAATAAAACTGTAGAGGTCGAATGCCTGTATATAGAGAAAAAATGTAAAAAGAGGGAAAAAAACAAAAAAAATTTTTTTTATTGTTTTGTTTCTCTGTCTGTTTGTCTGTTAGCATATAGTAATCTCCGAAATGGCTGAACCGATTTCAACGAAATTTTTCATGGTGATACTTTATATCCCTAGTCAATCTCAAATCTTCGATACTTTTATTCCGGAAAATTAAAGGGTTATAAATATATTACAAACTTGGCTTTATATTACGTGGTGGATCCCGGAGGTTATGAAATGAACTTCTTGTCACTTATTTTTATATTGTAAATAAAGAATTTAGGCACACTGAAGCAATTTATAATAAAAGGTAAATATCACAAATCACTGCATATAAAACTTAAAGATATTATCAAAGGAAGGGCTACTTACAATAGTGCCTTATATTTATACTTTAACTTGTAACTAATATACTACCACTATTATCGTAACAGACTCAATACAGATATATAATTTTCCTATCATCACTTATATAGAAATAATATTTTTATATTTATAACAATTTAAGTTGAACCAACCGCTCCAGCCGCCATATTTGATCGACAAAAGCATCCGTTCTTTTCACTCCTTTGGGTTATCTGTCAAATTTATCGACAATTGTCGATCTAAGACGTCAAATTGGGCTTATCGAATGATCTATGCTCATAGCGTAGACATGACTCTGATAGGAAAAAAAAACGAGAAAAAAAAATAATGAAAAATAAAAAGAGACGGTTAATTTAAAAACAGAAACAAAGAGAATATTGCCAGAGAAGAGCGCAATAACAGCAAAGAGCCTGTGCCCACTGCTGGGCACAGGCCTTCCTCATGGAGAAAGACATGAGTAGTATGGGCCGTAACACTAACACGCTGGCGCAATGCGGGTTGTCTGGTACAAACAGTCGCAATAGCGACCGGGACCAACGGCTTAACGTGCCTTCCAAAGCACGGTGGAGGAGCTCGAGATCATAATGTTTTGGTCACCCATCCACGGCGTGACCATGGCGAAGGTAGCTTTGTTTTCAATCGAAAGCCAAAGCGTACTAACCACTGCGCCACCAATCTCCTCATCTATCTTACTGCAACATAATGCATTTGCGTCATCTATATAAATGTATGTCAATATCCAAAAGCAGATGGGTTCTAAAGGCAAAACATTTCGAGTGCAAATCTGGCAAGAAACCCATGACTTAACCGCCTCTCTGGTCAAGTGGTTGACACCACCGGGTGTTGATCGGGAGGTCTGGCGTTCGATTCCCCATGGGGTCAGGGGTTTTTCTGCTCGGTTTGGTTGGTGATAGGGCTTCTAAGCCCGCCTGGCTAGCTACCACCGTCTTACCTAAATTTGTCGCTATAATAACAATGTTATAAGCATTGTTGTGTTCCAGCAATCAGAGGTAAGATAGCCAGTTCCTTGTTTGTAGTGGATTAAAGTTAAATCTCGCTTCCACCTTCGACCTTATCTTCACTTACCATCAGGTGAGATGTAGTCCAAGAGCTTACCTGTCGTATTAAAAAAAACTTTATATCTTTTATACTTACATTATTTTGTTGTTGACTATTTTCTAATTATAAGATAATAAGTCATTTAACATGATAAATTCCCCTGTCGGTCACCAACATTATCTTATTAAATATGCCTGTCACTGTCTCATTTATATGTTTGTTTATTTTAGAAAAAACAAAACAATATTGTGCATCTGGTACTAATAACAACATTAGTCTTATTAAAGCCTCTGTGTGCCGCATAGTATGTTCTGTTACAAAGGGTATAATCCATTAAGTCAACCAATTTGGAAATTGGTGATGATTTTACGAGCTGTACAGTCACGAGCTCTAATATTTATACAATCTCATTCAAATATGAACTTTATTGCATCATAACACAAGTGTATACTTTTGATTGCATACTGCATAAACATAGCAAAATATCGAATGTAACCGGCGCTTGTTAATTAATTGGGTTGACCGATTCGTTATGATTAAAAAAAATATGAAAAATAGTATTTCGTAGCTGTGTGATTGTAGTCATAAGTTTTGACAACCTCCGTGGTCGAGTAGTCCGCGCCGGTCTCAAGGCGTCGCCATCTCGAGAGGTTCGGTAATTGATATATAAGTTACATAATACAAAACATAACCTATTTAAAATCTAAGATTCCCGATGCCGAAGCTGGCGTTGTGGTATCCATTGACCTGAAAGGATGCGTGTTCGATTTTCAAATACAAAATAGAGTACTATCAAAAATGTACCGATTCGAGTCAGAAAGACTGATATTCTCATAAAATAATTTCGCGTTCTTAATGCATAGCTAGGTACGGGTATATATAAGTCATTAATAATAAACGCCGAAGCCACAGGCGCTGCCGCGGGCCCGGCGCTCCGCAGATACAGCGCTATTGGATCTGAGGTACAGGATGCTCTTATTGTACTCGGAGTAATATTTTGACGATTTTCATTCAGAATCTAATGTATTTATTTCTTCTCTACATCCTTAATCGCCAACATAAACATACCCAATTTAGTACTTTGTCCTTCTAAGGTTTAGTAAAATATTTGCCGCTGAGACGATAGATAATACTAGCGTCGATTAAAACTCAGTCGATTAAAAGTCAGCAAATTATTAACTTATTTATTCTTGTGACTGTACAGACGGTGGGGATCGACCCGATGACCTCATGTACGAGATTACGGCTTTCCCAATTTGGCAAACTTTAACATATCAACGTGTAAAGAATCTATTAAGAGACACATTTACTCAGAGCCAATATTAAATTGAGTAATTTTAAAAAACATGCTGTATAGTAACCTTATTTTAAAAATTCACACCTATCAACTAACCCCATTTGAACCTTAAAACACGATAAGTAATTTTGGACACTATCTTCTTAGGGAAAAGGGACCAGAAATCAATAGAAAGCTTCCTCAGGTCGCAGCAAGCAGATTATCGTGAAATAATGATAAGGAGCCACATATATATGGTGACCTCTTTGCCCGCGCGTTCTAAAAGATTTAGGGAATCATTCTTTGCTCGTACATCCAGAGCATGGAATTCTCTACCGGCACACGTGTTCCCTCCATCCTACAGCATGGGTTCCTTCAAAAGAGGCGTGAAAAGGCATCTTATGGGCCAGCAAGGTGGAGGTCGCTAGGCCTGCATCCTTTGATGCTGCCCTAGCGTCCAACGCAAATGGACTTATCAACTGCTTTCCATCAGGAGGTTGAGTCATTTGCTGGGCTGATTATAAAAAAAATAAGTTGTTTGTGGGACAAGAGTGGTCTCAAGTCAAGACTGTCGACTAACACCAACCAATACGCGAAAGTACTTCTTCCTTTAATTAGTCTTCGTCTTCTTTATTTGGCAGCAATGACCGAGTTGGGACGGAAGACACATCTCGAGCAACTGTGTCCACTGAAACATTCTGCTACATAAACGTTGGCATAATGAAAAGTGTCAGTATGAAAAGGGAAGTCTTTATTTGGTCAGCAACAAAATGGTCAGCCGAAAAATCATTCAGCAATATAATTATTTGGACAGCAAAATGATTATTTGGTCAGCGGATTAATTATTTGGCCGGCAGAACAATTAATTGGGCAGCAAGATAATTATATAGGCAGCGAAATAATTAGTTGAGCTGTATAAAATCTAGGAAAAGGATCAATGAAAGATCAAGAATCAATTCATAGGAAATGTATTCTGATAGATATTAGGTTATGGTATTTTTAAGACCCTTCAAAACAATACTTGTGTCATCAAAACATATATTAAAGAATTTGGCAGCAAGAAAACATTTTATTTGCTGCCCAATTAGTTATTTTGCTGACAAATTAGATATCTGCTGCCCATAAATTGCTGGCCAATTATTTTAACTGACATTTTTTCGCTGCCCAAAATTCGAATATTTTGCTGGCCGTTTAAATAACACCCATATGAAAAGTAGACCAAACGTACAGTTGGTTACAGATTTGTTGGAAAATAAAACAAAATTTTATGTTAAGCTGGTAAATGATTATTCTACATGTAACGTAGGGGATGCCAATGTTGGATTAATTGGACAGCTTGTCAATTATCGTTTATTTAAAAATCAAAGGCACAAGAACAAATCATTGAACACAAAAATTACACGCCTGTAATCTTCGAAGGGGTAGGCAGAGTCCATGGAGCACTGTGTTCCTTAATACCACATTTAGCCATACAAAAATATTTATTTATTTATTTATTGACCATATTTACAACGAACAAGTTATCTTAGAACTAATTATACAGAGAGGTACTTCTTTATACTAGTCTAGTTTTAAGATAGGGGGTCATTACCGTCTATGTGAGTCTCATGGGGAGACGCTAATTCTAATTCTTAACGCTAACGCTAATTCTTCCTCTTTAAGATTTACTTTTACAATATTTAATTTAAAAAGACCATGCACAAAAAAAAGGGCGTATTAGTACTAAATTAGATTAAATTACAAATTACTTATTAAAATAAATAAATAATAATATGTATGTCCGACTGACGGGACTAAAATCAAAGAATATTATAAAATAAATAGCAGTCAGTAAATATTATTGGTTTCGACTTTTAGTACAGCTAACAAATTATATTATAAAATAAACGTTAGGCGTCGACAACCGCTCCAGACGCTGACTCTGGTAGGAATGAAAAATTGGAGACCAAAACAATTAAAAAACAGACTGTTGCTTAATTTAAAAACAGAATCAAGGAGAAAATGGCCAGAGAAGAGCGCAATAACAGCAAAGAGTCGCTAATTCAGATATAGCGCCTCTTTACGTATATATCATCATGCCTTTCCCCGAAGGGGTAGGCATAGGTGTTAGCATCCACATTTCGCCAGATATGTTAGGTCCCCATGTAACAGGTGGCGAGCCTGTTGCCATGCACCGGGCACAATGTGAGGCAAGCGATGTTCCCAATGAACTCAGTGGTACAGGCGGGGGATAAATAATAAATGGCTATTGGGCCAAATAAAATTCTGCGTAACGGTAGGTAAATAAAAATCTGACAAACAATTTTCGGCGAAAAGTCAAAGAACCTTAAATAATATCTAAATTCCGTCTTTAGAAGAATATAACTACTTTAATAACAATCTACGGCAAATAAATTCGCCTTCTAACATCAGAAGAGTTCATCAAATCAATCTTCGCCAAAACATCTTTTATTTTGACAGTTGTAAGGTCTATTTTAAGCTGGTGATTATTTCCTATGAACACTCCAAAGGCCCGTGGGACAAGCATAAACTATTGATAACCGTCTGGGCAGCCAGGCCGCGGGCGGCGCCGGCGGCGAACCAAGACTATACGTCGTTCATTGCTCGTAGACTATTATGTTTTTTCCCAGCAATAGCGCCTTAGGCCCCCTGTATAATGAACAGTTGTAAAGGCGCTTTTAGGTTTAGATGCTAAGAATATTTCAAGCTTCTGTGTTGATCGCTCTTTTGAAAGACTGCATATTTATCACTAGATCTTAAAAATCAGGCCTTACAGCATATCAAAAATGCTCTATACATAATTTTGGGCCATAAAACCATAAGTTGCACAGATCAAAATTCGACCAATACAAGAGGTTCAGCATAAAGCGCTAAATTTCGATCATACCTACGCAAGTCATAATATCCGTTTAGTCTCAGTAAATAAAGCGCTGAAACCTCTCGTAGGTAAATACCTTAACCGACAGAATCTTAATTAGACTTTAAGTCAAATTCACGGATTCTGAGATTCATAAGCGAGTAACTCTTATTATTAGTAATGTTTGACTGTCTATCGTCAAATATTGTATTCTTTAGGAGTTAAGATTGGAATTGAAAGATAGTGATATGGATTTTAATATTTAAATATCATCAAATAGGTAATACAAAAATAATTAAGTTAAAATGATTCTCAAAAATATCAGTTTTACAATTGTCGACGTTCTAACCTAGACTCAAATAAAATAAAGGCGAAAATTGATAATTTATTAGATAAGTCAATTCTGTAAATATTTTTGTCTCCTGGGCAGAGGAGTACATTAAAGGAGTATAGGATTTAAGGACGGATTAAAAAATAATTCAACAAACGCAAATTCCGAAATCAGAAACACTGAAGACTGAAATATTAGGATTCTATGTAAACTCGAAATCGTTACCCAAGTTGATAGACAGCAAAACTTTAAGCTTGTATTTGAAATGGAAGCGGATCCTGACGCACTAACCCTCGAGTTTGCACCATCGCGGGCAGACGGTGGATCTATTCATAATAACGATTATACTGATAGTGCATCTGATCCGATGAACTACTTTAGGACTTTTGTCTTGTCTATAAATAAACGAGAAAAAGTAATGAGCAATAATATTATCAAAACTTTTTCAGGCATTCAATTTGGGCTTGTTTTAAAGAGTTTAGAGTCACGTTCACATAATAATATTTAAACTTTCATACCTTTAGATAAGTTTACTTTAAAATCTGCTCCCTTCGGTGATTAAAAGGCGCGAAATCGGCGTTAGCTTGACGATTCGAAATTGTTCATATTGTTTTGTTAATTGTATTGTTTGTTTCCCAAATATAAATAAAATAAATAAATAAAGTAACTAACTATAGGAGGTTTCATAGGTACGTTGGCTGCCAGTGCTGACCAACAGCGCCGGCGAGATTTCCATACATTTTGACATAATTACCGCTCGGGTGTGTGTGAAAAATTATGTTATGGCTCCTTCCAATTGTAAGCGCGTGCGCGTGCTGACACTGGCCGCCAACGTAGCTATGAAACCACATCGTAAAGTAAAAATAGTAAAGTCACTCTCTAAAACGTATTTTTCTTATAAATATTCTAATTCATCGACCCTAACGTTGATCATTTAATTAAAACTAGTATTGCTAATGAATACGGAAATAATTACATTAAGCCCGCGGCATAATCGCCATACAAGCTTTCCATTGAGAGCTAAAATTTAAATCTGAATAATTAAGTAATATTTTTATCCACCTTAAAGGATTCTCTCAGGTTTTTTATATTGTTTTCTTGGATTCATTATCGAAATCATTGCTCTCCACCCTAAATAATAACTCCTTACTTCTCAAAAGATAAACTAAAATTGTATCACTAGCTGCCACTATTTCTATTGTAGCCGTTTCATTTGAATATTGATTGATTCTTCTTCTTTCTGTTTCTTTTTCTCTAGATGGGGTTGGCACCACATGTCTTCTTCTTCCACTCCCCTGTCACTCGTCAGCATATTGATTGAGAGTGCAGTCCAAACATTATAATATTATTTGTTCTTGTGCTTGTGAGAAATAGAGTAGGCTGAAGTGTCGATGTGATTAAAAATTGTAGCACAAAATATATCATCCACATAACATAATGACAATCAACCAATTGCTATCGTATGTTGAATTAGGTGTTTAGTGTATTTTATAGGTTCAATTCTTAATTTGTATGCTTTAACGTTAGCTTAAGTTAAAAATATATGACTGATCTCTGCTTTATTAAGAAACATGATACCTTTACGGTGGAGATGAAGGCGTACACGACGCGAAGTAGTAATATTACCGATATTAGTAATCATTTTGTCTACTTAGGCGCTTTGAGCGGAATTGCAAATTAATTAGATTCCATGGAACTAATTCCTTGGAAATATATATTGCGTACCTACTTGACTAATTAGCAGGTAATGTCGACCAATCAACGGTTCTGGTTTACCGCATATTGTAATTTGAACTCAAAGATTAAGTAGGTGCTGTTGTTTTTTTGGGGTTTTCAGCACAATTTGTTTATGAATTGTTGCAAACATGGAAGCAAGAGTCAAAAAAAGTCATATATAGAAGTTTTAAATAAAACAATCTTTTTCTATCGCACCCGAATTATTAGAAATAACATTATAAAAAACTCTCTGCAAATTACAATATAATAAAGCTAAACTCCTTGTAGGAAATGTATAAAAACACTTTCACTACATTTGTTTTTGAGCAAAGTTTTAGTTTCTGGAAAAAACTAAATATTTTGCCAAATCCTGATGCAAATCCTGATATTGTAGCTGCAAAATTTTATTAAACTTTAAAAATCTGATATTTCTATATCCTACGTTTGCTAACTATTGAATAGAAACAGTAAACGCATTTCATTTCTTTCAACGTGGCTTCGTAAAAGTTATCGAATGTAGGAACTTTAAACGAACTACGTTAATTAACAATGGAATAGAAAAATTGCACTCACATTCCAAACGCAGTCACCGAGTTGAAAATTCAGATTCATTAAAATTTTTATTTAAATTCTAGACTCCTTTGTCCGTGGTTGCCGTTTTCCTGGGTGGTTGTATCATTTACAAACATCTCTTTTGTAGCATTGCTAAACTAAACAGATTCTAACAATTTCTTTACATTTTAATACACCTGCTTCCACTCACCTATTTGTAATATGGAATTATTCTTTCCTTAATTCGTTTTCATAAAGCACGAATACTGTATAATGTTTCTAATTCAAAGTGAACAGTTTATTCCTTTTTGCTAAACAAATTGTGGACTGCTTTGTTTCTAGTTTCAGTGAGGTATCTATTTTGAAATCGCTATAGGTAAATTTTATCTGGATGTTACTAAAAAGAAAACTTTTTGGTTCCGGTTTCATAGTAGGTAATGGCAAATTATTTCATATCTGGATTTAAATCCAGTATGACTCAAATTCTTGTTTCTGATTATACTTCTTTAATAATACGTTATTTTCTGTCATAAAATATGAATGCATCATAAAATAATTCCATATTGTCGCAGAACAAATTATCTGAAAAATTATCCATGCTAATATTATGAATGCGAAAGTAACTCTGTCTGTTGGCGGTCTCGCTTTCATGTCAAAACTACTTAATCGGAATTACACAGGTACACAGATAGTCTAGAGCTTGAGAAAAGACGTAGGGTGCTTTTAATACCGATATTCCCATGGGGACGGGTACAGCGCGAGTGAAACCGAAAAAGTATCCGTGCCGTACTTTCCCATAACTTGTAAAAGCCAGGATATAAATAAAATTAATGGTCTCTTTGCTAGCATAATAATTGCAGTGTGATCAAAAGACAGTTTTTCTACCATGGAGCAGTAATTAATATTACGGACCACCTCGGAATGTGAACGGCGATGTGACAAACTAAAACTGTTTATTGTAGTTTGGTAAAAACAATTAAATTTGATGAATATTGCTTCGAAGAATAGAATAATGGTCTTCTACCTACTGCCTACCTTAAATGAATTACTTCCGCAATGCAATCTATTAAAAAGGGCATATTTTATATTATTCCTTTCTCTAAAGGGAGAAAAAGATATACATATAGATAGGAGAACAAATATGATTTGTGTGATAATTTTTTTTAAGTATCTGTCTTGTCGATAGTTTGATTTTATTTTCTAACCAGTTAGCCTGGCTTATGTAGGCATTGTCGAGGCTTAATTGTGATTGTGGTTGTGTTTGGATCGGTTGTGTTTTTGGTGTGATGTTGATGCATTTATATATGGCAATGATGTCAGAATAAAGCTATTGAATACCTACCAAAGAACCAATACAAAAAACCAATTCCAATTACGAGAAACAAGTGTTCGGATCTCACTATCTTTTTCTTAAATACTTCATCGTTCAGCGGAAGCGTATTCAAGTCAGCTAGAAAGAAGACATACACATTGTTTACAGGTATTTAGGCACGTATTTAGGTTGTCGTGCAGGCAAACAGCTCTCGGCCTATTTGTAATGAGACCAGACGTAACGGCTCGGCCACGAGTACGAGCGGCGGGCGGAGCGGCAAGCGATTCGCATTTTATTCCTCGCTCGCTACGGACGGACTCTTCTTCTACTTCTTCTTGCCAATTTCCCACTCTAGGTGACGTCAGCACAACATGTCTTATTCTTCCATTCTCCTCTGTCACTCGTCTGCTCAGCATTCATTTCTTTTATTCTCATATTATTCTTCACGCATTCAATCCATCGCTTCTTTGGTCTTCCTCTCACTCTAGGTCCATCCACATCCATGCTCAGCAGCATTGTAATGTGACATTCATTCCTCCTTATCACATGTCCATACCACGCTAACGCTAATGCTCGCTCGCTACGGACATTGGTGTGAAATGTCTTTTGAGCGAACAATGAAATGCAACTTCGCCTACCGCTCCGCCTGCCGCTCCGCCTGCCGCTCCGCCTGCCGCTCCGCCTGCCGCTCCGCCCGCCGCTCCGCCCGCCGCTCCGCCCGCCGCTCCGCCCGCCGCTCCGCCTGTCGCTCGCACTCGTGGCCGAGACATAAAAGCGCGTCGCGACAACCCTGAGGCGGTACTGCCATTACCATCTTCAATATTCATCTTAGCTATTTATTTGATATTCACATTCGAAGAACATAAAATACGACACGTGTAATATGTTGCAGTCATCGCAGTTTTTGTCGTTTTTTGAGTCGTGGGTTGTTTGTTTGGAATGAACAACTGGAGAATTTTAATTGTTTTTAATATGCAAACAATTTAAAAGCAATATTTTCGAGATTAAACATGCTTGGAATAAATCTTTTAGAACTGTAAAATCGTATATATTAGATCCTTACCTATGAAATTGGTGTTTTGTATGGAGATTTTGGGGCATTCTGCATTTTCCATACAAAATTTTTTTCAGTTTTCTTCACAACGACAAATCCAAAGATAATATTTGGCATCTATCATTAGACAAGCTTTAGTAATATGTGTAATATCACACTTCATAAAAATTATATATCGTTTTTAAGTGAATGCAAATAAAATGATGTATTCGGGAGGCAGTTAAAAAGAGTTGTCTCCGTGTCCAATTTTAACACAATTAAACTTACAACAAATTATCAAAACAAATCAAAAGAGCTCAAAAATATAGTCTAATTTTAGACGAGGTAATTATTTTTTAGGAATACTCTGAATCTAAATAGTTACAGACAAAATACTAAGAGAGAAAAAAAACACCAATTTCATAGGACTCAATATTTGTTCATTTTATGTAGAGTTCAATTTTCTGTCACACAAGCTTACTTTAAATTATTTAAAATTGAAGTCTAACTACAACGAAATTGTAGGTTCGGGTAGATTCACAAGAGGTTAATATTGCTTCCCACGAAATTGCATTGGGCCAGCGTTGTAGCGTAAGAGTCAAATCTTATATAGATATGTTTTGGCATGTAGGAAATTTCATTTAAAAAGTTATGACGTAAATTTTATTAAGTAACGTCTGTTGAGGTGAAGAAAGGCTTAAATAACCAGCGTTCGAATCGTATTCGTACAACGAATGATAACTATGGTGGTTCAGTTATCAAGCACCTGTATACAAACTTTAGAACAGCTCATTTTGAATCAAAAGAACCAAACGCATGCCGTGAATGGAAACTTAAGTGAGAAACAAGCAGGAAGGGTTGACACGCTCGGCAGATACATTCAAGAGATAAAAAATAATTGAACTCGGACTATGTCCAGTCGCAGAGACGTCTGCAGTTTGCTCCTTTGAAATAAGTGCGAAAGCTGAATAGCTTGCTCAAATGAAAAAAGATTCCTTTTAAAGAGATACGGCTATCTCGTTTCATTTAGCTCCAATGAAGCCTGACCAACAAACAAACGGTACGTCCGTATTTCGTTAGAGAGAGTGTAATGCTTTTTTTTTAGATGAAATTTACAAAATTTTTGTAGGTAGACTGAAGTCGCGTTTAAGATATTAAAGATAGCTGTTAGAAGTAATGGTTATTAAAGAAGTACTGGTTACAAGTACCCGAAACCGCTGAGCATATATGAAGACTGTGATGAGATTAGAAGAAACGAAAAGATTGTGTAAGAATAGAGGAAGAGCAAAAGGAGAGTGCAAGGATAGGTAGAGGAGTAGCAGGTTGAAATAAGATAATTTTGCCGTGATATAAATTATAAACCCGCCTGAACCACTAAGTTTGCATAAAAGTTATGTTCACTTGATTGTCAATATCGCTTGCTTCATTGTGCCCGGTGCTTGGCAACAGGCTTGTCACCTGTTAATACACAAGGCAAGCCTATTGCCTTTACTGAGAACTATAGAAAGTCCATAACCACTCTGTAATAACAATAACAAGTTCAAAGCTAGTGTTTTGTTTCAGCGCCAAGATGATGCCGGCTCCGAAGCCAGGAAGCCCGCAGCCGGAGAGCAGCGGCGCTATGGAGGGGCCTTCCCCGCCGATCACCGGGATCCCCCGCGTGGCTGCGCCGTCCACCATCAACGCGCCGGTCCACATCGACGTCGGCGGCACGATCTACACCTCCTCTCTTGAGACGCTTACTGCGTGAGTTTTTGATGTTTTTTTCTTTCATAGCGCCATTAAATACTTTAGCTTAGTGTATCAACACGCCTCTATGCCAGAAGAGGTGGACAGAGGTGTTATCAATCAGATTTCGCGTGATTTACTTTCTGAGATAGGGGGTGAGTCTGATGCCATGCGACGGGCTCAGTGGGGGGTGAAGTAAGCGATATTCACAACAAACTGAAGTTTTTATTCCACTCCTACAGGCTATGGGACCTATCCTGTAAAATAAAATAAAAAAAGACGTGTGGCACTCGGGGACTGCCGCGGAAAAGATATTGCATAGCATTTTGTATCAACTTATGCAATTATAATTTTATTTATTTATTTTATTCATGCAGTATTTCTTTTTCTTTGATATTAATTCAAGTTACACTTTTTGAGCGTGGTGACCGATAAGAAAACAAAATATATAAACTGTTGGTAGTTTGCATATACATTATTTCGTTCGGATCACTTATAAGTAAATTAAATCATAAAATAATTATCTAAAATAAATGTGAATAAACTAATTAATAAAATAACAAAACTCATAATAAACAATGTGTAATAGTTAGCTTATAAATAAAACCAAAGTGGCGTCTTTGTTAAAATTTGTTCTTTGTTGTATCACTAGATGGCGCCACCTATCTTTTAAAACGCACTATTGTTTACTCTCATAGACTTATATGGTCAAACCGATGCTAATTAAAATTTGTATTCGCCTTGGACACAGTGTTTCATTTTGGTAACCACCTTGGGTTTTAAAATGCACGGCCTTCAAGCCACACCTCCTTGCGCATCGGAGTGGGGAGCGTGAGGTTTTTTCGTTACGGAATTTCTGGATTCGGTCCCCGCGCTCAAGGCCCGCGATAGAAGCTATGCAATAGCTTAAAAAATCAGTGAAAATAAATCATCCAGCCGTTTTTTTATATTCATCATCCCATCATCACACCCTTCAACCAGTACCGAGTGAATATTTCTAATAGAAAAGTAAATATATTTCTAAAAATAAGTGTCCGTTCACACAGACGGATTGTACGTGCGTTGCCCGACCGCTGCGAGAAGAACGTCACGAGAGCAGCCGATCGGCTCTTCAAATAATTTTACACTACGCGTTCAGCTATCCTATCGAGCATTCCCAAAAACAAAAGAAATGACACGTAAAAAGAAACCTTATTGCAATGCTTCAAATACACTTTTTTAAACGTAATGCTCTCTTCTCCGAGCCGATCTGTGCGAAACGTGCGAAAGAACCCTATAAGGTTGTAACGAGGCGCTATATCAATATTAGCGGCTCGTTGCTGTCATTGCGCTCTTCTCTGACCATTTTCTTTTTGTTTCTGTTTTTAAACTGACCATCAGTCTCATTTTTAATTGTTATTGGTCACCAATTTTATTTCTATCAGAGTCAGCGTCTGGAGCGGTTGACTCGACGCTAATAAATTGTAAAAATATTATAAACATTAAGTGTTAACAATAAAATTATAATAATATAAATGTAGGGTTGGGGCGGTGAAGAAAATGCAGCTTACGTCTTAATGAATTTATTATTCAGCAAAAACACAAAACGTCTTACTTCAAGTTTACACGGTCGGCGCCATAGTGCCGATCCGAACGCTATCCCGCTCGCACTCACACACGTCATAGAGTTGACATCCCACATAAATTAATTATTAACTATAATGATAAATATCCAATAGTATCAAATAACTTCTCCGAGGCACTATTGTAAGTAGCCCTACTCTTGATAATATCTTTAAATTTTATGTTCAGTGACTTGTGAAATTTACTTTTTTATAAATTGTTTCAGTGTGCCTTAAGTTTTTAATAAATATATACCATAAGTGCTTAATTTATCTCCGGCATCCCCAACGTCACAAGGTAATACTTAAACGTAACGGTAACGTAACGGTTAACGCTAGTATGAATTCTAAATGTTTTGTATCTATTAGTGCTTCCACTTGTATATCAAAAAGAAACGCTTAATTAACCTGCCAAGACACAAGCTTTTCCAGCGTATAATGCTTTTAATTCTGCCTTTTGAAAAGATTATTTTTCATATCTGAGTTAACACAGGCAACACGGTTATAGGCCACGCACGAAAGAAATTAATTTGTGCTAGCTAACGTATTTTTAATTAACTAAATAGATAAATACTTTTTCAACGCTTACAAGGAGATGAACGCAAACAGAAAAATCTGGGGAAAAAGAAGCCTCTTGTTTATTTCACACGCGTCTATGTATGTTAACTGTATGCAAATATTTTTTCACGTAAATTTATTTTATTTTATTACTAGCTGTTGCCCGCGAGTTCGTCCACGGTTACCATGTTTTTTTTTAACTACACCACGGGAACCCTTTAATTTTCCGGAATAAAAAGTATCTAATATGTTGACCGGGGATATAAGGTATCACCATGGAAAATTTCATTGAAATCGGTCCAGCCATTACATAAAAAATAAAGAAAATCTTTGGTATGTTCCTTCCCCCCCTTTTTACATCCCCTGACTTAATTTTTCCTGTCCGTACCAACGGCCGTCAGGTCTACGAGCAATGTGCCCTGCCCAATGCCATGTACGGTGCAATTCTGTGGGCTATGTAGATGACCTTAGTTTATCATTCATGGTGGTCTCGCCATTGTTGAAATACAATGAACACTGTCCCTTTGCGACCAGAAACTATATGGATTTAGTTAACGAACAGAAATGAACAATAGAAGCTACTGTGAGTGTGGTCAATATCAAGTTGGCAATTATCGACTTTGTCCAATATTCAGTGATTTTTGCGAGCAGATTGTTAAATACTCCAACTCAAATAAACCGACGTTACTATTGTTTTAAAATTCTCTATTGTTTCACTTTATTTAGGTACCGTTGAACGTATATCAAAATAGCATAAAGTTTATTGCTATAATTACTCGAGCTTTACTTTCTAATTCAGACATACCACTTTTTACAAAAGCAGTATAACCAAGTCTGGAGAGAGGCTGTTCTTTTTCGATATTATCAGGATGGAAATTTAAATATTCATACCAAGAAATAATATATCATTTTGAGGAAAATTACGGTGTAGGCGACAATTTGCAGCTGCTTGTACTCGTAATGATAGTTTGTCGTCTGTGAGAACATTGGTGACAATTTTATCTTGGCATGCGAAAACATGGTTATTTTGTGTTCCAACGGTAATTATAATAAGCCCTAATAGATGTGTTGGTAAGTGAGTGAAATTATATCTATTTATATTTTTTGAGTCATTTTCTTTTGTGGCACGCACTCACAAACACAGTGATGTGATTTCTTATTTTTGTAATGTAATGTGTGTGTTAACACCTATGTCTCTGGGAGAATGCGTGATGATATGTTACAATTAAAATCATATACTGAATTTTTACTAAAATTAATATTTAAGCACTTTTCTACATTGCTTATATTTGAAATTTCTTAATCTTGATGAGCGGGTCATACACAATATGCTTGTTATTCTGTTAGAATTGTTATTTATTATACTCGTTGGCTCGAGAAGCTCGGTGGCGTAGTGGTTAGTACGCTTTCGATCGAAAACAAAGCTACCTTCGCCATGGTCAGGTTGTGGATGGGTGACCAAGAAGCGATCTCGAGCTCCTCCGTGTTTCGGAAGGCACGTTAAGCCGTTGGTCCCGGTCACATTTGTGACCGTTTCTACCCACTAACCCGCATTAGACCAGCGTGGTGGTGTTACCGCCCATTCTCCTCATGTGTTTCTCCATGAGGAAGGCCAGCAGTGGGACGTATATAGGCTGAGGACATACCTGTAGGCTTCAAGCAACATTGTAAGCTGGTGGGGATGGAATAGGGAGACGTCAGACGATCGGTCCACTATCAAAATGTCCTGGCATAGTCATTCAGAACATTACTGATATTTCTTTATCAATTGTATCTGCGAAAATATTTTGGCGTGTCCTTAGAAACATAACATTCGTCACGCCCATAGAATAAATTAGAGTAATCGAAGCGGCTCTCAGTGTTCTGTGGTCACGCCTATACATGAGATTAAAGTACGGAAAGTCTACTAGGAAGAAGGAAAGAAGAATCTATGAGAGATAGCTCTTAGGAAACATGGCGTCTGTTCCATGTAAGTCGAGCTCAAAATCGAGTGAGTCTCACACCCAGTTGCAGAAACGAACTTTAAAATTTAATGTCAACATTATATCTAATGCTCCATTAAATTTATTTATTGAAGTGGCAAAAGAACGCCTTAGCGTAGTTTTACGTTGCACAAAACGACATTAGCACCCTGCCAATGCTAAAGAGATATTAGCTAGAACTGTTTTGTGTGACAACCTTAACTTTAATGAACTTTAAAGTTTTAATGTCTCATTAACAATAGTCGTCCTTAAAAATCTTTGTGCAACTGAGTATCAGACTCCTGACTTTAAAATGACTTTAAGGTACGATACAGTCGAGTTCAAAAAAGTGTATGCAGGTTTGACAGTAAATGAATATTAGTAATGGAAAATGTGGTTTAAGTGCAGAATATATAGCTCATATTGTTGTTTGTTGTTGTTGTTGGCAGATTGTTGTTTGTTGTGTTATTTTTACTTCTAAAACTTCTATGACGTTGTAGTTTATGACATTTAAAAAAAAATTACGATGTAAGGAGGATAGAAACTGGCTGAGTTTCTTGCCCGTTCTTCTCAGAACAAATGGCGTAGTTTATCGCTTTTACGAAATTTTGCAAATTGCTTTTGACGGTCACAAGCATGTGCGAAATTGAATACAGATTTTTTTAAAATTCTTATTAGAAGGGAATACCTGTCACACGTGGGTACATATTTTTGAACTTGACTGTACAACATCTCCCAAAAATTAAGTCGTTTTAAATAATCATCTACTCTTAGATTACTATAGTAGTAGGTATTTTTTTGTTAATTACATGTTCACTATCTTCATTCTCATCTAATAAAATTTAAAATTTGCTTTGTCACCCTAGGACTACAAATATCCAAACGCCATCTAGCGACTCAGAAAATAAATAATATTATCTGAACTTTTCTCATTAATCCCCCAATTACCGATGCGACTAAGGCTTCCAAACTTTTGTGTTGAAAACTCCATGCAAACTTTTTTGATTTCGAGTAAACACCGTGCATAGTATAGTCGTATAGTGTTATTTTTAATCTCGGTCCTGTCAAGAATTCGTTTATGGTTATGTAAAGTCTATTCATTCTAACTTGCTCTACCAAAGGTTTTTGGGTAAGTTTATTGATCCCTAGTAGTATTCAAACCAATAGATTAAATCTAGACCACGTCAATGGAAACCCAAAAAATTGTGACGTCACCTTCACCACTAGTTAGATTTGCGATGCATTGTCGAAACAATATATAATATAATGTCTATGATTATCAAACCATAGTAATATCTGAGACACACACACGTCTGTACATCATACGTTTAGGCCATTAGTCAGTTTAATTATTTTTTAAGTCAGGCTTAGCCACGGATCAAAAACCGAACTCTTAGCATGTCTTTTAATTGAAATAACCGTGTTACTGGAACCTTACATTTCTAATATAGTAACAATAACCTATAACACATTGTTGTTAGATTTAAAGGGTTTTATCATGTAATTACGATTAGTCCCAAATTACTTTAAAACGGCATTTCAAGATTGCTTACTCAAAAGAAAAAGTAATATTCTTGTCATTCTTTCATTTATAATATAATACTGTACCGTTTTTATAAAATTATTAGTAACACAAAAATGTAGGTAAACAAAAAACAAAACATTCAAAATATAATCTTAAAAAAAGAACGACTGACGCAACGATTTTCAGTCCATACATTGGTTCCTGTGCGGCTTAGTTCTCAAGATTATTTCGTGCCCCGGAGAGATTTGATTAAACCAGCACAGGGTAGGGGAGGTAGGAAGAAGAGGGGAGGGGTCTGTAGAGGGCCTTTCGGCCAGCGGCGCCGCCGCAGGCTACCTCGCCGAGAAATAACATTGGCCACTGATAAATCATGAAACCTTATATACTACGCAACCATTTTAATACGTCCACCATTGAAATAAAGATCGTTTTACCTAGACGCGTGCTCCTGCGGTCTTTGATCGCCTCAGGTTTAAAAAGCGGGCGCATTTCTTGTTGAATTTATTGTTCGATGTTCCATACTTTGCTTTTTAAGCTTTATGTGGATTTTAATAGACTATAGTGACAGTTAGCCTAGAGGAAAAGTTCCGGGTTTGCACTCAGCGAAATTTAAAAACGACAGAGATATACATTACACATTTTACAGCGATAAATTTCCACTACAGCTGCCTGATACTTTATACGTCCTAATATTTTTGTCAATGATTTTAGTATTTCAACATAATATAGGTATTTATTTTTGTTTTATTTACTTTATTGTATGTATTCTTTTTAATTTGCTTTTTATTGTCTTATTATTAGAAATAAATCCTCACATGGCTCAATAAATGCTAGAATATGAATTATCAGATATGTTAGCCACATATGGTATTCACATCACATCATCACGTCTATTTTCCCGAAGGAGTAGGTGTTAAACACCCATATTTCGCCAGATACGTTAGGTCGCCATGTATCAGGTGGCGAGCCTGTTGCCATGCACCGGGCACAATGTGAGGCAAGCGGTATTCATAATGAACTATACATAAGTTTTATTCAAAATCAGTGGTACAGCTGGTGGGAACGAACCCGCGATTCCTGCGGCCTCTCGGACGAGTAATGCCCCGTCCGTCCCAACTCGGCTCCGCTGCCTACTACGGATACTAGATGACGGATAAATATAATTAGAATATTACATATAAATATTTATATTTTTTATAATACATATATAAACATCCAAGACTAGAGAACAAATGCCAGTATTCATCAAATAAACATCTGCCACCGGGGATCGAACACAAAGCATCTCGAGATCCTGACGCCTTGAGACCGGCGTACAGACCACTCGACCAGGTCGTCAAATGAATAGCGAGTTTGAATAAGAAAGTGAATGTGTTTTTGATAATATTTCTAAGAGGAAGTTACACGAAAGAAAAGTTAAATTTTAGTTATTAAAATTTTTATTTTAGTTGTAGATTATTTCACACTTTTTAATAATCATCGCGGTTTTATTTGACTGTACAATGACGACTTACGAAAATGGTGAATCAGAAATGTGACATATCAGGATTATTACCACTTAGGCAATTGTCGAAGGTATATGAATATGACCAATTAGGGATATGACAAATCAGGAACCTTTTCGCGGTTCTTGTACGCCTTCTACTACCATCTACGGGCAATTTAAATAACTTTTATAGCTCAAAAAGGCAGAATGCTGTGCTCTTTTATTTTAGTTCTCTCTCTTTTAGCTAGATGGCGTTGTACGTACTTTGAACGAAACAAGCAACTTTGTATACAAACCACCAGCGCCTTGTTTTAACTTGTTTCAAGTAAGCGGTTATTTCGGCCTTCTGCCACTAGATGGCGCTAGCTCACTCTTTCGCTTTTAGTTTCAAAACAAATGAAATACTGTGAAATCTTTTTCTAAGTGTGAAATACATGATTTTGATACATTCATTTGTTAGGTATTTGCACGAGATATAATATATAAAAAAATTGGATCAAGAAATTTCCTGGTAACATTCAAAATCATAATCTGTAAGCTTTTCTGAGTTCAAAACTTTAGTTTTTGCGGTCCTCATATTTTTCACACTCAATATTCTATAGCGCCTGCTTTACTTTTTTCTCAAAAGTGTGTTAGAAGGCTACGGCATAAATCTTTTATTGAAAATTAATTGGTTTCTAACTTAGAGAGCCGAACTTTATAGAAAACGGCTTCATGAAATTGTCCACATTACGCAGAATACTATTTTTAGCCGATCTCTCGTTTACCTTTGACTTTTTCATGTTTCAAACACTTTCTACTTTACTTTCACTTTCGTGTTATTGCGAGTCGAGAAGGACTGATTATCAATTTATTTAATTGATTAAGGTTTTAGGTGTTGTGAGTTCTTGTCGTGTTGGAAAGTAGGTACCTATAGCTAGATTATTTCATATCAAAATCATTTTATTATTCATTAACATTAGGTTAAAACATTCAGGAAACAAAGGGTTAGTTGGAGAGCGACACTCTTATTTGTAGCTAGCCATCGATATTTTTTATTTATTTATAACAAACTCCCAGAGGATCTCAAAAAACAACAAGGACATGACTTTAAAAGAAATATCGAAATGGCTGACAGAAAAATGATTTTCTTTTAACCTAAAGGAATACCTAGAGCATAAAATTCAAAGTTAAAAAGGGATATAGCTGTTGAGAATTTGGTTTGATTTGAATTTAAACAAAAATTAATAATCATGTTCAAATTATAATAAAACAAATTGTCTTATCCTGCAATTTTATGGAAATTTCAATTAATATGACTCTATACAAAATTATATATTTTAGTACCTACTAATTTGAATTATTGCATTGCCATTATTCCATAAATGCTTATTAACTGTCTATGTAAGTTAAATCTTATGAATTAAACTAAATATTTTTCTGAGGGACTATGTTACGTCTCTCCCTGTACAGACCAGACTCACGACGACTCGACGTCAGAAAAGGAATGGGAAGAATCTGCAGACAACAAAACAACTTAGATTTAAAACTAGTTATTTCTATTACTTGCAACGGGCAAAGGCCCTCCTCATGATGAAACATACATACATATAATCACGGCTATTATCCCCTAAGGATTAGGCAGAGACTTGACAAATGCACCGCAAAAGCAGTCTACTGTCATAGTCCGCGCTTCACCAAGCATATAGTATTTAATAGGGCATACCCTAGATACTAGGGTAGTGGTATATAACGATATATATATGTTTAAATATTTTTTTCTCTTGTATGTAGTTAGATCAATGTAAAATTTTCTAGTATATCATTATTTTATATAATTTTATATGTTTTTTGTATACGTTACTTAGTAAGTATTATTAACTTCATTCGGCTGTCATGAAAAAAAAAAATATATATAAGGTGCCAATAGAAAACCAGCGTCAGGACTCATAAACCTGACATCATGCTGAATTGGCTACCTGTTTTGGCACAGCCGTGAGACAGTTTCAAATAGATATTTACTTTTTTTCCTGTATTTTTCTTTGTTTGTGTGTAATATAGCTATGTATATATTCTTTATGTCCGTATAATGTCTCGTGTCTGTTTCGGAATAAATGTTTTTCTTTCTTTCTTTCTTTCAATGACTGCACATGTGCTTAATGCGACAGGTGGTGGATAAGCTATTGGATGGTTGTGCAGGTCTAAGTCCATCAGTCGCCTTTTACGACACCCAAGGGAAGAGATGGGTTAGTAGTATTCTTCTACCACACGCTACCACATGCCGAAACACATGAGGAATTTATAGGCCGTAACACCATCACGCTGGCAATGAGAGTTGGTTATTCACATTAGTGAAATGCTAGAGTTTTTAGGACTATATTTTAATTTTACCTATGTTTAAATTACTACAAATTATTATTTTACTTCAAAGGTAAAACTTATAGCAGTCTATGCTAAAAGACGATTCTAATTCAGAGTTACTCGCGAGACTGCAGCTTCGTTCTTGAGAAAGGGTGTCTTAAAGTTATAATTAGATCTACAACTAATATACCTTATAACTTTAATTGAAAGAGTTCACAAGTGTTGAACTGCGAAGAAATCTGCACGCAATTTCGTCGTCCTTAGCCTATATACGTCCCACTGCTGTGCACAGGCTTTCCTCATGGTGGAACACATGAGGAGTATGGGTCGTAACACCACGCTGGTAGAAAGGGCTGCAATAGGGACCAGGACCAACGTCTTAACGTGCCTTCCAAAGTATAAAGGAGTTCGAGGTCACAAAGTCTTTCACACATCCAAGGCCTGACCATAAGGCCTAGCACGGGCCGGACAGAAAAAGTCCCCAGAGACATAAATAGTCATTGCCTCTCGCTTCTTCATTCGTGCGGAAGCGAGAAACAATGAGTTATTTTGTCTCCGGGGACTTTTTCTCTCCGGCCCGTGCTAGGCCTACAGGACGATGGTAGCTTTGTTTTCGGTATCGAAAGCCAAAATGTACTAACCATCGAGCTCCTTACAAGCAAAGTGGATACTTTGCTTGTAAAAAATGCCGTTTTACAGGTCAGAGGTCAAACGGTGCATTTTATGCAATTTAATTAATGAAAGGTCTGTATCAACTAAAAACAGAGTATAATTAAGTACCTAAGTAGAAACATACAACACCACTTAGTTTGAATAAAACTTATGTACATATAGTTCGTTGTGAATATCGCTTGCCTCAAATTGTGCCCGGTGCATGGCAACAGGCTCGCCACCTGTTACATGGGGGGAAAATGGGGTGCTAACACCTTTGCTTACCCTTCGGGGAAAAGGCATAATCACGCTATGTTTTTTACATGTATATGGTTTGTAGAATGACAATACAAATATATTTACTTTGAGAATTCATTATCAACTCGAAAATTATGATGATTAAAAAAAATTGAGCGGTGCTTAATAACCTGGTAGGAGTACCTGGGCTTAAAGAAATTCATCGAAACTGCAACCAGGTCAGAGGCTACCAATATTAAGATATTTAAATATACAATTGATTGTATGAATTTCAGTTGACCTGGATTTTTGATCCCGACTTACCGGAATATTGTAGGTTATATATTCGCAGGTAGTACTCGTACATACGCAAGGACGGAACAGATGCTCTAGTTGTAATGTTGAACTAAAATGTATCTTTCCCGGGCACAGCTAGGCTTTGGTTGACCTAATTTATACTGCCAGTTGTTTGTAAGTTACTTTTAACATATTTTATATATAAATACTAGCTTTTGCCCGCGAATTCGTCCGCGTAGAATAGTTACTTTGTGATAGTGTGAGCATCTATAGCCTTCCTCGATGAAGAGGCTATTCAACACTGAAAGATTTTTTCAAATTGGAACTGTAGCCTCAATTGGTGAAATGGAAAATTTACTCCTACTCTATTATTAGAAGCAAAGTTCATAGTGGTGTAAATTTGTCCTTACCTTTCTGGGAGTCGTTATAAATTTTTTTAACATTCACCCGCATGGCACCGTCCCCATGGAAATATCGGGTTATAAAGCCTATGTCTTTTCACAGGCTCTAGACTAGAGGTTCCCATACATATTTTTCTCTTAGACCACTTTCAAAATTTATCTAGTTCCGGTGGACCCCCTGCAGCTACATTTCTACCATATTCCCAAAACTCGACAAAAGTCTGAAGATGTGAAGACAAAAAGACCCCCGTCGAGTCTCCCGTAGACCCCAAAGTAAGAACTAATGTCTAGACTATCTGTGTACCAAATTTCGGTTAAATTGGTTCAGTAGTTGACGTGAAAGTGAGACAGACAGAGTTACTTTCGCATTTATAATATTAGTATGGCTGCAGGGTTACCTATTATGTTTCATAAGCTTCAGATCAGGTCCACCGCTCAGCCTGAGCAAATTTTCCTGTCCGAGCAAAATCACTGTGAATTTTCCTAAGAAATTTTTTCACAGTTCAGCTAGAGTTGAAATTAAAAATCTATAGAACTTCCATGGACATGGCTGGTATACATACATACATAAGTCACGCCTTTTTCCCACAGGGGATGGCAGAGATTACATCCTTCCACTTGCATATTTCTTTCGCTTCTTCAACTCTCATTACAGTCCTCATACATGTTTGGCGATTTCGGGTACTTTTCACCTGGCCCTTCTCTAGAACGTCTTTAATTTGGTCGAGACACGTTTAAAATTGATTATACCTATAAATAACATTAATACCATTTTCGCTCAAATTTCGCCATATTTATCATCATGTAAGCCTCTCAGAAAGAATTAATTCCTCATTACCATCGTAGAAAGGGCTTTACGTTAAGTTGTTCAGTAGAACATAAAAACAATAAACTCGACAAATTAACTGCAAAATATGTTTATTCTCACCCACTTCTATCAGATTTCAGTTTTCCAGTAAATGGAAGGTATTTCGATTTGGGAGGCAGTGGGTGGTGGAGGGGGATATATGGATAATGAATTTCCAATATTGTATAATTTTACAAAACTCGATATCAGTGCAATATTAATTAGTAGCGTTGAATCTACGTAGAGTACTGTACGAATGGTGCAGTGAGTGCGTCTGTTTTCGAGCCGGTTTTTCTATCCGTAGTAATAGTTAACCAACAGTTAAAATCTTCACCAATGACGTTAACGTGTTTTACCTAAATGTGTGACGACAGCTTCGTTGTTTGATAAACATAAACAATTTAAGCACTATACGATGGTAAGATCAAGGAACACATACTATGTGAATTCAAGCTCTAGGCAGTAAATGACTACGGATTCTAAGTGCGGCTTATTCCAAAATAGAAGAATTATGCCAGCCAGTCAGCATCATAACCTTCATCCAGGATATTTTGAGTGATGGCAGGGAGGGATGAATAGGGAAGGGGAAGCACATAAGATCCTATAAGGTCCTACAGATGCCATTGTCGGTGTCTGGTCAAACTCATGCCTGTCTGATTTGTAGAATTGGCGTTATCAATGAAGTTTTCTTTGGGACTGTATGGTACGACAGTAGTGAAGATACCTATCCTGGTTTTGTATATACTACTTTTTCAATTTCTTCAATTAATCAACGGAACCTTAATTTTATTTTATTTATATAATATTTTAGACTACTTGCATTTGTAATGGAAAATGTGTTAAACTGCAGAATATATAACACAGATTGTTTTTTTTCTAAAACTTCAATGACGTTGTAGTTTATGACATTTTTTAAAAAAGAAAAACGGAAAAGGGAGGATAGAAACTTGCTGAGTTTCTTGTCCGTTCTTCTGAGCACAAGGCCTCCTGGTAGTTTTGTGAACGGATGGCGTAGTTTATCGCTTCCACGAACATATGTTAAATGCTTTTGACGTTCATAAGCATGCGCTAAGACGCATCTAAATTGAATAAACGATATTGAATTTTTAAGTGCCCTGTCTCAGCCCCATTATAAGAATAATACTAAATAAAAAAAATGGCGAATAATTGAAAAATATTTCACAGCTGATACAGGTATGTTGCTTCCCAAAAGTCACTAGATGACATTGCATATTTAACCGTCTAGCTGACGTCACACAATTTGGTGTCATCATTTAGACACGCCATTGCCTTAGATTTTAACCATTGGGTTTACTATTACTACGGATAAAAATACTGGCTCTTACACTTGCGGTCTAATTAGGTGTTCGCTATAAGTATTTTAAGTGCTGTTATTTCAATGCAGAGATATTGAATGTGTTCTCTCATTTTATAATTGAAACAGGTGAATTAGACCAAGCTGGTCATATCAAATTACTAAAGAAACAGCGTAATATTAGGTCCTTACCTATGAAATTGGTGTTTTGTATGGAGATTTTGGGGAATTCTGCATTTTCCATACAAAATTTTTTTCAGTTTTCTTCACAACGACAAATCCAAAGATTGGCATCTATCATTAGACAAGCTTTAGTAATATGTGTAATATCACACTTCATAAAAATTATTTTTCGTTTTTAAGTGAATGCAAATAAAATGATGTATTCGGGAGGCACTTAAAAAGAGTTGTCTCCGTGTCCAATTTCAACACAATTAAACTTACAACAAATTATCAAAACAAATCAAGTCAAAGAGCTCAAAAATATAGTCTATTTTTAGACGAGGTAATAATTTTTTAGGAATACCCTGAATCTTAATAGTTACAGACAAAATACTAAGAGTGAAAAAAAACACCAATTTCATAAGTAAGGACCCAATATATGAAAATTTTCGTTCTATTTTTAACATTTTGTAGCTTGCTCAAATTCAGGAAAACGGAGAGAAATAGTTTCATTTTTGTAAGAGATTTCACTCGCTTCTGCGAACAGCGCGGTTAACTGATTTACTCGGACACGTAGTGTTGGCGGCCGATAGTTAAATATCGATCAATACATATAGGTTGAATACATATAATGGCGATTATTATCCTCCGAGGGTTAGACAGAGACTAGGCAAAAGCACCGCAAAAGCATTCCACTGCCATCGTTCGCTCTTCACCAAGCAGTGACTGCACATGTTTAGTGAAATTTACCTTGTTTATATAATTGTTTCAGTTGTGCCTTTATATATATATATATATATAAACACACAAAAACAATTTCACATTTAACACTAAAATATATTATAAAAGGTAGGGCTACTTACAATAGTGCCTTAAAGAAACTTATAGACTTTATAATATAGCCGGAACTGGTAATCGAGAATCTTGTAGTTTTACACATTATAAATACATTAAAATAATATTTTAAATTGTTATCGATGAGTCAACCGCTCTACACGCTGACTCTGGTAAGAATGCATTTCTGGAACAAAACAAATAAAAAGAGACAGACAGTAAATTTTAAAACTGAAACCAAGAGAAAAATGTCCAGAGAAGAGCGCAATGACAGCAACGAGTCGCTAATATAGCTATAGCGCCTCATTACAAGCTCTTGGACGTTGTGCAGTTCTATTTCCATTAGTCGCCTTTTACGACATCCAAGGGAAGAGATGGGTTGGTAGTATTCTTTTAATGAGCCGCTACCACACGACTGCCGCCGCTACCACGGCTACGCTTATACTGGCTTTATTTAATTAACGATAGCATTGATAATATTTTGCTTGCTGGCGTTGCTTTTTAATAAAATAAAAACTATCGATAGTTGGATTATTAATGACACAGTCACTGACTAATGTAGTTATTGACGTTTAAAATGCTATCTTTATGAATAATTATTATTAATAATTGTATGAACTATGAAATGTGACCTTAAAAGATGAAAATTTTATCGAACTTGGACAGCACTAATATGCAGTACGTATTCGGATACTGAAAATAAACTAATTAAACAAATTAATTAAAAATCAATAATTAAATTATAACTATACGTATAAATCTTAAATTAATATTTTTTGCGCTTCCAGCAAATTTGCGTACATGAGCCCGGTGATGTATCCAGTATACATTCGTTTGTACTGATTGATATTAGTATTGTTATTGGTAATAAAGCAATTTTAACCCCAAGACGGGTGACCAAAACTTATGTGGTCTCGAGTTCCACCGTGCTTTTGAAGACACGTACTATAACTATATGCGTTAGGACTCAAAATCTGATATCACGCTGAATTGGTCTTTTGTTTGAAATTATGTTTCCCCAAATTTTTTATTTGTGTATAATATAGCTATGTATAGATTTAGATGTATTTATCGCATATTGACATAATTACATGATAAATAATTTAAATTGCAATATGAAAGAAAATGATTGTCAAATGTACAATTATTAATAAATTAATTATTGTTCATATTATTATATTAAACTTGATTATATCATTTCAAATATTTTATAATAAAATTCATCGAATTGTCATACTTAATAAAATTAAAATGAGAAATTACCCAATAATAATAAAATATGATTACTTAGTGTAAAGTCAAAAACAAAAAAAATATATAAATGTCTAGAAAATTACAATATATATTCCTTTATGTCCGTACAATGTCTCGTGTGTGTCGGAATAAATGTTTTTTCTTTCTTTCTTTTTTTATTTTAGGAAATATGTTTCACTCATGAAATACCTGTAGAGGTGGAAAAGCGTAAATAATGTTTCGTGAAGCTTTGCGCGCACAGCTGCAGGATTCGCGCGCATCTTTTGTGTTCCGGAAACAATAGCGACGCGACAGAGCAGTGGTATTACTGAACCTAACGGTTTAAGTAGCATCTTCTGAAGCTTATTATTTTATTCCCTTCTTGGAGAACTTCTAGAGAAACGTAACTATTTATTTTAATACATGCTCCTTTATGAGAGGAGCTCGGTGGCGTAGTGGTTAGTATGCTTTCGCTTTCAATCGAAAGCAAAGATACCTTAGTCATGGTCAGGCCGTGGATGGGTGACCAAAACTTTGTGACCTCGAACCTCCGTGCTTCGGAAGGCACGTAAATCCGCTGGTCCCGGCCGTTGTTGCAACCGTTTCTACCCACCAACCCGCATTGGGCCAGCGTGGTGGTGTGACGGGCTATTACATACTCATTATGGAGAAATACAGACAAGGCCTGTGCCCAGCAGTGGGATGTATATAGGCTGAGAACGTGCTTTTCATAATCATAATATGATGAGATGGCGTATTGATAAATTGCTTTGTATTAGATTGTGAGCTTCGACAGCGTTTGCATTGAAATTAGCCAGGGTCATTGAACTTGGCTTTACTAAATGAGTCACAAAAACTCTCAGAGCACTCAGTCTTTGAATATACCACGTCAGCATAACCGGCATTGGGCCAGCGTGGTGGTGTTACGGCCCACACTCCTCATGTGTTTCACCACGATGAAAGCCTGTGTCCAGCAGTGAGGACGAAGAGTCATATTTACTATTTACCACGATATTCAGCTATCACCTTCATCCGTCCTCAAACAGAAAAACAGACAAAATGGACACTTTAGTGAATTTGATATCTATATCGATTACTTGTTACATCTCAATAACAATTTTAAATATATTCCATGTACAGACACAGGTTATTTTTAGTTTTACTATTATTATTGGTCCACAACTCTATATTCGACGCCAAAACCCAAGGGGCTGACAAAGACAAATATCGAATACTCCCACTTGATCTTTCGTAAGTACTAGAATAGATAATACTTGAAAACATAACATATTTCCAGCAAAATAAAACTTAAACGGTGAAACATTAGCTGTTGAGAGTTTTTCGAAGAACTTATTAGAATCGGCTTATGCTCCTTGTGTTGATGTTACGATGGTGATCATGTACTTAAATTGGAAAGCCCAATCGCCCACGTCTGAATGCCTGGATGCTTTTATAAGACTTCAGTAAAAAAATAATGAGAGTAAATGCTATGAATAGCCGTAGAGCTGACGACCGTTGGAGTCGTAAAGTTCTTGAGTGGAGACCGCGACCGGCAAGACAAGACAAGATGCCCTGTGACAAGATGGGATGACGATATTTGTAGGTTGGCTGAAGTGGGCTGGACGAGAACGGCCGAAGATCGAGAGCGGTGGCGTTCATTAGGGGAGACGTATGTCCAGCAGTGGACCAGCATAGGTTGATGGTGAAATGCTAGGAATCGCCTGATAAATAAATTAAATATTTTTTTTTTCCAGAATCACGTGAGCGAACCCACTTAGGGGGGGCCCAGGGAGTTCACCCCCTGTTATATGAGGACTTAAGCATGCATGGAGAAATGTGGGTGGAAAACACCTTTGCCACCTACGCTACGCCTAGCTTTTTGTTATATTAAAACCCAATTATATAGATTTCTCTTTTACATTATTCTTTAACAATTAAAACTTATAATTACTCACACAATGCGGTCTTCCTCACTTAATTATTAAAATATAAACTATTATTTCGTAAAGAGTTGGGCAGGAGAACTATCAGAATGAATAAATAATAAATATCTTCAGACATCCACAGCTATATATAGCAACAAATAGCCCCATTTTAAGCAACTAATGCTGCTTGTGTTACGGATACTAGAAGACGGATACATTTATTTAATAAATACGTCATCAGCCTATATACGTCCCACTGCTGGGACAGGCCTTCCTCATGTGTTTCTCACACATGAGGAGTATGGACCGTAACACCACCACGCTGGCCCAATGCGGGTTGGTGGGTAGAAACGGTCACAAATGCGACCAGGACCAACGGCTAAACGTGCCTTCGGAAGCACGGAGGAGCTCGAGATCACAGTCTTGGTCACCCATCCACAACCTGACCATGGCGAAGGTAGCTTTGTTTTTTATCGAACCCAAAGCGCACTGACCACTACGCCACCGAGCTCCTCATTTATTAGATAAAAACATATAAATACTCAGAAAATATATAAACCATATTTAAACATCCAAGACTGGAGAACAAATGCCTGTATCATCACACAAACATTTGCCACCATCGGCAATCGAATCCAGAACCTCACGAGATATTTTTTGAGACCGGCGCACAGACAACTCGACCACGGAGGTCACCGTTGCACCGGCTGCCACGTTTGGGAATCTCCTGAATATACCCGGGAATCATCCATTGGTACACCCCCGACCTACTGCCTAACAAGGTTATGATCTAAGCCTGGGATTCGCAATTTGTGCGAAGTGGGTAAATCGAGTCATTGAATCATGCATTAAAATTGGCCTACCAGCGGTAGGTAAGGTTCGTAAATGATTCTCTCTCGTCAACAAAAATGAGATCGGAAAAACACTAAAAATCGAACAGAATTCGAATGGAGTTCTGTACGATTTTAATTACCTGTCAGTTAACTTTCAGAAACTTAATTGGGCATGGGAAATCCGGCCCGTATATTGTAATTTAATATGATTCGACTCCACGCGAAGAAAAAAAAAGAAAAATACATTTACCGTAGTACTTGGACCCTGAATCCGTTAAATTTGAGATTTCGGCTTCCTCTGTGTTAAGCAAGGCCCTCTGTGGGCCGCACCAGAGCTAATGTTCGTCAACTAATTTAAAAATCATCCTTATATGTATTGAAATAAGAGTTAATTTTTTGTTCTAAGTAACACGGCAGTAAAGTCTTTACTCGTAGTTGCAATCGCGACCTTTATGCCACCTTCCAAGCCTACGTGTCTTTGTTTTCTCTATTATTCATAACAAAGGGGATCTTGTTTTTCTAAATAGATTTTCTTCTTAATAAATTTATTATTACATACATCTACTAAATAATAAACATAGATGACAATTGATATTTGTACGATTCTAGTTACTCGTCTAAAATTATAAAAGATAATATACAAAAGAATCATCGTACACGAGTAATCGAAGAAATGTTTTGGGGCTTATGGTGGAAAATCTACAATGCCGCAGCATCACCTGTCATATATTATTATATGGGTTGCCAGTACCTGGGCCCGTGAACCGCAACTAGGCTTAATTATTTTTGTCCAAAATAAATGAAGAATTTTCACTCAAAGGGCTATGCTTTGCTATGCTTGGTCAAATCAGAAACGAGGTGAACCGTGGGAGAACTAAGGTCACCGCATAGCCCACAGAATAAGCTATTATTATTATCATTATTATTGTGTTAGTCGGGGCTCGGGGCTGCTTCTCATCACTACGACCCAATAAAATCCATTGCGATCTAGCCTCGTATGTAAGTTTTATTTAGGCCCTACAGTAGCTCCATCAACTGGGCACTGTCTAAGAAAGCGATGATCACAGTTTGGATTTTTTTTTAATTCCATCTGGGTCAAGGGTGTGTTTCCCTAGGCGACTGCTTCTTTTGTGAATCAGCGGTTCACAGTAGCACAAGAGGTGCATTGGTATTTCACGCGCAGAATCTGCAAGAGTCAGTGTCCTTTAGTCTTGCAGTGACCAGTCAAAGTTCTAATCATTACGCTCAGGTTACTCCTGTTGAGCTTCAATAGCTTGTCAGTGTGTTTGCGGGAGTATGGTTCGATTAGTGCTTTTGAGTGTGTTATCCGGACGTTTTATGCCAGTCTGCTACCTCGTTACGGAGGTGAGTTTTTAGGTATTGCATAGCCTGATTCTTTGAGATAACACAGAAAGGCTCTGGACCGTGATGTTCTCCTAGAGCCCTAGCCCTAGCCAGTTCATCGGTCTTCTCGTTGCCGGCTATTCCAGAATGAATGACCCATTTGAGTGATTTTGTTCATTTCTCCCAAGTTATTGAGTTTTTTCACACAGTCTTTTACTAGCTTTGATTTAAGGATGTTATTGTTTATTGCTAGAAAAGCTGCCTGACTGTCTCAGTAATTTACGATTTTTTGCTTTATATGCTGTTAACTTAATGTTTCCTTAATTATATAAGTGAATAATATTATTTATCGCTCCAGTGTCTCTTCGACTATTTATGTCTCTTCGGGGTTTTGGGCGGCATTTGGCTATGGCGGATGTGATTTTTATTCCGATGTTTGTAATATTGTTTCGGAGTGGATATTGTTACGTAAAATCAGTGTAGTTTTGTGTACTAAGTGTCTGTAATGATGTGCAATATGAAGGATCATTGAAATGTGTCAAGTGGTGTGAAAAGTGATGAGATTTATCGTAATCCACCTCATCAAAGTAGCACCACAGTGTTTACCATCGACCATTTGGCGCCAAACTCTCCCAGGATGCATTGAAATGTATTACACTTACATTTCAATGCAAATGAAGACTTACTACTTATAAAGACTAGACTACACACAATGTATACGACTGCAGGACTGGACTGATGGTCATGAATATTAAACAAAAAAAAAACTCCGGAAAGCCTCTCAACTGGCACAGCTGATGGATATTTCATCGCAAATGTAACAATTAGGCAAGTTAACGTCACAGGTTTTGTCGTTTCCGTTTACGCTATTGGTCTAGATTTTAACTATTGAGGTAACTATTAACTATGGATCAAAAAACTCACCCTAAAAAGCTAAATAAAATTCAACATAAAACCGACGTGCCCGAATGCCGCCGGGCGTCAAAACTAAAACCAACTCAAAAACTGAGCGTGGAATTTTGCATTTTTCTTCCCACTGTTGAAAAAGCTGACTGGAAAATATTCGGGAAAAACAGTGTGAAACGCAAATGAATATAGTTCTGGTATTTTGTTACACCATATTTTATTATTTCGTTTCATTGGTGCTGCCTGCAAATAAATTTTGTTGCCTAAATATTCAGGGGAACAAAATCCTAAAAAATATCATATTTCTTAACCATTATCGGCCTAACGCACCGTAGCTTCACTGCGCCTGCCTAAGTTGCAAAGTCCATAAAATGACAGTTGAACGTGATATAAACTTCATACTAATAGGGCTGTCTCCATTAATAGGCTAGTTGACTCATATCAAATATAATGAAAATAATGTGTCATTCACATAGTATTTAGTACAAGGGTCCGAAATATACCAAGTTCGATAAATATAAATAAGGGATTGCTGTAGAAATTCAATAATTCAATTTAAACATGTTTTATTTTTACCTATGCCAAAAACGCTATGCACCATGTTAGTGAAATCAGTTGAGTAACGCTTCATGTAAACAATTACTACGCATGGTCAAAATCCATCAAACGCCAGTCGCAACCAATCAAGCATAACTGTCAGCTATGTCAGGCATGCGTGTTGAATTGTTTACAATAATCGTGACGCTTCGGCACAGATAATTCATAGACCACCAGGACCGAAGGCGTTTTTGACATTTAAGCAAAAACGTAATTTATAATTTAAAATTTATTGTGTTATAAGCTTCAGAAAAAAATTGTATTATATTTTATGGTGATGGCCATCAGTAATTAATCGTTTGGGGCCCAATAAAAAAAAGGGTCAACTAGCCTATTCCAAGCACAGAAATCCTCATGGAAAATCACATACCTGCATTGTGTAGAAGTGCCTTCCGAACCGAGGAGTTCGGTGGCGTAGTGCTTACTTTGACTTTCCGTATTGAAGTAGCATCACAGTGTCTACTATCGATCATTTGGCGCCAAACTCTCCCAAGACGCAGTGAAATGTATTACACTTGCATTTCAATTCAAATACTGAATACATGGTTGTATGGGCTACGCTCCCTTTGCTTTCCCTACATGGGAGAATTTTATAAAAAAACATTACAAGCAGGTGACGTCATGATCACGTGATGATGATGTAGCGTTCTGGCGGCTTTTTTGTTCATTTAAACTTTAATGTTCATTTTCATAGAAAATAGAGGTATTTAAAAAGTAATAATCAAATTACGTATTTTGTTATAGTAAACAATTTAAGATGCTTTTCTAAGACTTGTCAAATAGTCTATTATATTAGACGCTTTTCCACAGAAAGTTCGCCAAATTTTACGAAAATTCGTAGAAGGCTTGCTTGATAGCGATGTCAATTTAAATGAATATTTTAGTGTAAGCTAAAAATAACTTCTGTGATGTCGCATAGCTCTTGTAAAAAGGTTTTTTTGGAGTCATGTCATTATTATACTTTTCCTGATTTTTAATTGAAGATTTGATTAGGTAAGTACTCTGTTATTTCAGTCATCACTAGTCGCCGATCCGCAGGGAGTGATATAAAGACCCTTAACACGAAAAGCTCCAGTAGTAATGATACTTCGAGCGTCAAGTAATCCGCTTTGGACTTATATAAGTGAAAACAGTTCCAGATGTTTTACAAATAAAGACTGTGTTTAGCATTACTTTTATACACTCGTTACTATTGGTAAAAAAATCCGTTCTACAATGATATATCAATAGGCTAGTTGACCCTTTTTTTTGGCCCCAACTGATTAATTACTGATAGCCATCACCATAAAAAATAATGCAATTTTTTTCTGAAGCCTATAACTCAGTAAATTATAAATTAAGTTTTTGCTTAAATGTCAAAAACGCCTTCGGTCCTGATGGTCTATGAATTATCTGTGCCGTAGCGTCACGATTATTGTAAACAATTCAATATGTATGCGTGGATATGCTTGATTGGTTGCGACTGGCGTTTGACGTTGCCATTTAAACCATGCGTTTTAAATTTCACGAACATGGTCGATAGCGTTTTTGGCAGATGAAAAAGAAAGTAAAAATAAAACAATATAAATTGAATTTCGACAGCAATCCCTTATTAATATTTATCGAACTTGGTATATTTCGGACCCTTGTACTAAATACTATGTGAATGACGAGCCTATTGTTCGCATAGTTTTACATTCAAGCAGCTTACTGTCCTATTCACTGTTAGCCCCTTGGCGGGTGCCGTGTACACCAGTGTTCGCATACAATAAATGTTTATATTGAGTCTCGCCCCTTGCCTAGTTAAAGGCGTATATCATTACAATAATCATTTAGTGATATTACTAATTTGAATGTTCAATTATATAAAGGAAATTATAAAATTGTGTCGATTACAATCACAATCAAAGCGGTGTGGTTGTTGATATAAGCCCTCGCGGTAATGAACATTATTATTATGATTAATGATTATTATTTATATTGTAAAATTATTATTTGAAATGTTAAATTTTGATGATTTTAAGTGCCAAGTTTGGCCTATGCAATAAAGTTATTTTTGATTTGATTTGTACATTCAAATTAATGATGTCACAAAATGAATATTGCAATAACCTTTATTTAAACTAAACGATTTGTACATAAATATTGGGTCCTTACCTATGAAATTGGTGTTTTTATTCTGTCTTAGCAATTTGTCCGTAACTATTAAGTTTCAGAACATTCTTATAAAATAATTGCCTCTTCTAAAAATAGACCATATATTTGGGCTCGTATTATTTAATTTGATAATTTTTTGTAAGTTTAATTGTGTTAAAATTAGACACAAAGACAATTATTTTTAACTGCCTGCCGAATACATCATTTGATTTGCTTTAACATAAAAACGAAGAATAATTTTTATCAATTTTTGTCAATTTTTATCACATATTGTTAAAGCTTGTCTAATGATACATGCCAAATAGTATTATCTCTGGATTTGTCGTTGTGAAGAAAACTGATAAAATGTTAGTATGTAAAATGCAGACATCCCCAAAATCTCCATACAAAACACCAATTTCATAGGTAAGGACATAGGTAATACATATAAGGTAACAGAGAAGAGAATAGTACCTATCAAGTACGTAAGACGCACACAATAGGGACGAACTCCTTGCAATGCATCTAGCACAAAGTGAGGAAGATCAATACTCTTAAGAACTACTTAAATTTTATTATAAGTTGTATTGTGCAGGCGAATAGAGAGAGAAATAAGGTTAAAGGTGTCTGTAGGCGACGCAAAATGTTAATATAATGTTTTATAATATTATTATTTATATGCAAAAATAGTAATAAGGTGTCATAGATTGCAATCTCAGCGGGCGCGCGCTGCACCCGCGGCCGCGTGCAAGGAGGTTACGATCAGCGCCGCGGAAAAGTTAGCGATCGGCTTTTGTTTTTTCTCTTGTCATCTTGTCGTCTCCGAATCCGCGCGCTATCTTTATAATTTCTTTGTTTTGTTTATTTTTCTTTAATGTCTTGTAAATATATAAAGTAAACGACCTGTTAATAGTGTTTCGAGTTTTTTTATTTATTCGGTGGCACCGGCAACTCTTACAGTGTCCTTTACAATTTTATTTTTATAAAATATCTCGGTATGGGAAACAGGGCTACTTTCGCCACGGAGAGTCTTGTGATCTCGGGTTCCTCCGTGCTTCAGGCATGCTGAGTCGTTGGTCCCGTGGCTGTTGTAATCGTTTCGACGATCGGCACGGGGCAACTTGGTACACCACCACATACTACAAGTGTTTTTCCATGTAGCAAGCACGTTCTAAACATATCTGTGCACGAGCTCTTGAAGTAAAACAAACAAACAAACAAACAACAAACGCAACAAACTATGTGTAAAATTAAATCTATAGGAAAAAACTATAGCGGTTGAATATCTGTACATAGAAAAGAATGCTGAAAACCAAGTCAGAGGGATGTTAAGAGACGGAGAATACCCAAAAATTTAGCCTAGTCTGTAACTACAGTGGTCATGTGATAATATCATATACTGCATATCGCTTGTTCGCTTGTTCAATGTACGGTAACCAACAACAGCCTATGCGTTGATTTCGCTATACAAACCAAAGCAAATCGATAAGCAAACACAGCTCTTTGAATCTATATCTATAAATATAATAAAACTGTAGAGGTATGTACATTGAAAAATATGTTTAAAACCAAGTCAAAAGAGGGACCATCAAAAAAAGTTTTTATTTTATTTTTTGTTTCTCTGTCTGTTTGTACGGGCTAATCTCCGAAATGGCAGGATCGATTTCAATGGAATTTTGCATGGTGATACCTTATATCCCTGGTCAACATTTTAGGTATTTTTATTCCGGAAAATGAAAGGGTTCCCGTATAATTAAAAACCAGTAACCGAGGACGAAGACGCTAGCAACAGGTAATTTTAAATAGAAATGACGAAACGCCACCAGTTTTTCTTTACGACGAAACGATTCCATGACGTAACCCCCTTTACCCCTCACATTGAGCGTGCTCTTTGCGGAGCGAGCGTGCGAGCAGCTTTATATACAAATTATTTTCCATTTCACCATCTCGGAAGGCGCTCTACGATATCTATGTTTTAGAATCTTCGCTTACTCAGGCAACAAAATTGAGCATGCATTTCAGAAGCAACTTTGCATCTTGTAATAACAAATAACTATTACCATTGTTCGCTCGATTCGGGTGGACGTGGGTTACGAATCTCTTCAGGATGAAATAAAATCAAAACTCAAAAGTCGCTGGTTGCATGACTGGTCAAAAGAGCATTTTTTGTACCAAACACTTTGTAAATAAATTATATCTGAATATCTGATTTCTGATTTTCAGTTTAGACAGTCTCGTCATCTAAAAAAACCTTTACACAATAATAACCTTTTGAGACTTAAATGTATCTTTGATTCGCTTTTTGAACATGTTAAATGGTAGTTCCAATATAGTGTTTAAAACCTTGTTGTAATATAGTATACCTTCGCCCATAAAAGTCTTATAAACCTTATAAACCTCACGTAACGCATCCTAACCCGTACGTTTCGCATCAAAATTACTGAATACATTGAGTTCTTTATTTTTCAGTATTTTGAGAAAACTATAATACATTGGAAAAAGATTTTAAACTTTCGCGTTGTATTCTATATAAATGTTATACTAATGGGACTACATGCGACGTACATATTATTATTATTTAGTATATAGATATTAGTTACTGCTCGACGTTTCGGCTGGGCTACACCAACCGTGGTCACAAGCTGACTCAGTCAGCCAGCTCGAGACCACGGTTGAAAACCGTTACCGAAAACGAAACCCGTAAGTTACGTTAGTATAACTTTTATTTATAAACAAAACAAAGAAAAATTCATGTACAAAAAGTTTTAAGCCAGGCCAGCGTTCCAAAGAAATATTGTTGATTTTTGATGTCCTTTTTCTCATCCAAGACGCTGTTTAAAAATAGCTACTTAAAGGTTTTTAATCCCCTGAAGGCCCCGCGAACGCCGGCGGCCGAGAACAATCTAAGTTTCTATTCTATTCTATCTCTTTTTGTGTTCATATATTTTTTTAGATATTCATGGCCTAGTGGTTTGGTATAATGGTTTCATGTAATAGTAATTAATACTATTAATTAATGCTTGCCATATCTGTCAGTTATCTCGTGTTCAACGGTCTACGGTATTCAGATCCTCCACCTAATTGGTAATTTGTATTAACAATGCCCAACCCAATAATTATTGGGAATCGCATCATTACAATACTCGTAATCGCGGCGTAATAATTGATACGTTTTGTTTCGATACGAGTATTGAAAAGAAAGCAACTTTCTTTATGGTTAGTTTTTGGATTAGTGTTTCGGTTGGTCCTGTCTTCAGCCTATATACGTCCCACAGCTGGGCACAGGCCATACTCATGGAGAAACAGATAAGGAGTAAGGCCCGTAACACCACCACGCTGGCCCAATGCGGATTGGTGGGTAGAAACAGCCGCAATAGCGACTGGGACCAACGGCTTAACGTGCCTTCCGAAGCACGGAGGAGCTCGAGATCACATAGTATTGGTCACCCATCCACGGCTTGACCATGGCGTAGGTAGCTTTGTTTTTAATCAAAAGACAAAGCGTACTAACCAGTACGCCACCTCCACTTGGTTTCAGTTGGTATTGCAATCGTAACTGGGTACTAGCTCGGTGAGATTGGTGGTCTTACGGTCCATAAGCTTATCAACTGTGGGCCCAAAATGGAACGTCTATTAGCTGGTGTCAAATTGTGTTTTAAATTAAACAAACCAAATAAAAAAAAAAAAATTAAATAAAAATATTAGGTCCTTACCTATGAAATTGGTGTTTTGTATGGAGATTTTGGGGATGTCTGCATTTTACATACTAACAATTTATCAGTTTTCTTCACAACGACAAATCTAGAGATAATAATATTTGGCATGTATCATTAGACAAGCTTAAGCAATATGTGTGTGAACACGCTTGATAAAAATTATTAATTGTTTTTTTGTTAATGCAAATCAAATGATGTATTCGGGAGGCAGTTAAAAATAATTGACTTTGTGTCTAATTTTAACACAATTAAACTTACAATAAATTATCAAATTAAATAATACGAGCTCAAAAATATGGTCTATTTTTAGAAGAGGCAATTATTTTATAAGAATGTTCTGAAACTTAATAGTTACGGACAAATTGCTAAGACAGAATAAAAACACCAATTTCATAGGTAAGGACCCAATATTATACATTAGTGGCTTCCCGCGGTTTCACCCGCACGGTACTCGATGCCATGGGAACGTCGCGATAAAAAATAGCCTAGATATGTCATTTCTCAGGTTTTGGACTTATCAGTACCGTAGTTTTGACGTGAAAGCGTGACCAACAGACAGACAGATAGACAGACGGAGTTACTTTCGCATTTATAATATTAGTATGGATAATAGTAAGTGACTCATTGTTTATAAGTAGGTACAGTCGAGGAAAAAAATGTGTATTTACATTTTCGAGATGACAATATTTATTTTCTTCTATTATGAGTCATTTACTGTCAAAAGTGGTTATATATTTTTGGGGTTCATCGCTTGTAATACTCTTGTACCCTAACATACTTATGAATAGAAATATATTTATTTTCAATATTTTTTCTGAGAATTCTAGAATCCGCTTCGCATGATTATTTTTTTAAAGAGGACCTAAATATATCCCAGACTAGAAGGCGCAAACTCTTGGCGAAGGTCGTATAGGAGGGTCCCAGGTAGTCGCGTGTGGGAAGCGAAGGACCGGTCGCTGTGGAGATGAAATGAACGGACTGATAAGAAAAAGTCCCAGGGGTAAAAATTGTTCAATGCCTCTCTTCTTCGCGTGGACTTAAACTTCTGTTTTATTTCTTTATCCTTGAGCGATATGTGACGTTTAGTAGTGGGCGTTTGATTGAGACGATATAAATACGGCAAATCAGAGAATAATTATAAAAGTTTTCAGTTGTGTGCTTCCATATAAATGTATATTTAAATTTAAAGTCCAAACTAATCCAGCCTCATCGTTTCTTTCGATCTTTTACCATGCAAAACTGACGTTTTCTATAGAAATGAATGGAGCTGAATAAGTGTTTTGCGGTGCTTTTACCTTGTCTCTAACTAACCCTTAGGGGATAATAGTCGTGATTATAGGTATGTGAGTAAGTATGTAAATATTGACCAATCCGCTGTCTCCAGGTACCCCGATTCGAAGCTGGGAAAAATGTTCAACGGCACCATTCCGATCGTGCTGGACACCCTGAAGCAGCACTACTTCATCGACCGCGACGGCGGCATGTTCCGCCACATCCTCAACTTCCTGCGCAACAAGACGCTGCTGCTGCCCTTCGGGTTTCCGTTCTTGGAGCTGCTGCTGAATGAGGCTCGCTATTTTGAGCTGGAGGGTAAGACAGTCCTTTTTTATTTGACTCGAACTAGTCGCAGATGGCCTCCCCTGTACACCGGTTGTTTAAGGAAGGCGAGAACTGTGGTGGGTTCTTAACCCTGTGGTGGCCACTACTGAAGGATTTCTATACATATAATAAAACTGTACATATACATAGGTATAGTAAAACTATAGAGGTAGAATATCTGTACATAGAAAAAAATGCTTAAAACCAAGCCAGGGGAATGTCTGAAGAGGGAAAATACAAAAAAGGGAAAAAAAATATTTTTTGTTTCTTTGTTTGTACGGGATAATCTATAAAATGGCAGGACCAATTTTATTAAAATTTTGATACCTTAAATCCCTAAGTAGATACATTTTATTTTAATTTATTTATTCCCGTGGGATAGTTAACAAACCATAGTACCCCGGACGAAGTCGTGGACCAGTACCTAATATGTATGAAAATACATATAATTTAGAAATTATATAATTATAATGAAATGTGTATCATTTTACTATTTTTATCCTCTTCATTCCTGTTAATTAATTGAAGAGGAATGTAACTTTTTGCCTGCGATGATACAAATTACATTTAAAATGAATACAAAAATATCGGATGTAATATGCATGTTTCCTTCATAAAAATTTACTTTGTGTTACATTTTCAGTACTGCATTTAAAGACTAAATAAAATTTGCATTTCGCAAAGTCAGTTCATGGACGCACGGGGTTGCGAGCTTTGATTAATGCTGATCATAAAAATTACTGAATAAAAAATTAACAGACATAAATCCAAATCTAAATATACCACCCGGTATATCTAGATTTAAAAGTCATGGTTCAAAAAGAAATAGGTAGATTGACAGAGTCATTTGCGTCAGATAATCCCAAGGAAGAGGGGTCCTAACTCAATTTCCTAAAATGTTATGACCACATTTGTACCGGTTTAAAAAATTCGGAAATTTTTGATATAAGCCCAATTAAAAACTAAACTAACGTATAGAAAATTGTATATAATGTATTTTATTGCTGTAGCTTGCCAATTATCATTGGTTTTAGTTTCGTCTTTATTTACTTTGTTGCTAATCACGTTATTTAGCGTGATTTTGAATTATCTAAGGTTAATTAAACTGCTACTGTAAAATCTAAAATCAAATCCATTTTTTTAATTATTCAAAGTGAAATGTTGAGTTTGATTTAATCCAAAGATATTGGATATTTTATATTGTTTATCGCTAAATGACTTTTCGAACTGTCAAATCACTTTGACTAATTAATTATGTAGACTTTCTTAATCTTTTAAGAATTCCAAATTATCATTTAATATGAATTGGCCTTAGGGTGGTTCTATAGGTGGGCTGGCGGCCAGCACTGGCCACGTGCACGCGCATACAATCATCAGAGATACCGTCACACGCACGCGCTTGCCGTCAAAATGACGTATAAAAATAGCCAGCCCACATATGACACCACTCTTAACTTGTAATACACTGCATTAAAACTGTTGCTATATTGCTGTGCGTATATTTTCTGAGCTGAGCTAAGTATCATGTTTATTTCCTTCCCTAGATTTTTAGTACCTACATACTTAAGAAGTACTTGCTATTAACGAATTTTTACAAATTCATACGCGAATTTATGTGCTACTGCGAAGGTAAAATAAAAAGTATGTAGACTTTGTGTGACAACTCACACTGGCCAGCGACAGCGTGGTGGTGTTACGGCCCATGGTTCTAATGTGTTTCTCCATGAGGAAGGCCCGTTTCCAGCAGTGGGACATATATAGACTGAGGACGAGATTATGTGTATGTTTAGTAAATTTTGTGTGAAAAATTTGAAAATTGTGAAAAAGTATACCTCTTTTTTTGCGGATGTAAAATGAAATGCAAATATTATTAATATGACGTATCAGCTGTGTGTGAAATTGTGTCCAATATTGTTTTTTGATTTTGTGCACAGAAAATGTACATATAGGATTTAGCATATAAGATATCTATATAAATATTCGCACCAGCCACGACTTCAAGCGGTGGAGCGACGCGGGCGCAGCGAGCAAATGTATTCATTAGGGTCCATTCAGAGGGAATAGAAAAATCCTCGCGAAGCTTACGGGCTTAATATTGGGTCCTTACCTATGAAATTGGTGTTTTTATTCTGTCTTAGCAATTCGTCAGTAACTATTAAGTTTCAGAACATTCTTATAAAATAATTGCCTCTTCTAAAAATAGACCATATATTTGAGCTCGTATTATTTAATTTGATAATTTTTTGTAAGTTTAATTGTGTTAAAATTAAACACAAAGACAATTATTTTTAACTGCCTCCCGAATACATCATTTAATTTGCATTAACATAAAAACGATGAATAATTTTTAACGAGCGTGTTCACACACATATTGCTAAAGCTTGTCTAATGATCCATGCCAAATATTATTATCTCTGGATTTGTCGTTGTGAAGAAAACTGATAAAATGTTAGTATGTAAAATGCAGACATCCCCAAAATCTCCATACAAAACACCAATTTCATAGGTAAAGACCTAATAATTAATCGCGAGTCTGCGCGAGATTCTTCCGTTCTGTTTGAACTTACTCGCGGTCGGATAGATGTCAAATAGAATGTCTTGTGGGTGAAATGTTCATGAGCATGCAATAGCCAAACACTGTGGGCTTAAGAATTATCAAAATGAATTTTCTTGAACCAGTAATAAACTAGAAAGAAGATTAGACTTCCACGCTTAAACTGTTTTCCAGAGCTGGTGATCGTGTTGACGAGGATGAAGATGGACCGCGACGGGCTGCGGTACGATCGCGCGTGGCTCGCCGAGGCCACCGAGCGACTGAAGCAGGAGACCGACCTGCTCATGAAGGAGCGCGAGAAGCTGCAGCAGCACTGGTTGTGAAGCATAATGGTAACAGGAGATGATTATTTTCATCGTCATTACCTTCTTACCCACCACCTATGCAATTGGTGTTTTTTTTTCTCTCTTAGTATTTTGTCTGTAACTATTAAGATTCAGAGTATTCCCAAAAAATAATTACCTCATCTAAAAATAGACCATATTTTTGAGCTCTTTTGATTTGTGTTGATAATTTGTTGTAAGTTTAATTGTGTTAAAATTGGACACGGAGACAACTCTTTTTAAGTGCCTCCCGAATACATCATTTTATTTGCATTCACTTAAAAACGATAAATATTTTTTATGAAGTTTGATATTACACATATTACTAAAGCTTTAATGATAGATGCCAAATATTATTATCTTTGGATTTGTCGTTGTGAAGAAAACTGAAAACAATTTAGAATGGAAAATGCAGAATTCCCCAAAATCTCCATACAAAACACCAATTTCATAGGTAAGGACCTAATATTATGGCGAAAATAGCCTGCGGCTATTGTGGGCGAAACACGGTAGATGCGGGCGGATTATCGTCATCACCATTATTGTTATCAGCTTGGAGACGTTTACTGCTTGATAAATGCCTTTGGAGAGATTTAAAGTCTTCCGCAACCTACCTGCGCTGCTTTTTTTGGTTCTCGATTTATTATTATGCAATAATTCATTTCATTTCATTTATTTACTTCCCACAATAGAATTTACATAAATTTCTTAGGACCTAAAATTATGATTCTCACAGTATTGTGAGAGTCTGGTGCCTAGGTATCATCCCAAACCTCAGGCGTAATGGCGAGTTCTGGTCTAGATATTAATATCTTCAGACATTCACACCTATCAACTAGCCCCATTTTAAACAACTAATGCTGCTTGTTGAAAACCTCTTTTTAGTTTGTTTTTTTATATTTGATTTGAATTTTATGACAGCGCTTGTCTTTAAAGAAGAACAATGGAAGTAAGTCGAAAAATATAATTGTTTCGTAAAATATATTAGTTTTCCTTTAATTTCCAACAAATGGCGACCGTGATCGAAGAAAATAAACTACAACGGGCAAATATACGCCGTATTTTCACACGAAAATGTAACGAAATAATAAAACTTGTGGAAAATAATGAATCGGACGTGGACACTATTGTCGCAGCCGTAGAAGTTCTAGAACGAAGAGTTCAAGGTATGTTTGATTTGGATGAACGTATTTACAGTTTGTTAATTGAAAATCAAGCTGGAGAAGATATAATAGATGAGGAGTCAGATCAAGCGGACAATTATAGAATGAAGTGGATAGTCGTTAAGAAGAAGGTAGAAAAAAGGGTCTATCCACAAGAAAATACAAATTCCGTCTGTCACCACGTAAACTCCAGGTATGGCTCAGTAAGTAGCTGTAACAGCAAAGATTCTCCAAGTAACTCAAACGCCAAAAATAAAATATATAGAAAATATAATTTGCCAAAATTAGAACTAAAGAAATTCGATGGCAATTTAAAAAACTGGTTGTCATTTTGGGGCCAGTTTCGTAAAATCAATGATGATTGTGAAATTGATGATGATGATAAGTACCAATATTTGCTCCAATGTATGGAACAGGGTACTGAAGTGAGAGCTATAGTAGAAGGTTTTCCGTCATCAGCGTCAGGATATCATCATGCACTTGAACAGCTGAAGTCACGTTTTGCTCGTGACGATTTACTTATACAAGTGTATGTACGAGAACTTTTGAGCTTAATACTTCTTCAAGCTAAGAAAAATTGACAACTGTCATTGACAACATTATATGATAAGTTGAGTGCTCATATCCGTGCATTAGAAACAATCGGAATACAAAAAGAAAACTATTCTGCATTTATATACCCGATGATACAGTCGGCTCTACCATGTGACATTTTAAAGATCTGGGAGAGAAATCGACCAAGTACATTAGAGTCTTCAGATAAGGAACTTAGCCAGTTGCTTGAATTTTTGAAACGGGAAGTAGACAGTGAACAAAGAGTCAACATGGCGCAAACTACATTTTTAGAATCTGAGAGATCTTATAGAGCAACACCGAATCCTCACTCTGCAGAATGCTTGGTTGCAAATATAAAGAATCATGATGTCAAGCAATGCATTTTTTGTGATAAAACGTCACATGCGAGTATTGAATGTTATAAAATACAAAGAATGAATTTAGAGCAAAGAAAAGAATTTATAAAGAAAAAGAAAGCTTGTTGTTTATGTTTAAAAGTGGGACACATGATAAAATACTGTAAAGCATACACAAAATGTTGCATCTGCTCGAAGCGCCATTCGACCATTCTGTGCCCAGGAAAGACAATTGAAGTTACTGACATTACTTCAAATAACAATGACACTGTCAACAACAATTCTTCGCAAGTGAAAAGCGTAACACTTCTACAAACTTTGTTAGTTACTATTTCGAGCGAACAGAAGAAAATGACGGTAAGAGCTATAATTGATTCTGGTGCACAACGCTCTTACATCAAAAAGTCAGTTGTGGAAAATTTGTCATTGCAACCTGTAAGTAAAGAACTTTTAAGTCATTTCCTATTTAGTGGTATTCAGACGAAGATGGAAGAACGCGATTTGTACAATTTTTCTATTCATAGTTTAGATGCTACGTTTACTTTTGATAATATGTCTGCTTTATCAGAAATTCGTATTTGTGGTGATATTCCTACTGTTAATTTATGTGATACTGCATTGTTAAATATTTTAAAAGAAAATAATGTATCACTGACAGACAAGGGCTTAGAAAACAAAGATATAGGTCTATTGATAGGCGCGGATTATGCTGGGCTTTTTATGACAAATAATATTATTAATTTGAATAATGGACTAGTTGCAATTAAAACAAAACTCGGTTGGACAATAATAGGTAAACAACTAGGTATAAATTGTTATATTAATAGTTTATTTTGTTCAACAGAAATGGATACATTTTGGTCATTGGAAACTTTAGGTATCAGAGATCCTTTGCTAGAAAAGAATAATGCTGAGAAGGAGGCACAAATTTTGACCGACTTTGAAAACAACATATACATCAATGAGCAAAAAAGGTATGAAGTCCATTTACCTTGGAAAATGGATCATCGAGATTTACTTAGCAATTACAACTTAGCAAAAGCAAGATTATTAAGTACGACCAAACGCCTTCAAGCTTGCGGTAAGCTATTTCATTATCATGAAGTTTTTAATGAATGGCATGAATTAGGCATAATAGAGACTGTTCCAGAATCAGAACATGATATTGAATCCGGGCACTATCTTTCCCATCATGCTGTCATTAATGAAAATAGACTTACCACCAAGATCAGGCCAGTATTTAATGCATCAGCAAAAGATAAAAATTACAAGTCATTGAATTTATGTCTCGAGAAAGGTACAAACTTAATCGAAAATATTCCTCAGTTATTATTAAAGTTTAGAAAGGGGTATATAGGCATAACAGCAGATATCGCAAAAGCCTTTTTACAAATTTCTATTGTACCCAAAGACAGAAATTATTTAAAATTTATGTGGTGGAAAGATGAGTCTGCTAGAGAGATTATAACGTACAGACATTGTCGAGTAGTCTTCGGCTTAACATGTAGCCCTTTTATACTTTCTGCGACCATACATCATCACTTAGAAAATGTAACAGGTGAATATAAGGACTGTGCTAAGGAAATGATGAAATCCTTTTATGTTGATAATTGTATTTCCAGTAAAGATACCGAAGACGAAGCATTACAATTTATGATCAAAGCGAAAGAAATAATGAGTTGGGCGAAATTCGATTTGAGACAATGGGTTATGTCAAATACTGAAATTAATGAAACAGGTAAAAAAGAGATGCCAGTTTTGGGTATAATGTGGGATACCGTAACAGATGAACTATATTGTAAAATAGATTTGCCAAAAAAAGATGAACTATATCAATTTACGAAGAGGAATTTACTGTCAATAACACAAAGAATATATGATCCCATAGGTTTCTTATGTCCGATTACATTAGTACCTCGAATTATTATACAAGAAATGTGGAGAAGAAAACTAGACTGGGATGAAGACGTTCCAAAGGATATAAGAAAAAGATTTCTCAAATGGTATGAAAATATTTCATACATTAAAGACTGTCGAGTACCTAGGCGAATATCAAAAGAAACATTATATAACTGTAAGATTTCTTTGCACACGTTTTGTGATGCATGTAAGGATGGGATTACAACATGTATCTTCTTGAGAGCTGAAGGTACTAACAAAATGGTTTCAGTCCAGTTATTAGCTGCCAAATCACGAGTGGCTCCCACACAAAAAATGACGATACCTCGATTAGAGCTAGTATCGACGTTAATTGGTACAAGATTAGCTACAGAAACGAAGAAAGGTTTGGACATCCATATTGATGAAGAATATTTCTGGACCGACTCTAGTGTTGTTTTATGTTGGATCAAAAAAGAACTTCCGTGGAACACCTTCGTCGGTAATAGAGTAAAAGAAATAAGAGAATTTTCTTGTCCAGAAAATTGGCATCATATACCAGGAGAATATAACTGGGCCGATATAGCTTCAAGAGGTTGCGATGCAAAACAGCTACATGACTTAAGATGGTATGAAGGTCCCTTATGGCTTAAAAACAGTCAAAAAAATTGGCCAAAGTCGACTATACAAGTAAATGAGTCTGAAGCGGTAAAAGAATTAAAAAAGGATTACAGTATAAATATATGTTCGAAAGATAGTTTTTTACAAAAATTTTCTTATTTTTCTAGTTATTTTAAAATAATACGCACATTGGGGTGGATATATAGATTTATTCGTAATATAAAACAAAAGACGAATAAATGTAAAGGAGAATTGACATACGAAGAATTCGAAGAAGCTGAAAAGAAAATGATTTTATTAATACAAAATGAAAATAGAGAATTTATATACAAAAAATGTTCTAACTACAAACTAATCTACGAAATGGATGGATTAATAAGAGTAGATACAAAACTTACATTAGGAAACTTTCCAGAAGGTGTAAAGAAACCTTTAGTATTACCTTCAAATAACTTCATCGTAAGGCGAATGATAGAAGAAACTCATAAAAGACTTCAACATGCCGGAAGTAATATTGTCATTGCAGATGTTAGACAAAGATTTTGGGTTATTGGTATTAGACTAACAACTAAATCTATAATATCGAAATGTGTGATATGCAGAAGATTTAATGCAAAACGTATAGAAGCACCACCAGCTCCACTACCTTTGGATCGAATAAATTGCTCTGCTACTTTCGAAGTAACAGGAGTAGATTTGGCCGGACCACTATATTTACGTGGCGGCGAGAAGTGCTGGGTTGTATTTTACACATGTGCAGTATACAGAGCAGTGCATTTCGAACTGACAAAAAGTCTATCAACATCGGATTTTTTAGGAACGTTACGAAGATTTATTGCTCGTCGCGGAAGGGTGAAAGTGATAATGTCAGATAACGGCACAAACTTTATTGGAGCTAACAATTTGCTGAAAGAAATTGATTGGAACGAAGTACATAGATATTCCAATATTTTACGAATCAAATGGAAGTTCAATGTGCCTACAGCTGCTTGGTGGGGAGGTTATTGGGAACGTCTGATCAAGATCATGAAGGATTTGTTAAAAAGAATACTAGGAAAACGTTCAGTTACGTATGAAGAAATGCAAACAATTCTTTGTGATTGTGAATCTACAATGAATGGACGCCCATTGCCATATATAGAAGATGAAAAAACGTCTTCACTAGAACCACTAACCCCGAATTGTTTTTTACAGCAGTTACCTTCAACAAATGTATCCGACTTAGATCAAATTGACAGAAGTCATTTAAATATTCGCTTGCGTTATATGCAAAATATACGTGACGATTTCAGACAGAGATTTCGCAAGGAATATTTAACTTGCTTACTACAGAAGGGTACGAACAAAGCAAATGACTTGGGAGTTGGAGATATAGTGATCGTAGAGACTACCGATAAGAGACTGAATTGGCCACTAGGCTTAATAATAGAAATGTATGACGGAAAAGATGGTGTTCAAAGGGTTGCCAAATTGAAAACAGCTATGGGAATAAGAATCAGACCAATACAAAACCTGTTCAAACTAGAAGTGTCTTCAAATGCTGTAAAATCTTCTAGTGAGCTAAGAACTCGTAGTGGTAGGATTGTAAAGGTACCTATGCGTCTTGGTATATCTTACTAACCCCTTTTCTGTCAGTATTTCTTCCAATTTTTCGGTGTAGAGGATGTTGAAAACCTCTTTTTAGTTTGTTTTTTTATATTTGATTTGAATTTTATGACAGCGCTTGTCTTTGAAGAAGAACAATGGAAGTAAGTCGAAAAATATAATTGTTTCGTAAAATATATTAGTTTTCCTTTAATTTCCAACACTGCTTATGTTACGGATACTAGATGATGGATAAATATATATTTAATAGATGAATACATATAAATATTCTGAATATATATAAACGTCTGAGGATATTTATTTATTTATTATCTAAGACTAGAGAACAACTGCCTGAATATTCATCACCCAAACATTGCTCCCACCGGGGATCGAACCCAGAACCTCTCGAGATGGCGACGCCTTGAGACCGGCGCGTACAGACCACTCGACTACGGAGGTCGTCATAAAGGAGGTATTATATTTTATGTATAGATATAGATTTGAAGAGCTCGGTTAGCTTATCGATTTGCTTTGGTTTCTATAGCGAAAATAGGCTTTGGTAAGTTACCGTACAGTGAACAAGCGATATGCAGTATATTATATTATTACATGAACAGTAGTTACAGACTAGGTAGTTCGCAGTTGACCATTCGTTTTCACGCATTTATATTTATTATTAAAAACCACTGACTTTACCTAATAACTTTTTAAAATAAAACTTAAAGTAAAAAATCTACTGGTCGACCGAGAGCCGAGAAATTAGTAAATCGACAGGAATTAGTTGATCAACATTTAAACTAACAACAAAGAGAGAACGTATTCCTTCCTTGGACCGGCCACCACTCTACAATTATTCCGGTGTTGTAGACGTCTATTGGCGACGGTGATCACTTACGGTCAGGTGAGCCGTCCTCCTCCATTTGCACATCCATTTTCAGGGTGTAAAGACAGTTTACTACTCAATTACCAATCCAAACATATAATAAAAATGTAGAGGTCGAATGTCTGTACATAGAAAAAAAATGCTTTAAATCATGCAAAAAGAACGAATATACAATTTTTTTTGTTTCTGTGTCTGTTTGTACGGGCTAATCTTCGAAATGGCTGGAGCGATTTCAATGAAATTTTGCATAGTGATACCTTACATCTCTAGTCAACATCTTAGATAAAAAAAAAAAGATAGATTCCGAAAAATTAAAGGGTTCCTGTGGGAAAGTTAAAAACTATGTTAACCACTGACGAAGTCGCGGGCAACAGCTAGTCTACCATACATTTTTGTCACACTTATATGTATTTCGTTAGTCCCACGTTTTTGGAGGCAAGCCTATTGTCATCTTTTAACATTATTATGGATTATAACATAATGTTTGGTATCTTTCAATATTCCTGTTTTTTTTTTCAGGGACATTCGAGTGCGTACCAACCCGAAGATCCTGCGGCGAAGCGTCCTCGCATGTAAACTGCAAAAAAACCTAATCACGAACAGCTGAATTAAAAAGTGAAATAAACATCTGAACACACGCATTCTAAATACTTTATTGAAACATAATAAATATGAAGACTAGGAACAATTGTTTATCAAGAGCCGGTTTCTCTCATTTATTAAGAAAGTGAATTTGCTCTCTTCTTATTAATCTAAGTATTAAGTCCATATTAGTCTAAATAAAAATAAGATAATAAAGAAAATCTATGTATTACTGTGTATTATGAAGAAAGAAACAACTGTCCCGGAAAACGCCATAAAAAAGAACTATTAGGTCCTTACCTATGAAATTGGTGTTTTGTATGGAGATTTTGGGGATGTCTGCATTTTACATACTAACATTTTATCAGTTTTCTTCACAACGACAAATCCAGAGATAATAATATTTGTCATGTATCATTAGACAAGCTTTAGCAATATGTGTGTGAACACGCTTGATAAAAATTATTCATCGTTTTTATATTAATGAAAATCAAATGATGTATTCGGGAGGCAGTAAAAAATAATTGTCTTTGTGTCTAATTTTAACACAATTAAACTTTATTAAATTAAATAATACGAGCTCAAATATATAGTCTATTTTTAGAAGAGGCAATTATTTTATAAGAATGTTCTGAAACTAAATAGTTACGAACAAATTGCTAATACAGAATAAAAACACCAATTTTATAGGTAAGGACCCAATATTTTCGATATTTGGACCGCGAAATTGATAGATACTCATAAAAGACCGAGTTCTATGAAGATCGAAGTGCGTATGAGTTCGCTCTGAAGAAAGGGGTTTTCTACACAAATTACTTATTTTATTTCACAAATACAACTGCATTTCTCCAAGTTCGTGTTTAGGTTTTGATGATGGAAGCAAGCGATGCAAAGGAGACTAATGGCCAATTGCAGGAAATTTTCAACCTAGTTTAAATCTCGATATTGTCAATTTTTGACATAAAAATGAAAAAATCGAGTTTTAAATCTCGATTCAAATTTCCTGCAAATGGGCTTAGGCATGCTTAACAATGCGGCAACATTCTGGCATCAGGGTTGAAGAATATTAAGTTGTTCAAGGGTATGCACTTCGAAGTTTATTGTCTTATTGACATTCGTAGAATCAAATCATTTCTCATTCTATGTGTCAATAGTCAGTTAGATAATCATATTTAGGGTCTATACCAGTGAACTAGCCCCATTCAGCATTTGTCTATTAGAAAACGTCAGTTTTTATGGAACATTTTAGCTTTCCGTGTCCGTTAAGCCTCTCAGAAAAAAATGACGTTTTACATAAAAATTTGAATGGCGCTGAATAAATGTGAGTCCCTTAAGGGTGAATTAGCAAATATCAATTGAAAAGGACACTATTTTTCTTAGATGCTACGAAAGCGACGTCTATTTGATAAAACAATTTGAACAACAATTGCTCAATTTTCGATCGATTTCAAATTCACCCTTTTTTAGGTTTAAGCTGGTGAACCGAGTCTTTCTTACTCTGTCCATTATTTATAATTATCTATACCTACTGAGAACTTGGTTGAAATGTGTCTATTGACCTGTATGTTCTGTCTGTCTTTCTGTTAACGCATTGCAACTGTTTCTAACTATTCCAAAGCCTATACATATGGAATCAATATCACAGCCCACAATCCATACGTTTCTCCAAAGCAAGGCCTGTACAGCAGTGACATGAAGATATAGTCTGAAGATGATAAAGTTTTGAATTAGTTTAGCGACAATAAATGTTTGTGGTTTTCTCTAACGCAGGAAATACATTCTTGAAAACAAATGAAACTTTTCGGCAGTTTTTTCCCGACTAACCGAATCCTTGTGAGAGTAAAGCCGGACTTTTATTCGCTCAACAGTTCACTCAACGCGGCCAGGATCGTATCGGTACTATCGACCGTATATCAAAAAAGGCATTTTTAGTTGCATATTTCATTTTCACGACGCATGCTCCTAGTCATTAAAGGTGACTATTGCGGTGACTGAGATGTTGGATGTGTTCCCAATGATTTCGTTTGGCAAAATTTTCAATTTTTCGGATTAATGATGTGCAAAGTTTGTCCAGCGGTTAACTGTATTTTAGTCAGGATTTGAAAATTACACTCAGATGTATTAACGAATTTTTCGGAAATTGAAATAGATAGATTTTTTTTAATTTTTAATCTCTTTGATGACCTAAAGAATATGTAAAATAAATAAATTCACAAGGAAATGTTTATAATATTTTGTTGCAACCTTGATCTATGTCACTCTTACCGCCTTCTGCGTTCACCAAGTCATAATATTCAGTAGCGGCTTAGAACGTAGACACTTAATATATATATTATATAAGCTGTAGGTGATGTTCACCTTTTGCACGTCTGCATTTTCTGAGAGCTTTTAACGCTAAACTTTTTCCTGTTAATTTTACTTTTTTCTTACAAAAAAATATATTTTCCTAAGCTTCTAAAGAAATTCGTGGCGTTCAAAAGGTAAGGATCGATAACATATTAACTAGATAATAGGTAGGTAACTTAAAAAAACACACTACGCATGGGCGACACTCACACATATGCGCAACGCATTGTCCACTAGCCATGGTATTACCGTGCCATGATAGACTTGTCAACTGGAAGCAACCTTGTAAAACTACGCGGATTAAGTATTGCCGCCATTTTAGTATATTTAACCAATATATTTAAAATAATTGTAATAGAAATTTTCAATACATCTCAGTAGTAGTTAGTTATTAGAATAGTAATTTATTGTGATTAATTATACTGTTAAAACAGTATTCTTTACCTGTTATTGTAATTCAATAAAGATAATAACTAAATTGGTGTTTTATTTAACTTTCTCCACACACACACCACATAATTCGTAAATTAATATGAACAAAACAACTGTAAACAGGTCACAATAAGATTAATTTTTCAGTAGTAGATTAGATCAATTAGATGAGGAGCTCAGTGGCGTAGTGGTTAGTACGCTTTGGCTTTCGATTGAAAACAAAGCTGCTTTCGCCATGGTCAGGCTGTAGATGGGTGACCAAAACTTTGTGATCTCGAGCTACACCGTGCTTCGGAAGGCACGTTAAGTCGTTGGTCCGGGTGGCTATTGCGACTGTTTTTACCTACCAACCCGCATTGGGCTAGCGTGGTGGTGTGACGGCCCATACGGCTGAGAACAACTATATTTTTCTCTTTATTTATGATTTTAAAACTTGGTATCTACTTACCAAACAATCTTGACTTAAAATTATTTTCATTTTCATCTCAATTCATGTCGTAGGACCCGTACATAGAAACGACATAAGATACCCACTTACAAGCTCAAACAGTGCAGTCCTATTCAAATTGTACATATGACTGTAAGTGATGCCACACACACGAAGGATCTTAAGACCACCTGTATTGCCTAGGAAATAAAAGCTCTTTTGTTGTTTCAAAGCAAAATCTTTACGTGTAATAAAATAAACATTTTATTGGGTCCATACCTATGAAATTGGTGTTTTTTTTCTCTCTTAGTATTTTGTCTGTAACTATTAAGATTCAGAGTATTCCTAAAAAATAATTACCTCGTCTAAAAATAGACTATATTTTTGAGCTCTTTTGATATGTTTTGATAATTTGTTGTAAGTTTAATTGTGTTAAAATTGGACACGGAGACAACTCTTTTTAAGTGCCTTCCGAATACATCATTTTATTTGCATTCACTTGAAAACGATAAATAATTTTTATGAAGTGTGATATTACACATATTACGAAAGCTTGTCTAATGATAGATGCCAAATATTATTATCTTTGGATTTGTCGTTGTAAAAAAAACTGCAAAAATTTTAGTATGGAAAATGCAGAATTCCCCTAAATCTCCATACAAAAAACCAATTTCATAGGTAAGGATCTAATATTTATCTTGCAGTGTATCTCGTGTGTTAGGGTGCAATTGCCACTTAATTTTGAATAATAATAATATCGTTTATTTTCTAATACAACCTAAAACAGTTGTTACTTAATATTACAATAAGAAAACAGTAAGTATTTGTCTTAAATATTGAAGGCATGCAAATATTGAATGGTCATATAAGTACATAATGTCAGTTTGAGAAATACAGTTTAATATCAATTATGTAAAAGGCCTATTAATTAATGTCAATACAGATTTATGTCAACTATATATTTAAAAAAAATTTAAGAAACTAATTTGACCAAAATAACTACAGTAGAAATTTAAAATGTCATTGTATTTCTTACGACAAAATCTAGCTGCTCTTTACAGAGTAAAAACATTTATATTTATTTATTTAGAGCTAACGGTGGAATGCATTTTTTTTTAATATATTTTTTTCATAAGAAAAGGTCCTTAAGTCTTGTGTTATAAACCTTCATTGCCATGCAATTTTATTTATTGAAGATTATCATCCGATTGAGTTAAAATCTCAGAGTAAACAGAACTGGAGTAGCCTTTGTCTAACATTCCCCTCTGCCAAATGCACAAGCATCGGATGCTTGCACGTTTAATAAAACTAGTTGAGCCGCCATTTTAACAGCCATAACATTGTAAGCGTTGCGGCGAACAGAGCTCCCGCAAAAATGCCTGCCTGTGCTGTTTTTTGTTGTAAAAATAAATAGAAAACATCGAGTATGCTAAAAGATGGTGTCACCTTTTATTTGTAATTATAATTTTTAAGATTTTGTGATTATTTAATTCATTATTTCATGTTTTAGAATTCTAAGATTTCAAATTTCGAACGCTAGTCTCGTGGGGAGTGCGGCTGTGACGTTGTCAAAACGCACACCCCACGAGACTACGAGACTATTTTAAGCGTGTGTGCGTGAAATTTTAATTTGTATGTCGAATTATGCATGTGTGCATTTGTAAAAACCTTGTAAAAACAGTTAAAGTTATTGTTTATGTGTGCTGGCTTTGAGTGTAGTGGTAACCTCACCCCCCGCAAGAAATGGCAGAAAAAATGTTTAAGAAATTGACTAATAATGGCTACTCCAGTTCTGTTTACTCTGAGGTTAAAATCGACCCACGGTTTGTTTATACATATATGCATTGTTAGCTGACGTCAATCAAACCCCAATATTACCTGAGCTAATATCGGAACATTCAAGGTGGAATAGTTATATTCAATAAGCTCTTTCATAACAGATATTTTCATCCGATTGATCTGAAATTTTCTACCCACGTTTTGTTTAGATAAAATGCATGGGTAGTTGGGTAAATGTTGGGTAGTTGTTTGACGTCATTCAGATTTCAAGTATCTATTTCATCTAAATTGCATAGTTTTAAAATACATAACATTTATTATTATCATTATTATTATCTAAAGGGTTAACACCCACAATTTGCCAGATATGTAAGATCCCCAGATAAAGGTGATTTTCCACCAGAAGATTCACCACGCGCAAGCTCGCGATAACTATTAACGGTAGATAATTTTCAGTGGAAAAGGGTCAGTGCAATTTCAATTCTCTTCTCGCCCCGTGGAAAATCACCTTATCAGTGTCATGTGTCATAAAATAGACGCCAATTTTACGATCGAGCGATTCTACGTAACCAATGCTATTTTTATTTATTTTTTTATATTTAAGAGTCTGACATCAATAATCTAGGTCGAAGTACCCACCCACACTAGGCCAGTAATTTCGTTAGTCCCACGTTACAAGGGGGCAGCCTATTTCCGTTAGCGGGTACCATAGAAAATCCTTAACTAATTTGTCATTGAAAACAAAATTCCGACAGCCAGATGTTACATGCCACAATGAATCGCTTCTCTGGTCTAGTGGGTGACACCACCGTGTGTAGATCCGGAGGACCTGGGTTCGACCCACGGGAGCAGGAGTTTTTCTGCCCGGTTTGGTTGGTGGTAGGGCTTCTAAGCCCGCCCGGCCCGTCTTACCTAAATCTGTCGCTATAATAAAAATGTTATAAGCATTTTGTGTTCCGGCAATTAGAGGTAAGATAGCCAGTTCCTTAGTTGTTGAGGATTACAGGTGAAGCTTGCTTCCACCTTCGGCCTTATCGTCACTTATCATCAGGTGAGATGAAGACCAAGAGCTTGCCTTTCATATCTAAAAAAAAATAAGACAGTTACCTATTCGTCGAATAATGCCTGTATGTAAGGATTAAAAAATCGGCCCTAAATAGAATTTCTGCAGTTTAAGCAAAAGTTTATGGGTTATATTAAAGATGTTATAAATTAATTAAACATTTGGTGGGGTACCAAATATTTCAATCAACATGCGTCATTTTAATTGGACGTCGTATCCGATAATTATACGTATTTACTCTATTGTCAGCATCGCTTTCCGACTGATACACTATATTGCAGAGCATGGAGCAAATCTGTTACGCTGTTACTGAATGATGTTATTGGACAGACATTGATTTCAATATGAATGACTGTATTTGAATGACATTGTTACATTCAAATAAAATTTGAAAATACGTTCGATCGTAATATAATTTGATTTATTGATCACATTGTGACAGATGCAGGAACTCCAAAGCCAAAGGTTATATATTATTTCTATGCTCAGAAATAAGGCACTGGCTGTCATTATTTTGTCACAACTGTATCAAATGATAAAAATAGGTAAATAACACAAACACAAAAAAAAGTATTGAAATATTTTTTTCGGTAGAATGTAGGACCATGTGACCCTGCTAGACCGTTTTATCTGCGGAGGATAGCTTGTGACGTGTGGGTGCCGATGTTAAAACAAAAATAACTGCTTGATGTCACTTATTGTATAATTAAGAACTTAAGGCACAACTGGAACAATTTATAAAAAGGTAAATATCACAGTTCATTAAACATAAAACTTAAAGATTATTATAAAAGGTAGGCGTACATATAGTTTCTTGGAAAAGATATTTGAACTTATAACGTTATAGTTAAATAACTTCAATAAATATTATTTTATTTTAACAATTCAATTTATTAATATAAATTTATAAGCGTCGATACAACCGCTCCAGACGTTGACTCTGATAGGAATGAAATTGGAGACCAAAAACAATGAAAAGAGAGACAGATGGTTAATTTAAAAAACAACAAAGAAACAAAGAGGATTTGGCCAGAGAAGAGCGCAATAACAGCAAAGAGTCGCTAATACTGCACCTCGCACCTTGTTACAACTTAAGTCCAGTTTAGATGGGTTATAGAAATAGTTATAGAGCTAGTCGTAGTCACTAGCTACGTGCTACGCCGTAGCTATACGTCTTGAACGCAAACTCAATTAAAACTCTATAAAATAATAATAACACTATCCAATACCTCAAAATACCGAGACGAGGGGCGGTACGAGAGTACCGACAGTACCGATTTTACCGATTTATTTTAGTATTTACGAGTATAGCAATATAATGCAATATAAGCAATAGCGTCTCGTCCTCAGCCAATATACGTCCCACTGCTGGGCACAGGCCTTCCTCATGGAGAAACACATGAGGAGTATGGGCCGTAACCACCACGCTGGCCCAATACGGGTTGGTACGAAGGAGCTCGAGATCACAAAGATTTGATCACCCATCCATGGCCTGACCATGGCGAAGGTAGCTTTGTTTTCAATTGAAAGCCAAAGCGTAATAACCACCACGCCACTGAACTCCTCAGTGTCTTAATGGTTAGAATTTATTGTAGCCTTCTAATCGATGTGCTTAAGTTTTAGGGATATTTCATAGGTACGCTGGCCGCCAGCGCTGGCCAACAGCGCCAGCAAGATTTCCATACATTTTGACATAACACACATCTACAAAATCTAGGGATATTTATATAACAGCAAATACCTAAAACTCTATGAAGAATTTTAGTATTCAATAAATGGAAGACATACTAGGGTCATTTAATGGTCTTAAATAAAAAATAATACAAAATGTTTTTCTTTATTATATCATTTTTTAATTTTTTCAAACATTGTAGAACATTTGTATGACAAGAAACTTTTGTTTATTATTAAAAACTATTAATTGTTATTAAAATAAAAAATAAACTAATGAAATCTGATTCTTAATTATCAGTGTCACCAGTGTATTATTAGTAATTTAAGCGCGCGCGCGTGACCGGTGCGGGCGGCCAGCATACCTATGAAACTACCCTTAAACGTATTTTTGTTAATTAGCAGACTTGGGGCTCAGTGAAAATAGTTATCCGCTAGTCGTATCTACAGCAAGCTACGTGCTACACCAATCCGCAGCTACGTCACCATCAGCAAGTGTGCCTAGCCGGACTGCTGACCAGAGCGACTCCTGAGGTTGAAGTCCTGCAGCCTGAAAGATCAAGTGTGCATGCTTCTTAGCCCAGCAGGAGCTCGGATTACTTTTCTGAAGTTAACCACTTCTTACACAATAATAAATTAATTATATTTATAATACATTTGCTCGTAAAGGGTCTCTTATTTCACCAATTTCAATGTCATAATCTATCACATTACGTACTTGTGCGATAATGTAAAGTAAAACGCACAGTTTATGATGTTCCGTCTAAAAACGAACGATACGATCTTAGCAAAGAGTTTTTATGTCAGAAAGGTAGTCAACATAAAATTACCTTTGGGAGATGAAATATAAAATTTAAACATTTAATTCTTTAATTTCATTTACAAATTGTAATATTTTTTATAACTGCTTTAACACGTGATTAATAGTAGATTAGTAGCCAAGGGCTGTAAGGCATCAATTGCAGCCAGATATATTTAGACGCACGAGCGCAGCGAGGGCGCTTATAGTTCGAGGGTGCAATTGATGCTTACACCCGAGCTAACTACTCTGCTTTACATCTCGATTGTGAGGTAAGTGGAAAAAAAGGCATTACAAGAATAAATAAATTTATTTTCAAGAACTAAATTTAGCTTCGCCGTTCGATATTCAAAATTGATGAAAATAGCGAAGCGTCCTCTTTTGTCATTGGGCTGAATGCATGATGTCTAGTGCCAGTAAGATGGTTAGATGTACGCGAACTTTTTGAAAGAGTTTTTTTTTTAATTACTTACCGCCCTAGGGCGTTTCTAGCTACATTATTAACCTAGGGCGGTAATTGATCACTTACAACCCGCATCTGAGGGTATTAAGGACCTACTTACCGAACATGAGAGATGTAAAGATTTATTAGTATAGGAATATCTGAGTTTTATTTATTTCCTCGCAAATATAAAACGTCGTATGACATACGTGCGGTTTGATAATGACAGCATCTGCCTTCTTATAGCCCTCACCTACAGCTCGGGCTAACAATATCGCCTCGGCTGTAATTTTCAACTTACCACACTTATATCATAATGTACTATTAAATAAACATTGTGTTTTACAAAGGGGGGCCTTATAATAAATTAAGGAAAGTGCAACGCATTTATAAATATAGGTAAATTTTATAGCACATACTAGGTCATATAGTTTGCCAAGTAATATGAAATCAGTAAAGTCAAATTAAGCTAGTTTCTAATTGTTTTAAGTTTTAATTGACAAAGGGTTCGTCAAAGTACCTGCAACTGCAAGGCGCTGAGAACTTGACGCAACTTTGTGCAAAGGAACAGCTAATTATAATAGATTGGAAACTGTACAGGGAGCAACTAAAGTCGCACAACACACAAAATTTACGAATTGATTGTCAAATTTGATTCAGAATATCGTTAAAGGAAATTCATTTACCAGGGAAATTTAACGTTACTGATAAATAATTTAGGATACATGACATTTGATATTCCTATTTCAATTTAGAGGTACTTTGATTTCGAGCATTCAATTACACGTCAGGTGCATTGATGTTACACGTTGTATCATACATAACAAAGGCGCCTTGATATGCTTGGTTCTCATTCACTTGATATCTGTAACACTACACTCGAATGCATCCGGTGATGGAGCACCTTATACCCACGAGTAAATAGATATTTAATATTGTCATTACAAGAGAACAAAGTTGCTTTTTAACCAAGTTCAATTTTGATGACCGAACAAACGAAAGATTTCATAGAATTCTGAGCGTTATTAGCTAGGGAATCAAAAGAGCACGAGGTGTAAAATCTCTGAACTCCACGCAACACGTAACTTTTCATCTCTCCTCCCTCCTCAAGATTTATAAAAAAACCCACTGAATGTTACGAATCACTGACGTAATTTTAAGACGGGAGATCAGAACTGATTGAAAAATAGCCGCCGATACCCCTTCGTCAAAAATCACACAACGAAGCATTTTTTAAAGTTTCTGCAGCCATTGTGACGCTAGCTAGGGGATGTGAAAATGGTGAAAATAGACGGCTTGAAGAGGTTATCTCTGTTATATTTAATATATTATTCAAAATCAAACGCACAACTGGAACAAATTATAAAAGGTAAATAACACTGAACTAAGACTTAAAGAATCTCATAAAAGGTTGGGCTACTTACAGTAGTGCCTTGGTAAAGATATGTGAACATTTATCGTTATAGTTTTATTTAATGTATATGTATATAATCAATAATTATGTTTATAGGCGTCGAGAGAACCGCTCCAGACGGTAACTCAGATAGGAATGAGACATTGGAGACCAAAACAATGAAATGGAAACTGACAGTTACTTAATTTAAAAACGGAAACAGAGAGTAAATGGCCAGAGAAGAGAGAGAGAGAGAGAAATAGCGTCTCATTAAGAGACTAGTGGGCAGCGGCCAACCCCGACGTTTAGTCTCCACGCCACCCGTGAGAAATATATCAGATAAATAGAATTATTCCTGGCCATCTCTGAATTTTCCGCTGCGGCCAAAAGCTCGAGTGTGTTAGCTCATCCCTAATAGGATTAATTCCCGGAGCGAGTGCTCGCCGCATATGTAACGTCCCTCCACTGAGTGGGGGGGAATACATTTTAGGAACTATATTTAGTGCTCGTTACCAGTTGCTTTTGTAATACAGTGCTGCTGCCCTACTCTCAAACTAAATTTCAATGAATCTAAATTGGAGTTTTGATTGTACATATAAAGCTTGCAAAGAAAAACTTTCTCGGCTATGCCCATTCCTGTATTTAGTTCTAGTAACCTAACTATTGATTTTGTATTTTTTTTTTTTTTTTTGGCATTACTCCTGAACACAATTTGGCCACAACTGAGGGGAGGTCCTTGTGTGTTTCCCATAAGGAAATTCAATCTAGCTTTCAGACTTGTGGGTTATAGGCATAAACTATATAATTATTCTTTCTTTCTATAAAAAACTAGTAGTCAGTAATTTGAAGGAATGTCTACTTACCATCGGAATAATTGGTGGGGCAAAATTTATGTAAAATTGTCAAGAAGGAGAAGAAGAATTCGCTATACAAATCGTCGCAATGTACCCCATACCATGTTACATTGCACGTTACGTTTCACCAGTCTCTACACACCATTAGTACTCCTAAAGGGGTGGTAAAGGGTAACCATATTAGCAAACTGTAATCTTCTAGCATAGAAATCGAAAGGACTCAGCGCGCGGTTCTCAAAGTCTCGTGCAGGAGACCCATCAGGTACAGGTCAGACGAGTGGTCAACAAGGTGAGGCAGCTTTTTGTTTTTTTTTACTGAGAGTAATGACAAATACATTATAAACGTGTAACGAGGCGCTATATCAGTACTAGCGACTCTTTACTGCTATCGCGTTTTCTCTGGCCATTTTCTCTGGCCATTTTCTCTTTGTTTCTTTTTCATTGTTTTTCATCTCCAATTTTCATTCCTATCAGAGTCAGCGTCTAAAGCGGTTGTCTCGGCGCCTAAATATATACTAAATACAAATTGTAAACACAATAAACTATAACAAAACAGTACCAAGGCAGCTTTCGATATCGTAAACGGAGCTACCTACGCCTTGGTCAGGCCATGGATGGGTGACCAAAAAGTATTTCGAAAGGGACGTTAAGCCGTTGGCCCCGGTCACAACCGTTTCTACCCACCAACCCCTTATTGTGCTATTGTGGTGGTGTAACGGCCCATACTCCTCATGTTTCTCCATTAAGAAGATCTGTGCCCAGCATTGGGACTTACATAGGCTGAAGACAGGACGCTACAGGGATTAAAATGAAGGGGCATCAAAGATACCAAACTCCTTGCTAACTGGCCGCATGGGCCTCTCGCCAAGAAACCAAAACCAAAAGACTATCGGAAACAGTTTAAAAGAAGAAAAAAAAAAACTACGCGCGCTGTGCCCGTGCAATGTGCATTTTATAACGTATTATTACATGAAAAAATAAAAGAATACTACCACCCCATCTCTTCCCTTGGGTGTCGTAAAAGAAAGAAAGAATGCGTTTATTGGCTTACATATAATAACACATACATGTAATTAAAAAATAGGATAACAGGCCAACTAGGTCTCTGCCTCAGCATAATGCCACAGTGACCAACACCGCGGTGGCGCTGGAATTTTGGCAGGACCTACATTATTAAAAAACTTTAATGTAGACCTCAATATAATAACACAAAAAAAATAACAAACAAGATAATGGCTGTAATGAGCTTAGTTCCCTTTTCCTGCCAAAAAGGAAGAATAAAAAAAAAACATATGAAAATATAATCTGTGTGAAACTCCAAATAAATCTGTGACCAAATCATAAACCAAATGGAGAGTTTGGCGGCATTTGACTAATGGTGGACGTGATTTTAATTTCGATGATTGTAATATTGTCTCAGAGTGGATATTGTTACGTAAAATCAGTGTAGTTTTGTGTAATAAGTGTCCGTGATGATGTGCAATGTTGAGGATTATCGAAATAAGCGTCAAGTGGTGTGAAAAGCGATGAGTTTTTTATCGTGGTAATCCACCTCATTCAAGTAGCACCACAGTGTCTGCCATCGATCGTTTGGCGCCAAACTTTCCCAAGATGCATTGAAATGTATTACACTTGCATTTCAATGCAACTACTGAAGAAATAAAAATACTGAAGACATGGCTGTATGGGCTTCATTCCCTTTGCCTTCGCTACATGGAAGAACTTTACAACAACAACAATAAACCAAATGCATACAATAGTATATTTCATTACTAGTACGGAATGGTTGTCATTGCAAAGAGTTCCAACAAATGTCTACCCGAGCCGAAGGCGAGGGTTGACAGTCGGAACGAGTTGCAATGACGGTTCCGTACGTGTACTGAACGACTATTTTTAATACAGTTGCGAAAAAATGAAGCAATTTAATCAAATTATAAAAACACAATTAACTCAATTAACTAATCATTTATTTCTTATAAAAGTTATAATTCACATATACATTGAAATTGGTACACTTTTTTATACTAACTGGGGAAGTTTTACGTTGCATATTTACTGTTTGAGACAAACTATTATTAATTTAATTTTGGATATTGACTTATATCCACGTTGTTCCTTATTTTCAGCATACTTTTTATCATCGAAAACCTTGACCATAACGTAGAAGGTTTTAATTTTGCTGAGAGTTCGGAAAAGTATGCCAACATAACATTTTCTGAAAAACTATTTGCTTTTTTCTCTTCTTTCCACGCAATAAATTCATCGTATGTAGATATGTAGCGAATTTTTTACTTTTCCGGTAAAATGTTCTCCGAAGCATTTTGTGCAATTATACTGAGTTCCGGTGGAGTTAATTCAAAAAAATTTAGGTCGAAATTACTAATTTTGTGTAAAAAACAACTAAACTCGCAAAGAAAATTTCGGAAAATGGCGCCAACCGTAGAATGTAAGCAGTTTTTTTTCACCCATTCTGGTAGGCAAAGGGAACTGCCCATACAGCCAAGTCTTTAGTACTTAGTATTTTTTATTATAAGAAATGAAATTGAAATTTAATGATATGAAATGAACTGAAACCTTACCTAACTCATTCAATCAATTAATTAATTCTGATATTGGACAAATTAGTATAGGTAGCTTCTTTTTAAAAACAAATAAACCTATTTGCATGAATCGCAAAAACTTCTATGATTTTTTTTAGTTAAAACTTCATGGTTGTTTTTTTTAATAGAAATAATTTTGACAGTTGGGAAAGAAAACGCACGAGTTCGGGAAAGGCAAAAAAAAAGCACGAGTGTGAAATAGCCCAGATCCCGAACGCTACACGTCCCTGCAATACGCCACTTTTTGAGCAACTGTATTAAAAAAAACATACTGCAATTTTAATTAAACTTTTCATACCGTCAGTATTATATTTATACCTAATAAATGAGGATCAGGCACAAACAAGGAGATGACACTAATAAAAACTCCACCGTGGCATCAAGACGTGTAGCGCGTCGTGAAAACTATCGAATAAGTAGATACAAAAGTAATTTTATGATTTCTGCAACATACAAATACAATATACAAATATACTTATACAAAATAAAGATATTTTCTTACGTTTTATAAATGCTTTGACTGTTTTCAGGTCACGCACAGGAGGTGGGAGATCGTTCCAGCAACGTGAAGCTGCAAATCTAAGGCCCGTATTACGGAATTAAACTCAAGCGTAGATCTCTGCTTGAGCACTGTTAGACAGGGATGGCGCTATTGATCCCACATAGCGCCATCCCTTTTTAACTGCGCTCAAGCAGAGATCTACGCTTGAGTTTGGTTCTGAAATACGGGCCTAAAACTACCACGAAATGCTACCGTTCGGTGGTTCTGAGTGACAAACACACTCTTCCCTATACCTTGGTTGATCCTGCGCCCGCACAAGTTTGTCAAAAAGGTATCGAGGTTTTTTTGTATTCAACACGCCAAAAAGCAACGTAGCGAGATGAAGCTTTCTTCTCGCCTCCATATTTAACAAATTAAATATGGAGGCAAGAAGAAAAGGCGACTAATGGACTTAGAACTGCACAACCATCCAACAGCTTATAGCGGCGATGGGCTCACCACCTGTCACGCTGAGCTCATGTACAGTCACTGCTTGGTGAAGCGCGGACTATGGCATTGGACTGCTTTCGCAGTGCTTTTGCCTAGTCTCTGACTTTTCCTTAGGGGATAACAGTCGTGATTATATGTATGTATGTATGTTATTACATGTAAACTATGAGACAAGCGAAAATAATAAATAAATCGAAGATAATAAATATCACGAACGGGCCTACCACCGGCTCCTGCCAAGTCAGGCCCCGACAGGCCCGACACTCATTTGGTCTCCGTACTTCCAAATTTCAAAACGATTACGATCGCACCATTTCGATAATGGTGCGATCTCCATCCAGGCACCAATATGATATTTGTTGGTGTATTGATAGCGTTGATCCCACGAAATAAAATGCTTTTTTTATTATTGGGTTTAGTGTTTGAATAGATTCCTGTAGGCCAATTCACGTAATGAAAATCGTAGCGATATCGCAGTGACTTACACCCAGTTGCAGAAACGAACTTTAAAATTTAATGTCGGCATTATCCCTAATGCTCCATTAAATTTATTTATTGAAGTGTCAAAAGAACACCTTAGCTTAGTTTTTACGTTGCACAAAACGACATTAGCACTAAAGAGACATTAGCTAGAACTATTTTGTGTTCCAATTTTAAATTTAATGAACTTTAAAGTTTTAATGTCTCATTACTAAATGTCGTCTTTAAAAAATCTTTGTGCAACTGAGTGTTAGTCATTGAAGCCTTTTTCGTATTCACGTACGTAACACAAACCGATTTAGAAGTCGCTCTATCGCAATGTCGTCGAACCGTAATCAGCTAAACAATCGTTGTAAAACTACATCTAAAACGTTTACATAAAGGTATTCTGCTAAATAAATGACATTTATTTCAATCGGATGCCAACGATTAAACGTCAAATGTTGCGATTTATATGTCGTTGAAGATAAGTTCATTTTATGGTGCGTGAGTAGTGCTTGTTAGTGTTTAAAAAATAGAAAATTTTAAGATATTAATTAATATGAGCCTTGGCTTAGCATATATAATGCTAGATGAAGCAGAAAATGAAATAAAGTATACAAAAAAGAAAGAAAGAAAATAATTTATTGAACGAAATGACAGAAATGACATTTACAAACACAAGTGTCATAAGTCACAAACAACAAATTATAACCTTACATTGTAAGGTAAATACGATTTGTTCTCATTGTTTTAATGAACAAACGTTTAATAATTATGGAATATAGAAAGTGCTTTGTTCCTACCAGTAAGGTAATTATTACCAATGTAAGTTAATGAACCAAGAACTCAAACTCATAGCGTCGGCTTCACTTCGTAAAATTGCTCAAGATGCAAGCGAAGACTGTCCAGATTTGAACAAGTTACTTGAACAACCTACAAGCAGTAGCAGACCATTGAAAAGAAAACGTGAGGAAATAGTAAAGCCCAGTACTTCTACGTGTACTACCATGCCCACAAAGGTAAAATATATTTTACTGAGAAAAACAATGCTAAAGAAACAGTATAATTAATAGTCGCGAAGATATTTTTATATCTCTATATTATTGATAAATAACATTAATGTTTGTTTTACAGATGAATGTTGCAACACAGTATGAAATAGAAATGGTGCATAAGAGCACTAACTATATAAGTAGAAAACCGCTAACTAATATTGCTACAGAGGAAGTGATATCTTTACAAGACACATCATCTGTGACCACTCCTTTGTTTGGATGTACAACAGAGACTGAGGAATCTATCTACAGTGCATGAATCAAATACGAACTAAAAAACGAACTAACGAAAAATAAGAGTATCTTCCCGTTTAGAAAATTAATGTTAGACACAGTATTTAAGAAACCAAAAATGTATTTAGGATGTTCATGTAGAGAGTTATTAGACATGTAAGAGAGTATGCTTTATTTAAACCTCGCTCTGTAGTGTGAACTATCAGTTTGTACCATATTTGGACGAAATAGTCATGATAGTAAGTGGATTAATCAATTTACAAGGAGAAATAATAAAAAGTTATTGAGTAAAAATGTTTTTATTAACACACTTTCTTTTTTTTCTTTCTAGATAGAAAATATTTTAAAAGATGTTTATTTTTTAACACAACCAAGTAATTCAAAAAATAAACGCCAACAGTGACGTCATCGTAATAAAAAGATCACGTTTTTTCAAAATTCCGTATAAAATTTATTACTTTAAAAATAACGAAAATATTAAAATTAGTTTCTCAAATTGATCTATTTTAACTTTATAAACTCGTATCTGACATTAATTTTGATTCCACTGCGGTTGCCACGGTGAATTTCACTTGGTATTCGGAAAGCAGCGGAAGTCTTAGGGTGGTTTGAAAGGTACGCTGGCTGACAGTGTTAGCGTTTCACAGCCACAAGCGATCGCTATGGAATTAAATGACGTCAAAATGTATGGAAATCTCGCCGGTGGCGGGTGGCGCGGCGCTCCTGCCCCCTTATTCTAAACAATCGGAAACTAAACGAATCACGGTATCTCTATCCTGTCCCTTTTTACCGCGTCAAAATAGAGCGAGACGGGATTTTCCGAATCGAATCCGTGATCCGACGGCTTAGAATAAGGGGGCTGGCCAGCGCTGGCATCTAGCGTACCTATGAAACGTCTCAGAATAATGTCTCGTATATATTGGGTAAGGACCCTATGAAATTGGTGTTTTTATTCTGTCTTAGCAATTTGTCCGTAACTATTAAGTTTCATAACATCTTCATAACATAATTGCCTCTTCTAAAAATAGACCATATATTTGAGCTCGTATTATTTAATTTGATAATTTTTTGTAAGATTAATTGTGTTAAAATTAGACACAAAGACAATTATTTTTAACTGCCTCCCGAATACATCATTTGATTTGCATTAACATAAAAACGATGAATAATTTTTATCAAGCGTGTTCACACACATATTGCTAAAGCTTGTCTAATGATACATGCCAAATATTGTTATCTCTGGATATGTCGTTGTGAAGAAAACTGATAAAATGTTAGTATGTAAAATGCAAAAATCCCCAAAATCTCCATACAAAACACCAATTTCATTTCATACCTAATATACATCTCTAGCTTATGATATTTTGTAATTCATGTGGGAACTGAATGTAAGGATGCATGAAAGAGAACATTGGCTGTGTGTGAGATGTGTGAAAGAGATAGATATAACTTCAGATGGCCATTTTTGCTGTGTGCCTGGTAAGAGGACGACCTAGCTAGGAGTGTAAAATTAAATAAAAGTGTTTAAAGATAATAATCTTTTATTCCGCTTATCCCACATTGTTTAAGATCAAATAGTGCATATAAAATGTTACTAAGGAAAATTAGTTCCATATGTCACCAATAGATGGCGCTGCACGGTGTTGCATCGCGCTAACGTTTACGCGCGGACGAGGTCTCAGGACAAGGCCTCCTGGTAGTTTCGCGAACGGCATAAAAATGTAGTATTTTCTTGACGTTCATAAGTGTATAGTGATATACCCAAGAATTTTATACTGTATGATGGATGCCAAACTCCCATACAATAGCATGAGGCAATGTTCTGTCTCGATCAGTAGGTGTTCCCTCTCAGTCTATCACTTTACTGAATGAGTTTGTCATTTCGTAGTAAAGCTTTCTATTACTACTAATGACGTCACACGAAAATACACACAAATTTCTCAAACAAATACTCTCATTTAATATGTGATTTTTGATATGATTAATGATATGATTGATATGATATGTGACATCCAGGATATCACTCACTTACACAACATAAAACAACGCACGTCATCACCAGTTTTATAATTTTTTATTTAAAATATTGAATTACAAAAATTTATAACAATTTTCAGTCTAGGTGTCAAAATGGCGTAAATATAACAAGTGAGACAGAAACTATGGATAGAAAGAGAGGAAGAGGATATCACAGCCTTATTCATAAATAGTGATAGAATGAGAGGGAACACCTACTAATCGAGACAGAACATTGCCTCATGCTATTGTATGGGAGTTTGGCATCCATATAGAGTATAAAATTCTTGGATATACCTAAATTATTAAATAATTTAATTTTTTTTTTATTAATTTAAGGCTAACAAAACAAATTACAGTCACAAAACAGGTAAATAAAATTTTACAAAAATGAAAGTCCAGACTATCGGAGGGCACGGGAGTGGTCCCGCCAGGTCGAGCGCGAAGCAAACACTGCCGTATCACCCTTTACTGGAACCATTTTGCCACATTTTCAGGCCCCTATTTGAGAACCTCTGGATAAGACCAGAACGCAGAAATTTTCGTCGTCCAGTAAGCTATAATCACATACTTTAAATCCAAAATTTGAAGTCTGTAGGCCTTTTAGTTCCGAAGCTAAGCGAAAGCAAAGTTTCGCATTTACGACACTCACTCATAATCATCAAAATAGAACTAGTACTTCCCATATACTCAGAGAGCTGAAATTTGGTACAGAGTTAGGGTTTAATTGCCACATAAAGGGAAAACTATAAAAACTAGGATAATCGAAGATCTGGAGTACCTGGTGATCCTGATTAGAAAACACAAGAACCCAACCAAACTATTAGAGATTGACCTATACCGCCTTTACAAAAAATATTCAACTTGGTGGGCCGCTTCATATGATGTCAATAATCGAAGCTCTGAAGGTATCTGATGAAGAACACTCAGCTCGTCTCAGCTGTATTAGAGATATAGTAATGCCCCCTTATACTATTGGTCCCTTGTTGGTCTGGTACACAAAAAGAAAATACCAACTGTTTTTCTTGCCTAGCATGTCTTGGGTACTGAGTCTGTGATTGTGTAGGCGATGAGCTAGCCACTTGTTACTACTCTTTCACGATTTTTCATCCGACCAAGCCCAATTTTTGTATGGCTAAATGTGGTCTCAAGGAAAACAGTGCTCCTTGGACTCTGCCTAGCCCTTCGGGAAATGCAGGCGTGATTGTATGTATGTATGCATGTATGTACTATTGGTACATAAAAAATCAATCGAAAAAAAAATATGCCCACGTTTCTACAAAAAGAAGTGAAATCCCACAAAAACACATTCTGTAAAAAACTAGCCATGTCTCGATGGAGCTGCTTGTTTATCTCTAAAAAGTAATGAAATCTAGACAAAGTCGTGCCAAGCCTAAGGTTCTTTACTGCGATTTCTTTATTATTATAGTTAATGTTGTGTGATAAAGTTGACTGGTTTTTAAAATCTTTTAAAAAATTAATATTATACTGTCTCTAATTAATAAAAATATATGATTTTCGTTAAAGCGGACTCAGTAAGCACTTTACATAATTAATCAATGTATCTTCTTAGACTTTACATTTGCCCACAATAAAAAAAAAATTAAAACAACCGTGGACTTACGAGTATTATGTACTACAGCTCTCAAGTCGAATCTCCTTTCAATTTGTTTTTTTCTCACTTATAAGATAATCAATTTCTCTTACCAAAATCATATTGGGTGTTTGAGCAACAGAAAACCAAATATTGTCTGTATGTTTGACACGCATTCTTAAGAACTGCTATATAATTGGTTACTTTTCCACAGATGGTGGTCCTGACCAATATTATAGAAGTTACAAGAAAAACAAAATTTAGCATATTTCCAAAATTTATGTCTCATAGAGCAAGCAGCTTGCTTTGGGCTGGTTGTTAAGGTCTGTGCGTAGTGTCAATTTTTTTTTCTTTATTTTCTCTCTAATAATTATTTTTTCGTTCAGCACTTTGGTAGAGCAAATCCCCAAATCTTCGTGATGGCTGTATAGATTTTTGTACATCTTGTCAGTGATCATCTTGAAGATGATATAGTTATAGTATTTGTATATTGTACTTGTTCTCGAAATAAAAAAGTAGTCACCATTTACTTTTTCCATACTTTTACTTTTTCCACATTTAACATTCAAATATTGAAAATTTTAACACCAATAATGTTATTACAGGGTTACTTATAACATAATGTCATAAGTTCTTAATTAATATTAACTAATTTACTATCTAGAGCAACAGTAATCATTGTCATAAACAAACGTATTTAATATTAAAAGAGCAGAAATGTAGTATCAGTTCTACATCAATAAATATAAACTGATATCCAATTTAAAATAACAGACTTAAAGCGGATTCGACCGAATTCCTTAATAATTAATATAATCTAATTTCCTAAAACAACCGTAATCATGATCATAAACAAAAGTATTTTATATTAAAAAGAGCAGAAACGTACTATCAGTAAAACATCAATAAATACAAACTAATTTCCAATAAAATAATAACAGACTGAGGGCGAATTCGATTAAATATCTTAATTATTAATATTATCTAATTTCCTATCTAGAGCAACACTAATCATGATCATAAACAAAAGTATTTAATATTATAAAGAGCAGAAATGACTTTCAGTAGTACATCAATAAATACTGATTTTCAATAAAAAAATAACAGACTGAGGGCGAATTCGATTAAATACCTTAATTATTAATATTATCTAATTTCCTATCTAGAGCAACAGTAATCATGATCATAAACAAAAGTATTTAATATTATAAAGAGCAGAAATGACTTTCAGTAGTACATCAATAAATACTGATTTTCAATAAAAAAATAACAGACTGAGGGCGAATTCGATTAAATACCTTAATTATTAATATTATCTAATTTCCTATCTAGAGCAACAGTAATCATGATCATAAACAAAAGTATTTAATATTATAATGAGCAGAAATGACTATCAGTTGTACATCAATAAATACAAACTGATTTTCAATAAAAAAATAACAGACTGAGGGCGAATTCGATTAAATATCTTAATTATTAATATTATCTAATTTCCTATCTAGAGCAACAGTAATCATGATCATAAACAAAAGTATTTAATATTATAAAGAGCAGAAATGACTGTCAGTAGTACATCAATAAATACTGATTTTCAATAAAAAAATAACAGTCTGAGGGCGAATTCGATTAAATACCTTAATTATTAATATTATCTAATTTCCTATCTAGAGCAACAGTAATCATGATCATAAAAAAGTATTTAATATTATAAAGAGCAGAAATGACTATCAGTAGTACATCAATAAATACAAACTGATTTTCAATAAAAAAATAACAGACTGAGGGCGAATTCGATTAAATACCTTAATTATTAATATTATCTAATTTCCTATCTAGAGCAACAGTATTCATGATCATAAACAAAAGTATTTAATATTAAAAAGAGCAGAAACGTACTATCAGTAAAACATCAATAAATACAAACTGATTTCCAATAAAAAATAACAGACTGAGGGCGAATTCGATTAAATACCTTAATTATTAATATTATCTAATTTCCTATCTAGAGCAACAGTATTCATGATCATAAACAAAAGTATTTAATATTAAAAAGAAGCAGAAGCAGAAATGACTGATAGTCATGACTGATAGTCATTTCTGCTATTAATAATATAATATTAATCATCATTATGATGATGAAACAAAAGTATTTAATATTAAAAAGAGCGGAAATGACTATCAGTAGTACATCAATAAAAACAAAATGATTTTCAATTAAAAAATAACAGATTTGGGGGGAATTCGACCAAATGCCATGTTACTACATGGGGGTTCAGACCAATGAATGTCCTGAGTACGCGTCGATTTTTGGCCGTGTACGCATCTGACAGGTTTTTTGGTATTGCTACACCACTGTTGCTAATCGAAATTTGGTCGAATTCGCCCTCAATGCATTAGAAGTATGTAGGTAAGTTATATACAAGTATTTGACCTAACTACTACTTACTACTAAAAACAATAAATCTTACAAACTAACATCAATATTTAACTACGTTTTCATTAATTACTTTAAAGTCGATAGAGTTCAACTATAGTCGGGTAAACGATACCACTTTATAAAGAGGTCGCAGGTTCTATTAATTCCTGTTACAGTACAGAAATTGAAATTTAAGGATAGATTTCTAAATATATCCTTTAATTTCAATTTCTACCTAACAATGTGCCCGTGAATGGTATCAGGCCTATCAGTTGTTTCAATGGAATCTAAACATATTATATTTTTCATTAAATTAACGATTCAGGTAGACCTTAGATTATCTTTAAACTAACTATTTGGACTAAAATTTATTTGTGACTAAACTTTATAATAACTTCAAAATTGATTAAATTTGTAGTTTATATTTAAATTAAAAATTTAATAATATTATTATTATCATATTATAATGATTTAGATAAAACAAGGTATATACAAGCCGCTGGCATGGCCGCGCGATTTTAATCCGCATTAAACTCCGCATCGCGGAATTATTTTAAATCGTAGTATGGTAAGGTCTTACAATTCGCCAATTCATTACAATTTCATTGTATATTTTATTCACGGTTAAAGCCGTTGCATAACAGTCTGTTGTTGCCTTACTCGCTTTAGTAATCCATAGAATTATAATTCTAATAGTTACTTAGTCTTTCTCGAATTAATCATAGTAAATGTCAATTTTCTCCAAAAAGGATTCATCACTTTTTTCTAAAGCACCCATAATTCAAGCTCCTTTCACTAACCGGTGTAACCGGCCCTTAGTCGAGATAAATATTCAATAAAAATCATTATTTACTGAGCCATTTGAAATATTTTACTTTTATATCACTATAAAGTTAAGCTCTGGTGGCTCATGTTAAGCTACAAAACAATGTAAAAAGTAAGATAAATATGACAAAGTGCCATATCAACTTTATATGATGATGATCGTAGGCGTTTCGTCTATAGGTACGTTCGAAAAAATACCGATGACTAATAATAGAGTCGTGTAGTAGCGGTTTATTAAAAAACAATTACTACCAACCCATCTCTTCCCTTGGGTGTCGTAGAAGGCGACTAATGGACATAGAACTGCACAACCAACCTATATAGCGGCGACGGCCTCACCGCCTGTCACGCTGAGTGCAGTCATTGCTTGGTAATGCGCGAACTACGGCAGTGGATTCTTTTTGCGGGGTTTTTCCAAGTCTCTGACTAACCTTTAGGGAATAATAGTCGTGATTATATATAATAGGTATATATGTATGTTAATTACAAGGAAGTAGATTTAAACGAAATATATTTTGTCTTGACCACTAAACTCTTGTAAGATCCGTGAACCAATAAACGTGTATGTATAATTAATATTGTAATTTTTTTTCACTCCCGCTTTATTTTGTGAATGTGCTATTTGTGAATCCACACTGTGTAGTTATATACTCTCTTTATTGCAATTCAAAAACAAATACATAAAGCAGGCTGTTTACATATGTTTGCAAGGGCGGACATATCCTTAACAGAGATCTCTGCCTGTCAACCCATGAAAGTAAGTTGAGAAAATAGATTATAGGGGATACAAATGCATAAAGAAGACAATATTGAAAAACATACATACAGTTAGCACTCAGTAATTAGAAAACTAGGTAAGATAGATGTACCGTAGACGGCAGAAAGACGTTCCGAACAAATCAGGACAGCGTCTCTGTGATTGAATGTTCCTTATGATGATTGTCTAAAATCCGTGATTTTGTATTGTTTATCGTGTACTCGTGTCGGAGTAGTTCTTTACTTCTTCATTCAGTTATTCCGCTACCTAATCTACAATGTTAAGATATAAATTATTACAAGATGTTATAAAGTATAGGTTTAGAAAGATATTAGGGATGTCCAAATTACACATGAAAATATAGGATCATATAATTATCTCCAATATTTATAATCCCAATCTGTCTATTATCTATATCACTGTTATTTTTTTGATTTGATGTTTCATTTAATTTATTTTATTATTTGGTTAATGATTACTAAATCTACATAAGAGCGATCAATGATATTAGGATAGTAAGTGTAGTACGTACATTAAATTTTTAAAAATATATTTGGCCTTAAGTTTGGGGTTCATTTAATTTTCACCTCTAGATTATAAAGCAAATGGTTAAGACTATTCGTTTTATAATCAAGGGGGAAAAATACTAATGTAAGGATAATAATATAGTCGCCATTACTTTTCGGCCTATCATTGAATAGGAACTATGAAAATACTTCAAAAGTAAAGATTAACAATATAAAGACTTACACAAATTTACTTACAGTAGGGCTAATTAAATTCGTGAACTTCCAAATTATCACAGTACATTTATACAGACAAATATATTATTCTCTTAGTGACGAAATAACAAAAAAAATACTAGAGTTTTTGTGGACAGATTGAGCTTAAAATGTACTTAACATTTACATTGAAAATAGTCAAAATGGATTCTACAAATATTTTTGATCAGAAATAGGATTATTCCATCTACATTTTCACGAAATCAAAAATAGATCGATTTTGCATCTTTCATAAAGCTGTCTTGAACCACGCTGAATATTTTACCCAGATTTTGTGAATTAAATTCTAGATTTATTTTCAACAGCCTATTTAACAAATTGATACAAGTAAATCAGTTTGTAACGTTTATTCTGTTGAAAATAAATCAAAATTAAAATCAACGTCGTGGTAATCTTCCGGTTCCTCCGTGTAGGCCTCCACGTCTTGGTCCGTGAATAAAGGACCAGACGTGAGGTCCTCCTGAAACAGAACAAAATGAGTTAAGTTTTGATTTTTGGACTTATTCTTGCGCTTTTCAAGTTTACTAACTTGGCAGACCTCTTTACCTACTATGATTTTTGAAAACGATGGATCTACTACGATCCATCGTGGATGGATCTACTTCGATGGATCTACTATTTGTGACCGGTAGAAATATTCCTTATTATTTTCTAATGTTGCCAGCTGATGAGCGACGTTCTGTTGTAGCAAATTAACTGAGTCAATTGAATTGTTATAACGTGTTTTGAATATGTTTGCAAATAAAATGTTATAGTTTTATATCCTTGATTGTAAATATTGCGAGAATTCAACAATGATTATTATCGGTTTTATTTTATTCTCAGCGTGATTAAAACCATAGACTATAAACAAACGTCGTTCATAACCATGGTTTTTGTTTTGATTTAAGGTTTTCATTTCGCTTGTCGATATTTTTGGCGTCCCTTTTTCCCTTTTTCGCTAATTTGAATTAAAGGCTTTTGATTTTAATTCGTCATAAATGTGGGATGGCAGTGCAGTAAAACCAGGATTTTTTTTATTAAAATCTCTTATTTCGCACTTAAGTCTTACGCCGTCTTGCCCTTCAAACGATACAATTCCCTCTCTTTCACTACTAACTACTAAAAAAAGATTCAAAGTAAACGTAGTCATACTTTAACAAACATATGTAATACAACTATTTGAAGTAAAGCTATAATTTTATCATTTCATTGGAATCAATAATCATTTAAACTAAATATAAAAAGAAAGAAACATAATTTTCGTTTCATTTCTGGGTGAACAATTGATTAAGCAATTTAGCTTCAATTGGTTAAGAGCACACCACTAGTTTACGTTTTCCCTTAAATGATATCCCTCAAAATGTCACATAGATCCATTGTTTTAGAGATCAGAGTATAGTAAGTAAAGTGCGATATAAAGGCGTTGCTTTGCGTCGCCGCGGCGTCGCCATAACGCGGCGGGCACACGAGCGCTGCGTCACCGTAACGTTATTCATGTACAAACAGTTTGTTAACCGCCTCTCCTCCTCGCCACCGGGTGTTGATCGGGAGGTCCGGGTTCGATTCCCCATGGGGGCAGTATTTCTGCTCGGTTTGGTTGGTGGTAGGGCTTCTGAGCCCGCCTGGCTAGCTACCACCGTCTTACATAAATCTGTCGCCATAATAACAATGTTATAAGCATTGTTGTGTTCCGGCAATCAGACGTAAGATAGCCAGTTCCTCAGTTGTTGAGGATTACAGGTGAAGCTCGCTTCCACCATCGGCCTTATCGTCACGTACCATCAGGTGAGATGAAGGCCAGGAGCTTAACTGTCATATGTAAAAAAAAAACAAATAAGCGGTGCCGCTCCGTCCGACATCGCAACGCCGTCACCCCCGCCTCGTCACAGACGCTTCACGTTCGGTTTGGATCACGAGTCTCAAAATTACGGCTGTGACGTCACAGTACATGTTAAAAAGTTGACACGATTGGATTTCATACAAATCGTTATACTTGCGTTATATTAGGTGCTTACCTATGAAATTGGTGTTTTGTATGGAGATTTTGGGGATGTCTGCATTTTACATACTAACATTTTATCAGTTTTCTTCACAACTACAAATCCAGAGATGAATGTGTGTGAACGCAACGCTTGATAAAAATTATTCATCGTTTTTATGTTAATGCAAATCAAATGATGTATTCGGGAGGCACTTAAAAAGAGTTGTCTCCGTGTCCAATTTTAACACAATTAAATTTACAACAAATTATTTTATAAGAATGTTCTGAAAGTTATCAGTTACGGACAAATTACTAAGACAGAATAAAAACACCAATTTCATAGGTAAGGACCCAATATAAGTAAAAGTCATGTTAAAGTATATCTGTAGTTGGATTACTGATTCGATTTGGAGCGTCGCGTCTCTTCGCATGTAATAGTGATAAGGATATATTAATTTCCGTGATTTGATTGTTATCTTAGCTGGGAATAGAGACTGGATCTGTTCTACCTACCTCTATAACAATAAATAATTCTTCTATATGTTACGTGCTATCACAATGTCTACTGTTGGCTAGGATCACGAATAAATTAAAAAAATTGCATTGCACTAAAATTCGCTTTAGCCAATAAGAATGACGTGGCGAGATCTAGGAAATGTCCCACCACCGAGATCAAATCTTGTTTTTCAATATCTGATAATGTAATAGTTTAGAGGTCTTTGTCAAGTAACATGTTGGCTTTTTTTAATGAATAGGTAGTTTGAGCACTTTCTGCTCAAAGCTCCACTTAATATTTTGAGGCTCAGGAACACACACACATAAAAATAAAAAGAATATTACGCAAATACATTACTTTCTCAAATTAAACCAAATCTAGTCCAAGATAAGTTTGGTTTTGAAAAACAACGCACAGAAATAGCATGCAAACATTTGCCTGGTGTAGGGATCGAACCCACGACCACTGCAAGGGTAGACGTGCCCCGCGCCGAACTGGCTATCACGAGCCTGGAATCATTCGCTGTAGCGCGCCAGCTCCGCTACCATAGTCTAAGTCATTACCTTTTTAACACTTAATTTGTATAAACCCACCAGATTGACATCAATATCCTCCTGGTATGGATGGATGTCCTGAGGAGCCTCAAGATTTTGGTTTGACTCGGGTTCAGTTTTTTCCATAGTGGCTGAAAACAGGACAAACATATTAACAGTTCTAATGTAAAAAAGGAATGGTTCCTAATTCGCATCTGCCAAAGTGTTGATTTCCCAAATTAATTAGTCAAATTCCAAATTCATCACAGTTACAGTTATATAGTGCAATGTTCAATAGAAAATTTGAATTAAAACATTGCATCATTTAAAATAAATATATACATATTTAAATCAACCCCTTATGTAAAAACTAAAACCTCTTAAATCTAATTCTCAAGATTTTTTAATAACTCTGTTTATTTAGCCTTTAAGAAAATGTTTAAATACATGTTTTATTAAATTAAAAAGGTTCCATATAATCCCAGATATAGATGTGGATGAAAAGCGAGACCTTCCCAACAGAAGTATCTTTGATCACTTAGCGGGAAGCCCCGTTAACAAATTGTTAAAGATTTTTGTTAATTAAGCTACTTTAAAATTTCATTGACTTAGTTTCGAAATCGTTAATCATTCTTAATAGTACATTGCTGGACATCGGTTCTCCAGTATTCAGATGTGGTTAACATCAAAGCTTCGGAGAAAAGCCCACGGAGACGTGTCTTTTGAGAAAATCCGCAACTGATGCACAGGATATAATTAATACCCAAAAGGAAAAAGAGAAGAACTTCTAAATTTTTCCCATAAAAAACATAAATGTAATAAGTCTTCGTTATATCATCGATGTAATGAGTTAGCACAGGCACACGGCAACACTTAATCTGCATTATTAAAAAAAATCCTTCATATAAGTTCCTTCTAACGAATAAAAGTATGTAGTTTCTTTTGCCGTGACATTAAAAAAGTAATATAACATAGTAAGTTACCGCATCGACTTGGTTCATTAAGTGCATTAAGAAAAAACGATAGGTAGCCCGTGTTACGTGTTATAAATAAGAGAAAGGTTCATAACCTTTGAACTTGACCCATTTGTTCATCGCGCATGCGCTCTGATGCAAGTTGTTGTTTACAAATATTAGGTCCTGACCTCCTTCCGTCCTTAAATTGGTGTTTTGTATGGAGATTTTGGGGATGTCTGCATTTTCCATACTAACATTTTTTCAGTTTTCATCACAACGACAAATCCAAAGATAATAATATTTGGCGTGTATCATAAGACAACCTTAAACGATATGTGTGATATCACACTTCATAAAAATTATTTATCGTTTTTAAGTGAATGCAAATCAAATGATGTATTCGGGAGGCACTTAAAAAGAGTTGTCTCCGTGTCCAATTTTAATACAATTAAACTTACAGCAATTTATCAAAATAAATCAAAAGAGCTCAAAAATATGGTCTATTTTAAGAGGAGGTAATTATTTTTTAAGAATACTCTGAAACTTGATAGATACAGACAAAATACTAAGAGAGAAAAAAAACACCAATTTCATAGGTAAGGACCCAATATAATGAATATACAAAGGGTTTAGGCAGAATTTTATTAAGTATTTATGCAAGATTATTTTGTCCAAATTGTAAGTTATAAGACAGTTTAAAGATTTGTAATAAAAATTAATTGTTTTTAGCTACTTTACTGAACAAGACTTTTATTTTCACCTCACCTCGTTCAGTCATGAAAACATATCGTAGATAATTTAAAATCACATTATTTTCATAATTACAATACTAGCTTTTGTCCGCGATTTCGTCCGCGTAGAATACTTGCTTTGAGATAGTGCGATGGTATGTAGCCTATAGCCTTCCTCAATAAATTCAACACTGAAAGATTTTTTCATTGGAACAGTAGCCTCAATTAGTGGAATTGAAAATTTACTCCTACTTTGTTATTAAAAGCAAAATTCATAGTGGCGTAAATTTCTTCTTCATTTTTCAGGGAGGCGTTATTTAAATTATTTAATATTCACCCGTATGGCACCCGTTTACATAGGAATATCGGGATAAAGGTAGCCTATGTCCTTTCTCGGGCCTTTAATCTGTGTACCAAATTTCGGTTAAATTGGTTCAGTAAATTTGACGTGAAACCGAGACAGACAGAGTTACTTTAGCATTTATAATATTAGTATGGATTGCGGTGCAAAATTTTTGATAAAAAATACCTCGTTGTTGTGATGTGAAATTAGTATGTACCTATGTCGCGCTCTGTAGCAATTAAATTGCATTAAGTTCCTTACATTTAGAATCACAGAAATCGTGCCAAACAACTTTGCAACTTGGCATAACAAATATCAGCGTATTGAGAGCCAGCATAGAAAATAAGCGCGGTTCAACGTTACCTCAAAAACGCAACTAGTTTAATGACTTTCATAGGGGTTGCAGACCAAAAACTAAGCTAAGTTAGTTTAACTTAGCTCGCATAGCTGACGTAGTTGTCCATATAGTTCGCTTAGCTCTTAGTCTGCAACCCGTGTCAATATCCGACATGTGTTTGATTACTTACAATTATTATTATTCGATATCACGCCTGTGGGTGAATGATGCAGCTGACTCTTTAATAAGCAGTCCATTTTATACGAGAGTTCCGGGAAGTGAAACTTAGCGTACAAATCAGTTTGTACATCTGGTGCGGAAGCTGTTCCCATCTCCGCCATCCCAGTTGAAGGGGGAGCAATATCCAAAGAGGCAGATGGGCGGTGATCTGCTAGCATCTCCAATGGCTGTTCTTGTGCCGCTGGTGGGAAGGACAGGTGTGGAAGAGACCAGGACGTAGACGGATCTGATGGAGAAGAGTGACTTATATTTGTAGAGTGCGACGTTGATGGGGCTGATGTTTGTCGGTTGATGTCGGTAGCCTGTACTAGTGGCTCATTTCGATATAATCTTGGTCCCAACGGTGGTCCACGGCCGGTTGAAGTCGTTGATTGGTTTGTTCTTGGCAAGCTATGTGATTGTTCTGTGGCCCTGGCAAAATTAAACGCCGACGGATCCACATTACTATCACATCATTGGGAAATACGTCATCTACTAAACGGAGTGCCTCCCAGGTGCGCCACGGAACTGTACGCTGGGAAATCAGCGGAGGAACTATCTTCATTAAAATCATAGACTGATTCTTCATCTTTCTTTTTCTTTTTTTCTTTTTGTTCATGTTTTCCCTTGGTCCTGATAATTCTGCGCTTGCTCATATTTCTGCAACAGAATTTTAACATTATACTAGGATACCATTTCATATTAATATACTCAGAATATATCGAGGCAGAAATGTTCTGAGCATATCCTAAAATACACTCATTTGCAAAAAAACGGGTGGTTTTGATTTTCATTCCTCTTTAAAAAGATACAATACAAAAATGGTTTCAATCGTTTGTACACGTTACTGGCCGGTTTTAAAAATGCCGTGGTATTTAAAAAAGTACGTTCTAAATTCAAATTTTCATTTGATGCTCATTTTTACAGAAAACCCCTTCTTATCCTACATTTTTGGAGCGAAGTTCCAGAAGTTAACATCGACTTGCATAACTTTTATTTAATTTTCATCGATTAATTTCATATCCTTGACTGTCAAAGCTTTATTTATTGCTGTTCGGCTGTATCAAAAATGGTAAAAACTACCAAAATTATCGCGCTGCTTGAAGAGGGTTGCAGGGCGTGTGAGATAAGTACAACCGGCTCCGCAGACCATCAGAGAGCTGAAGAATGTGATTACTGCGGAGTGGAAACGTATTCCGCTAGCAAGTATTCGGGATATACTCGCTAGCATGCCCAGACGAATTCAAGCTGTGATTTTAGCTAGAGGGGGTCACACTCGATACTTAATGCAGATGAACATTTATCTGCTTTTACTTTATTAAATAAAAACAAACAAAAAAACTTTTTCAATATTACTAGCGAACATACACTACTAGTGAGGTTTGGCATTATTTCCCATAAATTGTATCAAAATTTTATGAAATACTGATGAAAACTATTATTTTCTTATTAATTTACCAAATTGTGAGGATAAAAAGATAAAAGTACCTATAATTATCAAACAAAGCAATATTAACATTTGAAAAGGTTCATTGCTTAGGTGCCCGTTTTTTTTGCAAATGAGTTTATTAATATTTTATAGTAACTAATATAGATTTACAATTAAAAAAAATAAACGACATTGTGGATGTTTATACAGATTACTTTAACATATTTACTGTCATATTAAAGTACAGTCAGTCAGTACCAGCATGTTACGTTATGAAAGAAATAAATGAAAATTATAAAAAAAAAAATTCATACAGATTCTTTCTTGTCCCATATTATCTCTACCATTTTATCTTTACACACACACGCTCTAAACATAATGTTTAGAGCGTGTGTGTGTGCGTGTGCGTGCGTTAGTTAGTCGATTAGTTATTAAAAAGTGTTTGACAAAACAATCAAAATACTTTTTAATAACCACTCCTTTTCAAACTTCAACAACAATTATCAAGCAATAAAAATGGAATTAAAAGGCTACACAAAGTTAACTTAATTCTAATGTCACAATGTTTGTGAGACCACAAAAAGAAATGAAAAATATATTTTATACAATATTTTTACCTACGAAACTGAAGTGTGAACTGTTTGTGAGATTTTTCACAAGAACGTAAGTAGAACTTCCTAGAAAATAAATCTTTTAATCTATTTTCAAAAGCAGTAAAGGTTTCTATACCTTTACTGGCACGGGTAAGTACTGATAGTACATAACGTCGGTTTCAAGAATTGATAAGGTGTCTATTGTTATTTCACCGCAAAATCTGAGCATTTCATTATTTATCACTTCGGTAACGCCAGGTAACAACTAACAAAAGATGTAATGGGCTTATCCAATAGTCGACCTTATCCAATAGTTGCCGACCTCCGTGGTCGAGTGGTCTGTACGCCCGCCGGTCTCAAGGCGCCGCCGCCATCTCGAGAGGTCTTGGGTTCGATCCCCAGTGAAGGCAAGTGTTTGGGTGATGAATTTTCAGACATTTGTTCTCCAGTCTTAGATGTTCATTATATATGTATAATATTATGTATATTCTGAATAATAATGTGTATTTATCTATCAAATATATTTGTCCGTCATCTAGTATCCGCACCACAAGCAGCATTTAGTTGCTTAAAATGGGACTAGTTGATAGGTGTGAATGTCTGAGGATATTTATTTATTTATTTTTCACTGGTAAGGTTATTATAGTATTAGACCCTAAGACATTGTATTGATTTGTGTTTTTAGGTATAAAATTACATTTAGCATTGGACAACGATTTGCGAGTTGGGAAAAACGGGCTTATTTGTTCAAGAGGTCACTGAGGTCAAGAGGATAAATCTTAAGCATTGTTTGTCATGAATATCTATCCTAAAGACTGTGCCCTATAAATGGCAACAAGTAAGTTTCCGATATAAAATATTAATTGCTTTTCATTGAAAGAAATAAAAAAAAGAAATTTGTAAATATTATAGGTCTTAACCTATGAAATTGCCGTTTGGTATGAACATTTTGGGGAACTCTGCATTTTCCACATTAACATTTTGTCAGTTTTCTTCACGACGACAAATTCATAGATAATGTATTTTTAGACAAGCTTGGGCAATATGTGTGATAAAATATCACACTTCATAAAAATTATTTATCGTTTTTAAGTGAATGCAATTCAAATGATGTATTCGGGAGGCACTTAAAAAGAGTTGTCTTCGTTTATAATGTTAACTAACACAATCCAACTTATCAAAACAACAAATTATCAAAGCAAATCAAGAGCTCAAAAATATAGTCTATTTTTAGAGGAGGTAATTATTTCATTAGAATATTCTGCAACTTAATAGTTACAGACAAAATCCTAATAAAGAAAAAACGGCAATTTCATAGGTAAAAATCTATTATTAAGCTGCAATACACATATAACATCGAAGACAAGTACGAACCAAGGAAATAAGGATTCTTTTATTATAATCTTCAAAATTAAGAAACAATAATTAAGTTACACAAACTACTACTGTTAGACATTACGAGTATGTATTTCTTATCTAAATATTTTATTTTTCTCATAGTAAAACTGATAATCAATCAAAGTTTTTAAATATTAAACAATTTATCAAACTACCACAGGCCCTTGTCTTAAAAACTTTTCGCCACTGACTTTGAGGTTTAAATAAATAAGTAAGAAGAAAATCACGAAAAAACACAATTGAAAAATAAAATATTACGATCGGTGTGAATGACGGATCTGCGATGGCAGAGCACCGCTCTCTCCGATAGATTGGTGCCGACTGGGGATTGTAAGTAAATAGCTGACATTTATAGCGGTCGCGTCTTGCCATCCCAAGCCACTGGACGGACGAAGGCTCGCATCCCGAGCTACTGGTCGGACGTGGGACGGGTTCCGAGTCATTGGACGGTGGTGGGCTCACTTTCTGAGCCATTGGACGGTCGTGGCTTCAGTTTGCAAACCTTTGGAATGATTTGGGCTCACTTCCTGAGCCATTAGATGGATGAGGGCTAACTTTTCTAGCCATTGGATCACATATCGAGCTATAGGACGGACCGGGGCTTGCTACAAAACCATTGGATGGAGTTGGGCTTGCTGTAAAAACATATCTAAGTCAGACATACAAGTAGAATTGCACACATACATTGTACAATCGAATTCCACCATTTTATACGCCCTATTGGGGCGAGTATATCAAGACTTAGGATTTGTGGAGAATCAAGCAAGCGTGGTAAGTACAGTTGCAGGATCCGCGCGCACCTTCCGAGTCTCGGTCCCAATAGCCAATAGGTAGGTATGGCTATATAAAGCAGAGAGTCAGGAAATCTAATTCCATATTCTGGGCATGAGTGAATACGCATCGTTTGGATTCCGTGCTGGGAGTGCAAACCTGGTGAACAGCGACGGTGTGCCCTAAGGTGGGCCTAAAGTCCCTTTTTTTATCAGGAGTATGGGACGTAACACCACCACGCTGGCCCAATGCGGTTGGTAGGAACGGTTATAGCGACCGAGACCAACGGCTTAACGTGCCTGCCGAAGCAAGGAGGAGTTCGAGATCACAAAGTTTGGTCACCCACCCAAAGCGTGATCATGGTGAAGGTAGCTTTTTTTTCGATATCGAAGCCACCGAGCTCCTAAGGCGCGATTCAACACACTGAAAAATAATTAATTTGAAGAGCCACCAGTTTTTCTTATTGACGAAACGAAACCATGAACGCCCCTAACCCCTGTAGATGCGTTTAGATGCGTGCATCTAGGAGAGATGTTATATATGTATATATAATAAAATGTTAATAGAATGGCGCATGGCAACAGGCTCGCCACCTGTTACATGGATTCTTATAAATCTGGCGAAAGGGTGTTAATATCTTCGGGGAAAGACGAGTCGTTGAATTGCATGTGTGGTGATATTTTTTTCTACAGTTAATACTACATCTTAAATTTTTAGAGTTTCTGGTATTTTCTTGGATTGAAGATATTTTCTTTTTATGAATAATAATGTAATGCCTATCTCGGATAATACTAAGCTTGTCTTTGTATACAGACAGCGTTGAAGGGCGTATATTTCCAGTTGTATTGAGAGTGACCTCCATTTAACCTCTCGTCATAGGACTCAGACGCGCCGTGGGCGGGAGACCCGAGGTGCTCAAAACGATATTGTAAAATCTCATAGTAACATAATATTTGATTACAAATAGACATGCGTGTTGATTTTAAGCCCGAGTTAAAAAAAATATATCATCGAGCCTCGATCGTTGGCAGAGGTGATAAGAACCACCATTACGCCAGATATGTATAGGTGACTAAGGGCGTATTGGGTACTGGGTCGGTGATTGTGTAGGCGATGAGCTAGCCTACTACTCTTTCACGATTTTTTCATCTAACCAACCCTATTTTTGTATGGCTAAGTGTAGACCACACTTAAGGAAAACAGTACTTCTTGGACTCTGCCTATCCCTTCGGGGATTACAGGCGTGATTGTATGTATGTATGTAAAGATCCCCATGTGGCAAGGGGCTTCACCTGCATTCCTCAGCAACTGAGGTCTGGTTATCTTGTCTGTAATTGCCATAACACAACAATGCATATAACATTATTGTTAGTGCGACAGATTTAGGTAAGACGGTGGTAGCTAGCCAGGCGGGCTCAGAAGCCTTTACCACCAACCAAACCGAGCAGAAAATCTCCTGCTCCTGTGGGGAATCGTTTCCCGGACTTCCGGACCAATACCCAGTGATGTCAACCATTAGACCAGCGAGGCGGTCAAGATGGCTGATGATGATTACTATAGTACGTCTCAATCCAAGTTTCCAAAATGGTAAACAAAAAAGCCGACTTACCGAATTTGTTATTCAATAATCAAACATTTCACATGGACATTGGCACGTAAATATAACTAACGGTAACAATTGTTGTTCGTTTCAATTGATTTCAATTACCTACAGTCATCACAAAACATTTTAGAGATGAAACATTACCTTTGTTTTGTTTACCGTATTGCCCACTTTGATTGAGACTGACTATAATTGTATTATTTTAGTTGCTGTTGTACAGTTTTCACTTGAAAAACCATGACAGCTTTCATCAATAGAACTGATTATGAGTATTATGCATTCACAAAGTAGGTATAATGTTCGCACGCTTTGTATAGAGCAGTGTTGCATTTTCAACGCTATGCGATTAGTATAAAAGCGTTATGCGCAATGAGAGTTAAAACTAATTAAGTATGGATTCAGGCTAACAATTAAATAAACCGTTTTGGATTTACGGAATTATTTCAATATTCCAGGTACAATAATATTTATAGGTACGCCAGTATAATCCTAGTATTTCCATACATTTTGACGTAAAGCGCACGCGTATCGTTGTGAAATGATGTCAGGTATTTTGGAATTGTAAGTGCGGGCGCGTGGCCAGTGCTGGCGGCCAGTCCACCTATGAAACCTAAGATAAACAAACTAAATGTGTCTAGATATTAACGCATAAAAAGTAAGTTCTATCAAAAACGTTATTAAAACGCGTTATTAAAACGTTATTAAAACGTTATTAAAACGTTATTAAAACGTTATTAAAACGTTATTAATACGTTATTAAAACGTTATTAAAACGTTATTAATACGTTATTAAAACGTTATTAAAACGTTATTAAAACGTTATTGTACATGAACTTTTTCATTTGAACATTTACAATCAACTTAGGGCGTGTATAAAAAATTTAAAAGGTAAACAAAATAACCGTATTTCAGTCCCTGCAGAAGGGATTGCATCATATAAGTTGTGTTCCCCACCGTCTGGACTACTGAGTTTAAATAGAAGTTACTTAAAGTTTATTGTAAATATCTCTTGCCTCGTGCCGGGTGTATGACAACAAGTTTGTCTCCTGTTACGCCGGGATTTAGACCGGGATGTTTATCAACATTCTGTATTTATACAAAATTATTATGTAACATTCTATTTACATGAACGTACCTTGGTCTAATGGATCCAATTAGCAATTTTAGTAAAGTAGTTTTATTTTTACAGAAATAATAAATTGAAATAGATGTTTTCGACACTAGTAAATTTCTTGAAATCACAGTTGAACTTTATTCAATGATATAAACTGTTATTTATACTAAAAGCAACTATTGTGTTCCATATTCTGGTGGTTAGTTCATTCATAATTCACAATTAAAGGATTTTTTTCGTCTACTAGGTACGACAAGACCGTGGTTTGGTCGGTGTTTTGAACGCGCACAGTACATGCATTTGCGTTTTCTATGTTAATGTAAATCTGTGGTAGGCTTTTAATTTTTTATAACATTTTTATGCTCATAATCGTAGTGGTTAGTACGCTTTGACTTTCGATCGAAAACAAAGTTACCTTCGCTGTGGTCAGGCCGTGGGTGGGTGACCAAAACTTTGAGGTCTCGTGCTCCTCCGTGCTTCGTAAGGCACTTTAAGCCGTTAGTCCCAGTCGCTATTGCGACCGTTTCTACCCACCTTCTACTCCTCATGTGTTTTTCCATAAGGAAGGCCTGTGCCCAGCAGTGGGACGTATATAGGCTGAGGACGAAGCAACGTAAGACAGTGAGGATCTAGGGTAAAAGATGGTCACCATTCTAATATACGTTGTTGCGGAAATAATAGGCGCTTTGACTATTTAAAATTAATTTATTGTACAAATCTTGTACTGAACATACGTCCCACGGCTGGGTATGGGCTAAAGCGCTACCAAAACGCTCGCTAGGTTGATAGGTTGACACGATTGCAACAGCAACTGGGACTTACTTCTAAATGCATTTCACTAAACTTTTTTTGTGCTTTGACCACACATCCATTGTCAATAGAAAAAGCTGCTTTTCTAATTTCGAAACGGAAGCACACGATTCTCATTACCACCGATCTTAAGAACAAGGCATGGGACATAGGTAGCTACGATCATATACGACTCTGGTATAAATGTTCATTCATTACGCAAAAATTTGTCCCTACTGGGATTCAAACCCGGAACCCCAGCAGTGAGACCTTGACCCGAGGTCGAGGTTTCCGTCGATGACCGGCGTGCAAAACAATTTGTCACGGTAGTCGTTAAATAAGATCATATTTTTTTTACTCTTATATAAAACAAGTGAACTAATCTCTTTTAAGCACAATCTTTTTGGAAGTGCTTTTGGTGGCGATACGTTGCTGGAAAATTGGATGGGTGACCAAAATTTGTGATCTTGGGTTTCTTTGCGTTTCGAACGCTTTTCCTTAAACCCAGTGTCGTAGCCATTTTTTATCTACCAAATAGCGCTGGAATCGAGTAGTGAACAAAAATTTGACAATTATTGCCTTGAAGTTCAGATTTTTCAAAGAAAAATATTATGTCCAACAATGGGAAAAGCTGGCGATGATGATGATCATAAAGAAAAAAAATAAAAACAAAGTTGAAACAATATAAATAGCTTAGTTTTGCTCTGTAGCTTTACGCTTTCTCAAGACTTGTTGTATGCAAAAAAAAACCTAGAAGAACGGAAAAAAAACAATTCTCAAGAAACGCATGCAAAAATCACTTGTATTCTGAGAGTAAATCTATCAGTTTTCCTTCGGCCTCCATTACACCACACTAGGATAACGTTCTGATCAGATGCATTAACATGGCCTGTCATAGTTTTCGACGATATGAAAATTGGTGTAACCGCTTTCGCAATAACGTTGTGAACCCGTCAAAAGGCTATTGAAACCTCTAAAAATTAGAACTTACTAACTGTTACTGTTCACTTCCAACTTCCGTAAACTTTTTCGGATTTTCACTAAAACAAAGTTATTTTGAACAATTGCTGTTTCCTAAAAGAAAAAAGTAAAATCGACTTTAAACTAAAAAGCGTGAAATAAACACATTTATTTATATAATTTAACGGTTAAAAATAAAAAATTACTTCTGTATTAATTGTTGATCTGTGAGTTTGTTGGAGTGTACGATAACGTATAATAGGTGAAGTTTCGGTGAGCGTAAACCTTTGAAATCTGACTAGAAAAAGATTTTAAAGAAAATATTAAAAAAAGGTCATCTACTTACATTTTTTATTTACTCCTTAAAAAAAACTCCCGAAACTGTAAATTTAAAAACCACGAAAATCTATCAGTACCCCGCTAAAAGTCCAATAAATGCCCGTTCAGTAGAAACAAGTCCATTCACTTCACATCTTTATCTATTAGTATTTTAAAAAACCAAGTCCCAGATAAATTTAATTATTTTTAATCGTTGTTCGCACAATACCAGGTGCGTTCGCTGCGACAGTTGAACTGTGGAGATTTACCGGTCGTGAATATGTAGGTAAAGGTGGATTTGGATGTGCTGCCATCTAGTGTCGCGAGCACCAAGCGCCGCGGTCTTTACACGGGGCTTTCAGGCATCCTGAAAGCAGCCTATACGGTGCGTATATGCTACATATTTTCTACAGTATGTTAGATGGTTCATATTATTTCGATGGTTTGTAATTCCATCAGGCATTTTAATTAGACGGCAAAGAGCTCAATATCAGAGTTTGTTATTCCAACCTCTCCAAGTCTTATGTAAGAACAAATTGAGTAAATATGTCAATTGTTTTATTTAACAAACGACTGAGTTAAAAAGTCTAGAGGCAAAGAAGCTTACTACATTACATCACGCCTCTTTCCCCGAAGGGGTAGGCAGAGGTTAAGCACCCAAATTTCGTCCGATATGTTAAGTCCCCATGTAACAGGTGGAGCCTTGCACCAGGCACAATCTAAAGCCAGCGATATTCAGCCAACTGAAGTTTTATTCGAACTCAGTGTACACACAGGAAGTGGGATCAAATCCGCGACCTCTTGATCGAGTACTGCGTCCTTCCCAACTTGGCAACCGCTGCATTTTCATATGACAGCTGAGTTAAAATAATAAAAGCCTCTCTAAATGTTTAAGTACACTTAATTTACTAAAAAAACAAACGTTTATTATTTGTATTTAATTTATTGAAATCATCAGAGCAATTTTATTTCCTTCACAACTGATATTAGAACCAATACAAGAGAGTGAACTTACGTGACCATTTTTAAAAAATACCATAGATTACGCATTTATTTTTCAAAATATCGACACATAGGTACAAAGTCATGGGCAAAAGATTGTTTAAAAATATTTTTGTAGGAAGTTCAGTATCTTTTTTAATACCTATCCCTCATATTATTACCTATAACCTTAACGAAGTAAAATAACATTATAAGAGTATTAACCGATTCGTCACTGTAAGTCCACTCAATTCAGGTTTTAAAATTGACATGTAATCAAAGTGAAAAAGAACGAAGGACAAGCGCCGAAAAAAAAGTGTTTAATAATGTCGATATATTATGTGCTACGCAATATTCATATAATGATGTGGATGTTATTTAAACGGCTAGCAAAATATTCCTTTTTGGTCAGCAAACAAATACAATTGGTCAGCTAAAATAACTAATTGGTCAGGAACTTATGGGTAGTAAATATTTCTAAATTGGTCAGCAAAATATCTAATTGGGCAGCAGCTCAAATGTTTTCTCTGCTGCCAAATTGTTTATGATGACAAGAATAAATTGAATAAATAGAAAAAAATAACCTTAACCTAATATCTATCTGAATACATTTTCTAGGAATCAATCCTTGATCCTTTTCCTAGATTTTATGCATATGTGGAAACATTATTAAACATTTTGTAGCCCAAATAATTATCTTGCTGCCCTATTAATTATTCTGTATTTATTATTCTGCCCAACTAAATAATAATTCTGCGGACCTAATAATTATTTTGCTCCCCAAATAATCATATTGCTTAAATATTTGTTTGCTGCCTAAATGATTATTCGGCTGACCATTTTGTTGCTGAGCAAATATTACTTCCATTATGATTTTTGCATAAAAATTATATGTTGTTCGTAATCTTAAAGGGTCATTAACTTTACGATATTTTTTGCTTGTTTAATGATTTTTTTCTTTAATTCCACTTGGTCCTCGTTCTCCTTCATTCTGTTATAAAAACAATAAATATTTTTAAAAAATGTGTCTAATAAGACAAAATAGGCACCAAAATCGAAATTGTTCTGAAACATCCAGTCAGACTTTAGATTACTAAGCTATTTGCTACAATACATCTACATAGTAAAATTTTTACGTAAAATACGCTATATTCTAATATCCATATAACATTGACACATTGATTGACTGAAACACCGAAATAACCGTTGAATTACACATATGACTTTTTATATGTAGATACTGCAGTGCATGCAATATGATTTTTATTTACCATTACATCATCACGTTCATTCAGATTTTTCATCATTATCATCATCTGCCTACCCCTTTGGGGATTGCAGGCGTGATTGTATGTATCACTCCTGTCCACTCCCCTAATGAACTCCACCGGTTTCGATCTTCGGCCGTTCTCATCCAGCCCGCTCCAGCCAGAATACGAATAGCGTCATCCCATCTTGTCACGGGGCGTCCCACACTGCGGTTAGCGATTAACGGTCTCCACTCGAGATTTTACGACCCCAACGGACAGTTCTACGGCTAATGTGAACAGCTTACTGCCACTTCAGTTTGTCGTTTTCGGTGACTACGGGTAGTTAATATTAAATTAGTATTTTGTGGAGACTCCAGTTTATACTAGGATACCCTGGATGCTATACGAGTAGGTATAGTCAGTAAATAAAGTGACCCAATTAACAAAGCTGTTAAAAATAAAGTACTCCTTTCAAAACCTACATTGATAACCTGGTTTATGGTTATAATAATTAAAAGTCAAAGACAAAATCTTTAACATGTCCCAAAAAATAACTAATGCAGAGAAAGTCATAAAAATATGCCTTTAATATAATTAAAAATATTTACCCCCACCTCTGCCTCCCCCCTTCGACAGCGTTGGCATCCTTTTTTTGCAAGTCGGGATTTTTTACTTCTCGAGTGAGAAAAGCGGGATTCTCTCGTCAAAAGCGAGACGTAGTAAAAAGAATATCTTTAGAAGATCTACTCCAAAAAATTTACACTATAAGTAATCGGACGACGTCATGTCGTGTCAGTATATCCTTAGTAATAGAGTCTAAAATTCATCAGCAATGTGTCTGTGAATCGCGTCCGAATCACGAATGGAGTTTTTGGGGTAGAGGTACAGATGTTATCAAATATCTATCTTTTTTTGATTTTTGAATTACGTTTACGATAATTGATAGCAAAAATAGCCATAAAAATGTAATTTAATTTAAAAAAATTTATAACTCGAGTCCCTAAAAGGCGGAACGTAACAATAATTACAAAAACTGTAAAATAATTGCAACAACCTGTCATAAAAAGTAAGATGAGAATTAAATCAGTTATATATTTATATATCTTGTAACAACACTGCATCTATATATAAAAAGTCTGAACTATAACATGAACATAGACATTGAACATCGATTCTTAGCTGAAGTAAACTATGGATACTATACAAACTGCAACATTCAAGTGTCATTTAAAAAATAAAATAGTGCGTAATTTGAGGAACTTAGTGGTTCGTACAGGCATGCGACATTGACAACTAAGCTACTTTGGACATGGTCAGTCCTTGGATGGTTGATCAAATCATTGTGATCCATCGAGCTTTTTCCGAGCCGTGCGTCGGAAGGCACGTTAAGCCGTTGTGACCAGTCGCTTTTTCAACCGTTTCTACCCGATTGGGCCACCAATCCGCACTGGGTCAGTGTGGTGGTGTTGCGACTCATGTGTTTCTCCATATAGGAAGGCTTATGTCCAACAATGGGAAGCATTTATTACATAAAAAAATTCTATGATTGTTGCAGTTTGCACAGCTCTAAATTTTATCATCTATAGAAAAAACAACACGTGGGTTTACGATTTTAAAATTTGTTTCTCTTAAAAAAGAGAGTGGAGCTTCAAAGCGTTTAAATAGTTTTCATACTGTTTTTGAGATTATTAGATCTATAGCTAAACGTATACTATTACACGTGTTATCCTTTTTCTACTTATGAAAAGAGATAGAGACGTATAACAGAGTGGCAAGTCTTTGGCAAAGCCACGAAATCTAAGTGACCGGATTACAGTTACATATTTTATAGAACTATAAGTAAACTACTGTTACTAAGTTACTGGCTCAAAATCATAGAAAGCCAAAACATCTCTTACAAAATGCTGAATCGTATAACTAAGTAAATACTTAAAAATATAAGACCCAAAGGCTACGATTACTCAGTCTTATGATACATGAAAATATAAAACATAGGGGACACCTAGGAGAGTTGTGACACAGGTGAGTAGTGACGAGGATGATTTTTCCCTATTATAGCGAGCGAGCTGGTTATAAAACGTTTTTCTCTACATATAGAACTACTATAGAAATAAATACATACATACAATCACGACTATTATCCCCTAAAGGTTTCCCCAATCAGTCCATTGCCATAGTCCACGCTTCACCAAGTAGTGAATGCGCATGTGCTCTCCGTGACAGGTGGTGAACCCGTCGCCACTATAAGCTATTGGATGTTATGCAGTTCTAAGTCCATTAGTCGCCTTTAACGACACCCAAGGAAAGAGATGGGTTGGTAGTATTCTAATAATGAGCCGCTACCACACGCGTCCCTATAATAGTTACAGGTGCGTTGTGACAAGGAGTTAATCCTTCTTGTCACTCACCTCTGTGACAACGCTCATAAGTTTCCCAAAAATACGTTTGTCAATTAAAGAGATCCATTGAGTCAAAATACAAACGTTAGATTAACTTTTAAAATATAAATATTTGATAAGTGTTAACTAGAGTAAAAGATAAGTAACATAATAAATTCAATTTATAATTATTTAAAATCAATTGCACTCCTTTCCCTTATTCTTTTTCAACTTTAAACCTATTGTTTTTCGAAATTCGTTTCAGTATCTTTCATACCCATTGGTACTGGTCTATCCCCACTTATAAAGAATACCGGTTTTTTCCCCTTTTTCTTCAAGAATATTTAAAAATGTTTAATATTATTTTCTCGTATACAAAACATAATTTAATTTTTATGAAACACAATTTAAATTCAAGATAAGTTCTGACTTATTACAACTAACTTATGTTCTGATACGCATGTACTGTACTACGGGATTGAAGGTAGTCTAGTTTTCGCTAAAGGATTAAGGGCGAATTCGACCAAACTCCGTGTTACTTTTACTAGATGAGAGTACGGACATCAATAAATGCTTAAATTTCATTGGTCAAATCCGTTGTAGTGACATACCTGCGATCACGACCGATTATTGGCCATCTGCCAGCTAAAGCATTGTTGGTATTACTACACAATCAAAATTTGGTTAAATTCGCCATATGTAACTTAAAGTATAGGCTCTAACAATGCATCTAATTTACACGCATACGAACTTGGAAAAATGTGGTATTAAATTAACAATGTAAGTAATGTATATTAATTGGGACGCAGCGAGTCCATTAAATCATTATTATACTATGTGTATATATCCACTTGTGTGAAGAGCTCTCTGACGTAGTACGTACGTGGCTTTTGACATTAAAAGCAAAGCAACTTTCGCTTTAGTCAATCCTTGGATGGGTGGCCAAAACATAATGATCTCGAGTTCCTCCCTGCTTCGTAAGGCACAGCCGTTGGTCACGGTCTCTATTGCAAGAGTTTCTACCTACCAATCCGCGTTGTGTCAGCAAGGAGGGGCCCAAACTCCTCATATTTCACCGTAGAAAGGCCTGTGCCCAGCAGTGGGACTCATATAGGTTGATAATTTTAAAAAAGAATGCATCTCTTTAATTACGAAACAGTTAAAATACAAGGTTACCACGAAAGATGAGTCAAGTTTAAAAAAATAATTAACGTTAAGGACAATTGAACCTCAATTACAGACGAAACTAATTCAGAATATTTTTTAACACCGATGGATTCATCGGTTGATTGAAAAAATAATTTAGATGGTCCTTTATAGAATTTTGTGAGAGGTAAAATGGATTGATATTCTTTTGCCTCTCAAATCTTATGCGCCCGACTGGTAGCGCTTTACAGAAAATTGTAACAGGTTACCGCAAATGAAGCGGTCAAAAAGTTTATTTGTCACCAAGTGAATCTGTAAGAGACTTATCAGACTGATTTCGAATTTTCAATTCTAAATACTGTTGTTTAAAAAAATGTTTATTCAAAACAAACCATCTAAAACATTCAGGAAAAAAGACCTAAACCATGAACAATTAGGGTTTTTATTGAGTGAGCGGGAACTATTTTTGCAATCGACTGTATTCAGGTGTGAGGTACGACAATTTTGAGTGACTAGCTGGTATATTTTATTACATAACATAAATAACCAAATTAACGTTTGTACTGTAATCTTATAAAGAGGTACAGTTATGCCAAAATGGACGATATCATAGGGCTTAAGAAGAAATAGAGGTGGCACAAAAAAATGGAGGTTTTGTCTCACTTCTGACACAATCGTTTTAATTGAGCCAGAAGGCAAATTTTCCAAGGGTAAACGCAAATTTAAATTCTTAGGCAAGTAACGAAATACTTAGTTTTGTGTTCTCCCTACGTAGATCATATAAATATCTACCTACCTACGTAGATGATTATTAAATAATTTAACAGATATATTCGTCAATTTGTATGCCACTTAAATATGCCACTTTAAATTTTGGTATGGTTCAATATTTTAACTTCAGTCAATACATTTTTGAAGTCAAAAGTTACCCTGTTCTATATAGATTGTAAGTATGTATTTAAAAAATAGGCAAGTGATGATCCAGGAGAAAACTGGTTGTAACTGGAATAATTATATTATGAGTTTATATGGAAATCGTACGTCCTCGAATTCCATTGCAATACGAATAATACCTACGCCATGAAACTTTACAAGACACACTGTACCTCATGTGTTGAAAGCAGACATAAGCTTAGGTGAGCGTCTTTGGTGTATACGGTTACATAATCTTTTTATTTCATAATAGCTTTAATCTAACTTTGCTAAACATCTAAAACCCCCCATATTGCAAATCCCTGAGCGTTAACAATCCTGTATTTATGGGTTCATTGCTGCGTTTCTGCGAGTTTTAAAAACAGCTCGGTGAAGCAACGCATCCATGGATAAAAAACAAAATTAAGTAGTTTGCAGCACTCAGCAAAAATTATTAGCAAAATTTTCATAAATACATAAAAATCTGACAATCCAAAGCAATATGAGGTAATAAAAAATAATATTAAAAAACACAATGAGCCCTATTCTAATCCTTACTTACATCTAAGTACATTTATATGGGAATTTATATCTAACAATAATGTTAATATTATTAATATTAAAATGGCAATTCGATAAACTGATAGATTCAACAAAACATAATATTTAAAATAAACTCTCATAATTCTTAAAACAAGTATAAGAAGATACAAAATTGTGAGCGGAACGCTACGTAACATCGATCACTACAATCTAACATCGACAAGTATTGGGTCCTTACCTATGAAATTGGTGTTTTTTTCTCTCTTAGTATTTTGTCTGTAACTATTAAGATTCAGAGTATTCCTAAAAAATAATTACCTCGTCTAAAAATAGACTATATTTTTGAGCTCTTTTGATTTGTTTTGATAATTTGTTGTAAGTTTAATTGTGTTAAAATTGGACACGGAGACAACTCTTTTTAAGTGCCTCCCGAATGCATCATTTTATTTGCATTCACTTAAAAACGATAAATTACTAAACACATATTACTAAAGCTTGTCTAATGATAGATGCCAAATATTATATTATATCTTTGGATTTGTCGTTGTGAAGAAAACTGAAAAAATTTTAGTATGGAAAATGCAGAATTCCCCAAAATCTCCATACAAAACACCAAATTCAAAGGTAAGGACCTAATATATGGCTAAAGGTACTGTAATTAATGACGCATCTGCGACAGTTTTTTTGGCGGAACATATGAACCAACCAACGTAACGACGCCTAAATATAAACAGGTATCACAATCTGCCTACGGCCAAGAGAAAATGGCTATCGCCCTCTCGCTTCTTCTTTCGCTTTAAAGCGAGTGGCAAATAGCCATTTTCTCTCCAGGTACATTGTCCCGTCCATACAGACCTACAAACCAGCTGCCCTACCCTCTAAGCAAATTTCCATGGATATTAATTGGATTTCTGTCAAATCGAACAGTTTTTTTGAATTTATCCGTTACATTAAATTAATATTGATTTGTCAACGTTACGGTATAGTTAGTAGGGCAGCAGGTTATCGAAAATTCAAAATTGACAACGGTAGGTTCGATACAAGTCTGATTAACATATAAAGTCTATCGCGGGCTATACCTATACTATGAATAAAATTATCATTACAATATTGAATAGCAGATATATTTTCAAAAACTATGATATTGTAGGGTTACTTTGTACTAAAAAAACCTTGTAAAGAGTTTGAGACTTAAAAAGGAGACTTGTTTAGAAAAAATAGGTCAAAAATATTTTTTTACTAAACAAAATTCTCATAAGATTTCTTCTCCTATCATACCATAATGTCACGTTTTTATTTTAAAAATTATAATCTGTTATGTTATTTCCACTGCACAGTTTCTAACTCACCATTCTATACTTTTATAGTACTCTGGCAGCCATACAATTGACACATTACAGGGCATTGAAGTGAATAAATATATTTTTTAATATGACTTCAGTAGACAAAGCTCTCATTAAGCTCACGCTTAAACATTTCGTAAACTTATTGTTTACGAAATGTTTAATTAAGAAATCTGCCGTCGATAAACAATAGTTTGGAAAAAGATCATGGTAATGAAAATTTAAACGAATTAATACCCGTCATACATAACCTTTTTAGTATTTTTTAAAATTTTATTGTTCCAAAGCTACACGTGCCATATGATCTGAAGATCTTGCGCTATTTTCTACAAAGCCGCGAAGATCACCGCGAAAAATATGACTTAAGCTTTAAGATTACGGCACAGATTGCGATCAACTTATATTAAGTGGCAAGTAAAAAATTACTGTAAAGTATATAATCTATCATGGCACACAACTAAAGTGCCATTTGCCGCACAAACATGAAAGTATGGCCTCCATCCTATCAAAAATGCGAATTACAATAATCTTAACCTAACGAATTCCTTCGAATCTTTACAAATTACTACTTAAACGTATAAACTAAAAACTTTTAATATTAGGGACTATAGAAATAAGTAGATGACTTAAGTAACAGAGATCTTGGAAAAGACTTGGACTGAGTTCTGAAATACAAAGGGTAATTTCTTTTCATGGACGCCACACATAGGGGCGGGGGAGCGAGAATGGACCTTGTTATCTAATTGATACGAATCAAAATTCAGGTACATCTGTACAACGCCTCCATAGCCGCCTCTTTGAGCAGAATCGCAAATAGTCAATAAAGAAAAACCGAAATATATTGAATCCAGCATGAACTTAAGTATTGGGTAGTATGCCGGGAGGGCTCTCCTCGATGGCTTGCAAAATGTCTTGCACTTCTTCTGAAATCTGGAAAATATTACAAATAAGGTAAATAAAAATTACAACACAATGTAAAAGCTTTTAAAGTTCAATTTAACTCGCTGTGCAATTTTATAAAGTTACAATCGCTTTTGCCATATTTAAACTTCTTATCAAGACGACTCACCAGTAATTGCGGAAAAGTCGGGTCCAGAGTCTCTTCCAAAGAAGTAATCGTAGTGTCAATTTGGGAGAATGAGGTGTTGAAAACTGTAAAAGGATACAATATTTAACATCTGTACATAAAAAGACCAGTAGAAAACTTATGGAAAGAAAACTTACCGCTGTCATCAAATAGTGTGTCAAACAGCGGCTCCTCAATAATGGTCTGTTCCAGAAATTCGTTTTTGGTGAAAAGATCCCCGTTCTTCTTTTTAGAAGAGGCTTGGGGGTCTGCGTTTTCGACGTTGCCCTCTCTTGGACGTTTAACTCCAGCAATTATCGTGCTGGACAACGGTTTGTTCAGTTCACGAATGATATTGATGTCATCATTGCCAGTAGGAGGTAGGGATAGATGATATTTGATCACTTCTTGCCTTTTTACGTCTACTGCGCTCAATTCTGCGACGGCCCCAGCCGAGCTGGAGAAACTCGTCGAGGGCACGACAATAGTCGTCATATCGGGAGATAGACTCGACGGATACATTGCCATGCTGAGTTCCATGGGCCCAGATCCTTCAGAGCGACGAGAGTATATTTTGTTGAAGTTTGGCAACTTCATTATCGGAGTCTCTTTTTGTACGAAAAATTGCATTGCGGGATCCAGTGTGATATGTGGCGTAATGCCTTGTTCAGACTCAGGGTATGTCACTATTAGGGCGTTGGCAGCTGATGGACCGTTCTTGCCTAGTAGACTGCGCCTGGAACTTTCAAGTTCTTTCGGAAGGGACTTGATGACGCTGTAAATTTTTTCGATAGCGCTAACGATTCTCTCTTTCTTGGGCGGTATTATGGCGAGGCGGTTGCACGGCGGCGAACTGCGGTCGGGGGAGTCCCCACGGATCTCCTCTGGCTGGGGAGACGGCAGGTTCGTTACCAAGTGAAGAATTACTTTCTCCAACTGCCTCGGGTCCTCGACGGACACGTTTTGATCGTTGGTCTGTAATTGAAAAAAATTATAATTATAGCCCATAATTGCGGGTGTTCTTGGAGGTGTATTGGTACGTTTGATTAAGTTTCAATATACTAAAGCAAACTCATGGTGATCAAATTTTGTAATCCCAAAGTTTTAGTTCGTGATAGCTATTGTAGTTTTGCAAGATATCTCTGGTACAATATCCGTCTAAAAACGAATCTACGTTATCTTCTGTATAACTTATAATTTTCGAAACGAATATATATTCAACTTTAAAACATAGCAATTGCTCTAGGACATTTGACAATACAACCAGCAGTTGTCTGTGCTAAGACTCCAGGAATAAGAGCAGATCTTTAAGATTTTTAAGATTACCCACATCTTTAACCTCCTCCTCAGGCGGCGGCTCCTCATTATTGTTCACAATCAGCATGAACTTCTTCTTCATCATCCTGATCAGGTGTTTGCCCTGCTGCTCATCCACCACGGTATTGGTGCAGACGAAGCTGGTCACCGCCCGTGTGGTAGGGTCCACATCGAGCCTCCCTCGAGTTCTCATGTAGATGAACTGCCCGTTCTTCGTCAGCAGACGGTAGCAGGATTCCCCGAAGAGACGATGCTGGTCGTACACTGGAAATAGGAGAGCCTGTGGTTTGTAATCGTAAAGGACTGAGTTTCGGGGTTCAGGTCGAAAATACAACAGTAGAAGCTGGGATCATAAAAATAGTTATGATACATATTGTTTCATGTCATATCCATTTAGTAGTTAGCAATTATAACTCTTATTTACAATACTAGGTGACAAGTGAATATACGTAGTAATAATAAATAAGTATCCACAGACATTCACACCTAGTATCCACAGCTATCAACTAGTGATAGCTAAGCAACTGTTACGGATAGTAGATGACGGATTAATGTAATACATATAAATATTTAGAATATATACAATACTCAAATAAACATCCGAGTCTGGAGAAGAAATGCCTGAATTCATCAGACAAACATTTGCACCGGGGATCGAACCCAGAACTTCTCGAGATGGCGACGCCTTGAGACCGGCGTACATACCATGAGACCGCGGAGGGAGGAATACTACACAAAATGTTAGAAAAATATAACAAAAAAAACTCTAGAAAAGCAATGTATTCATCAGCCTGTTTTAGTCCACTGCTAGGCCACTCCTTTTATGCCATTTCCCATTTCATTTTCAAACTTAAAATGGAACCTTAAAATTGTGTTTATTTAGGCGACCGTACAGCACTGCCACGGTAATATTATCTATGCACAGCCATTATAAAGACACAAAAAAAATATATTTGTAATACTCAGTGATGTTTCCACAATCGATCTAACCGAGAAATGAAAACGAAAGATACAAAAGCGGATTGATAAAAGACAATAGAGGTACAATAGAGGTAGATCTGATAGCATTAGCTGTGAATTCATTTATTAGGGGCATACTCGGAAGTGATGAAAAATGCCTTTAGTAAGCAAACAATTAAAATAAAAAAACATAAAATCGCAATGCAAATTCGTGTAGGTAAATAAAATTCGCTACGACAAAAATATTCATCGGGAGACGTTCTCGTTGATCTGTAATTAGAAAAGATTAAACAATCTTAGACTTCGGACTAAAGTTATAAAAAAATAGGTAAGGCGTGATGGCGTAAGAGATGTAAGTGGAGCAAAAGACTACACTTAAAACACTACAGTTTTGTGATGTTGTGTATTTATTGGTAACTGAGATAGCCAGAGTTCTGCGGGGTAGGGAAGTCGGCTAGGGCAACAGCGTCAATGTTGCGAGCGTCTATAACCTACGCCGACTGCCTGCCACAATTATATTAATATTACATTAACTATTTTATTGTTGTAATTAACAAACCAAACAATTTCACAGTTGCTTCTATGATATATTCATTTATTTGAGGTTTTTGTTGGTGCTTATTTAGAGACGTCCGTATATCATAGATGGCGTTTTTCGCTATAGCCGATTCTAAATAACATAATTACGTGAAAAGAGATATACGCAAGCTTTGGACTATACCTAGTATGAATTCATGACAGATTACTTAAATTGTCTCTTCATATTATAATCACCTTTTGTAATATTATTTAGACTTTTATAGAGATTTGGTAAATCATCATTATGACCTTTATAGAGTCCACTACTTTCTTATCATCCAGAATAATATCCAATGGAAAGGATATCACAAAGGCTTTGAGTGAAAATGGCATTTAAGAAAATTTATTTTAAGTACTTAATACTCAAAATCGACAAAACGCAAGACTTTCATCACCATAATAAAATTATGTTCCTTTCATGTGTTTTTCTGCATAAGCCCATCCATATTCACATCTTTGATATAAAAATATATAGGGCTTTTTTACCTTCCCTATGAAATTGGTGTTTTTTTTTCTCTCTTAGTATTTTGTCTGTAACTATTAAGATTCAGAGTATTCCTAATAAATAATTACCTCGTCTAAAAATAGACTATATTTTTGAGCTCTTTTGGTTTGTTTTGATAATTTGTTGTAAGTTTAATTGTGTTAATATTGGACACGGAGACAACTATTTTTAAGTGCCTCCCGAATACATCATTTTATTTGCATTCACTTAAAAACGATAAATAATTTTTATGAGGTGTGATATTACACATATTACTAAAGCTTGTCTAATGATAGATGCCAAATATTATCTTTGGATTTGTCGTTGTGAAGAAAACTGAAAAAATTTTAGTATGGAAAATGCAGAATTCCCCAAAATCTCCATACAAAACACCAATTTCATAGGTAAGGACCTAATATTAAATGCATTATGTATTGCAAGGGCTTATTGCATAGTAACATCCAGTTTCGTCGAACATATGTTAATATATATTGAAATGATTCAATAATGTTTACTCTAAGCAGTTAATAAATCAGCTCTAATGTTTTAACATCATCGGCTACACTCGTGACTCATATCACAGCACCTGCACTTTATGGGAGCTATTGTTTTAAGATTAAATCTTGGTAGACGCGCTGGCGCCCTTTAATTAATTCAATGATCACGATTACTTAATGAGAATCTTCTACTTTGAATTTATTTTGGCCAAGTCAATAAATTTTGCTGTATGACACAAGTGGTCAATACCTACTACCTCGTATTACCTACCTCGTATTACCTACCTCGTATTTACTGTTAGTGTATGCGAACGTTAGTGAAATATCATATACACTCGAGAGCAATGAATCCGGGTCACTTAAAGAATGTTAAAAATCTCGGAAACTAAAAATGATAGGTTAATGCAATAAATTGTATTTAATAGACAATGTAATAGTCCTTAAATGAAAGTAAAAAAAATATGAGTCACCATACATTTTATTAACACAAAAATTCCATAAAGAAAAAAACTGCTGATCTCTCCTTAAAACAAAAATAGGAAACATGAAATTTTTGAACTTTATTACGATTTTCTTGAATTTTTATACTTCGTATTGCCTCCTCGTGATTCCATTACTGCGTTTACGCGGTTTGGCATGCTGTACACCAAGTTCCTTATACGATTTTGGGGAATATTCTCCCATTCCTCTGTGAGAGCAATTTTGAGCTCACGAAGCGTGATTGGGGGAGGGTTTCGTTGTTTTACGCATCTGCCTAGCTCGTCCCAAGCATGCTCGATCGGGTTTATATCCGGGCTGCGCGCTGGCCATTCCATACGAGTAATGTTCATCTCTTGAAGGTAGTCATTCACAATCCTACCTGTATGAGGTCGGGCATTGTCATGCATAAATATAGCATCCTCACCTAAATTGACCATTAATGGACCAACGTGATCATTGAGGATTTCTTCCACATATCTTACGCTAGTTAAAGAGCCGTTTTCTATGATCACCAACTCTGTGCGACTTTCAGAAGAAATTCCGGCCCACACAAGTACAGACCCACCACCGTAGGCTACTTTTTCTTCGATGCATGCTTGCTTGAATCTTTCCCCTGGTCTTCGATACACTCTGTGTCTTCCATCGTGCTTGTAGAGACCAGGGGAAAGATTCAAGCAAGCATGCATCGAAGAAAAAGTAGCCTACGGTGGTGGGTCTGTACTTGTGTGGGCCGGAATTTCTTCTGAAAGTCGCACAGAGTTGGTGATCATAGAAAACGGCTCTTTAACTAGCGTAAGATATGTGGATGAAATCCTCAATGATCACGTTGGTCCATTAATGGTCAATTTAGGTGAGGATGCTATATTTATGCATGACAATGCCCGACCTCATACAGGTAGGATTGTGAATGACTACCTTCAAGAGATGAACATTACTCGTATGGAATGGCCAGCGCGCAGCCCGGATATAAACCCGATCGAGCATGCTTGGGACGAGCTAGGCAGATGCGTAAAACAACGAAACCCTCCCCCAATCACGCTTCGTGAGCTCAAAATTGCTCTCACAGAGGAATGGGAGAATATTCCCCAAAATCGTATAAGGAACTTGGTGTACAGCATGCCAAACCGCGTAAACGCAGTAATGGAATCACGAGGAGGCAATACGAAGTATTAAAATTCAAGAAAATCGTGATAAAGTTCAAAAATTTCATGTTTCCTATTTTTCTTTTAAGGAGAGATCAGCAGTTTTTTTCTTTATGGAATTTTTGTGTTAATAAAATGTATGGTGACTCATATTTTTTTACTTTCATTTAAGGAGTATTACATTGTCTATTAAATACAATTTATTGCATTAACCTATCATTTTTAGTTTCCGAGATTTTTAACATTCTTTAAGTGACCCGGATTCATTGCTCTCGAGTGTATATAATATATATGATATTTCACTAACGTTCGCATGTTTGATGACAGCAATCGCGATTCTAAAAAGGTATTTTGTGTATGAAAATGTTTTCATGCATGTTTTCAGACAAGAATCCCTCATTAAAAAGAATTTGGACTCAGGGGACTTTACACTCTTTGTTTCATCGTACCTCACATAAAAATTCAATGGAGTTAGATCCGGTGAGCGCGGTAGCCAAGGGATTGTTCCGCCACGGTCAATTGCGCGTACAAATCATTTAAATGATTTCGCCCCTTTCTTAGAGGAGCGCCTGCAGACTCATCCTAGAACGGTACGATAATGGCAGTTCCACTAATTCTTCATAGAAGACTTTTTCAAATTTCTAATTAGACATGTTGGTAGTGATTTAAGAGAAGAAAAGTAGCTGGTTAGACGAGCTACACAACAACGTTACGAGCGATAGCATGTCTACGACATGATGGAGAGCATTTTGAACAAATGTTCCAATGACACATTATACCTACTTTAGTAAATTTATGCAAAATCCATTATGATGTTTGTCAAATGCCTTATTTTACTTTTTTCCTACTATTTTTGTCAGACAGGGCTTTTTTCAGGAGTATAATTAAAGTGTCATAACTTTTGGAGTATTTCACTTGGAGCTTTACTTTGTATGTTTTTTGAAAAAAAATATGTACTTCTGTTAAAAATAATAACAAACACTTTGTTAAGGATCTAGTTTTTTTCTTAAAACAGATTACAAAAAAATATCACATTTATTTTCGTAAAGTTATAAATGTGTTAGTTATAAAAGTATTTTTGTAAAATTATTTTTTGTGTTTTATTTTTAATATCGTTCAATATCTTTTAAATTATCATATTGTCTGCATTCTTAGCTGTCGAATAACACCTCAAACATGTTCTTATTACTACATAACTTCATATTACGAATTTATTACTGACGCTCTCACCTTGTTTACTAAAAAAAGTAAATAGCTATTTTATGAAATTTAATTAAATCACACTTTGAATGCGTCATTTATCGATAAAATTGATCAAACTTTCCGACATTAAAAAACTCCGACACCGGGACCTAAACACACTGTATATATTCATGACTTTCTTAAATAGAAAGTCAAGAATATAATATACTACGCTATCTATTCGTAAAACTACCAAGATCTGTTCTGAGAAGAATGGGTAAAAAAATCAGCAAGATAACCTAGCCAAAAGATTCCGTCTAATTTAATTTTAAAATGTGTAAGAAAGTCAGCCATATTATTATATTTTATCAGACAAAACACTATAATGTCTAGAAAGTAATCTATTCTACTGAGGTTAGGTACTTGTGAAGCAAGTGATTGATAACTAGGTATAATGTTATCTGTAATTGTCGGCAAATAGAAATCTGTCGTTATGGAGTTGACACAGGCTGATTACTTCGATGTTTATACTGATGAAAACTTTATTTATTTAAAAATACAGAAATTGCCCGTGTCTTACAAAACAATGTACGACTGGACGACCTCGAGTGGTCTGTACGCCGGTCTCAAGGCGTCGCCATCTCGAGAGGTCCTGGGTTCGATCCCCAGTGGAAGCAAGTTTTTGGGTGATGAATTTTCAAACATTTGTTCTCCAGTCTTAGATGTTCATCATATATGTAATATATTATGTATATTCTAAATAATTATATGTATTTATCTATTAAATATATTTGTCCGTCATCTAGTTTCCGTAGCACAAGCAGCATTTAGTTGCTTAAAATGGGACTAGTTGATAGGTGTGAATGTCTGAGGATATTTATATTTATATATTTATATTAATGTATAAATTATTTATAGATTCACACTGTTATCCCTGTTAAAAGTTATATCTGCTTATATAATCTACAAGGGTTACAATGTACGGTCCCAATGAAAAGTTCTTTAATACTATTTCATACCTTAAAAAACTAAAATATATTAGCTTGCATGGAAACCAGACACAAAATGACATAAACTGCCTCAAACAAATTTCAACTTTAACTCATCGCAATTAGGACTTAGGTATGAACTATTATGTATTTACTTTTGATGGTAACCGTATGTTGCCAACTTATAACATAAAATCAGTCACAGACTTCGTTATTTCAAGGGTATTATTTAAACGGTTAGCAAACTATTCGAATTTTGGCCAGAATAATGATACAATTGGTCAGCTAAAATAAATAATTTGTCAGCAAGTTATGAGCAGCAAATATTTCTAATTGGTCAGCAAAATAACTAATTTGTCAGCAACATATGGCCAGCAGTTATTTCTAATTAGGTCCGTATTATGAGCTCTTAAGTATACGCCGTAAACTGAACTGCCTGGGTTTTTTGTATTTTGACCGCCTATTGACAGCGAGTCAGCGTTCACGTGACCCGCGGCCGATCTGCCTGGAATCAGGCAGGCAGTTTTCTATTATGAACGCCTATTTGACATATTTGAAACGTTGTAACTGTCAAAAACTAACTAACTAATTGAAATTGTCGGCATCTCAAATGTTTTCTCTGCTTCTAAATTGTACAATATAATTTTATTAATTGTTTTGATGACACAAATATTGTTTAAAGGTCATAAAAATTAAACTTGATAGACATTAGTCTATCACAATAAAATTGATCCTTTTCCTAGATTCTATACATTTCGGGTAACATAATTTTTATGAAAAAAACTTTATGATTGGCTATTTAAAAAAGTGGCTCATGAGTTTTTGCCGGGTTCTTCTCATGAAAAGCCTTACTCTCGGAATCCGGCCGCTTGTATCGATTACAACCACAGTCAAAGATGTACTTGTACTGTCCTGTGGATGTACTTGCTACAAGCGCTCGCGGTAATGAACTTTAATACAATGGTTTAATTTAATACTCTAATTTTAAAATAATTTTTATAATAAACTATTTATTTGTAAAATGCATAATAATGTAAAATTTTGACGATTTTAAGAGCCGAACTTGGCCTATGAAATAAAATTATTTTTGATTTGATTTGATTAAATATATTGATTGATTAAATTATTTTGCAGCTCAACTAATTATTTTGCTGTTCAAAAATTTTTCTGCTGACAAAATAATTATTTTGCTGTCTAAATAATTATTTTATCGCCTAATTAATTATATTGCTAACAAAATATTTGTTGGCTGCCCAAATTATTTTTCAGCTGAGCTTTTTTTTGCTGACCAAGTGATTAAATGGCTGTCTATTAAATTAAAAAATATTATTTTTATAATAAAAAATAAAACTTTTTAAAAATTATAACCTATTAAAATGTATTACTTATTATTTCACTACCTCTTTTACCACTAACTACCACTAAGAAGCCAACAACGCTTTATCAACCCGCATTAGACTACCGTGGTGGTGATACTCCTCATGTGTTTTTTCATGAGGAAGACCTGTGCCCAGCACTAGGACGTAGGCTGAAGACAAGTAAGCTGGAATAACTAGTGTAGTATTGCTCGCCATATATTGCAAAGCAACTTATCATCTCCGAAGGCGGATCCTCGACCGTTACTACAAACTATTTTCTCATACTCCCTATTCGCCTCGGTGCTCTCCTTATTTGATAAACTATCTGTTTTACCATTATGATTTTAAATAGCAAAGGGAGCTTGTGCACTCATAGGGACTGCTTAACACCTCTGGATATAGGTACGATGAGAGATTGTTGTCAAAAATGTGCAATGTCGATTCAAAAGGAATAATTAAACTTCAAAATAGGCATCACTCTGTAGAAGTACTTGACGTTAATGTTATCTGTGCAATAATATTTTATACTTAATAAGTATTGAGCGTATACATACAGTCGTAAATAGAGACATCTGTATCAAAGATAGTTAATATTGACGCCATTGTTAGCATATAGTACACTGTACTCTAGATACAATGCAGACGTTCGTCTTCTGTATTTTTATGCAACATCACGTCGGGAGAAAGGAGGATTGCAAAATAGAAAGGTAAAAACCTACATAGATTAAAAACACTCCAAGCTGCACAAAATTTTCCTTTCCTGAAAGATATCCTTTCTATTAAAGATTTTGTCTACAATTTTGTGCGTGCGTTTGAATTAAGCAGTAATGAGGATTTAAGACGACTACATAGAATCCATGAAAAGCTTCCAAATTCTTGTATTTAGTAGACATAAATCTATAAAAAAAGTCAAATCGCAATTTATTTTTATTTTTTTTAATATGAATATTAAAATGTCCCTTTATAGTTTGATTATAAGCGTAGTGTGATTCAGTATTGTGTAATAAATAAACAAAAAAAATTATGCAAAATAAAAGCTTCTTTTGAAAGAAGCTATTATTTTGTAGTCACGAGTACTAACAAGTGTACAATCTCATTCATAATAAGCCTTACTGCAACGGAAAGACCAGAAGTGTATACAATTTTATTGCTGGCAACTATACCGCCTATTATTACCTAGTTAATAGCCAATCATATTCAAAACCGTGCAAAAAGTTCGCTGTGGAAAATATTAGTACAAAACTCACTTTCACGAAGAGCGATTACGACCCAGCGAACGTCGTCTTTATGCATGAAGTTCATAGCGTTGATGCCGTTGACCTCATGTGTCATATAGCCGGTAACCAGGGCTATGCGGCGTTCACACTGGATAATCTGCCCATCAATAGAGTGCCTGGTCTTGTACTCCATGCGGCAGGACTCCATGTTGCTCTCGGTAATGAAAGTCTCAGTTGCGATACGGACGACGCCGACGAACACCTGTGGAATACCAAATGGTTCAGTAATTGCCCGGATAAGTGATTGAGTGTCAACCCAAGGCTCTGATTGGATTGCTACAGGACAAAGATGAAATTGTGAGACGCTATGCATTATGCATAGAGGCGAATGGTAATCGCCTCTGTTCAATTCACTATAATTTGTTCGAGGTGTGCCATATTAAGAACACCAGAAAGCGGACCACTTCAAAATCCCTGCAGGCACTTGTGCAATATTGCAAAATAAACACTTTCGGCTAACCGAATGACCTATTTTAGGTCATCAAGAAAATAATATAGGTCACCTCTTCGCAAAATTCCAATAATCGATGCATTAGACCTGGTTAGCACAGGGTTAAAATTTAAGTCTCTTTCTACCAAAATTATATAAACATTATATTTTGTAAAGCAAATAGAAGGCTTATAATTGTTGATGAAAAGTCGAAAACTATCTTTAACTAATGGGGTTGCTCTTAGACTAAGGGAATTAAACATTACAGAGAACTAGTTCAAAAATAGCCTATTCCCTCATGCCGTTAATAGCCTCCAGGCAGCAGGACGTGACTATTTTAGAACACAGACTTATTTATTCTACGACATTGACCTTGTCTGAAGTTTCTACCAAAGTGAAATATAAAGTGAGACTTTCAAAATGCAAATAAAACTATACATCAATAATCAAGTGTCCAGTTCACAATATTCTCTAAAAACCAGATAGTATTATTGATGATAATTCATCAAATGCAAATCAGATAATTGATTTCCAATAATAGGCTTAATATAGATTAAACATCCGGGAATTACAAATGATATTTTAATCCACCTCATTTCATTATTATCTGCTGTACAGATAATCAATAAATAAATGAAGAATCATCAAAATTAATCCTTCCGTTCACCACTGACCCGATTAAAAGAATCGTTGATTATATGAATAAAAATTATCACCGCACATTAATTACCTTAGACACCATTTCTTTAATTAGATGATTATATTGTATATTAAAAATATGTAATATAATAACATCTTTATAATCATGAATGTAAAAAAAATTGATGTTAATGTGTATGGACTATGATGTTATGGACTTCTATACATACATATAAGAAAATCTATATTATTCATACCTTAAAAGTGTACTGAGATAAATGACCGCATTTTCTTCATTTTCTCAGCCATTTCTAAATGAAAACCCAAGCATTATCCTTTATAACTGCAAGAATTCAATAAGGGGAGAGTCGTCGAACAATAGGGTCACTCATTACCTATTATCCGGACAAGTTGTACGGATGACGTAAAACATTAATCAAGCAAATATTAATAGACGTTTTAAACTGTATGCCCGTGGAGTCCCCGCAAATGTTTTCCTTTGAGAAAGAGCATGTTCCATATGATATTATAATAGGTCTTTACCTATGAAATTGCCGTTTCTTTTCTCTCTAAGTATTTTGTCTGTAACTATAAAGTTTTAGAATATACCAACTTAAAAAATAATTCCTCTAAAAATAGACCATATTTTTGAGTTCTTTTGATGTGTTTTGATAATTTGTTTTATGTTTAATTGTGTTAAAATTAGAAACGAAGACAACTCTTTTTAAGTGCCTCCCGAATAGATCATTTGATTTGCATTCATTTAAAAACGATTAATATTTTTTTATGAAGAGTGTTATCACACATATTGCTATACCTTGTCTAATGATATATGCCAAAAATTATTACCTCTGGATTTGTCGTTGTGAAGAAATCTGAAAAAATGCTTGTATGGAAAATACAGACTTCCCCAAAATCTCTATACAAAACACCAATTTCATAGGTAAAGAACTATTATTAATCGTACCGCGTTTCAAATATATATTGTGTAGGGATACATTATGATTATTGTGACTAAATTATTAAACATTATGACTCGATATTAAACATTATGACTCGACCAAAATCGAAACTAAATATTTGGTGTTCAACCGAATATTTGGTTTCTATTTTGGTCGAGTTTCGGTACAAAAACGGGTTTCGGTTTAGTTATAAGGTTAAATGAGTTCTTTAATAATATATTGTTCCGTCACCGTTATCCATTTAAATTATCGCGCCATCGATCGATGTTCTTTATCGCACGCACGGTGACAAAACGCAGCTAAGAAACTGCTATGTACTCTGTGCCCACGTGTGGTCCGTTTGAAATCGAATCAAGAGGGCATATATTAGCTAACTGACCGCGCAAGCGACATCATCGCAACCTAACCGCGCTTTCGTGTGTGAAGTGACAGCATCGTCACCAAGAGTACTACTATATCTGGACAATCCACCAGCTGGTGCAAGAGGAGATTCATCGGCAGCTCAAGGTACGTGAGTGCATTATATTTGCCACCGTACTGCTGATACAGAACATCGTTCTCTTTTAAAACGTGGACTTTTCCCGTCAGGTATTGGTCTGTCCCTGATTAGCAATAAAGCCACCGTTAGACAAAAATTCGGTGCGTTTGCTACATCATTTTTGGTGCCGAAACCCGGGATTTTCCTCTTAACATCGTGTGTGATACCGTACTTTATCAATCTAACTGTGGTATTTTTCTGGTTAATTGTTTCGTTATATATACATATTATATCGTATCGTATTTTACAAATTCACAATATCGTATTTTAAAACGAAAATCAATTAATTAGATTGCAATTTACCCAATTTATTGAAAGAAAGTTTGGTATCGGTACTTGCTAGTTGCATTCGTTTCGCCAGATTATAGTTAAATATTCATAGCTATTCATTTTGTTTTGTTTGAATGATCGTAAGAACAAATCGGGAGAAATAATCAAAATTATTACTTCATTCTTTCTATCGGCTTACAGTTCATTCATAACTCAACACTTTAACTAACTAAAATCATTTATTTCATTTAACATTTACAACATAAATTTGATAAAATTACATAATATTCGATAACTTAGTTATATTCTGCAATAGTTCACGGGACAAAAGTTAACCATATAAGATCGGGTAGTTGTCTTACGATTTGCAAACCGGTTCCTTATCGCGCTCGGCAGTAGCCGAGGTTCGAGCAACGTACCTGATTGTCTATTATTGTAGCTAAATGCAATCCGAGATTTACTAAACAGCGTAAATATTAAGTTTTATATATATCGGTCGCGTCAACACTTTCTAAAGTAGATCTTTTATTGATATCTCAATACAATCTCATTGTTAAGGAAGATTAAAGTTGTATTTACCGTATAAATCTTTAACTTTTAAACTGAACATTAGGGTGGTTACACACTTGTGCTTATTAATATTTTTAAAAGATTTTTTTTGATAACTTTTGAAGTTAAATAAATTTTCATTATGTCGCTTTTAAGCAAACATTCTTCACGAAAGTCTAGTGTTTTTAAGAAATCTAAGTCTAAATCAACCGAGGCAGAATATACTATTCAGGATTTGTCATCATTACGCAGAAAACGTACAATTGCCGTTAAGCGTCTGAATAAGGCCTTAGAAATTGCTCGATCAGCTTCAATCGATTCTTCTCAACGCGACTTATTCTTCTCTTATCATCAAGATATAAAACAAATTGCAGCGGCGTTTGAAGATGCGCATTTTAACATCTTAGAAATTTTAGAAAGTGATAGTGACGTTGATACTGAAATTCAGGAACAATTTGATGAAACTTTTTACGCAATTGAATCCATTTATCGTAGCCTAAGTCAATGTTATAGTGTTCAGCAAACAAAGGTGTCATCGTCGCATAATATACGCTTGCCCAAAATTACGCTACCTTCCTTCTCTGGTCACATCAAACAGTGGCCTGAATATTTCGACACATTTAACGCGTTAATTCATAATTCTCCATCACTCAGCGACACAGAGAAGTTTCACTATTTGGTATCATCTTTGAGCGGTGATGCATTATCAATCGTTAAGGCATTTCCACTCTCTCATGAACATTATATCGATGCTTATCGCAGCTTATGCGATTATGCGATCGATATCAAAATAAACGTGATCTTGCCTTTACTTGCTGGCGTGATGTTCTAAAAGTCGAATTTAATTTTAAGGATGCTAGAGAGTTTCGTAAATCATTGGATTCTTTTGAGGAAAATTTAAGTATTTTGAAAACAATAAATTTACCGGTTCACAATTGGGACTTTATTTTGGTTTATCATATTTTATCAAAATTAGATACTAAAACGCGTTGCAGTTTTGAAGAAAAATATACCGACATCGAGTTTCCGACTTATAAACAATTAAAACAATTCTTGCAAACGAAGTGTGAGGCTCTGATGCGAGACACACATTTTGTAGAAAACGTAAAATCGATTAAAACTTCAAAACCTACGAGTATATCTTTTCAAAATTCTACAAAACGTCAAAATATTTCGCATACTTTGTTCGTTACAAAAAATGAGAAATGTACCGATAATGATCATGATAAAAAACGTATTCCTACGCCTTATTATCGATGTTCGTTTTGTAATGAGTCTCACTCCTTAACTACGTGTTCAGATTTTCTTAAAAAATCTGTCGATGAACGAATGAAAATCGCGGAGGATAAGAAATGGTGTTTCAACTGTTTAAAATCGTCTCACCAACTGAAAAATTGTAATTCAGTTTTTTCATGTCGGTTATGTAAGCGTAAACACCATACATTGCTTCATCGTGATTCATCCAGTGCATCGCAACAGGGCACATCTTCGTCCTTGGTTTCAAGATCCCAATCGAAAACCACTGTCTTGTTAGCAACAGCTATCGTTCAGGTTAGAGACGTTCACGGGAACATGCAGTCGTTCCGAGCATTATTTGATACCGGTAGTCAGAGCAACTTCATTACCGAAGCGGCTGTCAATCGTTTGCAGTTGGTACCAAAGCATACCTCGGCCCGTGTTAGCGGCCTCGGCGAAGTCGGTGCTCCCATTAGTGGGGATGTGATGTGTTGCGTAGGCACTAACAATAAAATCTTATTTAACATGAACTTTCACGTAATTTCAAAAATTTGTAGCGATCAACCAGTTGCTAAGCTAAACTCGACACGTTGGTCGCATATCAAGTCACTGGCTTTAGCAGATCCTAGTTTTGACATTCCAGGGCCGGTTGATATACTGCTCGCTGCTGATGTTTTCGCTGACGCGTTATTGAGTCGTCAAATCAAGGGAAGCCAAAACCAACCTACTGCCTTTGAATCAATATTCGGTTGGCTTCTCCTTGGCAAGATACACTCTCCATCGACCACATCGTTACTTAGCTTGCCGCTGCCATCTAGCAGTAACGATATCGAACTAAACTCGTTGGTGAAGCGGTTTTGGGAATTAGATTTGGTACAAAAGGCCTCCCCACTAACACCAGCGGAGCTCCTTTGTGAGCAAAAGTTCGTAGCAGAGCACTCACGCGACGTCTCGGGTAGATATATCGTTAAGTATCCTTTTAAGGATAATTCTGACCCAGTTTTCCAGGGCTCTCGAGAGGTAGCACTGCGTCGATTTTACGTCATTGAACGAAGGTTATGCCGAGATCACGATTTGCACATTCAATACTGTGACTTTATGTCTGACTACATCCAGTCTAACCACATGTCTCTTGTCGAACCTGATCAGGTTGGTTTGGGAAAGTATTACATTCCTCATCATTGTGTTCTGCGTCCCGAATCAACGACAACGCGCCTGCGAGTTGTGTTCGATGCGTCTGCCAGGGATCATAATGATTGTTCGTTAAACGATACTCAACTGATAGGTCCCAAGCTCCAGCCTGACCTTGCCAAAGTTCTTCTTCGCTTCCGACAACATCAAATCATTATCATGGCGGATGTCCGTCAAATGTACAGACAGATTCTCGTCTCTCCTGACCACCGTGAATATCAACGTATACTCTGGAGGGCTTCGCCCAGCGAACCTCTCCAAGAGTATCGTTTAAATACGGTCACATACGGTGTCGCGTCGTCTCCATATCTCGCTTGCCGTACCTTGCGACAGCTTGCTGATGACCATGGAGATGATTATCCCATCGCGAGAGAGATCATCATGTCTGACGTCTACGTAGATGATGTTGTCTGTGGATTTAACGAATTTGACATCGCTCAAACGGCTAAGAAGCAACTCATTGGTCTGTTTAAACTAGGATGTTTTCAGCTTCGAAAATGGGTGAGCAATAACATACAGCTTTTGTCTGATATACCAATCGATGAACGTCTACAGGGTTCAGTATCACTTGACAATGTGGAAGCCGAACCGTTAAAGGTTCTTGGCCTTAAATGGGATCCATCGTCTGACTCGTTCTTATTTTCAGTTAAGCCTTCGGCTAATCAAACATGTACAAAACGAACAATTCTTAGCGGGCTTGCGCGGATTTTCGATCCGCTCGGCTTTTTATCACCCATAACGATTAAAGCTAAATGTTTGATTCAAAAGCTTTGGATACTAGGCGTCAATTGGGACGAAACACCACCTCATGAAGTCGTCCGTACGTGGCGTTTGTATGCAGATCAACTTCAACAACTGGCTGCACTCCGAATCCCTCGTCAGATCACCCTGTTCAGGGCCGGTATCGTACGACTTACACGGCTTTTGTGACAGTTCGGAGGTAGCTTACGGTGCTGTTATCTATTTGCGTTCTGTAGATGAGGCTGGTGACGTTCGAGTCTTCTTTGTTTGCTCTAGGGCCCGAGTAGTCCCTTTGAAACGTATTCCACTGCCTAGACTGGAGCTCTGCGCGGCAGTTTTGTTAGCAGATCTTTACGTGTTCGTTCGGGATACTTATCTCACCCACATACCAATCAATTCGATCTGGCTATGGTCAGATTCTACTATCGTGTTGTCTTGGTTGCGCTGTCATTCCTCGCGCTGGGCCACGTTCGTGGCAAATCGTGTGAGTCATATTCAGGATAACACACCTCCTGAATCTTGGTATCACGTACCGTCCGAAGACAATCCAGCTGACATTTGTTCTCGTGGACTCTTACCCAGTGAAATTATTCACAATTCCCTTTGGTGGGCGGGACCGAATTGGCTGTCACAAGACCGTTCGTTGTGGCCAGAATTCACAAATATTGTGTCACACGAAGAAAAACTCATCATAGAAGCTGAGGCTCGCCACTCAGTCGTACTTATTACTGCTCCAGAATGCGATGATGGTAATTCTCATTTTTACACCGATTTAATTCAGCGTTTTTCATCCTTACAAAAACTTTTAAATGTTTTATCTTATATTAATCGCTTTTTAAATAATTGTCGGAAACAATCTAAAACATATTTATACCCTTTCATAAGTAATGTGGAGCGTCATAATGCTTTAATGCAAACTGTAAAACACGTACAATCTCGAGCATTTTCAAATGAAATTTCTGTGTTAAAAGATAAAAAACCAATAAATAAACAATTTCGGAAACTTAACCCTTTCCTCGACGATATCGGCATTCTCAGGGTGGGCGGAAGACTCTCACGTTCAGGGTTGGAATATGAGCACAAACATCCCGGTCTCTTGCCTTCTGAACATCCACTTACAAATCTGCTAATCGAGTTCATTCACCGTAATTATTGTCATCCAGGGGTGAACACGACTCATTTCTTGCTATTGCAGCAATTTTGGGTGATGTCCGCTAAGCGAGCAGTCCGTCGCTGTCTATCCAAATGCATAAAATGCTATCGACTGCACCCTCAACCACTTCAACCTTTTATGAGCGATCTTCCTTCCTATCGAATAAATCAAGTGAAGCCGTTCTCTGTGGTAGGCGTAGACTTTGGTGGACCATTCCGCATTAAGCTCGGATTGCATCGCGGTGCCAAAATTGATAAGGCATACCTCTGTTTATTCGTTTGTTTAACGACAAAGGCAGTTCACTTAGAGGTGGTTTCCACGTTGTCAGCGGACGGTTTTCTCGCTGCTTTGCGTCGGTTCGTGGCACGCCGCGGTCGCTGTAACACTATCCACGCGGACTGCGGTACGAACTTCGTTGGGGCACGCAATCAACTATCCTCTTACATGGCTAACGCGTCTCAGGCAGAAAAAATCGAGTTTAAGTTCAATCCACCCTCGGCCCCCCACTTCGGTGGAGTTTGGGAAATCCAAATTAAAGCAGCTAAAAATCACTTATATCGAGTCGTTGGTGATCAAGTCTTGACATTTGAAGAACTAACAACGGTTTTTGTACAAATCGAAGCTGTTTTAAATTCGAGACCTCTGTGCCCTGTGAGTGCTGATCCAAACGATCTGTCGGTATTGACTCCAGGTCACTTCCTAACAATGGAACCATTGACTGCGGTTCCCGATGAAGATCTATCTTCTTATCCTATTAATCGGCTTCATCGGTGGCAGCTGCTGCAATCGTTTCATCTGAATTTCTGGTCCAGATGGAAACACGAATATCTAAACACATTAACGCAACGCGCCAAATGGACCAAAGATTCTAAACCTTTAGCAGTAGGATCAATGGTTATCATTAAAGATGACAACCGCGCCCCTTTACACTGGAGTCTTGGTCGCGTACAGGATCTTCTTGCGGGAGCTGATGGGGTTGTTCGTATCGCTACTGTTAAAACTGCGACTAATAGTGTAGTTCAACGGCCGTTGGTAAAATTATGTCCGCTACCAATGGACAACTAATAGTGTCTCGTATCGTATTATTCATTTGTATAACATTTTTTATTTATCGTTATTAATCCTATATGTAAGTCTATGTTTATCGTAATTTAGTTTTTATCATAACCAGAAAATACCATAGTTATTTTGGTGGGCGGTATGTTCCGTCACCGTAATCCATTTAAATTATCGCGCCATCGATCGATGTTCTTTATCGCACGCACGGTGACAAAACGCAGCTAAGAAACTGCTATGTACTCTGTGCCCACGTGTGGTCCGTTTGAAATCGAATCAAGAGGGCATATATTAGCTAACTGACCGCGCAAGCGACATCATCGCAACCTAACCGCGCTTTCGTGTGTGAAGTGACAGCATCGTCACCAAGAGTACTACTATATCTGGACAATCCACCAGCTGGTGCAAGAGGAGATTCATCGGCAGCTCAAGGTACGTGAGTGCATTATATTTGCCACCGTACTGCTGATACAGAACATCGTTCTCTTTTAAAACGTGGACTTTTCCCGTCAGGTATTGGTCTGTCCCTGATTAGCAATAAAGCCACCGTTAGACAAAAATTCGGTGCGTTTGCTACATATATCTTAAAGTTGGTCTCACTTCCATGACATCAAATCTTAATTTATTTATTCCGATTCAAATTTATTCACAATTATATTGACATAAAAAACTATATAATGTATAATACTGTATATTAATCGGCACATTTAATTTACTAAAAAAATATATTATTTTATTGACTTTATGTGACTGTTGCAAATGATTAGTTTTCTAAAATATTATACTGTCACAGAAATTGTAAAGGATTGTTTTTTGTTATTCAAGTAGCAATATACCTACTAAAATTTTAATGCCCAAAAGGGTCCAAAATTGAATGACCAGCTTTGTAAAAATTTTGGAGACAGTAAATTATTGAGTAGTTTCGGTGCAAACCTGCCGAAACAGCATTCGGGAGCTCTCGCGCTTTGATCGGTTATGTCTGGCGCTTTAAATTTTTCCCAATCATCAGCGACGAAAACATTTTCTTATGGTTGAATATAAATATCTTCTAACATTCACACCTATCAACTAGCCCCATTCTAGTCCATAACACAAGTAACTAATGCTGCTTGTGTTACGGGCACTAGATGATGAATAAATATATTTTATAGATAAATACATATGAATATCCTGAATATACATAAATATATATATAAAAATGCAAGACTGGAGGACAAATACCTGAAAATTCATCACCCAAACATTTGGCCCCACCGGGGATCGAACCCAGAACCTCTCGAGATGGCGACGCCTGGAGAACGGAGGACGTCAATGAATAAATAAAGTTTGTCTCAGTAATTTAGAGGATACAATGTTATTGTATGTTATTTTTATACCCACCAACCAGCATCGGGCCAGTGTGGTGGTGTTACGGCCCATACTCATTTTTTTTTTCTCCATGAGAAAGGCTTGTGCCCAGTAGTGAGACGTATATAGGCTGAGGACGGAATGTTATTGTGCCAACTCTAAGAATCACGCATGTAGATATTAGGTCCTTACCTATGAAATCGGTGTTTTGTATGGAGATTTTGGGGAATTCTCCATTTTCCATACTAACATTTTATCAGTTTTCTTCACAACAACAAATCCAGAGATTGAAAAAGAGTTGTCTCCGTGTCCAATTTTAACACAATTAAACTTACAACAAATTATCAAAACAAATCAAAGAGCTCAAAAATATAGTCTATTTTTAGACGAGGTAATTGTTTTTCAGGAATACTCTGAATCTTAATAGTTACAGACAAAATACTAAGACAGAATAAAAACACCAATTTCATAGGTAAGGACCCAATATTAAATTCTCTGGATAAAATGAGGAATCCATTTTGCTCTATCAAATATCTAGTTCTGCTGTATGTATGTACTTGGATACATGTACTGGATATCTCAACGGAATCGAATAAAAAAAATGTACCACGAAATCTCCTGGCAACATTCTGAATCATAAATCTGCAAGGTTTTCTTAGTTCAAAACTATTAACATAATGCGGTCCTCATATTTTGCACACTCAATATCCTATGGCGCCTGCTCTATAAATTGTTATCAAAGTAAATCCGACTCGAGTTATTAATCCACGAATTGTAATTTGACGACGTATAATTTTCTACGAAATGACGCTTATAAATTGCTTAGCTTGGGAAACTAGTAAACTGATAACTACAAAAGTAGCCTTCTTAAGCCGTCGGCAGAGCACTGCCATGTGATCCTTAAGACCACATTTAGCAAAAATTGGGTTTGGTCAGATGGAAAATCGTGAAAAAGTAGTAACAAGTGGCTAGCTCATCTCCTACACAATCACAGACCCAGTACCCAATACGCCCTTAGTCGCCTTTTACGACATGCTAGGCAAGAAAAGCAGTTGGCACATTCTTTTTTCGTCCCGGACCAACACGCCTAACACTATTGATAGTTTATTTTTTCGAATATCCTGCGATGACTCCATTAAAGTAGGCAGTGATATTAATGGTTGTGGCAAGAAAATTATAAGACTGGTAGATAATTATCAATTGCTCTATATCAAGGTCGCCAAGAAAACTGTTGTTATTCAAGGTGTTACTGATAATGTGTACCACATCGTTCCCGCTGTTGCAGGGGTTGTCGCCGCGCGCGCGGGCCCGGCGCACCATCTGGCAGCATCGGTTGTACCCGCGACAGGCGCGGTCAGACTTCCGCAGACTACCCTCGATGTGGCACGTCACGTAGTGGCAAGGCTCCGACCGCTGGCCCAGCTTCTTAAACCTATAAGATTAGATAATTCTCAGTTCAAAATATTTCTTATTAAATATTCATTTGGTGACTCAGACGATTTCAATCGTGTCAGTTTATCAATCGTTTTATCAAACCGTTCAGAATAAAACTTAGTAACTTAACATTTTTTATGACTATCAAAAAACATTTGATTATTTTGGTTGGTACAAATTTTAAATGTAAGTAACATTTTGCACCATTACCCAAGCACGACAAAATTTTGATATATCTTAAAGAACTATCATTAAATAGTTTCATGCTAGAAGTCCGCATCAGTCAGGATGAAGATTGAATGAGAATATGCAATTTATTGAGTTAATTTATGACACCACCATACGAGTATAACTTTTTTTTTAACATTTGTCATGTAAATGAAATTGTGTTTTAACTTAAGGTAACTAAACAAAATTAATTATTACGAGTATTTTCCAAATGCAACACACTCAGAACAATAAAAAACACTTGAAATCACGCTCTGCACGGGCTGATTTGACTTATAGGGTTCTGTTCTATTTGAAATAATGAGCAATACTAATAATAATAAGATATTTATGCGCGTTGCCAATCCATAAAAATCTTTTAACTTAGATCCAAATAGGTGTTTCGTTAATCTCTATGAACACATACCTAATGATGAATCGCCTTTTCTCGTTCAAAAGAGCCTCAGCTACCTTGGTCTTGCCGTCAGGTTCATCTGGGACCAACAGCTCTCCGTTGGGACCAATCATTTGCGACTTGGGCATCAGCATGTCTTTCATCAACTGACGATCTTCTTCGTGAATTATGTTGAAGATGCTTTGTCCTAAGAGATCCAGCTATAAAAACAAGGTTATAATGAGAATCATTGCCGTCGTCCTCAGCCAATGCAATACGGCCCACTGCTGGGCACAGGCCTTCCTCATGGAAACAAACACATGAGAAGTGTGGGCCGTAACACCATCATGCTGGCCTTATGCGGGTTGGTGGGTAGAAACAGTTGCAATCATCAAAAAACAAATTTTACATTCAAAAACATAGTCTGCACTTTTTGTGGCCGTTAAAGTATACATTATACTGTATTACATATTTCCACTTGCTACGTTCACACACATCTTTCGTTTCCTCTACTCTCATTACCAACTTCGTGCATCCCTTCCCTTCTCTTGCCCTTCGGTTTCCCCTTAGCTCCTTACCTCCGTATACCCAATGTACTGTTGCACGTTCTGCGAGACCACCACGATGAGGCCCCGGTAGGTGGTGGTAAGCAGAAACCCGTTGAGGATCGACAGGAGCGCGCGGGTAGACGCTAAGCTGAACTCGGGCTCTTCTCGGTTGATGGAATCTCCAAATACTGTGTACAAAAAGTTTAAGTTTACCTGTGCTCTTAGGGTCAGTTTTTGATCCCTGGTCAGGTTGACCAGTAGGTTAAAATGTGGACCAATGGCGAATACGTACGATATCGTCATATGACAGCTTGTCCAAGAGTCGAAATTTCGAATATAACTAAAGTAAAATAATCGTAGACAATTTAACCACAACACGATGCTGGGATTAGGTAGATGGCGGCTGGCGACACATCTGTATATTGCTTCTAATTTTCATCGCAAATTCAACAATTTGTCAATCTGATGTCATACATACTTAGAAAAAGGATGATACATATTTGCGTTTCCATTGACGCTATTGGTCTAGATTTTAACTAATGAGGTTACCATTACCACAGATCATAAACCTCAAAGAAATAAATATCTTCTATCAGCTTCTAACACTCGACTACAGACTTTGTCAAATTCTGCGTTTTTTATCTAAAGTCATGTTTTCTAAGTATAATAAAATTTGTTAAGGGATAGAATCGCTCGAGATAAAAAACTAGGTATTTATGCACGTTTGACAGTAAATGACTCTTATAAGAAGGGAATAGAGACTGACTGATTATTTTGCCCAGGTATCAGCGAGTCTGTTCAATACGAGTATAACTAATATTAATAAACGGAAACCACTTAACTATGATTGTGGAATGTAGAAGTGAAAATGCTTGTCTCCCACAAGAACTCACTCTCGTTAAATCAAGATGACGATAAGCCTAATAATTAAAATCTATACGCTAACACACGTCAAACGGTGACAGCTGATAAAACACTTACTTGCGTCTGAACTAAACGTTCAAAGTGCAACAAAAAGTTCTTGGGCGTACCATAACGCGTTTGACGATAAACGTGCGTTAAACGCAGCCAACACTGGACACTTGCCAATCCCTTGGTTAACTGGTGAATATGACACGGATATATTACACTTAATAGTTTTGCGGTCCCACCATTATGACTGGAACTACTAGAACTAGAAACCATTGACGCATATCAGTAAACACCACAGGTGATTACTCATTCTCCTAACCTGCATAATTATGGATGCAGGTCCTATTTCCTTGAAGAACAAATTCCATGTCTTGATCTCAATGGACCTTAACGATATTATATTACCGAAGGCATTTCAAAATGACTAGGATCCCACTTATGAGCAACACGTTGACACCTAGTAACAAATGGGACTATCTGCATAATCTTATAAGCCCGTCGAAACCCGCTGGGCATAGGCATCCCCCACGGTAACCATAACTTTCACTGGGGGGTGCGGGCCGTCTTCCACTGTACGAGTGACCCTCTTCTCGCAAGTACATGCTGACTTTCCGATACGATCGGCCCGCTTTGGTTCTGAATCATATGTCCGCAAATTTCCCTTTCCTGAGGGAGAGGGCGCATTCAGGGTATGCTTTACCGCGGCCGTAAAGGCTTAAAGCACAGATGGTGTTTAGTCGGTAAGAGTCTGACATAACCCCCGGGCGGTCGATGGGTATCAAATGCAGGATTCACCACCTCCACCCCCGTTCAGGTGAGGGTGAGGAAAAAAATTTAAAAATTGAGAGCGTGGCGTCTCATTTATACTTCTTGATGATACATTTTCAAAAAGTTTTCATTTCAATACCATAATGTGAGTTAAAAAGAAAAAGTTGATGATCGAATTCTTTAAGATTTTTCTCTTGTTGTCTCATGAAGATCTCGTGGTGGTTCGGATAAATTAACACAAAATAAGCTTTATGAATATTATTTTTGTCTGATGGTAGTTAGGTGCTCGGTGGCGTGGTGGTTAGTACGCTTTAGCTTTCGATATAGAAACACAGCTACCTTCGCCATGGCCTGGCCATCCATGGCCTTGGATGGGTGACCAAAACTTTGTGATCTCAAGTTCCTGCGTACTATTGCAACCGTTTCTACCCACTAACCCGCAAAGGCCCATCCTCCTAGTGTGTCTCCATGAGGCAGACCTGTGCACAGCAGTGAGACGTATATAAGCTGAGGACGATGGTAGTTAGGCGGTTACCGCAGACTATATAAGCGGTGGGTACTCACGCGCACATTTACAACTCACGCGTTTCCTACCCAATACAATAAAGAGAAAGCGTTTTGTTGACAACATGCGAGAGCCCTGCCAACACAATGCTCAGAGTGCTCCGGCGGCCTTATATTGTTTTAGGGGTGTCTATTAGAATACCGATTTTTTTATATCGAATTTCAGTTCATCGAAAACTTTTCAACAAAAAAACTTCGATGTAACATTATTTCGAAAAAGGTATAAAATATGAAAAAAAATAACGATGAACTGTGTTTGTAGATAATGAATATTAGATGTAATGAAAATGCAATGTAACCAAAATCTAGGATTTATTAAATATTGCACACGAAGTTCTGCGAATCGTTTTATGGATAATGAAAACCGTTGAAAGGAATTGCGATAAAATGATGGATTTCCGTTATTTAGCTGTGAGGTTCTATCATCAGGTTCTAAGATTCCAATGACAACTTTTATATAAGCTCTTTTATACTCGAGCTGTACCTTTTTGCCTATCTCAATTAAAAAATTATTAATTATAAATTTCAAAGGCCTCATATATATAAGCCAATAAGATCATTATAACTAGTAGGGAAGACCATTAACATTGTTATTTGCGTGCATTAATCTGCCAACAAAAGTGCTCCATTCTTGGCTCGGTGCCATACGAATTTAAGTGTCCGAGACATAACGCTCAGTGTAATTCACGACGATAAATAGACACTTAGTCACTCAAATCACCAAACTGTCTGATAATTGGTAACTGAGTGGAAAACTAGTTATTCTCACCCAGCGCTGGACAGTGCCTATTATTAATATGCCACAAAAATAATAGTAGCGCTCCGATATTACTTTAATTTACTGATGTAACTTACTGTAAGCAATGAGGCGCGGACTTTGGTAGTGGACTTTTCTTGCGGTGCTTTTGCGTAGTCTCTGACTAACCCTTAGGGATAAATAGTCGTGATTATATGTATGTATGAGTCCTCAATGTGTTGTATGAAAAAAATATTAGTCATATGTGGAGGAACATCCAATTAATAACACAAAACAAAAAATACAGCTTATCTCCTAGCTTACATAAAAAACCTAACTCTAATAGTAGAAATAAAAAAAATAACAAAAAAAAATGAATTGAACAAAAAATAATATACGAAATAATTGGGCAAGCTCAGCGTGGTGGCGTTACAACCCATACTCCTCATGTGTTTCACTATGAGGAAGGCCTGTGCCCAGCAGTAGGACGCTGGACGATTGACGATAATACCCACGTCTTCCGACCGATTCGGGGATATACTAAGTGTTCAGAATTACCAATGTAATCTTATTTAGTTAATAATTATACATTATTTATGAATTATTTAATAAAAATAGACAATAATTGTAAGACAAGCAACAAAAAGGAGAAAGATTTTGGCGCCATTTTTATTTTTATAGTTTTAATTGCTTGATTTTAAAATCTTGTGTCATAAAATCTGTGTAGCTTTGTGTAACAATAGTCTGTGATGACGAGTTATGTGTAGGATTGTAATGGGCGTTTAATTGGTGTGGAAACAACTCGGATATTAATTGCGAATATCCACCTCATCGAAGTGGAGACCGACGAGTCTACGATCAATTATTCAGTTTAAATTGAAAATATAAAGAGATACAGGTCTCAATGTCATAGTAACAGAAACAAGAAACCCTTAAATGTAACATTTTAATGCAACATTATATCGATATATAAAACTCGAATAAGTAATTTTTGTCATTTTAGCCGTAGTAAAAATGTCAAAAATTTACTAAATCTAGTTTTGAATCTTGAATTTTTCCTGCAAGACGCCCTAAAATGCAACGCTCCATGTCTGACTAACGGTACACGGCGAGCATGTCTTTTTACAATCAAGGAGTTCATTGTCATTCAGCCCAGATCCCACTGCTGGACAAAGGCCTTCCCAATGATCTCCACAACGACATCCAGTGATTTGCGTGAAGTGAAAAGCTAAGCTTAGCCTATGAAATAAAATTATTTTTGATTTTGTTTCGATTTGATTCCTGCGACCTTCGCCAACTCGTCTAACTATCTCGTAAAAATAAAGTTTTCTGGATTCTATACTGTAAATTTAAAAAAATGCTCGATAGCAATACCTAATGTCTTGTGATCTTGTATTAACAACTAGGCATTATCTTCAAGTAGTTGCCTAGTCTATTAAATTATATGGAGTATTTACATTTAAGTAGTAATTTATGACGGAATTTATGCAGACAAACTCGTCTGCAATCGTTATCTAGATTGTTTAGGTGGATGAATACATTTTTGATATTGTAATGGGAAGTAAGTAATTGGGCCGGAAATGTACAAAATCTAGGAAAAGGATCAATGAAAAATCAAGGATGGAAATTCTGATAGATTTAGTAAAGGTAATTTTTTTATGACCCTGTAAATCAATATTTGTGTGATCAAAACATATATTAAGCAATTTGGCAGCAGAGAAAAATATTTGAGTTGCTGCCCAATTAGTTATTCTGCTGACAAAATAGAAATATTTGCTGTCCATAAGTTGTTGACCAAGTAGTTATTTTAATTGACCAATTATATTTTTGCTGACAAAAATTGGAATATTTTGCTAAATGTTTAAATAAACCCCTTTTTTAGTACTTAATCAATAATAAGCAATGTATTTAAGTACTCTTATACGCTGATTCATTAAGTGTTGTTGTATGGAAGTCGCGTGATTATTTTTATTATGTCAGGAGATCGCGAGTTGACTTGTAGATTATGAATGTAGTACCTATTAGACTCATCGTCGCATAAAATTTTAACATTTGGTGTTTTTATATAAATTAATAATAAGCGTAGTGAACTAGGAATATACGGCATGTAATAAATTGAAGTAACTTTGCTGAATTTCCAGAAAGAAAGGCTTTTTAAACTATCACAACCTATCATAAATACAGAAAACAAGGAAAACATAAAAATGAAAACAGTAAGTACCTAACTATCAAAAATAAGTTACAAAAAAGTACGGTATGTTTTTGCATACTCAATAATAATAGGCTAGTTGACCCTTTTTTATTGGGCCCCAGATGATAATTTACTGTTAACCACCACCATAAAAAGAAATATAATTTTCTTTTGAGACCTAATCACAATCAATTTTCAATTACGTATTTGCTTGACATGCAAAAACGCTGTTGACCGTGATGACACGATTTTGGAAAACAATCAATACGCATGCGTGTCACAAGCTGAAACAGCCGACAGACGCATTTTGACCATGCGTTAGTACTTATTGTGTACATGAAGCGTTACTTCACCAATTTCACGAACATGGCGGATAGCATTTTTGGCAAATGCAAAAAAAAGTAAAAATAAGACATGTTTAAATAGAATTTCTACAGCAATTCCTTATTTATTTTTATTGAACCTGGTATATTTGTGACCCTTGTAAGGACTATACAAAACACACTGTACTATGTTACACGCTGTAGGTACTGTGTAAACATTATTATCATAACTTTTGATATGAGTCAACTAGCCTATTATAATTGTAAATAAAAAAAACTAATATACCATCATTCCAAATTCTTATTCATCAAAATTTTAAATCCAATGTGCGTTTGATACATGCGAGTAGTTTCAACTACGAGCGCGCGATGGCACTGTCATAATTATGTCAGCACCGCATTCTAGATGCACTCGGTGTAACGTAGCCCTTAGCATGAAAAGCATGGGCACACACGTGAGTCAGCGCACACACCGCCGCAACCGTAAACATGTTTGTGTTTGTGTGTGTAAAAAATATTTGTATGTAATTACATAGTGTTAAAGTACCTAAATATAAAATAATGTATAGGCTATCCGGCTAGCAAAAAACTATTTCTTTTGCAGTTTTGTGTTATCAAAATGTTATTATAATTATTGTAATTCTTATTTTTAGCGATAAGTCACAGACTATTGTTTCTATAGCATTGTTTATACGTTTTAATAGACGTAATAATTATTCGATTTTGCAACGATTGAGAATTAAAATACATTTTTTTTCTACTCTTCGTATTTAAAAATAGCCAATAATACTTTTTTAGATTCGATTTATCGATACAGACCATCCGAATTAACAGAAGTATTTTTTATATGACATTGCTCATGACGTCAGTGAGCTATAATTATCTCGGCGTACGGAACTTTCCCAGAAAGTGCATAATTATTTAACCTTCCTTTGAAATGGCTATGGCTCAAGCTATTAGGAAACTGACGCCGGCAGTGCATTCCACTGCGCGGGCGCATCAGGAATGATGATTTATAGCGCCTAGTTCTAAGGGCATGTCTATTAGATATGGATGGTAACAGTGCGCCTCGTGTTAGAATGAATTGCTCTGGGTGGTCCTATGAGCAGAACCGATAACTGTTGGAATAAACAAATTCTTGACAGTAGACTGCGTATGCGTAAATGTAGATCTCTATGGACATGGAGGAGCGATGGTATTTAATACCCGAGCCCGAGCTGAGCGAGTCTATAGGGAACTAACCCTAAATTACGTCAAACTTTATGGGGGAGGGAGGGGGTCAACCAAATGTGACATTGTGTGACAAGGGTTGGACTTTAATCTCATGTCGTCACATTTTAAAATATTGGGTCCTTACCTATGAAATTGGTGTTTTTTCTCTCTCTTAGTATTTTGTCTGTAACTATTAAGATTCAGAGTATTCCTAAAAAATAATTACCTCGTTTAAAAATACACTATATTTTTGAGCTCTTTTGATTTGTTTTGATAATTTGTTGTAAGTTTAATTGTGTTAAAATTGGACACGGAGACAACTCTTTTTAAGTGCCTCCCGAATACATCATTTTATTTGCAATCACTTAAAAACGATAAATAATTTTTATGAAGTGTGATATTACTCATATTACTTAAGCTTGTCTAATGATAGATGCCAAATATCTTTGGATTTGTCGTTGTGAAGAAAACTGAAAAAATTTCAGTATGGAAAATGCAGAATTCCCCAAAATCTCCATACAAAACACCAATTTCATAGGTAAGGACCTGATATATTATTATACTAAAGCACACAACATATTTAAATGGAAATAAAATGGATTTCGGAACTGCTGTTTTAGGAGCGGCTAAAATATGTGACGTCACACTAGGAGGGAAGAGTCTCACAAACGTTAACGAGAGAGGGGTAAAAAAATTCATCGTCAAATTCGTGTGAGGTAATTTTATTTTATGGTCGGCCCCTAGGTATACACACATAGGTGTGGCTGGTAACATCTGAATGAGAGTAGACCAGGGTTTAAATAAATATAAACAAATAAATATTTACACCTTTTAATTAACCCACATTAAGCAACTTAATATGCCGTTTGAATACTAGATGACAGATGATGATGAATAGATGACTTGAATACATAATTATCTACGTATTATTATTATAAATATTTTAATATTCAAGACTGAACAACAAGAGTTAAAATCACCACAGAAACATTTGTCCCATCCGAGAAGTGAACCAAGAACCAGTCGTGGTGGCGACGCCTTAAAATCGAATTACAAACCCCAGGACCAAACAGATGACGAAGTATTTAATACACGAGTGTTTTTTATAATTCGCGGTGCCGTGGTTCACTCTCCCAAACATTTTTCTACGCAAATTTTAACAATTTTATTTGTGAACTGTTAACGTTTCTTTTACAACACGATATCTCACACACCTGTGACGGGTTGACTGGCAGAGATCTTTCGTAAGATAAAAGTTGATTTTTACCTTTATATATACCCTTTATATCCTGCTCAGTCTCTGCTGCTACCCGGTCAATGCGAAAAAACAAATGACAGATTAAGGCACTAGCCCTACTCAAACTATTTTTATCATCTGACGTCAAAAAATCTCCGATTTTAGAATGTATTTCAAATAGTTTATCTTTATTTTTTGCCAATTCCTCGCTAAAAGTAAAATCAGGAGAAACTATTTCTTCGGGTAAGAAATCGATACATAGGGTTTCAGTTGGTTTTTTTAATTTCAATACAGTTTCCTCTGGTGTTTCTGCCCGGATGGAAACTTCTATATAAGCTCATCTTTTAAAGGAGCATGATAATTAAATAATTAATACGTGTCAAATCCATCTTCAAAACGCAAAACTATAACAATATGTATGAAAAATATTAAACGGTAAGAAAACGAAACGAATTTTTTTTACCTCAGTCAAAATACAAACGTTATCTTAAACATTTTAGACTTTAAATTACACAATATATTACACATTTCCCATATATTTACATTTTCTATTATTAACAAAAGAGAGAGCAAAACTAAAATGTACAGGCCACTAAGATGGGCGCCACTGTCACAACGCTGCCTGGTCCGGCTGAGGCAGGAAAGCGTTGAGAGCAGAAATATATCAACAATTAAATAAAAAGAAATATTATGTAATAGCAATTTATTTTTTTAAACAAATAATTTCGATAACTTCGTTGGTAGAGGTAAAAACGGGTTCCTTATACATATGTGTTGCTCTCTCTAGTATAATATATCATCTATGACTTAAAACTAAAACAATGCTAAATCAAACAATGTCCTTACGTACCCTGCAACCATCCAATCTTCATAAGAGAAGCAGACAGGCTATACATGAGGCTTCTTTAAACTGCCTCTTGCATTACCAATGAAAATTTTATGGGTGACAAGTGACAAGACAAGCTTTACTTCGTAACAACGCAGTATTTATAAAAGTTTGCCCAAAAAAATAAACTTATGTTATTATGACAAACAACAAATAAGTACAAAAGAAAGAAAACCACCGCAACCCTCCTGTGGGCAAAGCATAAAACTTAAATTAATATACCAATAATCACAAAGAATTATCACGACAAAACACATGAACTGTTTAGTAATAAATAACAAATACATACCCGTTCTCATATGTACAATATTATTATAATAATAATAATTATGTCTATCATATTAAATTTCTAGGTCATTACATAGTTTTTTAAGAAAATAATCGTGTTTATCATAAACACATTTTCCAAATTTTCATGACAAATTGCATGACCAACTCGATATTTCTCTCAATCTCGTAGGCCGCGCCTGGCCGCGCCGATCGTCTCTTGTTTTTTTTTCACGAATATATGGCTTCGAGATGAGAGAATTGAGCCATTTAAAAGAGTTTGACATTATTTATTTTGCAATTTAAATAATAATAAAAATGCAATGTTAAAAACATGACCATTTACTATTCACCAATTCTGTTAATGTAATTGTCTATGAAAAATATATTTTTTGTACCACTCTCTCCTTAAGGGGTAGGTTTCATTGAAATGCAAGTGCCGTATATTTTAATGCCTCTTGGGAGAGTTTGGTGCCGAATAAACGATTGTAGACACCTGTTTATGTTACTACAATGTAAAATTTTCCATTAGCCTACTTAGTTTTTACGTGCTTACCTGCCGCTTTTTATTTAATTATTTATTCGGTATCATTATCTTAAAATAAAATGTAAAAATCTTTTGTTTCCAGCCCTTTTAAGATGAAATTCTTCTTGATTTGAGTCATGTAGCCTCAAATCGATGTCAGGAAATTTATTGTATAGAAACCTGCCATGACCCTTTTGAACTGAGTTTGAATAAAACTTATGTACAGTTGATTGTTAATATCGCATACCTGACATTGTGCCCGGTGCATGGCAACAGGCTCCCCACCTGTCACATGGGGAAATAAAATAATATGTTCCGACAAAATCTGAAGAGTAGTGATGTTATGGTGTGTGTGTGCTAAAAATGTTTTAAAATTTCCGAAAATATGTTGTTTAATATCGGTTTATAAAAAATACAAATCTTATCTAAATGAAAACAAAACAAAGAGCATACCTATTTGTTTGTCTATTATTAGGTCCAGGAATCCTATCTTAGTCGGTGTCAGTACATACATCGGTAGGAAGGCATCCCATAAAATTAGCGCAAAGTACTAATCTATTTGTAGCCCTCTCTCACACATTCTTGGGATCATTTGCAATATTCACTCCATCGGGCAGACAGAGTGCATTTGCAACTCACTTGATTTACGAAGAATACTTGATTTTGAACCAACGTTTTTTTAAAACAATCTAGTCTAACAAAATGCCCCTAAGGCCCTGGGGCAAATATATGGGCAAACCCTGGGTTAGGCTAACTCTCGATCGTGCAATTGGGCCCTACTGATCAATAGTTGCACGTTTGTACAATCGAATACAAAAATATTAGGTCCTAACCTACGAAATTGGTGTGTTATGGAGATTTTGGGGATGTCTGCATTTTACATACTAACATTTTATCAGTTTTCTTCACAACGACAAATCCAGAGATAATAATATTTGGCATGTATCATTAGACAAGCTTTAGCATAAATGTGTGTGAACACGCTTGATAAAAATAATTCTTGATAAAAAAATTATCAAATTAAATAATACGAGCTCAAATATGTGGTCTATTTTTAGAAGAGGCAATTATTTTATAAGAATGTTCTGAAACTTATAGTTACGGACAAATTGCTAAGACAGAATAAAAACACAAAATTTCATAGGTACGGACCCAATATGTATACACGTTTTAAGTCGTTTTAGAGGTGACAATTTTTTTTCCTTCTAATGAAGAAAGAAAGAAAGAAAATAATTTATTTGTGACACAGAAACAGAATCAACCTTAGTACTAAGCTTAAAAGTAATTGTGACACTACATGGAGAGCTTCATCATTCAGACATTCACACTGGTTTCCGAAGTTCATCCTTGGCGAATGTATTGCCATTGTGCTAGCAAGACCGATCTTCGGTTGTTTCGATTCATTTTCGATTGTTAATTATCTCGTCTGAACGTATAATAATTACTCGTATGACGTCATTCTACGCTATTGACAGCGCGTATTTAACAAACGAATGCCTAACAGAGGTAGCGTTCAGTTCTGAAATTAAATTTATGCATACCTACACATTTATTTTTCAGGGTTTTCACAATCGGGTCAATAGATCCATGTCCATACTAATATTATAAATGTGAAAGTAATTCTGTCTGTCTGTCTGTCTTACTATCACGTCAAAACTACTGAACAGATTCAATTGAAATTTGGTACCCGATAGATATAGATAGTCTACAGCCTGAGAATGGACATCGGCTACTTTTTATCCTGATATTCCCATGGGAACTGGTATCGCGCGGGTGTAATCGTGGCTATCAATAGCAGCTCGACCGATATTCCGAATTTTAAAATTTCTCAGCATTGTAAAATAATGACACGGCAATAGTTTTAAGGAGTTTTATCACCATGACAACAATTAATCAGATGATACTGAGAGAAATGTTATTTTCATTATTTTTATAATTAGAGGTTTTAGTTCAATTATTAACAATCAACATTTTGCTAATAAACGGTAGGAATATAATGGTTAGCACTTTGTAAAAAAAGCAATGTAGTGTTAACAAAAACACAAAAAGTTTTTGTAAACTTTAAAAGGCGTTAAATCAATACCAGGCGAACTACACGTCGCGGGCACAGCTGGTATAAACTACGAACCTATCATTTCCCTTGGGTGTCGTAAAATGCGACTAATGGACTTAGAATTGCACAACCATCCAATAGCTTATAGCGTCACGCTGCCTGAGTGCAGTTACTGCTTGGTGAAGCGCGGTCTATAGCAATGGACAGCTTTTGTGGTGCTTTTGCGTAGTCTCTGACTAACCCTTAGGGGATAATAGTCGTGATTCTATAATAATAATAATCTGTTATTAGGAACTATGAAATCGATTTTCGATCAATTATTAATGGGATTTTTCAACTCTTATACCTAACCGGGTATCAAACCTTATCAAATTTACAGAAAAAAAATCGTTGTTATTGTCGTTGATGTGACTCATAAATCATTAATAATCTTATTAATAATGCAATCTTATTAATATATATACATCTATATCTATACATATAATAAAACTGTAGGGGTCGATTGTATATATATATCAAAAATCTTAAAACCAAGTCAGGGGGATGTAAAAAGAGGGAAAATACCAAAGAATGTCTTTTTATTATTTTTTGTTTCTCTGTTTGTCTGTTTGTACGGGCTAATCTCCGAAGTGGTTGCACCGATTTCAATGAAATTTTGCATGGTGATACCTTATATCCCTGGTCAACATCTCAGATACTTTTTATACCGCGAACTGAAAGGGTTCCCGTGGGATAGTTATAAAAACCATTGGAACCGCGGACGAAGTCGCGGGGGCAACAGCTAATTATAAATAAAAACTCTTGTTTTTTATTAAAGATCAAAATTCTAGCCATTTTCATTGAAACAAAGGTTTATTGTCCTGGGTAACGAATGTAATATTGAGTTTAATACTTTTTTCGGGACGCACCTGTGTTTTAAGATAATAAGATCAAAAATCGATGTAACGGTTCCTAAGAACTGATTTCGGTATCTCTCATAGTTCCGATTTCCGATATGTGAATATTTATATTTATTTATACCTCGCGCTGATTCAATGCGTATTGGTGTATAGAAATGATTGCAAAAGCAGCATAACGTTGTTTCCTAAGCACAGAGGAATTAGTGAACACAATTTTTTCGTCACCCAAGGACTTTGTTTCCAGTATCAAAAGCCAAAGCATACAAACCGAGCTCAACGTCAAGTATGACGTTCTTAACAAATTATCCTTTCGAAATTGAAATCGAAATGCGTTTGAATCAACATGCCTCCGTGAATGCCGGCCAAAGGCATCTTCCTACATCAGCTGCATACAATTTACTCAGGACCTCACTTTCCATTTAGTCGCATATTCACTTATTGACATGGGCGGTGCTCGCATTCCAGCACATAACAATTATACGAAGGAATGTAGCGAAACTAGAAAATTATTCTTAAATTGAATCGCAGACGCAGGTATCTTTATTAGATCATACTACGCTCTTATTTATATGACTCATATGAAATAATGTCGACATTTATGTCATTTTATGAATGGAAATTGTAATTAATATACTTATTCTATATACTATACGCAATTTTAAGGAAAACGTTACTTTGTATACTGATTCCATAATTATTAATAACTTGAACAAACACATAGTTCATAGTATATCTTTTTAATGCTTGTGTTGACTGTTTAAAATGACCACTTTTATAACATCTAATCAACATTTGGGATATGCCTGAGGGACTTAACCCACGTTTCGCCAGATATGTTGTGTATCCTTAAAACAAGGGGTGGACCTGTTGCCACAGTACAGTAAAATAGAGAAGGCAAAAATTTTTAATTTTAATTGTAAAGATTTTCAGTAAAAAAATAAATACCAAAATTTATGCCGAAAAGTTTTTTATTTCAAATAAACGTTTTTTTAACTAACACAGATAATTGAGGCTTTTTGGGTCCTAATAAACAATATGATATGTATTTCATGACTGTTAGAGGGTGGGGACGGTGTTCATATAAAATAAATAAGATGTAATTAAAAGTGGGTATATCTTGAGAACCCCGCGTAACAGCGTAGGTGGGGAGCGGGCATTTGTAACCGGTTACCTTTATATGCATCCAATGTACACTCATAAATATTAGGTCCTTACCTATGAAATTGGTGTTTTGTATAGAGATTTTGAGGATGTCTGCATTTTACATACTAACATTTTATCAGTTTTCTTCACAACGACAAATCCAGAGATAATAATATTTGGCGTGTATCATTAGACAAGCTTTAGCAATATGTGTGTGAACACGCTTGATAAAAATTATTCACAGTTTTTATGTTAATGTAAATCAAATGATGTATTCGGGAGGCAGTTAAAAATAAATGTCTTTGTGTCTAATTTTAACTCAATCAAACTTAAAATAAAATAATACGAGCTCAAATATATGGTCTATTTTTAGAAGAGGCAATTATTTTATAAGAATGTTCTGAAACTTAATAGTTACGGACAATTGCTAAGACAGAATAAAAACACCAATTTCATAGGTAAGGACCCAATAGATAAATGAGAGGGTATCATTATTATTAGTCAATATTAAGTCGTCCAGATATTTGTTAAACTATGGGTATACCATGAGAACCCCATGCATTTGGGGAACGTCGCCATAGTACAAAAATGTCATTTTGCCAAGGTCTATCAGTTGAGATTGGGTTTATTTCTGTTGGTGTTGGGGACGTTTTTACCCATTGTCCTTTGTAAACAGGATTTATTTTTAAGGAAGTAATTAATTGGGCATCCAAATAATTATTTGGTCGGCAACAAAAAGGTCAGCCGACAAATCATTTGAGTAAACAAATATTTTTTTAGCAATATAATTATTTAGCGGGGGAAATAATTATTTAGGCAGCAAAATAATTATTTGACTACCCAAATAATTATTTTTCTGCCCAAATAATTATCTGGGCAGCAATATAAATGTTACCCGGAATACATAAAGTCTAGGAAAAGGATCAATGAAGGATCAATTCGTAGGAAATGAATTCTGTTAGATATTGTGTAAAGGTTATTTTTTGTGACCCTTTAAAACAATATTTGTGTCATCAAAACATATATTACAGAAGTTGGAAGCAGAGAAAATATTGGAGTTGCTGAACAATTAATTATTTTGCTGACCAATTCAGAAATATTTGCTGCCCATAAGTTGCTGACAAGGTTATTTTAGCTGACCAATTGCATTGTTTTGCTGACCGAAATTCGAATATTTTGCTCACTGTTTAAATAACATCCTTATTTTAAGAGGAGCAGGCTTTAAACTCAGCAAAGCATGGATAGCTCTGCTTCAGGAGAAATGGATGCTGTGAAACTCAAAGCGTATGAATCTCTACGCCAATGAGCACCACAAAGAAAGGTACCCACAAAACTAAAATGTAGTTATTATTATTAATATACTCTTTATTGCCAAAAAAACATCGTTACATAAAAATAAAAACATCACAATGTAAGCCATGGGCGGGCTTATCGCTATTTCGTTGCGATCACCTGTAAGGTGAAGGCCGGGTTCAGGATTCGAGCAACCATAAAATCACGCTTGTGGTAGACAGAGTCCAAGGTGCACTGTGTTCCATAAGACCACATTTAGCCATACGATAATTAGGTTTGGTCACATGCAAAATCCTGAAAGAGTAGTAACAAGTGGCTAGCTCATCGCCTACACAATCACAGACCCAATACGCCCTTAGTCGCCTTTTGCTAGGCAAGAAAAGCAGTTGGTACATTCTTTTTGTGTCCCGGACCACGGACCCACGTGCCCATCTTAGCTTTTAATATGCAAAGTAGGAGACGCAAAATGGATTGGTAATTTCTAAATCATTGGATTAATTTGACGGATACGTTCAAAGTAGATTGCAGATGAACCACGAGCGTATAGGTGTGAGATTAAATGATGAGTCTGATCGGGTGGACAAAGCCTGGCCATTTGCCTGATTGCACGTATTGCATGCGAATGGGGACTCAATATAAACACCGTACACTTTGCGTTATTTATATATAATAATGTTAGTAATTTTAACCATGTGGACAAATACTGAAAGATAAATAGAAAAATATAGATTTGACGACCTCCGTGGTCGAGTCCGTTTGCCGGTCTCAAGGCGTCGCCATCTTGTGAGGTTCTGGGTTCGATCCCCGGTGGGGGGCAAATGTTTGGGTGATGACATTTCAGACATTTCTTCTCCAGCCTGGGGTGTTAAATATATTTAAATATATTCAGGATATTTATAAGCCTATTAAATATAAACTTTCCGTCATCTAGTGTCCGTAACACAAGCAGCATTAGTTGCTTAAAATGGTGCTAGCTGATAGGTGTGAATGTATAAAAAAAGATGCGTTTCTTAATATGTCTTTTACCGAAAATAAAGATTGAGACGGCTCTACATTCACAATTTTATGTTCGAAGTTAATAAAGCCTGCAATCTCAAAAAGTATTTCTTGAGACGACCTATTGGCTTTAGCAGATGGTTTAGAACAATTTAGAGACCTCTCATTAAAAGACAAAGTTTGACTTGATTAACTTTAACTACAAACACTCAAGATGTTCAATTATGTCCTCACATTCGGTGTAAGTTCCTTACCGTACTGGTGCTTCTTTAGATAGGGCACCGTCAGACTGACGGTGTGTCCTTGCTTCCCCGACCTCAGGTAGTGCGCTATCAGACTGGCTGTGAGTCTAGATGCTTCTCTGCTTTATACAGTTAGTGCTTTATACACTTACCATACTTATGCAACCCCAGACAGTGTGCCGTCAGTCTGTGAGTATCACAGCGGATCACTTACCATACTGGTGCGACCTCAGGTAGTGCGCCGTGAGCCGCAGCACGCCGGTCTTGTCGATTTTCCTGCTGGCCGCCACCACAGGGGGCACCATGGACGCCAGGTCTCCGATAGACTGGTTCAACTTGTCTCGCCGCTGCTTCTCTGCCTTGTTTCTCATCTCCCGAGGGTTGTCTCTGAAACAAAACATCTATTGTGACATATCATGTATGCGAAAAGCATGAGAGTGCCAAAGGTGCTATTAAACATAAGTAGGTATATTTTGCATTAAATGTACATGGTACAGTCAAGTACAAAAATACGATTCCACGCTTTAGAGGTGACAATGCTTATTTCCTTCTTATAAGAGTAATTTACTGTCACTAACCTAATCTAACCTAACCTACACACACAATGCACATCTCCAGCAACTTCCTACCCCGCACAATTAAACTGTGGAATGATTTGTCGCCCGCGGTATTACCGGACCAGTATGACATGAAAACCTTCAAGAAAACAGCTTGTTCCCACTTTAAAGGCCGGCAACGCACTTGTGACCCCAGTGGTGTTGCGAGTGTCCATGGGCGGCGGTAGTTGCTTAACATCAGGTGACCCGTCTGCTCACTTGCCCCCTATCCCATAAAAAAACCATTTTACTGAGGCGTATGCAGTACAAATCTGACACAAAGCAGTAATCGCTGATAATATGTTTAGGTTAAAGGTGTGTAAGACATGAAAATGATTAGATACTGTGAAACATCAATGAAATCAACATCAACAAATACTTCAATTTAAACATTTTGATTTATCATAACCATTATCGACCCGTGTTTGTCCACTGCTGGGCATAGGTGTCCCTTAATGCACACCACCAGTCTCAATCTTTAGCGATCCTCATCCAGCTCCCTCCAACCAGCCTACGAATATCGTCATAATTTTATCACGCTCACTTTTTCCCAAAAAATTTCTAAAATCTAAATTGTAGAAAGTTTTATATTCAGTGATTTATGAAATTTACCTTTTTTGTAAATTGTTTCAGTGTGCCTTAGTTTTTATTAATAAATTTCCAAAAATTAGTGACGCTAATAAGTTCTTTTATTTTTTATGCGGCATCCACCACGTCGCAGTAGGTACTCCCTTTTGCGTATTTATTATCCTTTCAGCTTTAATTAATATTTGTCGCTAATACATATAGGCTTCTCAAATAGGTTCACTATTTTGCTATACACACCTCAGCAGCAATACCCATATTAAATTATTTGTCAGTTTTATAACCATTGAATTGAGATCCAATAGTTGTATAAATCTTATAGCTTACATAAAGTTCTTCAATATCATTTTTTTCAATTAGAAATAATTGAACTGGGTGGCCTTTTTAAAAAAATACAAAAAAAAACCAATGTTGTTTAGCCTTTATTCGTTATTTTTTAAATAGATTTTAATATTAATTAATTAGGTAAGTAATTATCGCACATTGAGAACTATTTTCCTTATTTACTGTCCTAGTCACAAGAACAGAATTCTTGAACATAAAAACAAAGTAAACAATAACAAGTTTTGATTATATAATACGAAATATGAAGCCTTCTAAAACAATTTTAAAACAATTAAGATTCTAAAACAAGAAACATTACAAACATTTCACAAAATAAATTTTTGATGAAAGACAGAAGTTGTCCCATTCTCTCAGGGAACCTCATTAAAGGGAAGCCTTATTGCTTGGCCAAAAACTAAACTGTTTTCACTTTACCTTTAAATAAACATCATTTAAAAATGGTCGTTTGTACTTACAGTCTGAATAATTTAATAGGTGCATTTCGACAGATAGCTTCATGGACCATTTACATTGGTATGGGAATCGATTAATCTCAATAAAAATAACTGTCAAATTGCACCTATTAAACAATTCAGACTGTAGTCTCAAATAGCATGACTGAACATGACAATCATCAGAGAAAATTAAAAAATGTATTTTAAATATTTAAAAAAAAACAACAAAAAAAATAGTGTATTCCTTAATCTTTATTGGGTACACCACGAAGTAATACTTAAATTACATTCAAAAGTAACAGAAGCAGATTAAAAGGAAGATTATGAATGATATTTTGCAAGACCACTGTTTAAATTGTATGTGACAAAAATATTTCATTGGTATAGTAAATAATCTAGACAATACTAACATAAAAAAGGTTGCCTTCAGGGCAAATATTTAATTGTATATTCAATAGAAGATGGTCCATAAATAAATTAACTTGAACCTGCATTTAACAATGTGGTCAATTTAACAATAATACTAAGGACAAAATATAAATCACCTGCCAATATACCGCGTAACTAACGAAGTGTTTGTCACCGCAAAATTAATGGATGCACTCGTGTTGCCGATGTAACAATAATAACTTGAACCTGATGGGAGGGCATCCCGCGGAAAACTCCGCCACTTCCAGGTAACAAGATAGTTCATATAGTTGACTTAATACTGGCATCCAACTGAGAGTGGGAATTTTGGAAGACTTCAAAGGATACAGAAGCAATTGTGTAATATTCTGTATATTTCTTGCCTAACGGTGGCACCGGTAGGCAGCCGAGTTGGGACGGACGGGACACTACTCGTTCTAGAGGCCGCGGGAATTGCGGGTTCGATCCTAACGCCTATACCACTGAGTTAAAATAAAATTTATGTACAGTTCATTGTGAATATTGCTTGCATCACATTGTGCTCGGTGCATGGCAGCAGGCTTGCTACTGGCGAAATATAGGTGTCAACACCTCTGCCTACCCCTTCGAGGAAAACGACATGATGATATTTTATGTTATGCTAACGGTTGAATAGAACATGATGATGAAAATGCTGATTACTTGTTGACACTCCTTCCTACATACATCCTACTGCTGGACACAGGCCTTCCTAATGGAGAAACACACATGAGGATTATGGATCGTAACACCACAACGCTGGCCCAATGCGGGCTAGAGGGTAGAAACGGCGCCTTCCGAAGAACTGAGGAGTTCGAGATCACAATGATTTAGTCACCCATCCACGGCCTGACCATGGCGAAGGTAGCTTTGGCGAAAGCCAAGCCTAGCAACCACTACGCCACTGAGCTCGGATTGAAAAGTGGACACTGGCTAAAGCAAGCAGAAACAGCTGCTTAGTGTTCTTGCCAAAGTATGCTGAAACTCGAGATCGCAATGTTTTGGTTGCTCACCCTAACTCCCACAGCTGCTACTAAAGGATCCATCTACTCAAAGATCGTATGGCAAACAAAATAGTGAAAAGTGAAAGTGGCATTAAACAGTTGTGCCTATACGGTGGTAGACCGAACCTCCAACCTGCAGAGGCTCGGGTTCCCTGCAGGGGGATTAAATTAACAGCAATCAGTTCTTCGACTTCTTTGGTCGGGTGGTAGTGGCTTGGTCGTTGATCGTAACTGCTCATTAAAAGAATACTACCAACACATCTCTTCCATAGGGTGCCGTCAAAGACGACTAATGGTCTTAGAACTGCACAACCATCCAATAGCTTATTGCGGCGACGGGCCCACCACCTGTCACGCTGAGTGCAGTCACTGCTTGGTGAAGTGCGGACTATGGCAATTTTGCGGTACTTTTACCTAGTCTCTGACTAACCCTTAGGGGATAAAAGTCGTGATTATATGTATGCCTGTAGTTCCTCGATCCCGCTCTTATACTACAACTACCATTAAAAGCACATGCTGTCAGTAGTTGGAGAATGGATTTCCAAATCTCCTCTTTTCTCCGAGCGTGTTCCTCTTCATTGCCATTTCAAAATTAGCTTTTTAAGATTGCTATTGTAAGAGACCACATCTTAGTACCGTAGGTCATTACTGGCATATTGCCAGTAGTAAAGACATCAAATAACGACAAACAAGAGAACCAATAATACCACTCGCAAATATCGCTTATGGAAAAATGTATAGTTTGTTAAAAGGACCAAGTTTTGGATTTCCTTACAATGCGTAATGTAGAATAATGGAAGAAAAAAAAGAAAGATTCCTGTTAGTGAATTCGGAAAAAATCACATTGTTTTGTTTGTCTGAATGTGATTTTTTCAAGAGAAAATTTCCATATTCTTTCACATGCTACATATATTTTTCTCGAAAAATTTCAAATACAAATTTAGCAACATACTCGTACAATAGTGAGATACGGCACTAAAGAGTCCATCTATTTCTACTGGACGCAATAATCTGTCGAAGTAATTAACTAAGACGAAATCTGTTCGAATGCTCCAATTTATGTTTGAAGATAATTTAGGTCCAATTAAACTGTGAGTAGACAATATTATTATACTTCATTTAATTATTTATTGCAGCTAAAATGTCGAGTATTCATGAATCTGAACCGGGAATAATTTCAGCAAGTTTACTTTTCAGTTTTGTGTAACCAAACAGTGTGTTACGCGAAGTAATTACAATGTAACTGCACGTGGGTTTCGTCTAAACATGATCCGACAAACACCTATTTGGGAAACTAAAACACAGGAAACCCTGAGCTGAATAGCTTGGCTTCTGGTTACATTATTTCTTCATTTCCTAAGAATTCACTTGTTTACTACATTCCGTGGTAGTAAAGGCCACTAATGTGATGGTTACATTAGCTGCCGAGGTAGCAAGTTTGACCGCCTAAGAGAATCAGGGTTCTGGTGTCGATTAAATCAATGCTTCTTTTTCTGTTTTGAAGAGCATGGGCCAATTCTAATTGCTATTAAATGAATAACTATCACGTAGGTATCCTACTGTGTGCTTTCTTATATGAGGAGGAGGTTAATATGAGGAGTATGGATCTTGACCACCAAAGTAGTCCAGATTGAAGGGAAGAAACAGAATCAGTAGTGACAACAGCTCGTTTTATCTTCTGTAACATAAAATAATAAGAGATCACTAAGTTGCAGGACCCTGCATCCAGGATTGTAGTACAGCGAAAAGCGTAGGATTACTATGCCGAGCTCTTCAAGTCATTACTGATATCAATGTCATTAATTCTAAAACAATTTTTAAGATCTTAGCCTTTCCCCCCAACCTTTGCAAATCTATTGTTATTCAAGCTGTTAAGAAAATTAATCAAATTATACATAATCTGAGCAGTTATCGTCAGGATTTATAAAACATTGAAGAAGATGATCTATATGACAAACCCTAAAAAAAATAGAAAATTTTAATAATCTAAAATATGCGTCGATTGACGTAAGTAAGGAAGTCATACATTCTGTAATGACTAAGTCTGTACCTATAAATAGACTATAAATAGACGAACCTAAAATTTGTTGAAATCCTACAAAATTATAGAACAACATAAATTCCAATTATACCAATTGTAATGCACAAACATGTCATCGACGTATATCAATGTATCGTGAACAAGTGGTGTTTGCGTGAAGAGAATGTTGCTATATTATTGTATGGGGAACTGGCAACTAAGAATTTTGACATAATGCCAAATTAGTTATTGAATCATGCCATTGGTCAATTAAAATAAAACGTTCTCGAGATGCTAACCTAACCTAACGTACTAAATACGAGCACTGCTTTCATTGACATTTTATAAAGTTCATAATAATTATATTCGTGATAGCTTCCGTATCTGGGGAGTTTTGGTAATCCATGAAGAATCTTGCTTTGTATTCAACATCGACACCAAAGCGTTTCAAATACTGTAAATATAATTAAGAGGACATGTTTTATTGCTAAACTATATTAACTATTTTTTTTCCTATAGGACCCAATCCTTACCTATGAAATTGGTGTTTTTATTCTGTTTTAGCAATTTGTCCGTAACTATTAAGTTTCAGAACATTCTTATAAAATAATTGCCTCTTCTAAAAATAGACCATATATTTGAGCTCGCATTATTTAATTGGATAATTTTTTGTAAGTTTAATTGTGTTAAAAATAGGCACAAAGACAATTATTTTTAACTGCCTCCCGAATACATCATTTGATTTGCATTTACATAAAAACGATGAATAATTTTTATCAAGCTTGTTCACACACATATCACTAAAGCTTGTTTAATGATACATGCCAAATATTATTTATTATCTCTGGATTTGTCGTTGTGAAGAAAACTGATAAAATGTTAGTATGTAAAATACAGACATCCCCAAAATCTCCATACAAAACACCAATTTCATAGGTAAGGACCTAATATTTGTATTGAAATCTGTTATATAACCGCATAAAGCAGCTTCCAGGATTTCGGAGACTGTGTTACACTAGAAGTTAACCGCGTGTTAGCACCATGATACGTTTTTTAAGATTCATAAGTACCATCAGTGCGATTATGAATCTATACACGGTTATTTTTAATAAATAATATTTATGAGTTTTACCATAACTCAGTACATTAATTTAAAATGATTTTACAAACTTATAATGTATGTCGCGACATTAGTAAATCTATGTTCCGTTCGTACGAAAAGGCCACGCGCGACAGTCGCGTGCGCGATGCGCATACAGCTAAGAACATTCAGGAATTGATATTTATCTTTGTATGAAAGTAAATGTGTCAAATTATTATAAGTTGAAGAAAAATGTCGTTAATTAGGATGTAAGCTATCTACTCTTGTGATGTTGTTGATTCAATAAAAATATCCCTGTAAATTAACAGCTCTTTTAAGTAGCTTTTTTGCTTGAGACAGATCCAGATTTCTTTAGGGAAGGCGAGATTTTCAGTGGATTTGCAAGTCTGATGTGACAAGCCACCACTTGAGTATTTCTCTCTGGTATAACACGACATTATATCATCACGCCTCTTGTGTTTTTCCCCTTGGTGGCCTGTTTGTTTGTGGGGCGGTGGAACACCAAGAGAGTAAAAAAACAGCCAGTATATCAAACAATCATAAGTCAATACAAGAATTTGTCAAATAAATGAATTCTTCTGTCGTTTGTTCAGTATGAAGGCACAAAGCAGTATTAAGAGACAATGTTATCTCCTGTACCGATTATACTCTAAAGAATACCCCCATTGACTATCTAAAGAATTTTTGATCACGCCACGTCGATTGAGTATTATTTTTGTTTTTGTTTGTTTTTTCTGTTCTATTGGAGGAAAACTTTTTTTACGGAGTCAAAATTCTATTGTGGACCTTACCTACGTTGGAGGGGAATAAAAGGCCTTTGTTCAGCAGTGGCCATCTCATAATTGAGATGATGATTGTACGAGTAGGTACAGTTGAGTACAAAACATGTATCAATTATTACATAACATAACATATCATCACGCCTCTTTCCCCATAGGGGTAGGCAGTGGTGTTCAACACCCATTTTTCGTCCGATATGTTAGGTCCTCATGTAACAAGTGGCGAGCCTGTTGCCATGCTCCGGGTACAATGTGAGGCAAGCGATATTCACAATGAACTGTACATACGTTATAGGGGATTACAGGCGTGATTTTAAGTAAAATAATAAATAAATAATAAATATCCTCAGATCTATCAAGTAGTCCCATTTTAAGCAACTAAATGCTGCTTGTGTTACGGATACTAGACGACGGACAAATATATTTAATAGATAAATACACATAATTATTCAGAATATATATAATATTATACATATATAATGAACATACAAGACTGGAGAACTGGAAGTATGTATGTAAAAGCTCGAACTTCGGTAAATCTTAAGATTTAAGAGTAAGGGCGTCTTCCAGGAAATTAAATTCGAGATTTAAAACTAGATTTAGTAATTTTTTGACGACCAAAAAAAAACAAAATTCGATTTTGTAATTTTTTTGACTTTTCAGCAACTTTTCAGCCACTTTTCAGCCATAATAAAATTGTCAAAAAATTACTACGGGCCTCTTGCAGGAAATTCAAATCGAGATTTAAATCTCGATTTAAAGTTCCTGCAAGACGCCCTTAAATACACCCCTAACCTCGTTATTCGCGATAAAAAAATTTACACTAAAAACTCTACAATTTAATAAATAAATAAATATTACAACGGTTTTTCAACAAAGTGTAGTAAATAGCACCGCGTTGAAAATAGAAACAATATCATTAAAAGAAAAAAGCCTTACCACCTTAGCCTTTAAGACCTTTAAGACAGCTGCAAAAAAAGAACTCTTATGCAAGTCTGTGGTACATTTTGGGCGGCTTGGATTTCTCAATAACATTATGGGCACACCTCCTTTCAAAAGGATTTTATAACTTAGAAGCCCTGGCGCAGGCAGTCTTTGGTTATTGGCTGCGTTCGGCTTTTTTACTGTGTGTATGTATGTGTGTGTGTGTGTGTATGTGTGTGTGTGTATTAGTGCAATACAATTTTATTCAATTCTGCACAGAAAAAAACAATTGGGTAGCTTTTAGATTCATTTTAGCTCATTTCGACTGAAATGTTCGCAATGATTCATATATAATATAATGTTAAAGGGAGGGCATATAATGTTAAAAGGAATGCGACCAACTGACTGGAATTTCCGGAGAGTCACAGTCACTGTTATTCTTTATTGACTCCCATTCGATTAACTAAGTACTTATCTTGATTAACCTCATTATTGAAAATAGTCCCATTTTTTTGTACATGTATGATAATAAACATATTTTATGATTTTTAATTCTTTCTGGCTCTGACTGACACAGTATCGCCTGAACGAAAACGAAAGTGGAGTATGCTAGCTCTTATGATTGATTTGCACTCTTGCCTAGAACCCCGAAAATAAAAAATATGAAATCAAACGACAAATTTCTGAACATAGTATTTTAAAAATAATATTAGGATAAAAACTAAAAATACCACGTATTCCATTAAAATCCCTATAATAAAATGAATGCATAAATGTTTTTTTTTATGTGTCATAAGTAAAAAAACATACCTATGAGATTCAAAGAAATAGGCTATTTGACTCATATCAAATATAATGAAAATAATGTGTCATTCACATAGTATTTAGTACAAAGGTCTCAAATATACCAAGTTCGATAAATATAAATAAGGGATTGCTGTAGAAATTTAATTTAAATGTTTTATTTTCACTTTTTTTTTCATCTGCCAAAAACGCTATCCACCATGTTCGTGAAATTATTTGAGTAATGCTTCATGTAAACAATTACTACGCATGGTCAAAATCCGTCAAACGTCAGTCGCAACCAATCAAGCACAACTGTCGGCTATGTCACGCATGAGTATTGGATTGTTTACAATGATCGTGACCCTACGGAACAGATTATTCATAGACCATCAGGACCGAAAGCGTTTTTGACATTAAAGCAAAAACGTAATTTATAATTAATTTATAGGCTTCAGAAAAAAAATTGATAAATTTTTTATGGTGATGGCTATTAGTAATTAATCATGTAAGGCCCAATAAAAAAAGGGTCAGCTCGCCTATTGTGTATGTCCTACGTAATGTAAGAAATAACAGTAAAATATACTTGCAACAAGGTCACCACCCTTCACACTGAATCAGATAAAACTTTCAATCATAATGGAAATAACGATCTTTCCTATACCTATTAAGCACGTACTAGTTTATAGAGGTCAATGACCTTACATAAATATCACACATAATTATCAGAATCCATATAACAGCCGTCTAGAAACACTAGGCCCTTGTCACTCCACTTACGACGCGAAAAGAAGTAATAACTAGACGGTGTGATTATAATAGTTAAAGTGACATCGTAAGTGTGAATCCACTCCGTCTAGCCGTTCAATTACATTTTATAGTGTAATGTCAAGGCTATAGGAAATGTACCTGCGCTTGCGCCATGATTAATGTTATTGCGTCGCCTCTGCAATCTATAAATGGTGTATACCAACACACACATACCTGTATACTGCACTGACTAACGTATTTTTATTTATTCTGGACAGCCTTCTATTCATGTACAAAATTTACAGGCTACATACTAATTTGTACTGGTCGGACTTCAGTGTCTATATAGTGTTATGTACTATGTAGTAACTCCGAGCTAACAATATCTATACATATTAGGTTGGGGAAAAAGTCTTTTCGTATTATAGTATGTATATAAACTTGTAATAAAATCTCTTTGGCTATACTATTTGTATCTGGCTGGTTTTGGTATCATTGAAAGTTTAAATTTTAAAGAACATAATTCCAAATTCAAATTAGAAAAATGTGTGATTTTCATTTGTTTTTCGTACCGCCAAGATGAGTGAATCTAATGAAGAAATTCGATACATTTTAAAATTTTACTACAAAAAACGTAAAAAGGCAACGCAAGCCGCGAAAAAATTTGCGATGTTTATGGACCTAGTGCAGTGTCTGTGAGAGTAGCACAAATTTGGTTTAAGCGTTTTCAATCCGGAAATTTTGATGTCAAAGATGCACGTCGCTCTGGTCGCCCTATTACAGATAAAATGGATGCCATTTTTGAAAAAGTGGAGCAAGATCGGCATGTCAGTAGTTAGGACGTAGCTGAAGAACTGGGAATTGATCACAAAACAGTTTTGGCGCATTTGAAAAAAACTGGGTACACAAAAAAGCTCAACGTTTGGGTACCTCACGAGCTCACTGAAAGAAACCTAATGAACCGTGTACTCATTTGTGATTCTTTATTACGACGTAATGAAACCGAACCATTTTTGAAGAAGCTGATAACTGGTGATAAAAAGTGGATCACGTATGACAAGAACGTGCGAAAAAGGTCGTGGTCAAAGGCCGGTCATGCTTCACAGACTGTGGCGAAACCCGGGTTAACTCGCAACAAGGTGATGCTGTGTGTGTGGTGGGATTGGAAGGGCATTATTCATTATGAGCTGTTACCACCAGGCAGGACCATCGCCTCTGAACTCTACTGCGAACAACTGATGAGATTACAGCAAGAAGTTGAGAGAAAGCGGCCGGAATTAATCAACAGAAGGGGTGTGGTTTTTCATCATGATAACGCTAGACCTCACACATCTTTAGCCACTCAGCAAAAATTAAGAGAGTTTGGCTGGGAGGTGTTAATGCATTCGCCGTATAGTCCTGACTTTGCACCTTCAGATTTCCACCTGTTTCGGTCTCTTCAGAATTCTTTAGGCAGTGTCAGGTTAACATCACGAGAGGACTGCCAAAACCACTTGTCGCGGTATTTTGACCAGAAGTCCCAAAATTTCTATAGCAATGGGATCATGTCCCTACCTACAAGATGGTAAAAAGTTATCGATCAAAATGGTACCTACATACTTTAGTGAAATGTAAATAAACTATATTAAAAAATGTTTTGAATTTTCTTAAAAAATGCGAAGAAACTTTTTCCCCAACCTATTATAATAACTCTGTAGAGGTCGGATGTCTGTATATGGAACAAAAACGTATAAAACCAAGTCAGGGGAGTGCAAAAAGATGGAAAATCCTGAAGTTTTATTTTAATTTTTTGTTTCTCTGTCTGTATGTAGGGTCTAATCTCCGGAATAGCGGGACCGATTTCAATGAAAAGTTCAATGGTGATACCTTTTATCCCTGGTCAACATCTTAGATTCTATTTATTCCGGAAAATTAAAGGATTCCCGTGGGATAGTTAAAAATCCAGTAACCGCGGACGAAGTCGCGGGCAATAGCTAGTTTATTTATAAAACACCTCTAATAACTTATAGGTAGTTAGATGACAAGTTTAATAATAGATAAAAACTAAGACAACTTGATAAAGGCGAAGTCACTCATCAGCCTATGCGCGTACTAGCGAATAAAGACAGAAAGATACTGGCAAGACATGTACCAGACACAGATCTACCTCCATAGAGCGATATGGCCCTTACTTATCTTATCTGTATAAAAAAGCCTGGGTCATAATACCACCACGCTAACTCAAACCGGATGTCCTAACTTGAGTTTCAAAGCAGGAGGAAATTGACCGTTAACTTCAACAATTTAAAAAGAGAGCGTATTCCCTCCAAAGATTGCACGCATTGCAATATCTGCCTGCTTGACAGCCCAACATTACAAGGCCTCTGTAGCCCTAATAGAGCTTGTTATGCTTGCTTTTAATGATTAATAGAAGAAGTAAGAATAGATACCACCTATGAATGGAGGATAAAATGGTGTGGGAATAGATAAATGCAATAGCATGTTATTTTAATGAATTAATAGAAATTATGAAAATAATGTAAAACATATTTAATACTGACAATAAATAATGATAGCCTATTTAAAAAAAAGTGGCTCGTGAGTTTCGTGCCGGATTCTTCTCATGAAAAGCCTTACTCTCGGAATCCGGCCGCTTACAACCACAGTCAAAGCTCTGTCAGTCGGTTGTACTTGCTACAAGCGCTCGCGGTAATGAACCATACTTTTTTATTTAATTATTTAAATTCCTAAATGTCTAAATTGTGAAATATTGACGTTTTAAGTGCCAGGTTTGGCCAATGAAATAAAGTGATTTTTGTTTGTTTAAATTGTTGACCATTGAGAATCCATTTTTCATGCAGTTTCTTGAGAAATTCTCAGTAACACTTTACTTTCCCAACGGAATTGTCGCTCATTCATATTTAAAGTTTGACATAGGTGAAGTAAATGTAAGCTTAATATTTATGAAGAAAATAATTAAATTAATCTGTTTCAATGGAAGAACGCTTTGCATGCAGAAAAACGGCCACTGGGATGGAATGTTATCGAGTGGTTGCCGGGTAGGCGTAGATAGGACCCTATCTATATCCATGATCTAGGAAAGGTCAAAAGAAGCCCCTGGATAGAGCAAGATCAGTGTGAAGATCTTTTGTCACATCATGTGAAGCTCAGCTGATGAAATGGAAACTAAGTTGCCTAGCGAAGAAATTAACAGCGCTTTAGACAGATAAATGCTGGAAGGTGAAAATAAATAAATCTCTCACAATGATGACTGGTCTTATAACAGGCCCATAAAAAGCAAGCATAACAAGCGCTTTTACGGCTTGTTATGTTGGGCTGTTAAGCAGGTAGATGATCCAAGATTACATTTACCGGAAATGTATTAGTTGACGTGGATGACAATTGTAAAAGTGACGTGAATTGAAAATGTGAAGAATTTCCCCAATAAGGAAAAGGCCCTATTGCTTGCAAAGGCGGAGAAAAATGACCGTTAAAAGACATGTAAATAGAACGATAATCATGAAATGTTACTTATGAAGTTGTGGATGAACAATAAAGGGAGAGGAAGATAGAAGAAAGGTAGACGGATTGTTATAAGAAAAAGCATCAGTGGTATCAGTGCAAATGTATTCTATACTAGTCCTTTTAAAGATAGAATGATGTAGCAAAAAAAGGCAATAAAAAAACGTATTTGGAAGATTAGCCAATTGACGATAAGTGAGGCTGATGAGCTGATGAGACTGTATGTACAATAACTAAGATAGGCTGCCTGTCCACTAAGCGCGGAGCTAGGGAGCGGAGGATATTTTATGTAATGTAATTGGTCAATCGAGATATCGAAAAAGGAAAAAGGAAATTTGAAGCAATGCTATTGGTTGATTTGGATATTGGTTGATTGGCTCCATTCTCCCCTCCAGTGAACCGAATCAAAATCTTGGATGCTCACACCTTCCGCAGCGCTGTTCTAAACAGACCCAAATGCAATAATTATTCCACAGTAAATTATTAATATTTTTAATTAATTCTTATGTCTTTACAGCATATAAATACACAAAATTACAGAATAACAATCAATAAATTAACAGGTCGTACTACAAAAGTGCTCTTTTTTACATGTGACTTGGCTTCGAGTCGCGATGAAAGCCGCGTCAAGCTGTAAGCTATATTTAAATCTTGGCAAACGCTTCCGCTCGATGCGTTCTCAGTGCTAGCTGACATACTTGCACTTTTGTATGCAAAAATCAATATACCTACTCATTATTTGTAAAAATTTTTTTATATTGGATTCAGTAATTAAGCTCCTACTAGACGATCTCCAATCAGTCAGTCATAACTGACATAATTAGAAGATTACGCAGATTCAAGTTAGTTCGTGGTCATCCGGTAGAATTTACTTCAGGACGCGATTTTTTTTTTTTAAATATTTATTGTTTTTATATATTCTTTAAAATTTTACTGGTCCTATATTGTTGAACTATGTATCGTATGTATAAGAAGTCTCATATCGACACTGCTGTAATTGTATGGACAATTGTATTCATAAAAATAAATATTTACAAACATTACGCAATCAAAGTTTTATCATATGAGTAGTAATGAGTCGTCAGCCTTATTTTCGATGCATTCAAAAAACGTATTACGAATATGCAACAAATAGAACAAATCAAGAATTATTGCTTCAGGTTTTTCAAAAACATATTATTATGACTCGTTGCAGTACTTGGGCAAAGAGATGGGCAGATAAATATATGGATTTGCACTGGTAATAAGGTTCAGATTCGTTCAGCACGGTTCAGCAAATCCACGGTTTAATATCTAATAGCGAATTTGCAGTTCACTGTATTCGCACGATATTTAATCTTAATATTTCATTAAAATATTAATTTGAAGATTTTTCGTAATTCTCAGATGAATGGTCGTGATCGTGAATATCGGAAATTGAACCAGAAATTTTCTTAAATTCATGTTTTATGACCGAAAAGGTTCTCGAGTGGCAGCTGCGTATTGTCTTCAGCCTATATTCGTCCCACTGCTGGGCACAGGCCCTCCTCATGGAGAAACACACTAGGAGTAGCACCACCACGCTGGCCCAATACGGGCTGCGTTGGGCCAACTCGCATTGGGTCAGCCAAAAGGTAGGCGCAACTTTGGAGGATCTTTACGAGACGACGACTACGACGATATGGCGAAGATCACAGGAAGTCGCTGGATACGTGCAGCGCGCATTGCAGAGGTCCTTGGAAAAAGCCTATGTACAGCAGTCTCTGACTGAATTTCACTGACCATAAAATAGGTCAGTGAAACCGAATAATCGTTCCACAAAACAGTTAACTCAGTTTCTAAATAAAACAGTACAATAACGGCCCCTTCATCGAGAAACGCATGTAGAGTTTGAATTTCAGTTAGAGCTAGAATTTCAGGACAATCTAGAATCAAAAATTTTGGTGTCCCATCCAAGTTCCAACCGCGTCGAAAGCTTGAACATCAAAATTTGTATAACGTAAGACAATTTTGTGTAAAGGGAGGATGGACCCCTTGCAGAGTTTTTTGCCTGTATCTTCTCTTGACAAGGCTTCCCGGTAGTGAACAGGAAGAAAAAAATTTGGGGTATACAAGTAGAAGTGTATATTTTGTTTGTAAACTTTTATTGTTTTGACGCGTTAAGTTAAGTGTAACTTCTTGTTACCTAAATGATTAAATAAAGAATTTCATTTCATTTCATTTCAAAACTAAAACGTAAAAAAGAACGCCACCGAGGTCCTTGATCGAATGTTTCTTAATGGCTTGAACATATGTAAAAGTAAATTCTCACAGTATAAAAAAAACTTTGTTGTTAAATTAGTTCTTTGCTTTTCAAAAACTGATGATTGCCATCTGTTTAATAGTATTGGGTGTAAATACCTAAACAACTTCTTTAGAGATCAGGCAGGATATCAAATGATTGGCTATTGAAAACTAATCTCCATTTTACAGGGATCGTAAACTGCTGACGTCACTGCGTCCCATTCATAAAATAGCTATTCATAAAGCTACACGGTCTATTGTCTATGGTACGCCTAGGCAGTCAATGAACGATCATTCGTTCATACCACAGATATAGAGTTACATAGATGACGCAAACACAAGTACTGCTAGTGCTGCTAGTGTAGTGTTCGAAACCCCGACCAAACGTCAGGGTTGGCCGCTGCTTTCAGTCTACACGGGTCCGAATGGCTACAAAACTAATACAAATGTCTCGTTATGTGACATCATCATCATCTTCAGCTTACTCCTGTCCACTGCTGGACATAGGCCTCCCCTAATGCACATAATAGAAGTAAACAACTAACTTATAACATAATAGAAAAAATTACCACACCGCCAAAAAATTCTAAAAACCTTTCTGTTCTATAATCCCACGAACAGACAATTACAGAAATCCGCATCTACTATTTCAATGAATGTTATCTTCACAACGAAGCATGTTTAAGGATGGTCTGAGGTAAACATCCGCCGGTATAACTGCAGCGTCTTTGGAAAGCGATTGAATGAAGTGTTCCTATAGACTCTTCAATCTGAATCTTCGCAGCAGCGCGTGCGCTGTTTTGCCTATCCATCATTTCAGTTGTAAACAAACAAGATTATATTACAAAGCTTAGCGTTTTCAATTTGAAAAGACCTACGGGATGTAGATGGGTATAGATGTGAATATCCATTACGCTGCTGGCACAGTGCTGTTTAAAAATGTTAGTAAACATTTGTTAATAACATGTTAGAAATGTTTTGTTAGATAATGTAAGTAAACTTTTTTGAACTAGATTACAAACTTATCATATAATCACGCCTTTTTCCCGGAGCGTTAGGCAGAGGTATTAAACACCCACATTTCGCCAGATATTTTAGGTCCCCGTGTAAGAAACAGGTGGCGAGCCTGTTGCCATGCACCGGGCACAATGTGAGGCAAGCGATATTCACAATCAACTGTACATAAGTTTTATTCAAACTCAGTGGACCACCAACTAGATAACTAACTATAACAAAATAGTGCATGTATATGTTATTGTTTTTAAACATATAATCCTGGGCTATAATAGCACCAGATAGATTTGAGACTTTACCAGTCCAACAAAACCCTTTTATGTAAGTTATTTGTATGTATGGAAATAAGTTTTAGTAAACTTTATTTAATTTTCTGCTTCATCTAGCATTATATATGCTAAGACAAGGCTCATTATTATATTAATATCTTAAAATTTTATATTTGTTAAACACTACTCACGCACCATAAAATGAACTTATCTTCAACGACATATAAATCGGAACATATGACGTTTAATCGTTGGCATCCGTTTGAAACAAATGTCATTTATTTAGCAGAATACCTATAAGTATACGTTTTAGATGTAGTTTTACAACGATTGTTTAGCTGAATACGGTTCGACGACATTGCGATAGAGCGACTTCTAAATCGGTTTGTGTTACGTACGTGAATACGAAAAAGGCTTCAATGACTAAGTCGCTGCAATAAAGCACTTAAAACATTTCATAATTCTTAACAGAATGTAATAATTCCTAACAAATGTTAGTAAATGTAGTAATGTTAGAAAATGTTTGTAAACATTTTTAAACAGCAGAGTGGCAGCACCTTTACAGGTAGGTAAGCTTGTTTCTTTCTTTCGCAGTGGTTTAGTACTTCCCTGTACCATCAGTGGACAATTTTCTTTTCCATCTCGAGAAAAGGATAAGACAAAAAATTATAAAAAACTGTCTAACAGATGCTATAACCGTTTTACCACAAAAGACAAATAGAACAGTTGTCCATCACTTGTTTAACTAAACACTATTTAAAGTTTAAGTACGCGTTCAACGCCTGTTTAATTTTTGTTTAAACGATTCTTAAGACGCGTCTAGCTCTAGACAATCGTAAAACACGGTCTTGTGGTTACGATTTTTTTTAACACATGCTCAACAGATTCTGATGTTTAACTTTTCCCATGTATTACTAATATTAGGTCCATACCTATGAAATTGGTGTTTTCTATGGAGATTTTGGGGAATTCTGCATTTTCCATACTAACATTTTATCAGTTTTCTTCACAACGACAAATCCAGAGATTATAATATTTGGCATGTATCATTAGACAAGCTTAAGTAATATGTGTAATATCACACTTCATAAAAATTATTTATCGTTTTAAGTGAATTTAAATAAAATGATGTATTCGGGAGGAACTTAAAAAAGAGTTGTCTCCGTGTCCAATTTTAACACAATTAAACTTACAATAAATTATCAACACAAATCAAAAGAGCTCAAAAATATAGTCTATTTTTAGACAAAGTAATTATTTTTTAGGAATACTCTTAATCTTAATAGTTACAGACAAAATACTAAGACAGAATAAAAACACCAATTTCATAGGTAAGGACCCAATATTTAAGCTCAATAAGACCTTCTTTTTTATTTATTTTACGTCAATAGAAAATGGCGAATGCTAATTTGAAATTGAAATAAGTAGAAAAGTAACAAATCAAGCGCACAATGTCAAAAGCGAATTTAATAATAAATACACCAAAAAAAATGACATCATCATAAGAACTTTTATATTAGAAAATCAACAATAACATAATGTAAAGCCAAGAACAGCAAATAAAAGGTTTACAAAAGCTTTACGTAATTATAGTAAGTAGTCAATATTTATTTCATAACCTAAGATACCCTCTAAGTAAAATAAATACATAATACAAACAATACTCCCATCTAAAATAATTAATAAAGCCGAAATTCATCATAATAATCAATAAAATTTGTCGACATAACTTTATCGAGGTCGATTGCAGAAACGATAAAAATTCGACAAATTTAACGATATTTTATCTATTCTATATGTCAAATAAAGATGCATGCAAAGTTTTGTCGACCTATCTCGATAAATTCGGTATCTTTGTCGATCCTTATCTACAGATCGATAAATCAAGGTCTTAGCTACCGACATCGATAATTTGTCGAAAAATGTCCGTTTAGTCGATTTTCACTGTCAAATTTAGCTTGTCGATAGTTCTATGCTTGCAGTTTTGAATTAGGATTTCTTTCCCAATTGAAAGCCACTCCTTTGCTCAATTGAAAACCGAATCTAGTCACGAGACGAGACAAGGAACATTTTAGTATTTGATCATGTAGATCATGATGAAATGCTAATTTTAATTTTATTACGATTGTTATTAATGTTTTGCTTATGTAAAAGCAGCCACACGCTGCTTTTTGTATTGTAAAATTGTTTTGCTTATGTTGTGTGGCTGCGTTTTGTAAAATTGTGTGCTAAAATCATTTCTATTCGATTCAATTATAGTTTTAATATTTCCTCCTTCTTTTCAATTCACAACCACCATATTTACCTACTTTTCTCGTGAATGCATTGCGATCTGAACCACATTCCCTTGTCCTGGCTATCAATTGAATTCTTTCAACTGTGCTTCAAGCACTTCAACGGGCTCTTCGGAAAATACTGCGACACAACGGTATTCCGCGTTCAAAGGAGAGCTTGTCGAGACATAAGCTCTCACCCTGCATCGACAGAGCGCTTATTTAACAAGAAAAATAATAAAGCGCTTTCACCACTATGAGGAAGAGAAGAATACCAAAAGAAAAATTAATACTGTGGTAACGCTTAAGAAACAATTAAACAGTTTTTTGTCCATGTTTTTGCTTAGAGGGTTGCCCCTAACCAAAAATATAATTTTTTAAACATCCCTGAATTTATTAAGGTTTGCTGTAGTCTACCTCCAAAAAATTTAAGGTAAATAATATGCTTTGTGAGCCGTATGTTAACGGCTCATTAAAAGAATACTACCAACCTATCTCTTCCCGTGGGAGTCGTACAAGGCGACTAATGGACTTAGAACTGCACAACACACAATAGCTTATAACGGCAACGGCTATAGTCACTGCTTGGTGAAGTGCGGACTTTGGCAGTGGACTGCTTTTGCGGTGCTTTTGCAGTCTCTGACAAACCCATAAGGGATAATAGTCGTGATAACACAGTGATGCAATATGCTCAGTGTGGCAGTGTACGAGTTACGACCCATACTCATGGGTTTCTCCATGAGAAAGGCCTGTACCAGCAATGGGACGTATATAGGCTGAGGATAATATGCTCTTAATATAGCTGCTCTAATTACAGTAATGAGAGCCTCACTGTGTGAGAAGTGTATACAAGTGTCGGTACGTGTTGATTAAACAAATTAATTAAATCTTTCCTATCAAGATTTGTCATCTAGGAGAAATACTACCTGCTGTGTTAAATTTCGCAAACGATTGTAAATGTATATTCACGACCTAGCTAACAGCGGACAAATTGTACGTAGAAATGCTGTAAGTAAATACTAATTTAAATATTTACATTGCTAAGAGCACAATCAGACTCTATAATAGGTTGTAAAAACATGTTTGTTTTGTGTGAGGACCAATTACGTACCCAAGACAATATAAAAATAAAATGAAGAAAGAAACAAAAAATTGGTATTAGCATTTGGTGGAGAGTTTGAGAACTAACATAAAAATTGGGAGTAGCTCAGAACAAAGGGATAAAGCTTTTTAAGCAATTACTGACTGGTGAACTATCAGAGAAATTTACGAAATCTATACTGATATTAAAAAGCTTGTTTGTTTGCTTGGTTGGACGCGCTAATCTCAGGAACTACTTGTCTGATTTGAAAAAATATTTTAGAGTTAGCTAGCCCATTGATTGAGGAAGGCTACCACCATTACCATTGTACTACCATTGGAAAAAGCTAGTAATAACAATCGTCATCAGCCTATATACGTCCCACTGCTGGGACAGGCCTTCCTCATGGAGAAACACATGAGGAGTATGGGCCGTAACAGCACCACGCTGGCCCAATGCGGGTTGGTGGGTAGAAACGGTCACAAATGCGACCGGGACCAACGGCTTAACGTGCCTTCCGAAGCACGGAGGAGCTCGAGATCACAAAGTCTTGGTCACCCATCCACGGCCTGACCATGGCGAAGGTTGCTTTGTTTTCGATCGAAGCAAACAACAATAAAACAACATAATATCACCACGAAGAGTTAAGCCGATGCATGATTATGTTTGAGTCCATGTCACAGGGGCAGACCAGTTAATAACTTATAAGTTTTGAAATAGTGACCTAAATGTGCCTAACTGCTTTAGAAATTGTAAAACATTGGTTCGCAATTGTTAATTTAATTGTTATTAAAAATTGTACCACTCAATAACTCCTAATCTATAAAAGTAATAATTGATTAATGATAGCTGATAGTAAGTACTAACGCTAAAGCAAATCACTAATTTATTCAGCCCCGAAGGATTTGTCTTTACTTCTATAGTTCAACTTAAATCAATACTTATTAAAGTTTTAATGAAGTTTTGCTACCATGAAACTAAAAGTCGGACTGCATTTTGTACCTTGTATTCAAATCCCAAACGTATTCATCGGTATTCTTTTTGAAGTTGTATAATACTTTTACGCACATACATCATATTCTCAATCATGTAATACGATAAAGAATACCATACCAAATAAATTTTGTATATGTTTGTTTGTTTCTCGTTTGCCAAGTGCCAACACTATTGAAATAGGTACGAATTTCGCACGCCCCTAGGAACCGTTTTCCTCTAGTCGTTTCTGTACTCTGTGCTTCTGGTTAGTGATATGGTACATCTGACGGTTGTTGGAATTTTGGTTTGAAATACAGAGTAGTTATGAATTTTCTAGCGGCGACAATAAGCTTGTCCACCAATAAAAACAAATTCCACACCATTTTATTTACTTTTATTGTGTGCGTGTGTGCATGTATGTGTGTTCTAATTACCTACACCTGTCTTATGCCTCGGATGATTATTTCTCACTTAAAATTTCTTTCTGTACTAATTTACATTTAAAAATAAACTATCTAAATAACGAAGAAAGACTAATCGGAAACAGCCTCCCACAATATGTATCTTTACCTATAAATTGTTTCACACAATTGAGCATCATAAAATAATTAAAAGCAAAAGAAAATAAGCAATTATTAAAATAATTGCAACGTTATGACAAGCATCTATAGCATTGTTTCAATTTACAAGAATTGTATAAGGTAGTGAATGTCCTTCGGTTAATAAAACATTTTAAGTCACAGTAACTACGTGGTTAATTTTAACTGCCTTACCCTGACGTAAACGTGAGTAGCTACAGTAGTATAGTAAAAACCAAGATTATACGAGCACCCATAAAATCAGGTATAATGGATTACGTATAAATTGCGCACGCATTTTCCCGAGGTCACAGGCGAACCGAATTGCATTACCACACTAGCGAAATAAGAAATACCTATTTATTGAAATTTTTTTAATTGAACATTTTAAGAAACATCAAAGTGCTGAGATGTTACGAAGCTGTGTGTGTGGACGTCGTAGTCCAGGATGGGTGGACCGAGCAGCACCCCAATTCCACTATAAATTTACAATTGCGTAACCAATGCTCATGAAAAAGAACGCTTAGCAGAATATTGTAATTGAAATGTAAACTTTTTCTTTACGTTTTTGATTTATGTAAAATAGCATACCGAATGAAACTGAAGACAACCGAAACACACGGTTGCGTTTTGCTAGCAGAATACCAATAACGTTCGAACATAAGCATTCCTCATGCGTTTCAGATCAATATAAATAAGCTGAATTACCTACAGGTCCTCCTGCGCCGCCGTGGTGTAAGACAAAGGAATATTATTCAACCTACTCCATTTAGCCTTGATAAGTTTTCAATATTAAAAATATTTGTATTGTTATACTTTTGGTCATGATTTGAAATCGCTGTAAGCGACAAGACCGCCTATTATTCTGCTATTTCCCCATATAGATAAGGTCGGTTTAGTTGGTCACTGATGACATTGAAGAGGCACGATAATTGAATGTTTTTACCTGAAATTCTTATTCCTATCGATTTATAATCCGATTGCTCACTCTTCATAAAAAATTATTTACTAAAATATTTATTATTGTTATTGATAATATAATATCACTAAAAATATATTTTTTACCGCGCTTACTATGAATGTAGGTCAGCAATCCCCGAAAACCGGGATGAAAGAAGAACTATCGTCCCTAGGGACAGGTTTTCTCCCAGCAGCTACGAGTATAACCAACAGACTTCAAAATATTTCTAGAATTTCATTTAAAAATCGCTTTCTTTTGCGATAGACAAGTAACGCTATCTCTTAGAATATATTTACTGTATGTTGGAGTCGTATGCTGAATTTTTTTACAAAAACCATGTCGCATAGATTTTGTGTTTACAGACTTGGGTCTCGACGTGGGACTTTAAATTATCAGTGTATCATGGATGTACCCTTTACCCACATAGCGACTACCAACAAAAAGGATGTTGGGTATATTTTAGTACAATGTTGAAACATTCAAATATTTTAGTAAAATAATTTTCTTTCGCGGTACTAGACGCTAGTGATGAATGTTACAATGACAAAGAACTAAAATAATAATAATAATATAATATAATATGCTCAGACATTCACACCTATCAACTAGTCCCATTTTAAGCAACTAAATGCTGCTTGTGTTACGGACACTAGATGACGGAAAATATATTTAATAGATAAATACATATAATTATTGACATACATATACATACATTATTCACGCCTTTTTCCCACAGGGGTAGGCAGAGATTACATCCTTCCACTTGCTACGATCCTTGCATATTTCTTTCGCTTCATCAACTCTCATTACAGTCCTCATGCATGCTCGGCGATTTCGGGTACTTTTGACCTGGCCCTTCTCTAGAACGTCTTTAATTTGGTCAAGAAACGTTCGCCTAGGTCTGCCTCGATAATAATTGAGAATATAATATAATACATTTATAATGAACATCCAAGACTGGAGAACAAACGTCTGAAAATACATCACCCAAACACTTGCCTCCACTAGGGATCGAACCCGGGACCTCTCGAGATGGCGAAGCGAAGTTTTTTTTTGCGGTTTTTAGAAGTTTTTTAGCCCTTTTTAGATGTTTCATCTAGAGGTTTTATCAATACGCATATTCAGGATGTCTTACTAGAATTTTTACGCTGAATTGCATCGCTGCTTATCATTTGGAATGAGGTTTGAAGCGGCTACCTCGAACTACAAGGCCCAGGAGCCCTGCGTGAGACTTTGCTTTGCCATGCACCGTAGGTAACCCTGGCCACCGGTATGCTGTCACCATCTTCTAACTTACAGTAATTTATTCAGTAACATTAACAATGAATAAAACACACAGCAAAAGGAAGGCAATTGTTTTTATAAAGCCCCCCTTAAGATTAATGGATCAATCTCCCACTAGCATCCGCGCAGCAGCCGATTACAGGTGAGTCTGGCGCCCGAAAATTTATTTTTAATTTATTTCTATACATACTTACTTACGTTAGATATTTTTGGCTCACCTATTTATTTTACAAGTTATCATATACTATTGTATTGAAACACTGTAGCAAGTAAAAATATTTTATTTTTATTATATTTGGCACAAATATTCGTAATATCGTTAGCTCTTGACTGTTAAGAATAGTTCTTAAATATATTTTTTTTAAGTTTTAAGTCCTTGAGAAATCTTAAAACACGGAGTACCTAATAAATAACACAAAAACTCCTTGCTGCCATAACCTTCTAAAATAATTACGATTGTTTTCTACAAGTACAGTCAGCGTCAAATTGTTAGTGACACTCAAGGTGCTCAATAAAACAGACACTACCAAAAAGTTATTGACTTTTTTATTGAATAGTTCAACCTTATGATGTTATTGATTTTTTTCTTTGTAAATATTATCGAAAGTTAGTACTCATTAAGTATGAGTACTGTGGGAAGAATAACTTGTAGTAGGTACAGTCAGCGTCAAAAAGTTAGTGACACTCAGGGTGTTCAATTAGATAGACACTACCAAAATGTCAATAATATCGGTACAAATAAAGTTTCCATATTGTTGATAACACAAAAGAGTTTCCTTATAAATTATATGGAAGCTCCTTTGTGTGTTTAAGATTATGGAAACATTATTTGTACCTATATTATTGACCTTTTGGTAGTGTCTATCTAATTGAACACCCTCAGTGTCACTAACTTTTTGACGCTGACTGTACCTACTACAAGTTATTCTTCCCACAGTACTCATACTTAATAAGTACTAACTTTCGATAATATTTACAAAGAAAAAAATCAATAACATCATAAGCTTGAACTATTATGTGTTACAGTTTTCTCTATGAAAACTATTTTTTCCGTCGAAAGACTTGTCGTCGCAAAAAGAGTCGGCTAATAACTAATAGTCCTATTATTATTGTATGATAATCGCGAAAGCAATAACGAGGTAACAATGCAAGCCGTCGGTTATAAACAACACTAAGGGTCAGTTTCTCGATCCGTGGTCAGTGGGTTAAAATATGGGAAAACGCATGATGTCGTGATATGACAGCTTGTCCGATAGTCGAAATTTCTAAATATATCTAATGTTATATCATCTCTTCTTCTTCTTTTTGCCCTTTTCCCACTCTAGGTGGGGTCGGCACAACATGTCTTCTTCTTCATTCTCCTCTGTCACTCGTCAGCTCAGCATCCACTTCTTTTATCCTCATATCATTCTTCACGCATTCAATTCATCGCTTCTTTGGTCTTCCTCTCTCTCTAGGTCCGTACATCCATGCTCAGCATCCTTCTTGCAATGTGACATTCATCCCTCCTCATCACATGTCCATACCACGCTAACCTATTGCTCCTAATCTTTTCTGTCACTGGCGCTACTTTCAAACTTTCTCTAATATATGCATTCCTGATCTTGTCCATTCTTGTGACTCCACACATCCATTGCAACATTCGCATCTCTGCTGAGTGCAGCTTTCTTTCATCCATCGCTTTCGTTGCCCAACATTCAGATCCATACATTACAACTGGTCTAATGACGGATTTATAGATTTTCCCATTAAGCTTAAGGGGTAATCTAGGGTCACACGTTATCTTAAGTTATATAATCATAGTCAATTAAACCACAACACGATGCTGGGATTAGTAAAATGGCGGCTGGCCGCACAGCTGATGTAATATACGTTGCTTCGAATTATAATCGAAAATTTAAAAAAATGACATTGGCGTTTCCGTTGACGCTATTGGTCTAGATTTTAGGCTACTGTGGTGACTATTACTACGGATCAAAAAACTCACCCCTAAGCCTGTTTTTTAATCCATGTTAATAGACAACTAATTATTGAAATCTTGACCATTTGGTGACCATTTGACCAATGTGTAAACATATAATACCAAAATCCTTTTCAGCGGGGGTTGCGAAAATGGCGCGTAATTGCGATGTATTTAGAATATTGGTGTTTTCATGAAATTTACATGTTATTTTTAACTGAAAGATACATTAAACAGATTATAATTTATCTGTTCATGTTTGTTAATCATTGAAAGCTTCGATATTCAAATTCAAATTGATACTTCATTGATCTTTTCCCAGATTTTATACATTTCCGGTAACATATACCTAGATATTATGCTGCTGCTTAAATAATTATTTTCCAGCTCAAATGATTTTCGGTTGATCTTTTTGTTGCTGACCAAATAATTAAATGGCTGCTCAATTAATTACTTCCCAATTTTAATCAAATTACTTCAACCCTATGTATTCATAAACTATCACCACATTTTCCATGCTAATATTGCTGCTGCCATGCTAATATTTATTGTAATAATTTTCATAGGAGAAAGAGGTGAGCTGAAACTAAAAACTGAAGGGGTATTTGTAGTTTTTTAAGCCAAAAATAAGTAAAAAATTCATCCATGTCGTAAAATCTCAGTTAAAAATATTTTGATTAAATCATTGATTTTTCGCTGCAACTCTTTTGGGGCAATAGAAACGAAACGAAACATGCAGCCAACATTGGTTTCTCGTAACAAAGGCTAACTGTATATACAACCAACCTTACGAACGGATTTAAGCATGTCAAACAAAATCTTAGTGCTATTATCTCATATGCTTACCTCTTCGGGAATATAGGCGAGATGAAAAAAAAAAAAAAAAAGACGTGTGGCACTCGGGGACTGCCGCGGTAAAGCTATTGCATAGCATTTTGTATCAACTTATGCAATTATAATTATATTTATTTATTTTATTCATACATTATTTCTTTTTCTTTGATATTAATTCAAGTTACACTTTTTGAGCGTGGTGACCGATAAAAAAAACAAATTTTTCTATTATTAAATAAATAAAAAAAGTTAATATTGTTTAATTTTTTTTTTCTCATAAACAGCTGCTTATGTATTCGTCCGATTTCGGAGCAGCTCGTCTCGATTTGTGCGAGTTTCGTAGAGTCGTACAATACGTCTAATCGCACGCACACAACGCCGTGTCGAAGACTGCCGAACTGAAGCGACATTAGACGATGCACGGCCTTCAAGCCACACCTCCTAGCGCATCGGAGTGGGGAGCGTGAGGTTTTTTCGTTACGGAATTTCTGGATTCGGTCCCCGCGCTCAAGGCCCGCGATAGAAGCTATGCAATAGCTTAATAATGGTACAGTAAAAGTTCCAGGTATAAATTTTATAATGTTCAATAGACGATCACTTGTCAGAAAAAATCCAGACAACTATTGGATGGATTGGCAGCACGTGAAGGATAAGAGTGTAATATGCAAATACTAAATTACACAATTGTTAATAATAATGCACCATGAACCTCCATCCAATTGAAAGTTTTCTATACAGTGCCGTTAAGATGCAGCTCCATGACGTCACTGAGAACAACAGATACCTAATTGTTTGCGAGAACAAACAATGAGGTATACGTGCACACTACAATAACGATGCTGCACTGCAAAATTCAGTGGCACTGCGCAAGCACTGGTGCAGTTTACGTTCAACTGCTTTTGAATTAATACGATTTTCATTCGGATATCTTTAAAAAGAAATTGTTATTCTTACTCATTGAGGGTGTCTCAGTTATAACTACTAAACATAAATTGTTGTTACGTATAAGTAACTACGAAAACTCAGTGTTACTTTATTATTTCAATGCTATCTTTAAATTGGCAAGCCTTTCAAGTAGCAGCGGTAACCGAGTTGGGTCGGACGGGGCGCTACTTGTTCGAGCAGCCGCGGGAAACGCGGGTTCGATCCCACCACCTGTACAATTAGTTTGAAAAAAACTTATGTACAGTTCATTGTGAATATCGATTGCCTTACAATTGTGCCCGGTGCAAGGCAATAAACTCGCCACCTGTTACATGGAGACCTAACATATCTGGCGAAATGCAGATATTTAACACCCTCTTCCTACCCCTTCGGGGAAAAAGAGGCGTGATGGAATGTTATGTTATGTTGTCTTTTAATTGGACTTATTTCCAGTAAAAATCAATTTTGTCTGTCGCTTAACAACAATATTAACGAAAAAATATTTCCTAAATTTAATTGACCAAATTCAATTCTATGTCAGATAAAAGAGCCGAAAAATATTATTAAGTGTCATTATTATTTTATCTAAAATCTAAGCCATGGTTCTTATGAACAAACACTATCTCTGATCATTTCGATCTTCTGACAAATTTGGATTAATCATCTTGTATAATGTATAATATCCAACACTATCCAATAATGGTAATCCTCATTATTACGTATTACTAAAATTAAATAATTACATTACATTACCCAGAATTGCAGCTGAAAAATTAAGAAAATAATGTTATTATTTCATTTTTATATTATTATCCCTATGTTATATACCTATACTTGCATAAGTGATTAGTTTAGCCCATGCAATGAACATAATAATATTTTTGATTTTGATTTGATTTGATAAGCTTAAGGGTAGATAATAAGCCGAGTACGTGTACGAAGACGTTTATTATGACTTGGCAACGGTCGGTACTTCGTTCGTTTATATTCTTTCTTTTGATTTGAAACTCGACTAATGCAGCGCATGATTCTAAAAATAAAACTGCAAACTACATATTGCAACCTCTTTTGGAATAATGTATACTAACTTATATTATACATGTAAACTTTTATTAACTGCTGAGTGCGTAGAGCAGATGACAGCGAGAAATGGCGCATTTTAGGGGAAACTTATGCCCAGCAGTGGAGTAATATATAAGCTGATACTGATACTTTCTCAGTTTGGGTGTTTTGGGAAATACCCGGTACTACTAACTTACAAAATTTTACAGCTGAAACAAAAATTTCAATGCTGAAAATTAACTAGACTAATTACCTTTTATCAACACAAAGAAATTTGAATAATCCACTAATGTGAAGTCGAGCCGAGCTATATTGAGCCAAAAAATTATTTCCTAATGCATTTAAAGGCATAAAAGCCTTTGTCGTAAAATCCAATTTTTTTAGTCTGAATCTCCATTAAAAATTTTGCAATGCTTTAAGGAGATAAGCTTTTTTGCAGGCTGGTCTTAAAATTGGTAATATTTTAGGGAATAGAGGGCTTTTTGAACACAATCGTGAACCCTATCTTGTAAGTAATAGGATTTATCTTGCATTTAGCAAATCAAATCAAAAATAATTTTATTAGATAAGCTAAGCTTAGCGTCAACATTATACATAGTCACATTACAAAATAAAGTTTGACCGCCTCTCTGGTCTAGTGGTTCACAACACTGGACGCTGGTCGGGAGGTCCGGGTTCGATTTCCCATGGGGGCAGAAGTTTTTCTGCTCGGTTTGGTTTGTGGTAGGGCTTGTAAACCCGCCTGGCTAGCTACCACCGTCTTACCTAAATTTGTCGCCATAATAACAATGTTATAAGAATTGTCGCTATTTCGACCGTTTTTGACCCACCAACCAGCATTGAGCCAGCGTGGTGGTGTTGCAGCCCATATTCCTCATGTGTTTTTCTATGAGAAAGGCCTGTTCCCAGCAGTGAGACGTATTTAGGCTGAGAAGTTTGTGTGGTTGTATAGTGTCACCTCTAAGGCCCTGGGTTTGAATCCCGGTTGAGATTTATCCTACATTTGTCGTGGAATTGACACTTTTTGAGAAGAGAGAATGAGCATGTAACGAGAAGAGTTACGAATTTGAGAGTGGATGCTAATGCAGGGAGAGGAAGACCGAAGAAGAGATGGATAGATTGTGTGAATGAGGACATGGCTAGAATGGGAGTGAATGTTGATATGGCGTGTGATAGGGGAGAGTGGAGGAGAAAGACTCATTGCGCCGATCCCGAATGAAATTGGGTAAGGGCAGCCTAATTATGATGTGCATCTGTAAGATCCATGACACATTGCATTGTGCGTAAGCGCAACATGACGCGCGCTAAACCAGCATTGATATTGCTATAGACGCATGAATTTTATCGTGTTTCTTTTGTCTTTGAATATGTTAGTATGAGTAGGTATGACAAAAAGGCCGCGGGAATCACGGGTTCGATCCCGCCGCCCGATTGTGAATATCGTTTATCTCACATTGTTCCCGGTGCATGGCAACAGGCTCGCCACATGTTAACACGGGGACTTAACATATCTGGCGAAATGTGGGTGTGTGGGTGTGGGTGATATCTCCGTTTGTCCTTCTGAGTTGTCATATTCTTGTTGTCATCATCCGATTCACTTTTTACTGTAAATTGGAACGTTATTAAATGAGGATCGTTTGTGGTATTACCAGAGAACTGATTCTCTATGAATTTGACATTTCTCGATAGAGTTATCTTGTTAGTCATAGGAACAAACAAACGTATCGTCATAGCCAACAAACATAACTGTTTAGGGTTCCGTAGTAAACTAGGAACCCTTATAGTCTGTCTAGTCTGTCTGTCTGTCCGTCCGCGGATAATCTCAGTGACCGCTAGCACAAGAGAGAAATTTTGAATAAATATGTATATTAATAACGCAGACAATTAAATTAAATTAGGGGGGTGCCCATACACGTAATGTAGGGACTGATTTTTTTTCCTCTGGACCCTGACGTTTGATATATCGTTGGATAGCTATTCAAAAATGAATAGGGGTTTTCTTACATCATTTTACGATAAAACTTATATTTTCTGAAATAATCGTTCGAAAGTTAAAAAAAAGCCCCCCTTTAACTTTTAAACCATAAGTTCAAAAAATATGAAAAAATTCTCAAAAGTAGAACTTTATAAGTACCTTCTTTCTAGGAAAATTATTTTGTACTTGATGGGTTGAACAATTTTTGATAAATTTTACAAAATTATTTTTGAACAAAATTTTTTAACTTCACCATAATGCAAGCATTTTTTTAATCTCATTACAACATTAGAACATATCATTAGAACATAGAACATATCGTCTTACAAATAAAGAAAGAATTATTAAAATCGGTTCACGCAATCAAAACTTCTAATGAAAAACCTAACTGTCTTGGATGGAAAACTACGGAACCCTATCTATACTGAGCGTGGCCCGACACGCTCTTGGCCGCTTTTTACTTTTTGGTTCTAGTTGATTTCCTTTAGTTTTATTTACATGAGCATAAGCAACATCCAAAGACTTTAAGAGAATTATAGTGGAGAGACTTCTCCAGGGACTTTGTAATGAAATTTCTTAGTAGGCGAAAGGTTTATTAGGTAAACTTCTGTATGAGCAGCTGCAGCCCACAGTTTATAATCACATTTTGAATCGTGTAACATGGTATACATCTAACCTTTTCAATTATAGCACGGTGCATTCGTTCAGCTACCCCATTTTGCTGTGGTGTGAAGGGGTTTTTTTTACATTTGACAGGTAAGCTTTTGTCCTTCATCTCACCTGACGGTAAGTGACGATATGGCCGAAAGTCAACAACTGAGGAACTTGCTATCTTACCTTTGAAGGAACACTACAAATGCTTATAACATTGTAATTATGGCGACAAATTTATATAAGACGGTGGTAGCTAGCCATCGGGCTTGGAATTTGCACATAATAAAACGGATTACTATAGTTGATTGTGAATATCGCTTGCCTCATTTTGTGCCCGGTGCATGGCAACTGGCTCGCCATCTGTTACATTGAGACTTAACATATCTGGCGAAATATGGGTGGTAACACCTCTGCCTACCCCTTCGGGGAAAGAGGCGTGATGATATGCTATGATGAAAAGTTGTGAAGAAAAGGGTGAATTTGACATGTCAAGAAGTTCAACGATTCGACGCGTTACAACTCCCGCGGTACAGATACGCAGACCCAAGCACGTCTTCACAGACGCTCCCGATCCTTTATTCCGGGACCTAGAGGCCCTGCAGTATGTGGCATCCGCGCCCTAGAAGCCCCTACCACCCTGTACGAGTGGCCTTCTGCTCGCACGTACAGACTTTCTATCCGATACGATCGGCCCACTTTGGTCCCAAATCGTTTATCAGGCGCACATGCCCTAGTAAGTAGCTAGTAAGTAGGCCGCCCACTGTACATTTAAGTTTTCTTAAATTATCTATTTTGTTTCTCTAAATATGTTGTATGTACATTAAAGTATAAATAAATAAATAATAATAATAAATAAGGCAGCATCCTTGCCTGAGGGAGAGGACGCACTCTGGTTATGGTTTGACCAAGGCCATAAAGGCTTAAAGCAATGGTAGTGTTTAGTCGGTAGGAGTCCGACATAACCCCCGGCCGACGAGTATCCCATGAGGGATTCACCACCTCCTCCCCCCGCATGGGGAGGTTTTCCTTCTGACGATCGAAAAAAAAGCGTTACAACTGTAGTACGAATTGCTTTAGTAATTCGTTACGCTCGGACAGCAGAGACTATTTAGTAGTGTCACATCTGTCCTGGCTATTGAAATTTCATAGAGTGGTTATGGATTTTTCTTTAGAGCCCGATAACGGCAAGGCTTGCCCCTATTAACGAAATTATAGATATTGCAATTCACGAAAGCGGATTAAATCATTCGTCTTTAGACTCTTTAAGCGTTAAGAGTGAAACTACTTGCCATCATGAAATACAACAGCCATGCTAAGTAGGGTGTGTAAAGCCCACCCTCAGCTTCGGGGATATTAGACGTGAGAATATATAACATATTATGTATATTATTATGGACACATAATGAAGGCGTCGCGATTCCCGTCACTGGCGTCACAGTACCACTGGACACCGCGGATCAGGTTTCATTACGTAAATAATAATGTTTTGTTGATGTCTTCAAACTAGTTTTGGTGTCAAGTGCACTTATTTGCAAGTAAACAGAAATGAAGCTGATATTTTAATGAATTTTAAAGTTCAACTTATAAACTGTACCTCCGGTCGGAATTGTATTGGTTTGTATTGGAGATTTATCAACTTAATTGCACATAACATACCATATAATTACGCCTCTATCCCCGAAGCGGTGAAAGGTGTTAAACATCCTCTTTTCACATATGTTAAGTCTCCTCGTAACAGGTAACCTGCCATACACTGGGCACAATGAGAGGCAAGCGATATTCACAATGAACTGCTCAAGAAGTTTTATTTAAACTCAGTGGTACAGGCGGAGGGATCGAACCCGCGATTCCCGTGGCGTTCTAGAACGAGTCACCCGGGAATCGAGCGGTAGCCGAGCGGGGTTGACGCACGAGTCGGATCAGACTTTCATTATAATTTAGAACTTATGGCGTCTTGCAGGAAATTAAAAATTGCGATTTAAAACTAGATTTAGTAATTTATTGATAATTTGTATATGGCTGAAATGTCAAAAATTTACAAAATCGAGATTTAAAGAAGGTTTAAAATTTCCTGTAAGTGGCCCTTAAGGCACAAAATAGTGCCTTGAAAAAGTAGAAGTGGTAATTGAACATTTGAAGTTTTAATTTATTAATATTTGAATTTATTTATTAACAATTAAAATTAAACCGAGACAACCGCTCCAGACGCAGACTCTGATAGGAATGAAAATTGGAGACGAAAAATAAGGAAAAAGAGACAGATGGTTAGTTTAAAAACAGAAACAAAGAGAAATTGGCTAGAGAAGAGCGCAATAACAGCAAAGAGTCGCTAATACTGATGTAGCGTCTCGTTACATCTTGACTCGGCAGGAAGTGCTGGCGGGCTCTACAACCGCTTCTCTATTGATCTGTCATCTCATATTATGGGCGGATAATTAGTTTATCTTCGATTTCTTGTTATTGGTTCGCTTAAAAATTTGTATTACTTTTTTACGTTTTAAAATGCGTGCGTGGGATAAATTTTCTCGTTTTTTCCGAATTTGTTTTTGGTTTTATTTGAAGACCCTTCAAGTATTCTAGTTACGGTGCCCCGAATAAGATCGACAATATGATTCACATTTATATAGTTTTAATAAATTTTACTGCTTATTCAACGTAATTGCGACCAATTACACAAAATCAGTTATCTTCAAACTTCAATTGACATTTGACTTGACAACCATCCAACATTTACCAATATCTAGATCTAGACCAAATTAGAATTTACTTTATGAAGTAGATAACATAGAAACGGGGTTAGACCTGTTTTGAGATAAGTGGAAAGCGAAAAGCAGGCACTTAAAATAATCAAACACGTACCGGGTATTCTGTTTACTGTGACAGTGTAGTTTTGCTGTATAGGTATAAGTATGTAATTTGAATTGCTCGTTGAGAAGCTCTCTGGCGTGGTGGTTCTCACGCTTTGGCGCTCGATATTGAAAACTAAGCTACTTTCGCTAAGGTCGGACCTTGGATGGGTGACCAAAACTTCGTGATCTTAAGTTCCTCCGTGCTCAACGTGCCGAGCAGTATTCCGTGTACATTTCAAGCCTTGCCGTTATAAATAGCGAGGCAAACTAATTGACAGAATTCAATAAAAGCATTGTTCTGACTATGTGCTAAGTCTACATTAGACAAGCTAAATGTGATATTTAGCAATAGGTTAGAATAAGGAGAATATAAGGATGAAAAAATGGGGAAAAATTTGTGTCCCTGTCTGTTTGTATATTTGTACGGGTTAATCTCTGGCTGGCCGGTAAATGGCCGGTAAATGGCTGGACCGATTTTAATGATGTTTTGCGTAGTAACCTTATATCCCTGGTCAACATATTAGAAATTTTTTTTTCTGGAAAATTAAAGGTTTCCCGTGGGATAGTTAAAATACCAGTAACTGCGGACGAAGTCGCGGGTTAAAGCTAGTATTAAATAATATTCAAGTGCGTTTTTCTTTTGGCGAACGTAATAATGACAAACTTCAAGAGCCACACATTAGGAGCCCACTGTATAGTGGCGGCACCTGGTGAGATAAAAAACGAGCTTTATTAATTGCAAAGTGATGGTTTGTAATGTACAGTCGAGTACAAAAACATGTGTACACATTGTAGAGGTGACAATCTTTATTTCTTTCTAATCACTCTTTTACTGTCAAAAGTCGTTACATATTTTCGGAGTTGACTTTACCTCTGCCTACCCAGGGATATTAAGCCCGAGGATATGTAGTATGTACAAAGTACAAAGAAAACCACACCATTGTTCATGTTTGTGTATTTTGGATAATATCGTGCCAATGTCTTTATTTGAATAAGGAGCGCGACGGCGTAGTGGTTAGTACGCTTTGGCTTTCGATCGAAAACCAAGCTACCTTCGCCATGGTCAGGCTGAGGATGGGTGACCAAGGCATTGTGATCTCAAGCTCCTCCGTGCTTCGGAAGGCACGTTAAGCCGTTAGCCGAAGTTTTTATTGCAACAGTTTCTAGTTTCTACCTAATAACCCGGCATGGGCCAACGTGGCGGTGTTACGCCCCATACTCCTCGTGTGTTTCTCCATGAGGAAGGTCTGTGCCCAGCCGTGGGACGGATAAAGGCTGACGACCTAAGCTGGAATTCATACCTTCATTTTCAATATGTGCTCTCTCGAATAAAATTGCCTTTTAATCAAATCTCAAATATCTGGTGAAACCAATACAAACCTTAAAAGAATTATGTTGATCTTTAATTAACACAATTTCATTGTTTGACGAAAACAATAGATTCATATTGCACGTCTCGATGTATCGGAAATAAGAGTATCGGTAATTAACTGAATATTGGAAGAGCATCAGAAGCAAAAAAACTATTTCCCAGCGTGCATTTCCCCGATGAATTATTGTTAATAACAATACATCGGCAAAAATTGCTTACACGAAATAGTTTTCACATTGTAACTAGTATGGCAAGATTTGGTTGTAGCACGGACTAAAGATCCAAAACTATTTGCATTGCGTAAAATATATTGTAGAATCATGTAAAACACTGTTACTGTTGATTTAGCAAACCCCAAACAGTTCTTTCTTTCTCATAATACTCCTAAAATAATCCATTACAATAACCCCCTTACTAATAAACGAGTATTAAGAAAGGAATAGTTATTCAGTGTTTGTCACTTTCTGACAACTACTGCCTTCTGAATGTCTGACGAAGACAAAACACTGAATAACTATTTCAACCTTATACCTCGTTTATTAGTAAGGGTGTACGTAAAACTGAAGAGGTCTAATGTCTGTACATAGAAAAAAATGCTTAAAACCAAGTCGGGGGATGTAAATGTTTTTTTTATTTCCCTGTATGTTTTTTTTTCCATTGGTGAACCTCTTCATAAGTGAAACTCTCACTGATGTATTGGTGGAAGTATAATTAAATAGTAACTTGATTTTAAATTTCACGCGAAACCGCCATTTCGTTATATGAAGGATTTAATCTTACGCCTATTTCGACTGTTGAAATTATACAGTTTCAATTGATGAATTAAGTTTTGCTGACAGAGTTTAAATAAATTATTGAGTAGTGGCTGAACCGATTCATATTTTGATTGTGTTATAAAAACGTAAGTAAAACCGAATGAAGAGGACGGTTAAGTCACTACAGAAAAGGAAATGTTTTTTATTATTTCTAGTTTGTTTTTTTTATTAAAATGAAACAGTTCTGAGTTCTTTAAGGCCTTTTTTTTTACATATGACTGGTAAGCTCTTGGCCTTCATCTCACCTAATGTAAAGTGATGATCAGGCCGAAGGTGGAAGCGAGCTTCACCTGTAATCCTCAACAACTGAGAAACTGGCTATCTTACATCTGGCTGCGGGAACACTACAATGCTTATAACATTGTTATTATGGCGACAAATTTAGGTAAGACGGTGGTAGCTAGCCAGGCGGGCTCAGAAGCCCTACCACCAACCAAATCAAAATTTTCAACATATACTTACCATAACACATCACCTATGTGAAGGTCTCTTTGGATATCGAAATGAATAACGGATGAAAAGAGAATATAAATAAATATCTTCTTTAGAAAAAGTAAAGAAAAAATATGTGTGAAGATATTTATTTATTACTAGCTGTTGCCCGTGACTTCGTACGCAATTTTTAACTATTCCAAGGGAACCCTTTCATTTTCCGGGATAAAAAATCTAAGATGTTGACCAGGGATATGAGGAATCACCATGTAAAATTTCATTGAAATGGGTCCAGCCATTTCTGAGATTAGCCCGTACAAGCATATAAGCAGACAAACAGACGGAGAAAACATTTTAAAAAATCTTTTTACATCCCTCTGACTTAGTTTTAATTTATTTCCTATGTACAGTCATTCGACCTCTACAGTTTTATTATATGTATAGATTTAAACATGTCCTAAAAACTATGAACATAAGTCTAAATATTAGGTCCTTACCTATGAAATTGGTGTTTTGTATGGAGATTTTGGGGAATTCTGCATTTTCCATACTAACATTTTATCAGTTTTCTTCACAACGACAAATCCAGAGATAATAATATTTGGCATGTATCATAAGACAAGCTTTAGTAATATGTGTAATATCACACTTCATAAAAATTATTTATCGTTTTTAAGTGTACAAATAAAATGATGTATTCGGGAGGTACTTAAAAAGAGTTGTCTCCGTGTCCAATTTTAACACAATTAAATTTACAACAAATTATCAAAACAAATTAAAGGAGCTCAAAAATATAGTCTATTTTTAGACGAGGTAATTATTTTTTAGGAATACTCTGAATCTTAATAGTTACAGACAAAATACTAAGACAGAATAAAAACATCAATTTCATAGGTAAGGGCCCCATATAATGCCGGTAGAGAAAGACCTGCATCTTGGAAAGTTTCGTCCTCGGTTCATATACGTCCTACTGCTGGGGATAGGCCTTCCTCATGAAGAAGCACAAGAGTTTGGACCTTAACATCACCATGCTTGCATGCATGCATGCAGTAGGTAGAAACGGTTGCAATAACGACCTGGGCTAACGGTTTAACGTGCCTTCCGAAGCTCGGAGGAGATCGCGACCACGAAGTCATACTCACCTATCCAAGGCCTGACTATAAATAAATAAATAATAAATAAATATCTTCAGACATTCACACCTATCAACTGGCCCATACTAATGCCTGTGTTATGGATACCAGATGACGGACAAATATATTTAATAATTTTAATAGATAAATACATATAAATATTCAGAATATAATATACATATATAAACATCCATGACTGGAGAACAAATGCCTGTTCATACAAACATTTGCCCCGGGGATCGAACCCAGAACTATGGCACGCTTTGTTTCCGAATTCGAAAGCCAAAGCGTACGCCACCGAGCTCCTCCTCAGAAAGTTTGTATGTATAAAAACAGTTGACATTGTAGTGTGACTAATAAAGAAAATGGTGGATTTTAATGATTCTACCAACGTAAAAAAAACACATATTCTCTAATTTTTTACAACTAAAATAATGTAGTAAAATAATCAGTACCTTCAGAATACGGTGATAACGAACAAGTAAATAATAATTTTAATCTCCCAGAACTATACTTCGATCTAATGCAACGATTATAGTTTTTAAATTAATAGTAGATTAGTAGCCAAGGGCTGTAAGGCATCAATTGCAGCCCGAGATATTTAGGCGCACGAGCACAGCGAGGGCGCTTATTGTTCGAGGGTGCAATTGATGCTTACACCCGAGCTAACTACTCTGCTTTACATCTCGATTGTGAGGTAAGTGGAAAAAAAGGCATTACAAGAATAAATAAATTTATTTTCAAGAACTAAATTTAGCTTCGCCGTTCGATATTCAAAATTGATGAAAATCGCGAAGCGACCTCTTTTGTCACAAGAATAAATAAATTTATTTTCAAGAACTAAATTTAGCTTCGCCGTTCGATATTCAAAATTGATGAAAATAGCGAAGCGACCTCTTTTGTCATTGGGCTGAATACATGATAATGGGCTGAATATGTGCCAGTAAGATGGTTAGATGTACGCGAACTTTTTGAATGAGTTTTTTTTTAATTACTTACCGCCCTAGGGCGTTTCTAGCTACATTATTAACCTAGGGCGGTAATTGATAACTTACAACCCGCATCTGGGGGTATTAAGGACCTACTTACCGAACATGAGAGATGTAAACTTATATTACAATTCTTGACGTAATGTAATGTCTTCTTCGGAACAGTCACATCAACAAGTTGTAGCTACCAATTTTAGAACTAGGTTTTTTGGAAAGTTGGTTTGACCGCCAAGGTATTTTTTTATTGAATTTTATGATCACCGATCATCAAGATCACCAGCGTTCTATTTCTCGTAACAATAGGCTCAATGTCTCCTAAATATATGATAATTTGCTGCTAAAATGAAAACCATTTGCAATGTTACATACAAACATAGAAATCGAATCGAGTAGGTATGTCATTGAATATGAAATAAACACCAATATTGCAATTCCATAATTGAAATTAAATATACCTATACATATGGCGCCTAAGGCAGAATTAGAATAGTGTAGGTAATATAATTATTAAGTTACCGAGAGTTTAATAAAGAGCTAAAACAATGACATTATTTTCACAAATACTGGTATTTAGAGAAACTATTTGGATCACTCACAAAGCTCTGTGACCCAAAATTCTAATGTATTTCGGTGAAATCGATGTAAGAGCGTATGAGTCGAGCGAGCAAAGCGAGCGACCGCAAGCTGCCTCTGAGTGAATGATCGTGCACTAATTGAATTAAACCTTATTTTGTTTCACCTAATTGCGCGGCAAAATGATTTGAACCTAACATTTTTTTTAACCACATAAGGCTGTGGTGACCAATATAAAAACACACCACATATCATCACGCCTTGTTCCCCGAAGGGGTAAGAAGAGGGTTAACACCTAAATTGAATAATTGCTATCTCCGTTGTCAATATCTGTGTGACATTCATCAATCATTTAGTCTTCGTCCGTTAAAACATAATTTTCAAGCTTTCATCTATACATAAAATAAAACTGTACAGGTCGAACAGAGGTCGAGATCAAGGTGCTGTACATAGAAAAAAAATGTTAAAACCAAGTCAGGGGATGAAAAAGGGAAGATTACAAAATAATTTTTTTAATTTTTTTTGTTTCTGTCTGTTTGTACGGGCTAATCTCCGAAATGGCTGGATTAATTTCGATAAAATTTTGCACGGTAATATCTTATATCCCTGGTCAACATCTTAAATACTTTTTATTCCAGAATATTAAAATAGCTTTCGTGGGATAGTTGAAAAACTATAGTAACCGCGGACGAAGTCGCGGGCAACAGCTAGTTTCAAATATATATTTTTAGTGCCCAAGACCATACTTAATGGAAATAGATAGTCAATGGAGTTTTTAGACGAAGAGTAAAGCAGTACCCTGCTTAGTGCTACTCACTAAAAACCAACGTTGCCTCTCATATACATATCGATGACTGCAGCATTGTCACCTTCCTCATGAAATGAGGAAAATGCATTTATAGGAATGTGTAACGAGGCGCCATAGCTATATTAGCGCCTCGTTGCTGTCATTGCGCTCTTCTCTGGCCATTTTTCTCTTGGTTTCCGATTTTAAATTTGCTGTCTGTCTCTTTTTATTTGTTTTGTTCTCGAAGCTCATTCTTACGAGAGTCAGTGCGTAGAGCGGTTGAATCCCTTCTAACAATAATTGTATATATTTATAAAGTGAATCAATTTTTATAAGCTGAAACAAAGTTACAACAAACCACATTATCAGTTCCTAATTAATAACAAAGACTATATGTTTCTCTAAGGCACTATTTTGTGCCTTAAATCTTCATTATAATATACGATACTTAAGTGACGACCCAACTGAATTTTAATTATTTCCGGCTTCACCCCGTCACATATGTTGCTACTAGACGTGTTTTAGGAGCCCTTAAAAAACCTCCACTACATAGAAGCAATGCTTCTGTTGTAGTAGTCGTGTTGCTGTACATTTTTACCCTTTAAAAATGTTTATTAATATCATAGCTATAGAGTACTGTTTGCTCTGCGACCTTATTTTGGTCTCGCAGTCACACAGCACTAAACAATAGAATGCAATGTCAATAGCAATACAATGGCGTTCCCCAGGGAAGCACATTAGGTCCTGTATTATTTTTAATTACGAAATACCTACAATTTCCTTAACAAAACGTTGAAGGCGGTATAATAATAGGTCAAATTATTTTCTGTGACTTTTATATTAAGTTATAAACTAAATGGTTAAATAAATAAAGTGAAAATTCATTACCCAGTCTAGCTACGTCAATACATTACTCCGTTCAACCACAGTTTATAGTTTACAGAATTATGATAAGATGAGGAATGGAGGGATTTGAGAAGTAATAATAAAGAGTGGAAGAAGAAGACACATTGCGTCAATCACAAATAAAAATTGCGACCAGTGAAAAAAAGTGTAATTCACGCAATTTCATAATCTTTTCCTTGAGTTTAGAAGACTAAGGATTGAGATCAAGCCGATATGCCAATCTAACATCGACTTCGTAATATTCAAGTTCACAGTATCGTTATGAAGTTGAAATGGGATTCGACGGAGTTGGACAACTTTGTTTATTGTTGCACACTGAAACATTGGAGTTAAATTATAAAACAGAATTGTTTTTATTTATGGTAAACTATGGAAATAGTGCGTGACCTCAATATTGTTATTACTAAATTATATTTCAGTGGGCATAGCGGTAATTACTACTAAAATCTTGAGTGCCGTACTGGAGCCGAACCTTTTCAGAAGATCGCACGCAACGAAATAACATACTTTATCTACACTCATGCTATAATGTTCAAATTATGAACTCAGACTCGAACTCATAATGACATACTTTTGAACACAGATGATTAAAACGAAAATTTAAAAATGGAAACTGTAACATAATGACCATTATGCAACAGGTTGGACTCATTATGCAACACTTATTTTTGTTAAAAACGCACAGAACTATGGCAAATGTTTTCCAGACAGCCAACAATAAATAAAATTAATTACTTTTTTGTTTTATTTCTTTGAATAAAGAGTGTAGATAAAGTAGTGTAACACATACAAAACTCGATATTAAAACACTCACGTGATACTATTAAAAACTCGCCAAGGCTCGTTTTTTAAAACCACGCTCGTGTTTTAATAGGCTATATTATGTGACAGTTACATAAACAAGTATTGTATTGTTGTCTTAATCATCATGCCTTTATCCTTGAAGGGCCTGATATCGCCTTCCCCATGTAATAGGGGCGACCATGTTGGCACAATGTGAGGCAAGCGATATTTTCAACAACCTATATTTTAAGTGTTATTCAATATCAGTGGTCACAGCGGTGGGGACCGATCTTTTGACCTCTTGCACGCGTAGTGCCGACCGCCTCAACTCGGCAATCTTATGCCTGTGCTGTTTTCTTCCAGCGTCAAGTAACTTATGAGTGCCCATAGACCAGCAACCTCATCGTCATCAGTATCACAAAGGAAAATATATAGAATAAACCGTCCCTCGGCGTAATAACATCCCACTGCTGGGCACACGCGTTCCTCGTGGAGAAGTGCATTCGGAGTATGGGCCGTAACACCACCGGTGGGCAGAAACGGTTGCAATAGCCGGACCGGGACTAACGGCTTAACGTGCCTTCCAGAGCACTGAGGAATTCGAGATCACAAGTTTTTGGTCTACCATCCACGGCCCGCTCATGGCGAAGGTAGCTTTGTTTTCCTATCGAAATCCAAAGCGTACTAACAACTACGACATTAGCTCCTGTAGAATCAAACAATGACGATTTAGGTATAAAATTATTAAGCGAAAACAAAGTTTGAAAAAAAGTTAAACCAAACCCTTATTTTTACAGTCGTGTTTCTTCAAAACTGTTTCTGATTTTATTGACCTTTCTTTCTGATTCTTCGTGTAAAATGTGAATTTTTCATGCTCTACGCTACAAAAGTGTTGGAATTGTAGCAATAGAATTTGCACATATTTGATATATGGCTGCACCTGCAAGATTTCCCTGGGATATCGCAAATATTTCTCTAACATTATGTGACGACAATATTGCATTACCGTTGGCTGCGATAACCGTTGAAAGGGGTACTCGCGCAACCATCGCCTGTTAAATATTGGGTCCTTACCTATGAAATTGGTGTTTTTTCTCTCTCTTAGTATTTTGTCTGTAACTATTAAGATTCAGAGTATTCCTAAAAAATAATTACCTCGTCTAAAAAAAGACTATATTTTTGAGCTCTTTTGATTTGTTTTGATAATTTGTTGTAAGTTTAATTGTGTTAAAATTGGACACGGAGACAACTCTTTTTAAGTGCCTCCCGAATACATCATTTTATTTGCATTCACTTAAAAACGATAAATTATTTTTATGAAGTGTGATATTACACATATTACTAAAGCTTGTCTTATGATAGATGCCAAATATTATTATCTTTGGATTTGTCGTTGTGAAGAAAACTGAAAAAAATTTAGTATGGAAAATGCAGAATTCCCCAAATTTCATAGGTAAGTACCTAATATCTGAATGAAAATTACGTTTATTTTCTTAACACGCCTATTGATGTAAAAAATCTTGAGACATTCAGACTAGCTTTAAAAATACTAGAATGGAGAAGGAACTGACGAAATGACTGTATAGCAACTGTAATATGCAAACGAAAAAACCTACGTTGAAATTTTAAAAAACGAAACGCACTTATTATAGAATTTCCCGCCAAAATTAAATAAGTAGTTCAGTCATTGCGGCTTTATACGCAGGTCATGCAAGCTTTGATAATAAAAGCTCGCTGGGGATTAAATTTTCAACGAATAAAGCTGTAATAATGCAGTATGGTCACTGTGCATTATATGAAGTGCAGTAATGTATAAAGTAAATATTGGGTCCTTACCTATGAAATTGGTGTTTTTTTCTCTCTTAGTTTTTTGTCTGTAACTATTAAGATTCAGAGTATTCCTAAAAAACAATTACCTCGTCTAAAAATAGACTATATTTTTGAGCTCTTTTGATTTGTTTTGATAATTTGTTGTAAGTTTAATTGTGTTAAAATTGGACACGGAGACATCTCTTTTTAAGTGCCTCCCGAATACATCATTTTATTTGCATTCACTTAAAATCGATAAATAATTTTTATGAAGTGTGATATTACACATATTACTGAAGCTTTTCTAATAATAGATGCCAAATATTATTATCTTTGGATTTGTCGTTGTAAAGAAAACTGAAAAATTTTTTGTATGGAAAATGCAGAATTCCCCAAAATCTCCATACAAAACACCAATTTCATAGGTAAGGACCTAATATATGTGTACATATAAGTAGCCGTAGTACGCAATTTCCCAATTCGCAAATGATATAATAATTATATTAACGTTTACGCACTAAAAAAAGGTTCGTCTAAATTTTTTATGATAAAAAATAGGGAAGTAATTATTTGGGAGGCAATATAATTAGTTGGGCAGCAAAATAATGATACCGGAAATGTGTAAAATCTAGAATTTGTGTACAATTTGTGTCAATAACCATTTTGTCTTAATTGAGTATACATTATTTGAGTTGCTGCTCAATTACTTATTTTAGCTGATCAATTATTTATTTTTGCTGACCAAAATTCGAATATTTTGCTTATTTTTTCCTTTATAATAAATAATATCGTTGTTGTACAGTCAACCCCAAAAACATGTAACCAATATTTATAGTAAAATAATGACTCCTTTATGAAGGAAATAAAGATTGGCACCTCTAAAATGTGAATACATATTTTTGTACTTGACTGTACGACACATTAAGCGTAAAACGTACAATTTTATTTACAACATTATCAGAGTTAACGATCTTCTGGACTCGACGCGAACATATCAGATGAAATGTCAGGTGAATTGACACTTCTACTATTTATAAATTTTCAGCGAGTATTTTACATAACACTTCATCCCCAAAGGAGTAGGCAATATTGCTAAAACACACTAAGTAACGGCCGTCACTAACTACCTATAACGTCCCAAGCACCCCCACTCTGGCCCAATGCGGATTGGTGGGTAAAAACGATTGCAATAGCAACCGGGACCAACGACTTGATGTGCCTTCCGAAGCATTGAGGAGCTCGAGATCACAAAGTTTTGGTCACCCATTCAAGGTCTGACCATGGCGAAAGTAGTTTGTTTTTATAAATCAAAAGCTCCTCAAATATAGAGGTTCCATTTTAACAAAGCAGTAATCTGTGATATAGTATATAGTCACGAGCATAAAGGCCATTTTAGTATCTTGTCATTGAGGTATAGGGTTTTAGTAGAATACTAGCTATTGCCCGCAACTTCGTCCGCGGTTAGTATGGTTTTTAACTATCCCACAGGAATCCATTTATTTTCCGGAATAAAAAGTATCTAAGATGTTGACCAGGGATATAAGGTACCACCATGCAAAATTTCATTGAAATCGGTCCAGCCATTTCGGAGATTAGCTCGTACAAACACACAAACAGCCAGAGAAACAAAAAATTAAAAAAAAATTTTTTTTGGTGTTTTCCCTCTTTAAGCATTTTTAACTTTTAGCATTTTCTTTTCTATGTACAGACATTCGACCTCTACAGTTTTATCATAATTACGTATAGATAATAAGATTTGCTGTTGTGGCACTAATCACTAGTAATGTAAAAGTGACAAAGTGCTAAAATGTTCTCATATTTATGTTCGTGATTGTACAATGGTTAAACCGGCTTCTCACGCGAATTCTCTTCTTCTAAAGGACTACTCACACTTATTCTCCATTCAGCTTTCCGCGTCATTTCAGCAGCGTTCAAAAAACGCTGAATAGATCTGAATAAGCGTGAGTAACCCCTAACTCTGCTATCAACTTAAACGAGAATGAGTCGCAAAAGCACACGCTAGAAAGCGATTGTTTTGCCCTATACTTTTTATTTTCCCCGTGCTCCGACACAGAGTGGACTGCCTAATTAAAATAAATCTCGCAGTGCATCTTCTCGCTAATTAATTACCTACAAAATGGGTGGTGGGTAAGTCTGTTCAAACTGCATGCATATGAAGCACTTTTAAGTATATTTGCTGAAGGTTTGTCGGCGATTGATACATGGTAGGCGAAATGAGGGTAAATTTAACAAAATTCAAAAATCATCTCTAAGTAACTAACTGTTGCGACTTCGTCCACTGTTACTATATGTTTTAACTATCCTACGGGAACCCTTTAATTCCTTTAAAACCCTGTCCGGAATAAAAAGTATCTAAAATGTTCACCAGGGATGTAGTATATCACCATGCAAAAAAAAAATTGGTATTTTCGCTCTTAATACGTCCCCCTGACTTGACTGAAAGCATTTTTTTCTATGTACACACATTCGACCTCTACAGTTTTATTGTGAGTATAGATATAGATAACAAACAAGAAGTACCTTGTTCACACAGTTATTTAACTTGTTCATTTACCATTGAAATACGGAAATAACAAAAACAGCGTCCGTACAATACCAAGATACTTTTAATGAACGAACTAAAACTATGAACTCCAAGGAGAGTTACCAAACAAACCAAAACCTGCAGAAAAGGGCGCGTCCAGAGAGGGTTGGCAATTTCGTATTTTTAGAGGTTTTTCACTTTTTTGCACTGTGCTTTCACATTTCAAATACGAGTATTTATGCAGAACATAACAGGAAGAATTATTATTTTACATGCTTTTCAGACTATTTACCACAATAATATTAAAATGTAAGCAAATAGTAGAATAACATAATAGATTGATGTGATGAAGTACATGATTTATTTTAAAAAAATCTTTGTAATTGATCTTCCTTGAAACTAAGAAAGTTATGGAATAAAAATTATTTATTCAGTTTCAGTCGGTGAACAATTTTAGGGTTTATTTCACGAAGCTTTTTAAGATTGCTAATCTACCTAGATCGTAAATACCGAAAAGTAAGATTTACATACATACATAAAATCACGACTATCCCCTGAGGTTTAGTCAGAGACTAAGCAAAAGCACCGCAAAAGCAGTCCCCTGCCATCGTCCGCGCTTCACCAAGCAGTGACTGCACTCAGCGTGACAGGTGGTGAGCCCGTCGCCGCTATAAGCTTTTGGATGTAGTGCAGTTCTATGTCCGTTAGTCGCCTTTTACGACACCCAAGGGAAGAGATGAGTTGGTAGTATTCTTTTAATGAGCCGCTACCACACGACTTAATACCTATTAAATCTTACTTTTCAGTATTTAAAAAGTTGTAGCAGCCCGTCAAGGTGTTTGACGTAAACTTATAAGTTTGTAAGTGAAAGTACAATCAAAACTTTCCTTGAGCTTCAAACACTCTAAAGTACCTACAGGAACTAGGAGGACATTTATATAAAATGAGGTCAAAAATGTTGTAATTTAGTAATTCAGTTTATAAACATTCATAAAGATATTGTTAATGAGAACGATTAACCACGATGACATTGGGCCAGCGTTGTGGTGTTACGGCCATGCTCTTCATGTGTCTCCCCATGAAGAAGGCCTTTGCCCAGCAGTGGGATGTATTTAGGCGGAGGGCTGACGAGAAACAGGCCCAGAAGACTTTTGAGTTGGTTTCTTATTTTACGCAATTTAACACACTGCAACACATTGTGTGTATTCAGTCAGTCAGTGTCATCTGATTAATTGTTGTCATGGTGATCAATCTCTGTTGTCGTTTCATTATTTTACAATGCCGATACATTTTAAAATTCGAAATGAAATTATATTTTGCCAGAATATGTAACATAATACTCGGTCGCGCAGATATTGATAACCACGGTTACACCCGCGCGGTACCTGTTCCCATGGGAATATCGGGATAAAAAGTAGCCTATGTCCTTTCTAAGGCTCTAGACTATTTGTGTTCCAAATTTCACCATTTCGATTAATTTGGTTAGTAGTTTTTGAAATCAAGACAAATAGACAGACGGAGTTAGTTTCATGTTTATAATATTAGTATGGATATTAACTATCTGATTAGTTAATTAACGTACATACAAAACAATGAACACTGAACCGGTGAACCTAGGAGAATAAGTCATCGTTACCCACAAACATTTGCATCAACGAAATGCCGAGACAATATCTTGATTTATGTCGTAACCAGGCATTATATGTACATATTTTAAAACGACTTTGGCTACGGACAATTGAAATTTCAAAATTCTTTCAAAAAATCTAATTAACTATGACTAATCAACAGTAAAACGACTCGTCTTTGAAAAGGAACACGGCATTTATATATCTGGCGTTAATATTGAGTTAGGAAAATCGAAAATTAGTTTACATTACAAATTCTAAACAATACGTTTCAAACAATCAATTAATAGAAAACAATATCTAAAAGACGGCAGTCGCAGGCGCAGGCTACGTTCGAACCAATCGTTTGTTCTTTTGTTTTATACTTCTCCAAACATTGGAAGTATATTTTCCGAATTCATCACTGAGCAATAAATTTTCTCTAGACGTTTAATAGCATACCAAAATATAAAGGATTAATAAAATCGATAGGCACATTAAGGATAACACACACTTCTTCATCTTCAATCAGCGTTTTTCTATGTAATACGACGTTTTATATGAGATGATTACGCGGCTGAATAGACGCGGCAAGCTGAACTAGTTCCATAAAATTGGCGTTTTCTATGGACTATACTGTGGACTATATAGCGGAATAGAGCTAATAAATATGAGAAGTCCTTTTGAAGTAGCTCCATTAATCAAAATAATGATAACAATAAATTGGGAAAATATGACATGATTAGTAGATATTCATGAATTTATAACAAGAAAAACGGTAATGATGCCCTATATTCAACAAGTCGTTTTAGGGCAGTTTTATGAAATTTTTTTATAGTTTGTTATTTAAACGAATAGCAAAAGGTTCGAATTTTGGTCAGCAAAGTAATACAACTGGTCAGCAAAATAACTAATTGGTCAGAAACTTTTGGGCAGACGATATTTATAATTTGTCAGCGAAATAACTAATTGGGCAGCAACTTAAATGTTTTATCTGCTGACAAATTGTTTAATATATATTTTTGATGTCGCAAATATTGTTTTTATGGGCATAAAAAAGAAACTTATTCTAATATTTATCAGAATACATTTTCCTAGAAATTGATCCTTGATTAAAGGATTCATTGATTTTTTTCCTGGATTTAATACATTACCGGTAACATATATATTGCTGCCTAAATAATTATTTTGCAGCTCTTTTTTCCATATGACAGGAAAGCTCTTGGCCTTTATCTCACCTGATGGTAAGTGAGGATAAGGCCGAAGGTGGAAGCGAGCTTCACCTGTAATCCTCAAAAACTGAGGAACTGGCTATCTTACCTCTGATTGCCGGAACACAACAATGCTTATAACATTGTTATTATGGCGACAGATTTAAGTAAGACGGTGGTTGCTAGCCAGGCGGGCTTAGAAGCCCTACCACCAACCAAACCGAGCAGAAAAACTTCTGCCCCCATGGGGAATCGAACCCGGACCTCCCAATCAACACCTGGTAGTGTGAACCACTAGACCAGAGAGGCGGTTAAAACTCACCAAATTTTATTGCTGCGCAAATAATTATCTTGCTTATAAAATATTTTGTTTGTTGCCCAAATGATTTTTCGGTTGACCTTTTGTTGCTGACCAAATAATTAAATGCCTGCTCAATCAATTACTCCCGGTTTTTATGGAATAAATGTCAAATTTCGACTTTCCGTACATACACAAAACGGATAGATTTTAGAACCCAGCATAGTTGCAGATGTAGATGAATCAAGAATGAGTGGACGATCAAAAAGCCGATGGACTCATTCTGATGGGTGAATTACGATTATGAGAAGAAAAGATGTGTATTCGAAAGAGTGACAGAGACGACTAAGCCAGGAAGTGATATGCCGATATGAAGAACAGGCAGAAATAAAGACCTGAAACCCCATTTCTTGCAAGGAGGAATCAGTTTACAAACCGCATCTACCGCTGGCTGGTCGGTAGGAGTGTGAGGAATTCACCAGGAACGCCGGCAATAAACCTCCCCGATATACCCATAAATTTTTTTTTATTTAAATAAAGGTTGATAAATAAAAAGGGTTCTTTAGCTACAATGTTTAACTGCTTTTTTCACTCTTTCGTGAATATTAGTAGAAAAACGTTTTATAATGAAATTTGTTGTTAAAAGTCTTCTTGTGTAGTCCACAAAACTATTTATATCCTCCGTCGAACCATTTTCGTCAGAAATTGAAGGTATTTAGAAAAAAAGATTGTATATTATAATTCTATCACTTTTTTGCAGTGTCGATGTTTCATAGGTTAGTTTTCTTGGTTGTGAAATAATGGAAAATGTTCATATGAAATTTTTTTTTTTACAAAATCATACAAAACGACATTTCATACCCGTATAAATATTTATAACAATGAATAATCCATAATAAGTAGAGAGCTAAATAAATCAGATTAATATTATTGAGTTGCAATTCCAGCTTTGTTATTATCATTTCAATTTTAATTCACATGTTTGTTATGTATATGAGCTAAAATGTACTTGTTGGCATTTAAGCGCTGTTAACTAATTAGTTTTTCATTAAAAAATACGTAAAATAGGAATTGTGGAAGGAAAAGAAATTATTTGTGCTAATAAAAAATTAAATAATGTCTATTTCTAAGACGGGATTCAAACCCGCGTCTGCTACCAGATCCTCCTGCCGGAGCAAATTGAACAATTTTCCCACGGTTTTCTTAACTAATAAACAATTTGTAAACAAGTTTTCCTTCCTCAGTTCCCACACTGTGACCGTAAAACATAGCGTATAAAGTAAATCAACAAAAAGAGCCAATCAACATTCTGGAGGGCTCACCAACGTTCAATCAGAATTAGCATGTTAATCAGTTAATCACAAATTATAATATACTTTCGCATTCGTAGTAGCAGATAAAAAGGTTCATACAATAACCAGCAGATAAAAGTTAACATAGTTTAACGCATTATAACACTTGATTAATAACTTAAAGCGATTATGAAAATAAAACGTCTACTATTTGTTCTCCATAATCATCGCAGTATTTTTATTTTTTATTAACGCTAGCAAAACGCATTCGCGTGTGCTGTGTGTACATTACAATCTTGCGGTGTTATTTGAAATTATGTTAGCACTATCACTTTAGTTTTGTAGTTCAATATGTACGCTACGTCTAAAGTAAAACTACGAGTATTTCACAAATCGTTTAAACGCAATAAAAAGTTGTAAATATAAAAACGCCACAAACATGTGCATAGCGAGTCTGAATCTTAAATACGTGAAGACCAAGTTGCGTACGGGAAGTTCTTTGCATCGCAAATTCGCATAGCGTCATGCTGCTAAACATGGAGGTACTTACGACTTAGGAGGTGCGTACGGGTACTCCCGGGAGGTAGACGGGCCGTGCAGGAGGGACACAAGGGACGGCGAAGCCGCGGGCTGCGCCGGCGGCGGCATGCATTGCTTGTCTTGGAAGAATTGATTGAACGCGTACTGATAAGGGTCGTACTGGTTGTTGTGCCACTCGTGTTCCATGATTGACCAATCAGCCATTTCAAACAAGTATTTAATTCGCGCTGCAGACGTGCAACGCCGAACGCATCGCGACTCCACTGACACCCCGCCCGTCCGCGCCTACCGTGCAACGAGTAAACAAACTGCACTCCTTTATCTCATATCGCCCTTAATGCAACGATATTACAGTCCACAATCGCGCTGCACCCACCATTCGCCGACTGATAAAGGACGGCTTACATTTGCGTTATTTAATTGATTGTATTGTATAAGTTTTTGGGGTATTTTCCCAGTTTATCCTTTAACCTGCCATATCGAGGATTTTATTCGATGTTATATTAGTTTATTTCTGTTCGGTGCAACGGTCTATTCTTAGACACGCTTACCTACGTTAATTTGAGACGATATTTAGCGTTTGTACAATCGATATCATTTAACTTTACGAAAAGCAGCGACAATTATAGCGAAAGTAAAAATTACGCTGCTAATATAGCGTGGAAATTCCGTAAGTTTTAAAGATATTTTTTTAATATTTTTTCCTCTTTGTTTTGACCTCTTAATTTTATTTGAGGATCCCTTTTTAATGTTTTAGATTCGAAGTTTATTTAGAAGAAAAATTGAACAAACTGTAAGTCTTCAATGGCACGTTCCATTTTGGCGCGAAGGATAAATGAAATGTGGTACAACATGGGTATCGTGACATTATAGTAATTTATGCGTTTCTCTCATACTAACTTTATACTGGAGGTAATTTTATATGCCATTTTGCTGTCGAACATAGAATATTAAAATTCTATGGACTCTGTCCGGTGATTCCTACTCGGACTGCCGAGATTCTATTTATTGGTATGCAATATTTGTCCTGGCTGTTTTGAATTACAGAGTGGTTATGGATTTTCTTAGTGCCCGGTAATGGAAATAGATTTGTCCTCGATAACGTGGAACAAACGAAATTACTAACAATAATACATTACTTCTAATTCTAACATACATACTAAACAGCTAGCCCATGATAAGTTAGTAATGCTCGTCATGTTTCGGAATTTAGATGATAGATAAAAATAATAAATCGATAGCATATACATATTAAACCACCAAGACTGGAGAACAAAATGTCTATATTCATCACTCAAACATTTGCCCCACTGGAGATCGAACCCAGAACCTGTCGAGATGGCGACACCTTGAAACCGGCGTACAGACCACTCAGCCCCAGTGGTAGAGTATGGATTTACAATGCACATTTCCTAGCCAGGAAGGCGTAGAAGCCCTACCACCAACCAAACCGAGCAGAAAAATCCCTGCTTCCGTGGGGAAACGAACCCCAGACCTCCCGATCTTCACCCGGTGGTGCCAACCACTAGACCAGAGAGGTGGTAAGCTCCAGTATAAAGTAAAGGTTTGACGGATATGCATTTTTTTTAATAATTATATTAATATAATGTCACGTCTCACTCTTGCATACATTTATCGTATCGCGCCAAAGCGGCACGTGACTATACCCCTCATCCAAAAGAATATTGACGTAATTACGTTTTTGCGATTTCTCAGGAGAGCGTTTTAAAAGTTTGACATCGAAAATATTGTGTATTTCCAATCATTCTAATGATATATTTTAATAGTAATGTTGTGTTTGTTTTCTACCAATAATATTACATAAAAAGTTTGCGAGAAAACTCAAGATAACTATTTGAAAAAAAACGAAATAAAACAAACCAAGCCTACATTTATGACATTTTATACATATAATAATACAATTATGACATCAAACTAGGTTTGGATATGGGAATAAATCCTGAATTTAAACAACATTATATTCAATTTTAGTTTTATTTTTATTAATCTGTCTACATTTTATAAACTTAGTCGATGTTTCCGCGTATATTTTCGAAGTATAGGCCAAAACCATGACGGCAGTGACTCTCTCTGTCGGAAATTAATGGAACAACAATTCTGTCGTTTTTACCATAGATAAAACGTGCAAAACATGAAGTTATGGCATCAAAAACTTTTTGGTAATTATGTCAATATTCTTTTGGATGAGCGATTACGTTGGAGACTTACTTACAATTTGTTTGTTTTTTTCTCGGTAGTGGTGTTCTGGCCCGTTTTCCTCATGTGTTTCTCCGTGAGGAAGCCCTGTGCCCAGCAGTGGGACGCATATTGGCTGATGAGGCCTATTTCACCATAAAATACTACTGTAGTTTTATTTATCAACTATCTTTTGCCCACGACTTCATCCGCGGTTACTATGTTTTTTTAACTATCCCACGGGAACCCTTTAATTTTCCGGAATAAAAAGTATCAAAGACGTTTCATTGAAATCGGTCCAGCCATTTTGGAGAATAGCCCTTACAAACAGACAAGCAGACGAACAGACAGAGAAACAAAAAATTTAAAAACAAAATATTTTGGTATTTTAAACATTTTTTTTTCTATGTACTCTATTCGAGCTCTACAATTTTATTTTATGTATAGGCGAGGTGCATTCATTATTAACTAGCAGCTAGTTAATTAATAAATAGCGTTACAGACTTCCACCACAACGCGATGCCCTAATAATGTGTCAAATATTAGGTCCTTACCTATGAAATTGGTGTTTTGTATGGAGATTTTGGGGATGTCTGCATTTTCCATACTAAAAAATTTTCAGTTTTCTTCACAACGACAAATCCAAATATAATAATATTTGGTATCTATCATTAGACAAGCTTTAGTAATATGTGTAATATCACACTTCATAAAAATTATTTATCGTTTTTAAGTGAATACAAATAAAATGATGTATTCGGGAGGCACTTAAAAAGAGTTGTCTCCGTGTCCAATTTTAACACAATTAAACTTACAACAAATTATCAAAACAAATCAAAAGAGCTCAAAAATATAGTCTATTTTTAGACAAGGTTATTATTTTTTAGGAATACTCTGAATCTTAATAGTGACAGACAAAATACTAAGAGAGAAAAAAAACACCAATTTCATAGGTAAGGACCCAATATTTGCACTCAGTGGGGTCGGCAGAGTCCAAGGAGCACTGTGTTCCTTAAGATTACATTTAGCCATATAAAAAATTTCTTTTTGGGTTTGGCAGATGGGAAATCGTAAAAAAGATGTAACAAGTGGCTCATCATGACACAATCACAGACCCAGTACCAAATACGCCCTTAGTCGCCTTTTACGACATGCTAGACAAGAAAAGCAGTTAACACATTCTTTTGGCTTTTCATTTCGCTACACGCTTGCAAATTATCTTAATGGCATCGTACACTATCACGTTCATTATTCTGTTTATTTAATTCAGCTTTTCCAGTTTACTTTAGGTAGCCTAAAAAAACGAAGGCCCATTTTTGTAAAATTGCAATAATAGTTATGTGACTGGCTATTTAAAAAAGTGGCTAATGAGTTTCTTGCCGGGTAAAAAGCCTTATTCTCGGAATCCGGCCGTCTTTATCAATTACAACCTCAGTTAAAGCCCTGTGGATGCACTTGCCACAAGCGCTCGCGTCTTAGAAACTCCTTTCGGTAGTTTTGTGAACGGATGGCGTAATAACCACGATTTTATTAACTGACTCTCTGTCTCTCTGTCTCTCTGTCTCTCTGTCTCTCTGTCTCTCTGTCTCTCTGTCTCTCTGTCTCTCTGTCTCTCTGTCTCTCTGTCTCTCTGTCTCTCTGTCTCTCTGTCTCTCTGTCTCTCTGTCTCTCTGTCTCTCTGTCTCTCTGTCTCTCTGTCTCTCTGTCTCTCTGCCTGCCTGCCTCTGGCGAAGGTAGCATTGTTTTAGATGTATACGTGCAAATCAGAATTACACCCGTGCGAAGGTGGTTCGTGTTGTATAGAATTAAAAAATCCTTCTCAATTGCATTGCAACCACTGTCTTGTATCCGTAACTTGGATTAGTCCTATTCAATACCGTTTGAGGAATTTCTACCCTTTGAGCTCGAAATCCAACGGGAGTCACAAAGCGCTTTTCCAATATTTTATTGGTAATATTACACACGTATTGACTCTTGAGTTGTATCAAACGCCGAGCGGGAAGTGTTACGCGAGAGCAACCCATAAAATGTTCCAGTGTGCAGTGCTTGTGACAATACTTAACATATATCTTTCAATTTTTTTTTAATAAATAGAGTTATTCAATAGGAATGTTTATATGTAAATAATAATTCATAATATTATTGCACCCGTGTAAGTCCGGGTTTTGTCAATTGTGAAAAAATACGTCTAAATGTAATGATAGTATAAGGAGAGAAAATACTGAACAACAGGCTCTACAAGCTAGGTTATTTAATTTCGTCTTTCATGTCTATAGCGTATTTAAAAACAATAACAATAAAATCATGCTTAATTTGAAAACTCAACTGTAATAGAAAAAAAAATTAAGAGTGCACAATTTAAGAAGATGGACGGACCGCGCGTAGGTATTTCTTTCGTTTTATTAAAATAAATTCACATTTCGACAATATCGGCAATATACGTTGTAGAAAACATGTAGTTTTGACATTATTCAATAGCTGATTACTCTCCGTGAAGCACTTACGCCGTACTAAGGGTTAATATTTTTTTAGAGGTATCTTTGGTATTTCTTTCTATCGAACCAACGATGAGTAATCGTGTTTCTAATCAATATGACTTATAGAGTAAAATCTTAAATATTATGGATGTGTATTACACAATAAATGTTTCAGTAATAAAAATACAGCAAGGGAACTGATGAACGCAAATATAGCGCTAAAAGCTCGGCGCACTCTTAAAATGCAGAGTTGGTTACAATTTTATTTTCAACACACTTGCTCATATAAATGCTCTAATTAGGGTTCCGTAGTAAACTAGGAACCCTTATAGTTTCGCCATGTCGGTCTGTCTGTCCGTCCGCGGATAATCTCAGTGACCGTTAGCACTAAAGCTGAAAATTTGAATAAATATTTATATTAATAACGCCGACAAAGTGCACAAATCAAAAGTGGAATAAAATATTGAATTAGGGGGGGTTCCCATACACGTAATGTAGGGACCGATTTTTTTTCCTTTGGACCCTAACGTGTGATATATCGTTGGCTAGCTATTCAAAAATTTATAGGGGGTTTTAACATCATTTTACGATAAAATTTATATTTTCTGAAATAATCGCTCCGAAAGTTAAAAAAACATTCCCCCCCCCCCTCCTTAACTTTTGAACCATAACTTAAAAAAATATGGAACAATTCTATAAAATAGAACTTTATAAGTACTTTCTAGGAAAATTATTTTGAACCTGATAGGTTAAAAGTTTTTGATAAATTTTACAAAATTATTTTTGACCTAAATTTGTGTCTTAACAAGCAATATGCAAGCATTTTTTTTGTCTCATATGGAAAACTACAGAACCCTATACTGAGCGTGGCTCGACCGGTCTTGGCCGGTTTTTTAATTTAATTGAGTAGACATTGTATTTTGTATTCGAAACACTTCATTTAAGACAAAATGCCGCTCAGTAAAAAACAAAAGTTGCCAAATATTGAAAAAAATACCAAAATAGCCAAATATTAATAAAAATATAAGGACGAAACGTTGACACTAAAACAATTGATTAGCTGCTCATTTTGTATTTTATGTAAATCAGATTAATGTTTGTAAGTTGCTGTTCTGTTGATTTCTCGTCTTTCGCAGTCAGTCAGTCACTTATAGTACGTCTCAATCCAAGTTGCCAAAAAGGTAAACAAAACAAAGGTAATGTTTCATCTCTAAAATGTTTTGTGATGACTGTAGGTAATTGAAATCAATTGAAACGGACAACAATTGTTACCGTTAATTATATTTACGTGCCAATGTCCATGGAAAAAATGTGATTATTGAATAACAAATTCGGTACGTCGGCTTTTTGTTTACCTTTTTGGCAACTTGGATTGAGACGTACTACAGTTATACTAATAACCTCATTTAAATGCTTTTGACACTTAAAACTTTAATTTACAGTCACTTTTAAATACTACATTAAAATATTACTACCTGTGGAGCTGTGAACTAACTGTGATGGACATATTGTACATAGAAGTAAAGTAAGGTTGTATTATTTTCATCGAAATTGTGTTGAAACATCGTGTGATACACGTGTGTAGTGGTGATCACCATCCTCGGCTCTTAAGTCCCTCGCCTGACAGCTCGGACACGCTTCGGATATTATTTTGCTTTCGTACCAAAACCAGGGAATCTCTTTAATATTAGGTCCTTACCTATGAAATTGGTGCTTTGTATGGAGATTTTGGGGATGTCTGCATTTTACATACTAACATTTTATCAGTTTTCTTCACAACGACAAATCCAGAGATAATAATATTTGGCATGTATCATTAGACAAGCTTTAGTAATATGTGTAATATCACACTTCATAAAAATTATTTATCGTTTTTAAGTGAATGCAAATAAAATGATGTATTCGGGAGGCACTTAAAAAGAGTTGTCTCCAAGTACAATTTTAACACAATTAAACTTACAACAAATTATCAAAACAAATCAAAAGAGCTCAAAAAAATATAGTCTATTTTTAGACGAGGTAATTATTTTTTAGGAATACTCTGAATCTTAATAGTTACAGACAAAATACTATATACCAATTTTATAGGTAAGGATATATAAGGAGCAATTAAAGTTTAAAGTTATTAAATCAATTTATTAAAACAATTATTACTTTTTGTCATCAAAAAGCCATAAACATATTCAGCTTTCTCGTTATCATGTTTTATTCCTATGGTAGATCCCGGACTATTATTTATTCGCGCGAACATTTAAATATCACGTTGGTTGGCAAAAACTATAATTTAAATGACACAATCAAGCAAATAAATGCACCAGCCTTATAAATAAAATATCTTTATAGCTGTTTACTTGATATTAAAAAAGATTGTGTGTTAATTAACAAAATATTTTTTTGTGTAAATTTTTAGTGGAAGAGAATATTTTTTGTAAGTAATTACTAATTAGACTATGTTGCAAGCTCATTGAACACAATTTTTTTTTTTCGAATTAAACGATTTTTTTTTATTTATCAAGCCAGTATACTCCGACCAGTATTTTTTAAATAATGTAACCAAACTGTAGGTATAATTTGGGATATAAAATGTACGACATAATTATTATTAAATCTACACTTCAATTTTGGATCTTACATCCCCAAAGCATAATTTTTACTAAGATATTTTGCTTTCTCAGACCAAGAGCGCGACCGTATAGTATTTATCGAAACGCATTTTGTATTTTTTCATCCTTTTAAAATTTTGACCGACACACATGTAATGCTCAGTCCAGGAGGTGCCAAACACAATTCCGACAGGCCGACCTGAGTCAACGCTCCCGCTAGACAAATAGGTTAGTTAGTAGTTCCGTATCTATCGTGAGTTCGTGACCCGACGGTTTATTGTGTACCGATAGGTGGACCGGTCCTAGCAAGCGCTCTTTGTAGGATTTGGTGTTTATGCTCTAGCCCTTTGAGGATATACGTCGTTGAAAATATGCTACTGGCTCCACAAAAGCCTGCTTTATTTAAACTATAGATATCGGTACATTTATATTAGGTTCTTACCTATGAAATTGATGTTTTGTATGGAGATTTTGGGGATGTCTGCATTTTACATACTAACATTTTATCAGTTTTCTTCACAACGACAAATCCAGAGATAATAATATTTGGCATGTATCATTAGACAAGCTTTAGCAATATGTGTGTGAACACGCTTGATAAAAATTATTCATCGTTTTTATGTTAATGCAAATCAAATGATGTATTCGGGAGGCAGTTAAAAATAATTGTCTTTGTGTCTAATTTTAACACAATTAAACTTACAAAAAATTATCAAATTAAATAATACGAGCTCAAACATATGGTCTATTTTTAGAAGAGGCAATTATTTTATAAGAATGTTCTGAAACTTAATAGTTACGGACAAATTGCTAAGACAAAATAAAAACACCAATTTCATAGGTCACGACCCAATATAGGTAACGCAAGTATAACGACTTGTATTAAAACCAAGCGTCAACTGTTTAACGTCTACTGTGACGACGCAGCCGTAATTTAGTGAAGGGAAATCCAAACTGATTGAAATATACCGATGAAGGACCTTACAAAGAATCACAAGGCTTGGCATTGTGCAGCAGGTTTTAGTGCCAGGAACAACCTTAGTAGAGGTGAAAGATCAATTATGGAAGCGCCATGCTAACCAATTGCATGTTATTTGAAATAATATAAGTTTTTAAATGTATAAAAAAAAGATAACACGTAACGTTGACACTCAAACCAAAAATTTGCTGCTCATTTTATACAACTCAAATTAATGTTTGTAAACTGCTGTTCTGTTAATTTCTCGTGTTTTGCAGTCATTATGTTATAGTGTAACCTAAATTAAATATTTTTGACACTTTAAACGTTAGTTTAAAGTCACTCGTTTAAATACTAATAAAATTATACTGAGTAGAGGAGAGTGTTGTTGATAAAGTAGAATATTTAATTTATAATAATGACAACACCAATTTTTTGTAATGGTCACACTGCTGGCTCCCTCCCCTCTTCTCTTGCGGTCCATGTACAATTGTACATACCTCTAGTCTATGTAAAACGCGACGAGCGTCGCGCGTGTCGCCCTTTCGTATGAACGGATCATAGTCTTACTAATGCCACGACAGTACATTATAAGCTTATAAAATAATTTTTAATTAATGTGTTGAGTGATGACACACTGGTAAAACAAAATGTTGTTATTTAAGACCTCAGCTACCAAGTCTTGCGAAATTGTTGATTAATTAAAAGCAGCCCTGTATAATAATATGATAGAATAGAATAAAATGTTATTCAGTACACATAGTAAAGAAATTACATTAAAAAAAGGCTGGATAGTACATATAATATCCAAATTTATTACTTTGACTGTATAAGATGCACAAAAAAAAACGCTTACAAAATATTTTGTATAACGTACGACGACTCAACTGGAAGTAGATATTATTATACAATTATGATTTACTAGCTGATGCCCACGACTTCGTCCGTGGTTACTGGTTTTGAACTATCCCACGGGAACCCTTTAAATTTCCGGACTAAAAATTATCTAAGATGTTGATCAAGGATATAAGGTATCACCATGCAAAATTTCATTGAAATCGGTCCAGCCATATCGGAGATTAGCTCAGACAAACAGAAAGAGAAAAAAAATTAAGAAAAGTTTTTTGGTAATTCCCTCTTTTTACATCCCCCGTGACGTAATTTTAAGCATTTTATTCTGTGTACAGACATTCGACCTTTACAGTTTTATTATGGCAGTTTAATAATGGCACGTTAAAAAAACCTCTGCAAAATATTCATTCAGAAAATAAATTCAGGGACTCCGCAGTACGTATTATACTAGTATTTACTCAACTGCAAACCGTATGAAAAGCAAGCGATAGTATTGTGCTGACCATACATGTCTGCATTATGCTGACGCTACTAAAGCGAAGCTCTGTGAATTAAGTGCCCTCAAGTGCAGCGGTGTCGAGTCTACTGCTTTTCCGGTAATTTTAACGATTTTGCGATTATTTTGACGAAATTGAAAGATTTTTTTACTGCTCCTTAACTGTCTACGTTTGTAACGAGGCGCTATAATAATAATAATGAATCTTTATTTGCAGAAAACATGGTATTCAAAGGTGTTACATAAATTTTAGTGTACACGCATGTCTTGCCTAAAAAGGAATGCAAAATATTTTCAGTCAATTAAAATAATCTGTTCCGACATAATTTACATTACTTTAATGCATCGATAAGTTATATTAGCATTAGCGACTCTTTGCTGTTATTGCGCTTGTCTCTGGCCATGTTCTCTTTGCTTCTCTTTTTAAACTAAGCATCTGTTTCTTTCTTATTGTTTTTGGTCTCCAACTTTTATTCCTGACTAGCTTTTGCCCGCGAGTTGATCCGCGGTTACTATGGTTTTTTAACTATCCGACCGGAACTCTTTAATTTTCCGGAATAAAAAGTATCTAAGAAGTTGACCAGGGATATAAGGTATCACCATGCAAAATTTCATTGAAATTTCTCCAGCCATTACGGCAATTACAAACAAACGGACAAACGGACAGAGAACCAAAAAAAAAAATAAAAGACGTGTGGCACTCGGGGACTGCCGCGGTAAAGCTATTGCATAGCATTTTGTATCAACTTATGCAATTATAATTTTATTCATTTATTTTATTCATGCAGTATTTCTTTTTCTTTGATATTAATTCAAGTTACACTTTTTGAGCGTGGTGACCGATAAGAAAACAAATTTTTCTATTATTAAATAAATAAATAAAGTTAATATTGTTTAAAATATTTTTTATTATTTTACAATACACGTGGGTTATATTATCTTAACGCCGGGTCGAAGACTGCCGAACTGAAACGACGTTAGACGATGCACGGCCTTCAAGCCATACCTCCTTGCGCATCGGAGTGGGGACCGTGAGGTTTTTTCGTTACGGAATTTCTGGATTCGGTCCCCGCGCTCAAGGCCCGCGATAGAAGCTATGCAATAGCTTAATATAAACCTATTTAAACTTATACCTATCTGTTAGTTTGCAATGCATTGAACCGTGAAATCGAACACATACCTTCGCTGGCCTGAAATAAGCTAACATCTTACCACTTGAGCTTCCTGACTGTTATTATGGTTATGGTTTGTATTACAATTGCTGTGAATTTTCTATAGTGTTCGTTACGACAGTACGCTTGTTACATATGACGACCTTCGTGGTCGAGTGGTCTGTACGCCACCGCCGATCTCAAGGCGTCACCATCTCAAGAGGTTCTGGGTCCGATCCCCGGTGGTGGCAAAATCTTATGTGATGAATGCAAGCATTTGTTCTCCAGTCTTGGATGTATCTATACTCCAGTCTTCTCCAGTATTCTCCAGTCTTAGATATATGTATTGTATATATTCTGAATTATTTATACGTATTTATTTTTTTAAGATATTTATCCGACATACTAGATCCGTAACACAAGCAGCATTAGTTGCTAAAAATGGAAATAGTTGATAGGTGTGAATGCCTGAAGATATTAAGAAATATATATTACGTGCCAAGTGTAGGCGAGTAATACACCTCTGCCTAACCCTCCGGGGTTACAGGCATGCTATGTTATTTAAAACTCGGAAATAATCTAACTTACAGAAGCAAAGATGTACAGCATAAAACTTTTCTAAGAAGGTAAAATTGAATTTTTCAAGTAACAAAGGTGTCATATGCAGTTGGATTTCTATTAAAAAGATAGAAAGTAAACGGTTGAATAGAGAAGAATTTAAACAGGGAGAATAAATTGAAGTAAGTATTGCATATAATGTCCGGAACTCTGGGCGAAGAACATTACAAGAGGTCAGGTAATAGTCGGTTTTTTGACCCGTGGTCAGGTTGACTAGTAGGTTATATATGGACCAATGGCAATAACGCATGATGTGATATGACCGTTTGTCCAATAGTAGAATTTTCAAATGTTATCATAGTCAAATAATCATAGACAATTAACGATAACACGATGCTAGGATTAGTAAAATGGCGGCTGACACCATTGCTGATGTAATTTCATCGCAAAACTTTAAAAATTAGTCAAGCTTACGTCAAACATTTTGGCGTTACCATTGCCGCTATTGGTATAGATTTTAACTATTAAGTTAACTATTACTAAGAATCAAAAAACTCACTCTACGAGTGTAGAGACGTATAACTTATATATTGTATACTTAACTTATTTACTGTTTTCTTGGCAAACACATTCCGCAATTGATAATAAAAGGTAAGAACGTATTAATAGTTTAGAATTATCCTATTGCGCAATTATTTATATCAAATAGTATAAATATAAAAAGTTATAAATCTATACTAATATCATACATGCGAAAGTAACTCTGTCTGTCTGTCTCGCTTTCACGTCAAAAGTACAGAACCAATTTAACCGAAATTTGGTACACAGATAGGCCTGAGAAAGGACATAGGCTTATTATCCCCTTATTCCCATGGAAACTGGAGCCATGCGGGTGAATGTTATAAAAATTTAATAAGGCCTTCAAGAAAAATGAAGGACAAACGCCAGTATGAACTTTGCTTCTAATAATAGAGTAGGAGTTAATTTTCAATTCCACCATTGAGGCTACTGTTCCAATTTGAAAAAAATTTTTATATTGTGTTGAATAGTCGATTTATTGAGGAAGGCTATAGGCTAGACCATCACACTATCTCAAAGTAACTATTCTACGCGGACGAACTCGGGCAAAAGCTAGTATATCATAATCTTGGGGTGAATAGGTGTCTTCTAGGCAAATTTCTTCCATCTTAGATCATCTTAGCTCACCATCAGCCGAGATAGGGGTCAATCGTTTGCCAATAAGGGGAAAAAATAAAGGGCGCCTTATTCACGAACCCTAAGGATGATAAGGATCTTGAATCGAGTTTGACATACGTAAGCATGCGCTGCCGCAGCTGAGTGAGTGTGAAGTTGCCTTCTTGAATCCGACAAGAAGTAAAGCCCTATGAAATTGCCGTTTTTTTCTCTCTTAGTATTTTGTCTGTAACTATTAGTTTTCAGAATATTCTTATGAAATATTTTCCTCCTAAAAATAGACCATATTTTTGAGCGCTTTTGATTTGTTTTGATAATTTGTTGTAAGTTTAACTGTGATAAATTAGAAACGAAGACAAGTCTTTTTAAATGCCTCCCGAATACATCATTTGACTTACATTCACTAAGAAACGTTAAATAATTTTTATGAAGAGCTATATCACACATATTGCTAAAGCTTGTCTTATGATACATGCCAAATATGATTATCTCTGGATTTGTCGTAGGGAAGAAATCTGAATAAATGATAGTATGGAGAATGCATACTTCGAAAATCTTCCAAAATCTCCATACAAAACACCAACTTCGTAATTAAAGACCTATTATTATAATAATATTATAATAGAATGTAACATCAGTCCTGAGGAATTTTGTTTTGAATTAAAGAGTGGTCATGGTATTCTGTGCCTGGTAACGGCAATCGGCAAACACGTGGAACTAACACAAAGTGGCAAAATATGGCCTATGCAGAACGGGCACCCATTTAATTATTTGGTCAGCAACAAAAAGCCCAGCCGAAAAATCATTTGGGCAGCAAACAAATATTTTGTCAGCACTATATGTAAGCGGCCAAATAATTACTTGGGCAGCATAATTTTTATTTGGATAGCAGAATATTTATTAGGGCAGCAGAATATAATTGGGCAGCAAGATAATGACTTAGGCAGCATAATAATCAGTTGAACTGCAAAATTATTATTTAGGCAGCAATACATACCTATTGTTAAAACATACATACATTTCCCTACACTACATTTCCGGTAACGTATATACATAACTCAAACTCAAACTCAAAGTCATTTAATCAAATTAGTATCATCAAATACACTTTTGACAAGTCAAAACAAACAAAATAAATTATAAGTATCCTTAAATTGACAATACCACTACTTTTTTTTCGGCCTGTTCACTACCGGGAGGCCTTGTCTAGATATGATACAGGCAAGAAACTCTGCAAGGGTTCCATCCTCCCTTTACATTAACATATGTTACATATACATATATACATGTTACCTGATATGTATAAAATCCTAGATTTTATACAATTTCGTTAACATATAAAAAGGATCAATGAAGGATCAATTGCTAGGGAATGTATTCTGATAGATACCTAATTAGCTTAAGGTAATTTTTATGACCCTTAAAAACAATATTTGTGTCATCAAAACATTACACGAAACAATTTGGAAGCAGAGTTAACACTTGAGCCCAATTGGCCCAATTACTTATTTTGCTGACAAATTAGAAATATCTGCTGGCCATAAGTTGTTGACCAATTAGTTATTTTACTGACCAATTTAGAAATAATTGCTGACCAAAAGTTGCTGAACAACTAGTTATTTTAGCTGACCAATTGTATTTTTTTGCTGAGCGAAATTCGAATATTTTGTAAAAATAACACACATAGGGAACTATGTCATTCTAAGGCGTCAGTGAAATATTTGCTGTGGTGGCCCGTGGCACTAGGACTAATAAATCAAGCACACAAGGACTTATAGTTAACGAATGCTGGACCAAGACCAAGTAAATTACCAAAGTTTTTAATGCCACTAAACAAACAAAAATAACTTTATTTCATATGCCAAACCTGGCACTAAAAACCGAAATAAATAAAAAGCATAATCTTAACCGCGAGCGCTTGCAGCAAGTACAACCACAGAGCATTGACTGTGGTTGTAATTGATACAAGCGGCCGGATTCCGAGAGTAAGGCTTTTCATGAGAAGAACCCGGCAAGAAACTCATAAGCCACTTTTTTAAATAGCCAATCGTATAATTATCGTCAGTAGGTATTGAATGTTTTACATAATACGCTAGTTGACCCATATCAAAAGTAATGAAAATAATGTGTCATTCACATAGTATTTAGTACAAGGGTCCGAAATATATCAAGTTCATTTAATATAAATAAAGGATTGCTGTAGAATTCAATTTAAATATGTTTTATTTTAACCTATGCCAAAAACGCTTTCCACCATGTTTGTGAAATTAGTTGAGTAACGCTTTATGTAAACAATTACAACGCATGGTAAAAATCCGTCAAACGTCAGTCGCAATCAATCAAGCATAACTGTCTGGTATGTCACGCATTGACGTATTGAATTGTTTACAATAATCGTGACGCTACGACTCAGATAATTCATACCATCAGGACCGAAGGTTTTTTTGACATTTAAGCAATTTATAATTTAAAATGTATTGTGTTATAGGCTTCGGAAAATGTAATATTTTTTATGGTGATGGGTATCAGTGATGAATCATTTGGGGCTCAATAAAAAATGGGTCAACTAGTCTATTTCCAATAATCCATCAAAATAACATGCCTCTGTGATGACGAACTACTCATCAATATTGATTTGTCTACATTGCGCTTTATAGTAGGGCAGCAGGTTCCGATCTTTTTCTATCTTGTGGTCCCGCTTGCAATTACAACCGTATCTATATTTATCATTTTACATGGGACTTTGTGGTGATTCGGCCCCTCGTGTGGCTCACCATCTAGGAAGGCCCATGTAGCACCATGTAGTATAACTAATATAGGCGGACGACGAAGCCGAACCTTATATATAAAGTGGCTTATTCAAGTAATTATTAAATTACGTAAGCGCTGAGGATATTTTCTCAACACTAAAGCATTTTTTTATAGCTTCTGACTTAGGGCGAATTCGACCAATTTGAGATTAGTAACACGGGAATAGTAACACCAAACTGAATTCACACGATTGGTCGAATCTGCCCTAAGGGCGGAGCCGATTAGCTATGATAGTTTTTTCATGTTTGGTTACACGCGAGTAATATTATTTTAACGGAGTACGCAGTTTTTCGCGCAGGAATCTGTCAATGTCTCGTTTGACATAGGGCAGATTCGACGTGGATTCGACCAATCGTTTCAGGTCAGTTTGGTATTACTATTGCCGTGTTACTAATCTCAATTTGGTAGAATTCGCCTTAAAACACACAATGAGTTAATTAAAGTTCTTTAATAATTAAAATTCTTGAGAATGCGTGATGCCATTTTAAAACAGTCTCATTTATGATACTTTGCATTTTTTGGCTCATTATTAGGTAGACAGGTGCCAAAAGAAACTTTTTTTAAAAACCAAGAGTTACTTTTGAAAATACCCGCCAGAGCAAATAGAGGCAACGCAAAACAGTTCCTTTTTCAAATGGAAGTTTTTTCATGATTACGCGGTGATCAGATATCGGAAACAAAACGCAATTTCACTGCTACTTGAGGCAGGTCAGTATTTTACGACCGTTCGAAACGTTCCTCGTAAAACAAAGCAATGACGCGCTTTACCATTGCATAACTTCGGAAAAGTACGCTTTCTGATCTGACTACAGATAATAGCTGATAACCTTGTGACTTAGCATGACGTGTCAATCATCCGACCTACAAGGTGATTTGTAGCTTGATCATTCAATACTACGGTAAACAGAAGCAAACAATGTTGCTTGCTATATGAAAATAGGGGTGACGCCGCTCGTTTGGAGCTAGTTCCGGCGTTCGCCGCTAGATGGCGCGGAATTTATTTGTTGTCTCATCGAACGAGCACTGAATATTAGTATTAAAATATTTGAGTCGTGAAAAAAGAAGCATTTATATAGAGTATTATTTGATAACATAAAGATTTTTAATAACATTAGAAACCTGTATAGCTGTAATTAAACATACTACAAAAATCTTAAAACCTCCGATCAATTCCCATCAAATATTAAGTACCAATGAATAGGTAAACGGTTATCTTTAACAACACAAGCCTTTGCCCGTGCCCTAGAAATAACTGTGAATTATTTATTTATTAAGAAAACCAACGACGTATAATAAATTAAATAACAAAAAAATATCTTAAAAACTGGTAAAGCTAATTCCAAGTTTCCCGGTTCCAATTAAATGAAAATTAGATAGCCTTTGTTTAAATAACCATTGGACAAACGTTTTAAACTTAAATCGTTGTACATATAAAAATACAATACTAATCAACTAGTAAATCACTAGCTTCACAAGACAATTTTAAGTTACAAACATAGGGTGCAAGGAGATAATTGACGCCCTCCGTGGTCGAGTGGTCAGTATGCCGGTCTCAAGGCGTCGCCATCTCGAGAGGTTCTGGATTCGATCCCCAGTGGGGGCAAATGTTTGGGTGATGAATTTTCAGGCATTTGTTCTCCAGTCTTGGATGTTTTTGGATATTTCTATATATTCAGGTCATTTATATGTATTAATCTATTAAATATATTTATCCGTCATCTAGTGTCCGTAACACAAGCAGCATTAGTTGCTTAAAATGGAGCTAGTTGATAGGTGTGAATGTCTGAGTATATATTATATTACAATAGCTAGGAAATAAGCGATTAAAGACTCTACGTACATGCCGACTGGACATGCCGAGCATAATTACGTTCATCCAGATTTTTTTAATAATAGCAGGGGTCTACCCTGCTATTATCAAAAAAAAATGACACCAAAGGACTCTGATGCTTGCAGATTCTGCCTCCTCCACCTCTTATGCTGATTAACAAAACAAGCAGACACCTGGGAGAACTCACCCTCAACCCAGGTGAAATAAAGACAATCCAAACTGGGAACATCCAATCTGTCTTAGTGCACAGTTGATGGAGGGCTTTACTACTGTAGGGTTTTAATATTGGGTCCTTACCTATGCAATTGGTGTTTGTTTTTCTTAGTATTTTGTCTGTAACTATTAAGATTCAGAGTATTCCTAAAAAATAATTACCTCGTCTAAAAATAGACTATATTTTTGAGCTCTTTTGATTTGTTTGATAATTTGTTGTAAGTTTAATTGTGTTAAAATTGGACACGGAGACAACTCTTTTTAAGTGCCTCTCGAATACATCATTTTATTTGCATTCACTTAAAAACGATAAATAATTTTTATGAAGTATGATATTACACATATTACTAAAGCTTGTCTAATGATAGATGCCAAATATTATATTTGGATTATCTTTGGATTTGTCGTTGTGAAGAAAACTGAAAAAATATTAGTATGGAAAATGCAGAATTCCCCAAAATCTCCATACAAAACACCAATTTCATAGGTAAGGACCTAATAGAACTTACATAGGAGGCTGGTCACTATAACAGATCTTAATAGGTCGCTGTGACGCGAAACACCCCGACCAACCACAAATAATAATGGCATCGAAGGCTGGTTAAGGAAGCATACAAGATAGATCTTAAAGGGTCAGTGTTCTGAGTGGTCTCAAGTAGTGTCAGCCCCATCTCAGGATAAAATAACAATATCAACGGCCATTTAGATCCATTGTATAGTAGTAATAGGAAACACGAACAGTAACTTGTATAATATCAATAAATTAAAGCCTTCATCTCATTTGATGGTGGTGACGATAAAGCCGAAGGTGGAAGAAAGCTTTACCTGTAATCCTCAACAACTGAGGAACTGGCTATCTTACCTCTGATTGCTGGAACACAACAATGCTAATAACATTGTAATTATGGTGACAAATTTAGGTAAGCTAGCCAGGCGGGCTTCGAAGCCCTACCAACAACCAAACCGAGCAGAAAAACTTCAGCCCCCATGGGGAATCGAACCCGGACCTCCCGATCAACACCCGGTGGTGTGAACCACTACACCAGAGAAACTGTCAAAAAATTATCTATATCTGCATAACAAATTTGAGAAAAAACTGTTGAGAAACAGTATCAAGAATATAATGATACATATGAACCTACATGGGGCATGTAGATAATTACTGAAAACTAGTAAATATAGAATAAAAACCCTAAAATTCGGTTAATGACCAAAGCTGGCAAACTAAATAAAAAAAACGATTTAAGCCTAAATGAAATAAATAAATTAACAAGAGAGTGTCGGGCCACGCTCTGTGTAAGGTTCCGTGGTTTCCCGTCCGTCACAATATTTTTTTCAACTCATAAGTGGGGACACACTTATGAGTTAAAAAAACTCTGGAAAATCTTAAGAGCGCGAAATAGCCCAAAGTACAGCGCCATCTCTCGGGGAATTGAGTTACCTACAAACTACGGAGCCCTAAAAACTACAACACCCAAGGAAAAAAATATATTTTCCCTCAAAAATCGCTTTAATATGCATGTAAGGAAAGATAAGAGCAGAAGGACTTACTTGGTGGTAGAAACAGAGGGGGAGTCATCATCCGACGCGGGCGAGAGCGGGGACGGCTCCGAGTCCCCCCCATCCGGGGAGAGGGGAGCCGGCGACGGCGGCTGTAGGTAGTCCCGCGTGCTCTTGATCACTCCCTGGCTTCGATTTCGAACGTTTGCCATGGCGCTGTGCTCTGGAAAAAGATATTAACTAGTGAACGGGCAGTGCGGGCACAAAGCGATACACAATAGGGTCTATTGGTTGCGAATACCGGTGTTCGCGGTGCCCGCCAAGGGGTTAATACTCGTATAATATTTTGCTACACTTCGAGACTTGTGCGTCTACTTCTTTTTCCTGCCCTGTTCCCAATTCTATTTGGGGTCGGTGCAACATGTCTTCTGCCACTCTCTTCTATCACTCGTCAAGTCAACACTCACTCCCATCATCACATCATCAGTCACACAATCCATCCATCTTTTCTTTGGTCTTCCTCTCCCCACACGCCCATCCACTTTCAAATCCATAACTTTCCTGGTGTTCATGACACGTATTATGCAATAGGTAACTACGCATTTTTGACCCGGTTCGCGTTCACTATTGAGATGGTTTTTTTAAGGTTGAGTATTAAATTTTCATGAAATGTTTTCGGCATTTCTGGTATGTACACATGCCCACCGCCCAGCAAGCGGTAGTTACGGTCTTTAAAATAGGAATTTCTTTACTTATAAAAAAAAGACGTGTGGCACTCGGGGACTGCCGCGGTAAAGCTATTACATAGCATTTTGCATATATAGCATATATATATATATATATATATATACATATTGAGAATCGAAATTTAGAATTTAAACTATACGCGTGTGTGTGTTTGTGTGTATAAAAGAGGGCTACTTTTAATATCGCTCATTTTATTATCAAAAGTTTAGGTTTTCTTTATAGCAGTATTATATTTTCAATTCAAAATTAATACTGCATTTGTGATAATGATAAAATGTATGTATATAGAGTACTCACTCATTTTCTTTCATTATTTTTTTTTGGTGACTTTCTTCATTAATAATAAATGCACTTTGTTCATTCATATTCACGCACACAACACCGTGTCGAAGACTGCCGAACTGAAACGACGTTAGACGATGCACGGCCTTCAAGCCACACCTCCTTGCGCATCGGAGTGGGGAGCGTGAGGTTTTTTCGTTACGGATTTCTGGATTCGGTCCCCGCGCTCAAGGCCCGCGATAGAAGCTAGCTTAAAAATAGTTACCACATTCGTATTGAAATTTTGTCACTTTCTCTCCATAACGAAAAGCGACTATGTGGCCTAAAGTGGACCGTTCTCAGCCTATATACGTCCCACTGCTGGCCGCAGGCCTTCCTCATGAGGAGTATGGGCCGTAACACCACCTCGCTGACCCAATACGGGTTGGTGGGTAGGAGTTATTGCAATACCGACCGAGACCAACATCTTAACGCTCCTTGTGAAGCACGGAGGAGTTCGAGATCACAAAGTCACCCATTGGTCAACCATCCAAGGCCTGACCATGGCAAAGGGAGCTTTTTTTAGATATATTGGGTCCTTACCTATGAAATTAGTGTTTTTATTCTGTCTGAGTATTTTGTCTGTAACTATTAAGATTCAGAGTATTCCTAAAAAATAATTACCTCGTCTAAAAATAGACTATATTTTTGAGCTCTTTTGATTTGTTTTGATAATTTGTTGTAGGTTTAATTGTGTTAAAATTGGACACGGAGACAACTCTTTTTAAGTGCCTCCCGAATACATCATTTTATTTGCATTCACTTGAAAACGATAAATAATGTTTATGAAGTGTGATATTACACATATTACTAAAGCTTGTCTTAAATGATACATGCCAAATATTATTATCTCTGGATTTGTCGTTGTGAAGAAAACTGATAAAATGTTAGTATGGAAAATGCAGAATTCCCCAAAATCTTCATACAAAACACCAATTTCATAGGTAAGGACCTAATAGAAAGCCAAAAGATACAACGCCGCCGAACTTCTCTCGTTATTATTAACATTATTTTATAATTCCGTTTAACTCAGATTGAAACTCATAGCGCCATCTAGTTTGCTACTAGTGAAACTACATAATAAAGTGAAACTGCTTTAACAATGTTCAGATGTTCTGTGTCTCTATCACAGATCTACAAACAGTAATTAACACACTATAAATACTACCTCGTCGTCCTTGGCCTATATACGTTCCACTGCTGGGGGCACAGGCCTTCCACATGGAGAAACACATGAGAAGAATGGGCCGTAACACCACCACACTGGCCCAATGCGGGTTGGTGGGGAGAAACGGTCGCAATAGCGACCGGGACCTTAACGTGCCTTCCGAAGCACGGAGGAGCTCGAGATTGCAATGTTTTGGTCACCCATCCACGGCCAGACCATGGCGAAGGTAGCTTTGTTTTCGATCGAAGCCAAAGCACAATGACCACTACGCCACCGAGCTCCTCTAATCTTATGTTTCTTATGTATGTTTTTTTAGAAACATTAATTAACACACTATAAATACTACCTGATACAGTATAATTAAACGTAATAGATTTGGTATGGACGAGGCACTAGACACTTACCACTCGTTCGAAATGCCGCGGGACTCGCGTGTTCCATCCCATGCCTGTACCACTGAGTTTGAATAAAACTTATGTACCTAGGTACTGTTTATTGTGAATATCGCTTGCCTCACATTGTGCCCGGTGCATGGCAACAGGCCTTAACACTGTTTGGCAAAGTGTGGGTGTTAACGCCTCTGCCTACCAATACCAATACCAAAAGCGTATACTAAAAGCGTAACTATTTATGCTTGTATGTTTTTGTTTATAGAAATTAAAGGAGAGATTAAAATGAAAAGATCTGAGACAGTTTAATTTTGGTTCCCACATTAAAACATCTGTCGCAAATATAATTATTCTAATGCAAAATAATAATTATTATTAAAGATTTCAATTCATATTCATAAAATTTAAAATTTCCCGTATTGAAAAAAAATCTAATCGATCACAGTTTTACTAATTAACTACCTACTTATTTCTCGATATATTTTGTGAAAAAAAAACTACTTATATCGTACATTATTTATCGTGCATAATAATTATAACATTAATGTAATATTGCATCTTGCTATCTTATTAAAAACAACGGTGTTACGAAGTCTTAGTAGGCAGCATCATCGCATTTACCACTATGATAAGCCAGTGGCGACTGTAACCATGGCAACCGAGTGCACCAGGGTTCGCTCGCCCTACAATTTGGGAACACACGGCTAGAAAGGTCATTCACCCTCATGCACTCCGTTCAAATTTGATTATCTCCATAACTTTAAAACTTAATAGTAAAACAAATATTTACCAGTTTATTTATCCCAAAACTGACATTTTCTTAATTTATAAAAAGTTATGAACTGTTTTATAATGTAATAAACAAATAAATATGTATTACTTACCTTTGAGCGTCAAAAAAATTCATATGCTCAGAATCTTTGAGTTCATTTTATTATTCGGAACCATCGTTGCAAAAACAATTGCGAACATTATTTCACATAGTAAAATGCAAAAATACTGAACAAAAATTTTAAATCAGTCGCGGTATTCACATAAACACTCACAAAAGCACTTGAATAATTATAATGCCATGTATAGTGCAGGGCCAAACAAATTATAGCGACATCTAGTAGCTGCAGTAGTTTACTAAAGAGCTACACTCATGGCTTATAGTTTCACAAAATTGGTATAGATGGCGCAGCTTCTTCCAATATGTCTTGAAATAATAATAATTTCTTTTTTGGTACCTAGCAAATTATTTATTTTATTTTATTGGTGACAAGAAGGCTTATTCGCTATTAATTCGCTAGTTTTTTGTTTTTGTTTTTTTTTCTAATAGTTATTAACCACTATCATGTAGTAAATTAAAATTTAAACGGATATATTCAGAACAACAAACGTATTTTATAGCTCAATTTCGATGTTTGTTCCAAAAGCAAGGAAATGTTGACAGTGCCATCTACTACATTTCTATGAAACTACTGTATAAATTAGTATTGAGTACAAAAACATAAACAGAGATGGCAGAATAATCATGTTACAAATTTTTAATTACATTGTTTCACCTCCGGCGTCATCGAATGAACAATAAACATTGTTTATTGAAGTATTAGTTAGAGCATTGTATGTTAATTTACATACCGGATATGCAACACGATAAAAAAACAATAAGTACCTATCTACCTTTAATGCAAACATTTTATAGATAAATAGGTATACTTAATAATTTGTTTTTTGCTTTTGCGGTGCTTTTTCCTAGTCTCTGACTTAACCCTTAGGGATAATGGTCGTGATTATATGTATGTACGTATTTTTTTTACATTAGCCTTTAGCGATATTAATGTTTTTTACCTAGGATTATTCTAATATACTTGTTTAATCACCCAACTGATGTTAATCGTGCGAAACGTTATTTATTTTAGTGTCAGTGTCATAGACTCATAGCTCATACGAGTACCAGTAAAATTATTATGGCAATATCAACAGTCGGTTATTTATAAAGCTATATTTATCCCGTATCTTTTGAGCAAAACAAAATGAACGATTAATGTATAAAACAAAATAAAAATCTTTCTAATTTTCATAAATCTATTTCCACTGATTTATTTTTTCTATTTTATTATGTTAAATGTGTATAAAAACAATACCTATAAGAGAGAGAGAGAGAGAGAGAGAGAGAGAGAAATTTGTACCTGGGCAGCAATAGTTGTGTATTGCAAACTGTAGTAGGTACTTGTGCGATAGATCTGCGTTTCAATCCCACCTATACTTATGACAGTTTGAAATATGAGTAGATACCTAAGAGCTGTAGGCAGCTGTAGCCGAGTTGGGACTGTACCACTAAGTTTGAATAAAACTTATGTAAAGTTCATTGTTAATATCGCTTGGCTCACTTTGTGCCCGGTGCATGGCAACAGGCTCGCCTTCGGGGAAAAGAGGCGTAAACAAAAATTAATTCACAAAAATTGAGTCATTGGATCAAGTTCAAAAATTACGTATTTTACGTAATTGACCTAAATTAATTAAAAATTTAGATACACTAGCAGTTCTTGGTAACCGAGCGAATGCGGAAATAGGCTTTACCGGTTTTGTTTACCAAAATCGTTTTCCCATTGCAGTTCTTGAGTCATTAATGTCGTTATACCTACCGCTGGGGTATTACCGTCGGGCAGGTAAAGTCCAGTACTAAAATATGTCGCAGCATGATAGATATAGCCGTAATATAGTTATATACATACATATAATCACGTCTGTAATCCCCGAAGTGGTCGGCAGAGTCCCAGGAGCACTGTGTTCCTTAAGACAACATTAAGACGTATAAGATTTGGGTTTAGTCAGATGTAAAATCGTGAAAAAGAAGTAACAAGTGGCTAGCTCATCGCCTACACAACCGAGACCCAGTACCCAATACGCCCTTAGTCGCCTTTTACGACATCCTAGGCAAGAGAAGCAGTTGGCACATTCTTTTTGCGTCCCGGACCAACACGGGACTATTGTATAGTTATATACCTAGGAATATAATTATATACCGCAACATAGTTAAACTCGTACCGTAGGAAATCATAACTACTTAATTAGGAATATGATTTTCTAACCATTCCTTTCTTTCAATGTAGATTGACCCGTATTACACTCCTACAATTATTTTACAAAAAAAAATATTTTTTGGTTTCTCTGTCTGTTTTTACGGGCTAATATTCGAAAAGGCTGGACCGATTTCAATCAAATTTTGCATGGTGACCTTATATCATCACCATAACATCTTAGATACTTTTTATTAGATTTTTCGTATGCCTGTATGGCGAATCATGGCTGGACTTATTATTTGATGTAAACAACAATGTTAAACCCATGTTTATGAGTGAATAAACTATTTTTATTATTATTCCGGAAATGTAAAGGGTTCCCGTGGGATAGTTAAAAAAACCATAGTAGCCGCGGACGAAGTCGAATGAAAAAAAAATAGAAGTGAAATAAGTCCATTAGAAGTCAACAGCTGCATTTCAAGAGCTCATTGGCGTTAATCAAACTAAGCTAATCTCGCCATGGATATGTGCCCAAAACTTTGTGATATCGAGCTCCATCAATTTGAATTTCTAATTGTATTTGCTTGAAACTGCAATAATATTACTATAGTACGTCTCAATCCAAGTTGCCAAAGTGGTAAACAAAAAAACCGACTTAGGTACCGAATTTGTTATTCAATAATCACTCTTTTTACATGGACATTAGCACGTAAATATAATTAACGGTAACAATTGTTGTTCGTTTCAATTGATTTCAACAATTGAAACACAGTCATCACAAAACATTTTAGAGCTGAAAAATTACCTTTGTTTTGTTTACCTTTTTGACAACTTGGATTGAGAAGTACTCGTACTATACCTCGGTAATGCCTGCAGATTTTTGACTACAACAGTTATACCTGCGTTTACCTTAATGGTATTAATCAAGGAACATTCTGACCTACGTGACCCACGCGTAGCCCGCGACAGTTCCGTCACCACAAGGCCGAGAAAAAAACCACAGACTGCAGCCCTATCACTTCGAACGGTGGTGATTGATACCTATGTCCGTATTAGGCTATTTTTAGATTGGCGATTTACTGTGCGTTCTGAAGCACATTCAAACGGTTGCTTTTTAAGCAAGAAAGGAGAAAAAAGGCGGTTATTGAACTATATGTTAGAGCCGTTAACGTCTGATAAGCATAATAGCTAATTATTAGTCAAAGTAATAAAATAAATATTAGGTCCTTACCTATGAAAATGGTGTTTTGTATGGAGATTTTGGGGAATTCTACATTTTCCAAAATTTTTTCAGTTTTCTTCACAACGACAAATCCAAAGATAATAATATTTGGCATCTATCATGAGACAAGCTTTAGTAATATGTGTAATATTACACTTCATTAAAATTATTTATCGTTTTTAAGTGAATGAATAAAATGATGTATTCGGGAGGCACTTAAAAAGAGTTGTCTCCGTGTCCAATTTTAACACGATTAAACGTACAACAAATTAAAAGAGCTCAAAAATATAGTCTATTTTTAGACGAGGTAATTATTTTTTAGGAATACTCTGAATCCTAATAGTTACAGACAAAATACTAAGAGAGAAAAAAAACACCAATTTCAAATATCTTCAAACATTTACACTTATAAACTAGCCCCATTTTAAGCAACTAATGCTGCTTGTGTTACGGGCGCCAATAGATGACGGATATTTAATTGATAAATACATATAAATATCCTGAATATATATAAGCATCCGGGACTGGAGAACAACCGGGGACCGAACACAAAACCTCTCGAAATGGCGACGGCTTGAGACCGGTATACAGACCACTCGACCACGGAGGTCCTCAATATTTGTAAGTTGAGGAACGCGGTGGCGCAGTTAGAACGCTTTGGGTTTAAATATCGAAAACAAAGCTTCCATCGCCATGGTCAGGCCATGGATGGGTGACCAACACTTTGTGATCTCGAACTCCTCCGTACTTCAGGCACGTAAAACATTGGTCCCGGTCGCTATTGCAACCGTTTCTACCCACCAACCCGTATTGGGCCAGCGTGGTGGTGTTACGGCCCATACTCCTCATGCGTTTCTCCATGAGGAATGCCTGTGCCCAGCAGTGGGACGTATTTAGGCTGAGGATGAGGCAATCAAAGTAATAATTAAGACAGTCGGGTGTTTTAAGGGTCATAACATAAAAAAAATCATATAAAGAAAGAAAGAAATACATTTTCATCCCACCACCTCGGAAAGTGTAATTTTGCGCTTCGAAATCTGGCTGGAAAATTCTATTTTATTCGCTTGAGCGGCAAAGTAGATTTGAATTTAGAACATCACATATAATGAGTACTCAATATAATTGTAAATTCAAAACGTCATTAAACCTATTTAATGTAACCTCTATGGTGCCAAATTTATGATTAGAACTTTTGTCATTATAAATTGTTTTCTTTTTCATTTTGTCATTTCCTCGCTGAGGTGGGATGAAAAGTTACGTATTGCACTCGAGTGGAAAGATTTTTCACCTTGTGCTCGTTTGTTTCCCTCGCTGACGCTCAGGATTCTAATTTAGAATCACTCGCTGCGCTCGTGATTCAACTTAAGAATCCTTCGCTTGCTCGGTCATCCAAATCGAGCACGCGGTTAAAAAGGAACTTTCCACTCTTGTATAATAAATAACTATTATTGACCACAGGCCTCAGAGTTAACAGAACTGGAGTAGCCATTAATCAATTTCTCAAAAAATTTTTTCTGCCATTTCTTGCGGGGGGTGAGGTTACTACTACACTCAAAGCCAGCCGTTCTTACAAATGCACACATGCATAATTCGACACACAATATTAAATTTCACGCACACACACGCTTAAAATAGTCACGCGGGGTGTGCGTTTTGACAACGTCACAGCCGCACTCCCCACGAGACTAGCGCTCGAAATTTGAAATCGTAGAATTCTAAAACATGAAATAATGAAGTAAATAATCATGAAATCTTAAAAATTATAATTACAAATAAAAGGTGACACCATCTTTTAGCATACTCGATGTTTTCTATTTATTTTTACAACAAAAAACAGCACAGGCAGGCATTTTTGCGGGAGCTCTGTTCGCCGCAACGTTTACAATGTTATGGCTGTCAAAATGGCGGCTCAACTAGTTTTATTAAACGTGCAAGCATCCGATGCTTGTGCATTTGGCAGAGGGGAATGTTAGACAAAGGCTACTCCAGTTCTGTTTACTCTGAGCCACAGGCACAAGCAAGACGCAAAATACACAAACAGTCACATATAAGGTCAACTAGGACCCGACCTCAGCATATGCTGCATCAGGCGAAGCTGATACAGCGCTGGTATTCTGGCTGGTATAATGGCACTATTTACAATGTTTTGTTAACAAGGTGCGGGCTTCAGTGATTTTTTTTGTTATCTGTGATTATCAAAGGCACCGCAGAAGCAGTCCACTGTCATAGTCCGCACTTCACCAAGCAGTGACTACGCATGTGCTCAGCGTGAAAGGTGAGCCCAGAGTGTTGAATGTTTATTTGAAGCAAATATTGTTTTATATTAAAAATAATAATAAAAAACACATGTAAAGGACCTAGACTTTTCAGAAGCGAAAAAAGATTACCAAAAAAAGAATCACTTTTTGTCGTAAATTTTTAGGTTATTTGTTACTAGCTGTTGCCCGCGACTTCGTCGCAGTTACTATTTTTTTTCACAATACCAAGGGAACCCTTAAGTTTTCCGGAATAAAAAGTACCTATCTAAGATGTTGACCAGAGATATAAGGTCAATGTTGGTGAGCTTGCTGGTAGTTGGAGGTCAATTAAATAAGAGGAAATATCGGATACAAAAACTTGTATTTTACTAGAACAAAAACGGAAAGTAACTATAGCAACCAAAAAACAGAAAGATAGACAAAACATAGAGAAGCAAAAGTATCGTTAACAGTCACCATGAAAAATTTCATTGAAATTGATCCAGCCATTTCGGCCAAATTAGCCCGTACAAACAGACAAACAGACAGAGAACCAAAAAAAGTTTTTTTTTTTGTATTTTTCCTCTTTTTACATTCCCCTGACTGGATTTTAAGCATTTTTTTTTATGTTCAGACATTCGACCTCTGCAGTTTTATTATAATTATTAGGTCCTTACCTATGAAATTGGTGTTTTGTATGGAGATTTTGGGGATGTATGCATTTTCCATACTAACATTTTTTCAGATTTCTCCACAACGACAAATCCAGTGATAATAATAATTGGCATGTATCATAAGACAAACTTTAGCAATATGTGTGTGAACACGCTTGATAAAAATTATTCATCGTTTTTATGTTAATGCAAATCAAATGATATATTCGGGAGGCAGTTAAAAATAATTGTCTTTGTGTCTAAATCTAACACAATTAAACTTACAAAAAATTATCAAATTAAATAATACGAGCTGAAATATATGGTCTATTTTTAGAAGAGGCAAATATTTTATAAGAATGTTCTGAAACTTAATAGTTACGGACAAATTGCTAAGACAGAATAAAAACACCAATTTCATAGGTAAGGACCTAATATTATTGTGTCTAGATTTTTAGTGTTTTCTTTTTAAATTAATTCAATATCTCTTAAATCATCATATTGCCTGCATTTCCAGTTGTCAAATAAGACCAATGATGATTGTAGGACTTCTACATGACTTCATATTACGAAGTTACTACGGTTGCCCGCAACTTGTTTACAAATAAATGTAAATACTTAGGTGCCATTTTATGACATTTGATTAAATCACACTTTAAATGCGTGATTTTTCGATAAAATTGATCAAACATACCGACATTAAAAGCTCCGACACCGGTTCCCAAAAACACTGTATATTAGGTTATTTTTATGACATCATAGATACGATAATGATTTTAATAATTTATTAGCTGTTGCCCGAGACTTCATCCGCGGTTACTGGTGTTTGTGCTATCCCATGGGAACCCTTTAATTTTCTCGAATAAAAGTATCTAACTACTGGAACATCTTGGGAGAATGCAGACAGGCTAGACTCACGCTACCACGAATAGTCCCCGCTTCTCCAAGAAACTCTTACAGCTAAGTAAGTAAGGCTCGCTTACGTCTAGTAACGGGAGCCATAACAGGACATAGCTATTTTAACAGGCACCTTTTTTTCAAATCAAATCAAATTGTTTATTTACAAAAAAGTTACAACATTTAGTTCATAAAGTGGTTATCACTACATAATAAAATTGAATATAATTTTGTTCGGTAGTCTGTGACATTGGCTGAATCAGCCACAAACAATTGATCCTCTATTGATTCTACCGACGCCATTTCAAATGTGTTAAAGTAACATATTTCATATAAATATTCACATTATAGTAAGTACTAATTTGTTACTAATTATGATAAGGCAACCGTCACAATTTAGGTATCACCGACAGCCCCCTATGCAGAGCGTGCATGGGGGCAGAAGAAACAGCCGCCCACGTGCTGTTGGAATGCACTGGGGTAGCTAACTACCGGGTAACCTCCGCGAGGCTGTCTTCAACGTGAAGGCGCTGGGCGACTTCCTGGCGGAGCTGGGCTGGCTGGAGTAGCAAGATAGGCGCTAAGTCGTTGCTGAAACCGCCCGCACGAAGAAGAAGAAGAAAAAGTATCTTAGTTGTTGACCAGGGATATAAGGTATCGCCATGCAAAATTTCATTAAAATCGGTCAAGCCATTTCGGAGATTAGCCCGTACAAACACACAAAAACAAATGTTTTTTTTTGTATTTTCTCTCTTTTTACATCCGTGACTTGATTTTAAGCATTTATTTCTATTACAATAATTCGACTTCTGAAGTTTTAATATTGGGTCCTTACCTATGAAATTGGTGTTTTTTTTCTGTCTTAGCAATTTGTCCGTAACTATTAAGTTTCAGAACATTCTTATAAAATAATTGCCTCTTCTCAAAATAGACCATATATTTGAGCTCGTATTATTTAATTTGATAATTTTTTGTAAGTTTGATTGTGTTAAAATTAGACACAAAGACAATTATTTTTAACTGCCTCCCGAATACATCATTTGATTTGCATTAACATAAAAACGATGAATAATTTTTATCAAGCGTGTTCACACACATATTGCTAAAGCTTGTCTAATGAGACATTCTAAATATTATTATCTCTGGATTTGTCGTTGTAAAGAAAACTGATAAAATGTTAGTATGTAAAATGCAGACATCCCCGAAATCTCCATACAAAACACCAATTTCATAGCTAAGGACCTAATATTTGTGTTGCCGATGCTAAGCTAAGCAACCTCTTTTATAGATATACTTTTTGATAATTATTATTTTTAATACTTTTTGATTAAACTTGGCTTTTACACTAAGACGAGAGTGTTATTTGCTTAATAATCCAGTTTTTACTTTCCTTTAACTTGATCTTCACCAGTCATTCATCTAGTCTTGCTTTTCTTCAACAATATGTATAGATTTATTTAGATTTACCAACATTTGAATACACTCGTTCACTTTATTACAGGATGATTACAGGTTAATACAACATCCAATTTAAGAATGCATTATGGTGTCAACAAGGAGTATGGATGAAGTATGATAAAATTAGGATTACATTTAAAATCTTTAAGAATTCTAAGAATTTTGGTACATCATTATCATCATGTTCGTCCACTGCTGGACAAAGGTCTCCCTTAATGCACACACCGCTCTCGATCTTCGGCCGTGTGTTTGACATGCTCTGGCCGTGGGTAGCACGACCCAAGAGAGCAAAAGAGAAAAAAATTAAAATAAATTGGGTAGAGTATACACAATTTATTTCTCTCAGGGGGTAAGTACACAGGTTCTCGCTCGGTAGTTCTCACGTGATGAAAGAGGACTTAGCTTGAAGGAGCTAAGGGGCGAAGCAGCGGGAACCGGACACGTCGACTACAGGCGTGGTTGGCGTGGGTTCAGCTTCGGCTGGTAGTAAGCACGACGCTCAGGCACGGAACAGCAGGGTAGGCGGCTGCCCGTGGATAGGATCCCCTAGTTCGGGGATCGCGCACAGAGATTAAGCAAGATTTACTGTGGGAATAAACGATAGCCAGAGAAAACTGAAGAGGTCTGCTTTCCCAGGACTACCGCTTATATATCTCAACTCTTCCAGAATGTTCTCCCAGAATTTAGTGGGAGCTTCTATGTCACGAATCATGTACCATAATCCCATAATGTATTATGTAGAATATAGAAGTATGTAGTTTTATCTATGGTCTAAACAACAACCAAATCTTAGATGAAAGAATAAATTTAAAATGTTATTTAAAATAATTTACCTATTTTTCTATGGCAGAAAATACCAATTATTTAATTAATTAGCAATTAATGTTAATGGTTTAAAATAATTATAATAGAATACCAACAACCGATTAATGTTAAAATACCCTCATTTGTTACAAGATTCAGAAGTACCGGCGTTACCGATACATCAACTGTCATTAGTAGACAGATGAAAAATAAGTTAATCACAATAACAATCTTTGTGTTTATATTTTTATTTAAAAGCAAGTAATTAGTTAATATTCGCTGAGAATGTTACTTTTGTTACATAATCTTGTCGTAATTTTTCCGATCAAACTTATCCTTCAGACTCGAGTCAAGGCGATACTTCCGAAGAAGGCCCGTCGTGCCGGGCAAGGCGAGGGGCACTAGAGCGCAAGGGTAACCGCAGTGCCGCGGTGTACCGGACCAATCTGATCAGCCTTACGGTGCTATGCGTGCGTGCACTAAATAAATCCAATATAATTGTAAGGATAATAGTTATAAGTATTATTTAGGTTTTAGTAATATATACGTAGATTTAAGCTTATATATTTATGAAAAAAGATTCTAAAAAAATACAATCTATAATATAAATATAATAAAACTTTAGAGGTTTAGGTTGAATGTTTGTACATTGAAAAAAGGTTGTAGGGAGAATACCAAAAAATATATATTGTTTAAAAATGTTTGTGCTCTGTCTGCTTGTCTGTTTACACGTTCTAATCTCTGATATGGCTGGACCGATTTCAATGAAATTTTGCATGGTGATACCTTATATCCCTGGTGAACATCTTAGATACTTTTCATTCCGGAAAATTAAAAGGGTCCCGTGGGATAATTAAAAAACCGTAGTTACGGCAGACGAAGTCGCGGGATCGGCTAGTATTATATAGTACATCTATACAAAAATATGTCACATTTAATTTTAAGATGTATGTAAGGGTTCAATGAACCGTCTAGACCAGACAACGGGTCGACTGCGACCGCTATGTCCATAAGCGGCGTGTACTCTCCTTCTTGTTTTAAAAAGCTGTAAAAAGTTCAATCTTATCGAATTTCTGTGTTTACAATCGACCTCTAGAAAACCCGTTGAGACAATGAATTGCAGACAAATATAGATCAAGTAAGTATGTAAATGTTTTATTTTATAATTTTATTATTTACTAGCTGTTGCCCACGACTTTGTACGTGGTTACAATGGTTTTTTAACTATCCCAGGAAACCCTTTAGTTTTCCGGAAAAAAAAGTATCTAAGATGTTGACCAGGGATATAAGGTTAAATTACCATTAAATTACCATGCAAAATTTCATTGAAATCGGTCCAGACATTTTGGAGATTAGCCCGTACAAACAGACAGAGAAACAAAAAAAAAAAAAAAAACAATTTTTGGTATTTTCCCTCTTTTTACGTCCCCCTGACTTGGTATTAAGCATTTTTTTTCATGTACAGGAATTCGACCTCTGCAGTTTTATTATATGTATATAAATATAGTAATTACCATAGTTTGCTATATACTAGACATAGTTTGCAACCTACAACGGCGCGCGTCGCACCCGCACTCAAGGAGGTTCTGAGGCCTTAGTGTAAGTTTTTTAGTATAAAATACGTTACTATTGTAGTTGCGTTAAGAGCTCAATTTGTATGGGAAACTTAGTATGCGTTACGTTCCGCTAGAGGCGCTATTCACGTTTCCTATACAAATTGGACTCTTAACGCAACTATAATAGTAACGTATTTTATACTCAAAAACTTACACTACAGCTCTGATCAGCGCCGTGCAAAGTTGGGCCCGGCGAACATTATCGGCATCAGCAAGGAAAGAAATCCTTCGTCATCCCCACAAGCGCACACTGTCGGCACTATGCCTTGGCATGCTGCAACGCATGCCGTACCTCCAAACTACTGCTGAGTGTTGCCTTGGCGCGGCAAGCGGCAGCGTTCTGAAGGATCCGAAGTATCCCGAAGCATCCTCAAGGCCGGCAGCCTTGAGGATGCTTCGGGATACTTCGGATGCAGCAACCTCAAGCAAACCGAAGCGGTATTTTTGTTACTACGGCCATATATCTACTTTATTGCCATGAAGTTAATGTATAATGCTATTTATCACCTGAAATCCTGAGCCGTGCCGATGCCGATAATGTACGCCGGGCCTTATAGATCGGTTTTTTGTTTTTCTCGTTGACATCTTGGCGTCTCCGAATCCGCGTGCCATCTTTGAAATTTCTTGTGTTTGGTTTATTTTACATTAAAATCTTGTAAATTTCTAAAGTAAACAACCCGTAAATAGTGTTCGGAGTTTATTTTATTTTATTCGGTGGCACCGGCAACTCATTTATATAGATTACTTGTTTTACATTATTTATTATAACCTTATTATTTAGGTACTTTAGAAATCTAAAACTTATGATTTCACTTTCACTCTTAGAGCTACCTAAATTATTAATAAACGTTATTTAAGAAAAAAGTGTGACTTTTAATAATAGCTATGATAGATACAGAACGAACTTTAAATTTAAAATACGATTGATTTTGAAAATATTTTAAACAATAAATCAGATGGCCAGTTATTAGTTTACAGCCAATTAACAGTTTATTATTATTAGTGACGAGTCAATTAATTTCGGAACCTTGAAAAAAATACTTTATAGATCTAGCATACTTCACGTTCTGTAATCCGACACCATTAATGTCGCCTCGCCTCACTTTATTATATGGAATAATATTTTTTTTAATAGTAGGTACGAACATACAACGAAAATAATATTGACGTGATTAATTATTCATCTGAAGTTCTAATACTCTCACTTAAATTAAAAACTCTTGGGTTATGCATACAGTAGCCCTTCCACGGGAACAACTCTGCTTACTTACAATACATACAAAAAATATAAATGGTCTCCTAGAATCATTCATTATAGAATCTGTAACAGGTTAGATACGTTTTACCAGCGTGAAAAAGTATCTAAAAACGTCTTGTGCACAAGTTGACCGAAAAGGCGGCATTACACGAAACCAATATTACACAGTTAAATAGGCGGTCGCATCGGTAAAGTGTAACGCGCCCTCATAATTACACGTATGCTCTGGTTAGCGTAATACCGTAATTGAATTATCGTCGGCATAAATTCATTTCGCTATTGGTATTCACTGACCTTAGCCCTCAATCATGCGGAAGCCGGGTGTAAAACACCGGTTATGAACAATACTGTATCATATAAAAGGTTTTATAACAACTTGTTTAATGAATAACTTTATTTGGCCCTAATTTACAAAAGAGTTTGCCTTTTGTATTAAAAAGCAAATGACTCAACACCGCCTGATGATAAGCAGAACAGTCCATTTGCGAAAATAGGTCCACAGAGAACATGGCCCCGATCGCGCTAAATAACAAAGTATTTATCCCAACTACCGCCACTACTACTAAGGGGTTCAGAAGAAATGTTCCATCTTATCCTGGCCGCTGCCTTGCGTCACCGGGTTTCGCGACGTCAAATCCATCTCCATAGTTTGGATGGTTGGCTGTGTGTGTTGACCCTTCGTTTTTCAAGTAATTTTTGCGGCGTACATCCAAGCAATGGAATCAACTGTCACCAGAAGTATTTTCAGACCAATACGACCTTCAAATATTTAAAAAGAGAGCGTACACCCTCGATTAGGGTCGGCAACGTATCTGCAGCCCTTCCGGTGTTGTGGATGACTCACTTACCGTCAGGTGAGCCGTCTGCACATAAAAACACAGTTTGAAAAGGTTTTGGCCCATCCACTCTCTCCACCATACTACGAGAAGACACGAGAGAACGCGCGTGCGAGAGTGCGGAGCTGTGGACGGTGCGCTCGTGTTCCCTCGCCTTCCCTCGGCTCTCCTCGTTGTCGTTCCACTTTCCTCACAAGGCGACACTAGTATCTTGGAATTCCCTGCCGGCACACTTGTTTCCTCCCTCCTATAACATGGGTTCCTTCAAGAGAGGCGTGAAGAAGCACCTAGTGCACCATGTTCTTTGTGGCCCTAGCTATCTTTGCAAATGGGCTCTTCTATTGCTTACCATCAGGTAGTGCTGAGGCGCTGTGCTTTTTATAAAAAAAATCCGTTGATTGTGAATATCGCTTGTCTCACATTGTGCATGATGCATCCATACTCGCAACTGGCTCGCCACTTGTTGCACGGGTGACTTAGACCTATAAAGTTTTAAACATCTGCCTACCCTTCGGGGATAGACGCTTGATGATATGTTATGCGTTGCGTTTTTTCGCAATAGACTAACAACAATGTCCATGAACAGAACCCTCAACAGAAACACCGCTCGCCTCGTCTGCTCACGCTAACCGGAAGCTTTCACGGCAAAAACTGCACGTGAATCAGACTTAATAATGTGTATTTTTGGCAGCACTCAAAAATAATTATAATACACATTATTATATGTATTTTTAACTAATTTAGTTTTAACAGGGTTTCGTGCGTCAAATGTACTTGACATGTCGGGTCACGTGTCTAATTGCTTAGGACTTCGGCTGACCCACTTGCAGGTATTACCTACAGCGTTTAGGTAAATTGTTTCTCATAAGGTTATTTATTCTATGATGTTATTTATTGACCGGTCTTGATTTCTTTGTCTTTGTCATATTTTTTTTAGCATTTTGGAGAATTGACGAATGTTTTTGTTGGAACTCTTGGGAGAAAATATAATGTTAATAAACCGTAAGAAAAAAGAATTATCGTATTTTGATGCCTACCTGTATTGGCCAATCGAGGCAGTTCTATCTGTTTCAATAGATTTTACACAGGTACTGCACAAAACCTTATAAAAGGCTATGAGCCCTCTTCGTTTTATTTTATTTACTTTTTGGGCAACTTTGATTGCAAGATACTGTATCTGTTTGTTATGTTCCAACATAACTTCAATCAAGTTTACGAGACAATGCCTAAGTAGTGGATTTCAAATATGTATCTTGCTTAAAAAATATAGCCGCCAATAAAAAAAAGTCTTGAAAAACCGTAGCAGGAACTCGCAATAATGCACGTAGGCACGTGTGTAGCCTTTTTGCTCTGGCTTTTTACAACAATATTCAACGCGCCCGCGCCGGGCGTCCCCAGCTTACGTGAGGAGTTTTCATACAAATGACCTAACGAATAATATTCTAATCAATCGTCGAGCTTTATATCGCGCTAATAACAATTTGTTTGGAAGCTTTTTAAAAAGGGCCAGAAAAAGACTCGACACCTGATGGTAGATAGATGAATCCATAATAACTTATAAGTAACATGTGAAGGTAGCACTACTGGGTGGACATAGGCTTTGCCTAATGTTCGATATTTTATTGGCTGGTAATTTCTCTCCACTTTTCCTTTCATGTCAGCATGGTATTGTAACGAGGCGCTATATCAGCATAAGTAACTATAATATTTATTAATCTGTGGTATTAGCGACTCTTTGCTGTTATTGCGCTCTTCTCTGGCCATTTTCTCTTTGTTTCTGTTTTTAAAGTTACCGTCTCTCTCCTTTTGCCATTGTTTTGTTCTCGAATGTTATTGGTTGGCTCGATTATACTTATTATAAAAACTATAAAAGTGATAGTAATAAAATTATAAAACTAGTATAAACTGTAACGTTAAAATTCAAGTATCAATGTTCAAGTTTTTTAAGTTTACCAAAGGCACTATTGAAAGTAGCCCTACCATTGATAATATCTTGTAGTTTTAATAGGTTGGGGAAAAAGTTTCTTCGCATTTTTTAAGAAAATTCAAAACATTTTTTAATATAGTTTATTTACATTTAACTAAAGGATGTAGGTACCATTTTGTTCGATAACTTTTTGCCATCTTGTAGCTAGGGACATGATCCCATTGCTATAGAAATTTTGGGACTTCTGATCAAAATACCGCGACAAGGGTTTTGGCAGTCCTCTCGTGATGTTAACCTGACACTGCCTAAAGAATACTGAAGAGACCGAAACAGGTGGAAATCTGAAGGTGCAAGGTCAGGACTATACGGCGGATGCATTAACACCTCCCAGCCAAACTCTCTTAATTTTTGCTGAGTGGCTAAAGATGTGTGAGGTCTTGCGTTATCATGATGAAAAACCACACCCCTTCTGTTGATTAATTCCGGCCGCTTTCTCTCAACTTCTTGCTTTAATCTCATCAGTTGTTCGCAGTAGAGTTCAGAATCGATGGTCCTGCCTGGTGGTAACAGCTCATAATGAATAATGCCCTTCTAATCCCACCACACACACAGCATCACCTTGTTGTGAGTTAACCCGGGTTTCGCCACAGTCTGTGAAGCCTGACCGGACTTTGACCACGACCTTTTTCGCACGTTCTTGTCGTACGTGATCCACTTTTCATCACCAGTTATCAGCTTCTTCAAAAATGGTTCGGTTTCATTACGTCGTAATAAAGAATCACAAATGAGTACACGGTTCATTAGGTTCCTTTCAGTGAGCTCGTGAGGTGCCCAAATGTCGAGCTTTTTTGTGTACCCAGTTTTTTCAAATGCGCCAAAACTGTTTTGTGGTCAATTCCCAGTTCTTCAGCTACGTCGTAACTACTGACATGCCGATCTTGCTCCACTTTTTCAAAAATGGCATCCATTTTATCTGTAATAGGGCGACCAGAGCGACGTGCATCTTTGACATCAAAATTTCCGGATTGAAAACGCTTAAACCAAATTTGTGCTACTCTCACAGACACTGCACTAGGTCCATAAACATCGCAAATTTTTTTCGCGGCTTGCGTTGCATTTTTACCTTTTCTGTAGTAAAATTTTAAAATGTATCGAATTTCTTCATTGGATTCACTCATCTTGGCGGTACGAAAAATAAATGAAAATCACACATTTTCCTAATTTGAATTTGGAATTATGTTCTTTAAAATTTAAACTTTCAATGATACCAAAACCAGCCAGATACAAATAGTATAGCCAAAGAGATTTTATTACAAGTTTATACATACTAAAATGCGAAAAGACTTTTTCCCCAACCTAATATATGCAGGGATTTGTGAATTTACCTTTTTTATAAATTGTTTCAAAATAAGTGACGCCAGAAAGACTTTTCATTTATCTTCGGAGTCCACCACGTCACAGTAGGTATTACGCCATATTTAGTCCTCTTGTGTGCTTGTAGGCAGCGGTAGCCGAGTTGGGACGGACGGGGCCCTACTCGTTCGAGAGGCCGCGGAACATTTTAACTATGTTTGGGTGTGTGTTATCTGTGCTGGCTGTTTTTCTACAGTGCTCGGTGACGGTATCATCAGCCTATATACACCTGAGAAGTAGGTATAGGCCGTAACACCACCCCCGGGAATCACCCCTTGGCGCAAACCCCGACCTAGTGCCTGGCTAGGGCGGGTAGCCCTGACCGGCTCGGAAAATTGCTTCGGCAGACACCCGGGTCGCTCCCACGGTAGGGCAAGGAGGGTATATCGGGGAGTTTTAGTGGGTATTCTTGGCCAACGCCGAGCGAGTCCCACACACGCCTACCGCTTATCCAGTGGTAGGTATGGTCCGTAAACCGGATTTTGTCCCCGTTAAAAAAGGCCGTAAAACCACCACGCTGGCCCAATGCGGGTTGGTGTAAAAACGTAATTTGTAATTTAAAATTTAAGGTGTTAAAGGCTTCACAATTTTTTTTATTATTTTTATGGTGATAGCTATCACTTATTAATCATTTGGAGCCCAATAAAAAAAGGGTCAACTAGCCTTATATGGTAAAATAATCGAAACGCCTCTAATGTACTTTGGTACTTCCACTGGAATCTATGTCAAAGTAATTGAGTTGACATTGGCTTGACACAAGGTGATGAATGACTAGATTTATAGTGAATGAACGCCATTACAAGGAAAAATCATCGGTAAAGTTCGAATATTTTTCGCTCTATTGGAAGACACGGTGCAATTATCTTCGGTACTACGTGATTGCGAACAGTTATACCATGTCAAAAGAATAAAAACCTCGCTTGCGTGACACCATGAAATGGCTAGGTACACTCGGGACCTTCTGGAGGCTTCTATTATTAATTGCTAGTAAAAGATCTTCCTTCAACTCGCTTTATTTTGAGAATAAACTTTAAAAACACATTCGTATCATCTTGCGATCTGACATACACTATTTTTTTATACACTATTGTTGTTCCTATTTTCAAATTTAAATTATTATCTTTTTTTAAACCCCAAGGTCTATGCGCGTGTAGTAAAGAGTTTGCTGCAGTACCTTCCATATATATTTACTAGCTTCTGCCCGCGGCTACGCACGCGTAGACTACATGCTTTTCCTAACCATCTTATATCAGCCTGTAAGTACAAGAAAAGGATTAAATGAACGATGATGACAAAAATAGCGAAATGTGTATTACATAGAACACACGTACATCTAATTAAAACACCCCCCCCCCCAACCCCTGACAACCCCTGACTTTACCTACATACCTACTGGAAATCAATAGGAGCGATTTTTATTTTTCTACACTGCCGGCTGACCCCCAATAACAGTAAAAATGAAATTAAAACGAAATTAAAAGACAATTTGTTACGTCGTCAATTTTAACATGTATAAGTTAGCTTAGGTAAAAGGTACTTACTATATGCCCTGAATCCATACTTTGAATATCCTCACTTTAAAACTGACGGATTTTTATACAAACTTTCACCCCCTATTTTACCCCCTTAAGGGTGGAATTTCCAAAAATCCTTTCTTAGTGCTCACCTACACTACTAAAGGAACCTAAGTGCCAAGTTTCATGATTGTAGCTTCAGCGGTTTGGGCTGTGCGTTGATGGTCAGTCAGTCAGTCACTTTCTTCTTTTATATGTTTAAATTACTACGAACTGCCAAATTCGATGAATGAATAAATTTTAAAATCGCCGAGCATGTATGAGGAATGTGATGAGAGGTGATGAAGCAAAAGAATTATGTAAGGATCGTATCAAGTGGAAGGAAATTATATACAAATCCTTGAATTGTTATAATATCATCCGGGAGACATCTTTCCTTCAGGACATTATATTAGGTCCTTACCTATGAAATTGGTGTTTTGTATGGAGATGTTGGGGAATTCTGCATTTTCCATACTAACATTTTATCAGTTTTCTTCACAACGACAAATCCAGAGATAATAATATTTGGCATGTATCATTAGACAAGCTTTAGTAATATGTGTGTAATATATCACACTTCATAAAAATTATTTATCGCTTTTAAGTGAATGCAAATAAAATGATATATTCGGGAGGCACTTAAAAAGAGTCGTCTCCGTGTCCAATTTTAACACAATTAAACTTACAACAAATTATCAAAACAAATCAAAAGAGCTCAAAAATATAGTCTCTTTTTAGACGAGGTAATTATTTTTTAGGAATACTCTGAATCTTAATAGTTACAGACCAAATACTAAGACAGAATAAAAACACCAATTTCATAGCTAAGGACTCAATATCAATAAAATCGAAAGTTAGAAAATAACTTATAAATATGAGATCTTTTATGGAGAATAACAATAATATTGACTTTTGAAGAACCGTAAAATAGGTTACGCGTAATGATCTGACACTGTTGAAATTTGTGACAACGAATGCATATAACATTGAATCTAAATATGATTACATACATACATACACATAATTACGACTATTATCCCCTAAGGGTTAGTCAGAGACTAGGCCATAGCACCGCAAAAGCAGTCCATTGCCATAGTCCGCGCTTCACCAAGCAGTGACTGCACTCAGCGTGACAGGTGGTGAGCCCCTCGCCGCTATTGGAGGTTGTGCAGTTAAAAGTCCATTAGTCACCTTTTACGACTCCCAAGGGAAGAGATTAGTTTGTAGTATTCTTAACTTAAATATTATTAGTTTATCTTGAACATTTTTATAATGTGCTACCGAAGTTATAATTAAAGACTGACTGAAAGCTCGGTGGAACAGCGCTGATCACTCCTGGGATGGGTGACCAAAACATTATGATCTCAAGTTCCTCCGTGCTTTGGAAGCCGTTTCTAACCACCACTCCGCATTGGGCTATCGCGGTGGTGTTGTCGCCCGTACTCATTATGTGTTTCTCCATGTAGTAAGGCCTGTGCCCAGTGGGGACGTTTATGCATGTCTTTAACCTATATACATCCCACTGCTGGGCACAGGCCTACCAAGGAGAAACACATGAGGAGCACACGTATAAGCATGATAATAATGGTCGGTCGGTAGGACGTGCTTATTTATAATAACTATGTTCTTTATTTCCAAAAGTTTCTTTTTACATTTTGTAGTGAGACATCTCCAGAGAGTAATAAAAATACTCGTGTTGGAGTGACTCGCTCTGGCCTTACTGTAAGATTTCTATAATAGAAATAAAATAATAAAAATACCCGTAAGTATAGAGAAAACCAGCTTCAAGCTGAGATGCAGAAAATGCAACTAAAATTAATAATAATAAAAAACCGACCGCCGAGTTCGAGCTAATAATAAAATTAAATAAGGATAATAATAATATCCTCAGACATTCACACCTATCAACTAGTCCCATTTTAACCAACTAAATGCTGCTTGTGTTACGGATACTAGATGACGGACAAATATATTTAATAGATAAATTCATATAAATATTCAGAATATACATATTAGATTCGTAAAACATATATAATGAACATCCAAGACTGGAGAACAAATGTCTGAAAATTCATCACCCAAACACTTGCCTCCACTGGGGATCGAACCCAGGACCTCTCGAGATGGCGACGCCTTGAGACCAGTGTACTTACCACTTGACCACGGAGGTCGTCAAAAATGTACAGTCTAGTTCAAAAATATGTATGTGTGTTTGACAGTAAATGGCTCTTAATGGAAGAGAATAAAGACTGCCACCTGCCAAATGTGCATACAAAATTTTGAAGTCAACTGTACACTGAAATGAGCTTTAAAAACGCAACAACATGACTCATCACCACCGCTTTGGACGGATCACGTAGCCGTCAATGAATACAATTATAATTGCTTATAGAATCGTGTCGTCACGTTATGCCTCAGTCTCTAATTAAAAGTGTATGGCCGAAGGCAGATCTTGTCAATATGATCACTTGTGTCTCCGACAGACAGTCTGTGGTGTCGGTTTGTCTTACAAGGTCCCTTTCCGGTCACGACACTTATAGTTATCAATGTCGTGTGTCCATTTCCGACAGATTATGTACAAAGACAATTTATAACCATTTAAGATAAGCGCAATTATATCGATGTCTGAGACATGCAGTAATACCCTGTACTGTTACATGTGGACATATTATCTAGAATTCTTGGATAAAAATCTACAGTAATAGAAATTATATTTCTGACATTGTATCACGACAATGATCCATAGTTGTCACTAGAATTTAACATGAAATGTGTCAAAATCAGGCGAGATTGGGGTCAAGCGTTTGGCTATAATGATTCAAGAAAAACTCTTTTAAGTATGAAAGATATTTCTATTCTAGGTATGCGAACAATGCGATTGTCTGTTTATTTGACAGCAGTTAAAGTAAAGATAACATTTTCTTGATACATCATCATTATCAGCCCACACCTGTACGCTACTGGACATAGGCCTCTCCTAATGCACGGAACCACTCTCGATTTTCTTGTAATCTTGTAATTAATTAATTAACGATTTTTTATTATATCTAGGGCCGCCAGGTCGCCAAACCTAAGTCGAATAAGCAGCTAGTTTGGCCGAAAATTTTGGTTTTGCCTTCACACCATACATTTATTGAGGATCTCTCAGTAATTATTAGCGCGACCAATTTAAGACTGCGATAGCAACCGACAAAGACCGACTTGTTTGCGCGCGGCGACGCCCGGCGATCGCCCAACAAAAATAAAAAGCCTAACAATTGTTATATGGACAGCAATTGTTATAGTTAATTAAATTTATGTGCCAATAGTATGCTTAATTATGAAAAATTAAGTCAAAAAGGTAAGTCTGCTTTTTGTTTACCCTTTGGGCAACTTTGAATAAATTTGCTTCCTGTCATTGAAACGGAATATTTTTAGACTATTTTTTATTAATTACACTATTAATATCTCAATAACTAAATGCGATAAAAACTGACAATATCGAGGGCCTGTCACCATTTGTGTTTTTTTATCATATAAGCTCTACCTGAGCTACCATAATTAACTTGCGTAAAAACTTACTTAAGTATTAATGATATTTCTGTATGTTCAATTCGGTAAATGAATATTACTTTAAGTAGTCGATTTGTTTTTTTTTTGACAATCTTAAGGTTTGCTTATATAGCCCGAGAATGTAAATTAACAAAAAATAAAACCAATAAAAAAAATCGTAATTACTTAAGTAACTTTGCTGTTGGTACAATTAATTAAATTAAAATTTGGAAAATGGATATTTAAATTAAACAATTAATCAAGTCCCAGACAACAGCTTTAGACTTTTTATTCTAACGTAACAGTAACGTTTATTTGATACAAATTAATTTCAATTTTCAGCGCTTATGATTTAATTCACTGCTTATTTTCTTAGTGTGCTCTTTTAGTTTATTACTTTCATCGTCATTAATTGTTTACTTTAGGTTTTGTCTTTATCTTATAGTGTATTTTTTTTCTCGTTTTTTATATTAGCTAAGATAATTTGTATTTTTATTTTTATTTTTGTTCATTAAACGTACAATAAAAATATTATTACCTAGTATTAAAAATTCTAATAATTGTTGCATTGTATCTCTTGCTATGCCCAAACGGGTGTCATGATCAAACTATATTTTAATATTCCCACCTATTATACACATGATTGGCAAATAAAGGACTTGAACTTGAACAATTTCCTAATTTGTAATAGTAATTGTAGGTATTGGTGTATTTTTTATTGGCTGAGCACCGACTTCATAAATTGTTAAATTTAAATATCTATTTGCACAAATTTATTTTAATTAATTGTATAATATAGTATAAGGAGTTATACCTTCCTTCCATCATCAGCTCAGCAGCATAATTTGATGACTATCAGACGCAAGCTCAGGGCGCAAGTAATCAGGCAAATAACGCGAGAAATCGGAGAACATACATAAAAAAAAAAACGTTTTCGTCGAATTGAGAACCTACCCCTGTCTTTGAAGTCGGTTAAAAAATTGTTTCCGATGAACCAGAAAAAAGTTTGAGCGAAGAAATCAATCATGCAAGCGAGAGCTTGGTTTACAGCTAACTAATATCACTTTCACTTGCTCCAAGGTAGCTAGCTTAGGGCGAATTCGATCAAATTCCGTGTTACTACTCGGGGGTTTGACACCAATAAATGCTTAGATTGCATTGATCGAATCCGCTCTAGTGACAACGATCACTAGTGAGAGTACGCATCTGTCAGATAAAGCATTTTTGGTATTACTACGCCAGCGTAGCTAATCGAAATCTGGACGAATTCGCCCTTAAACCTAATAACTAAATTTGTTCTTTTGTTTTGTTTTGTGTAACATACAGGTCTAGCCAGAACAGCCCCATACAGAGGTCGGTCATCATAGCATCAGCCATCGATCAATCATCGGTCCAAAGATAGGTAGATTCCCTAAAACATGCGAACAATGTCCTTAGAGCACAACAAAAATTTAAATTACTAGCATAGAATTTCCGAGAAGCTGTCAACGTTTATTTCCTACAAATGGTTTTAAACACATCATTAATTTAACAGAGTGAAGTCCACTGCAGGTTCGCCACCTGTGGGTGGGCAAAAATGTAAGGGTTAAACACCACTGCATCCACTCCACCTCTGCGAAATTCACCAGCTAGTCTACTCTTGAACGCAATTCCGATCGATTGACATTGAGATTGTGATGTTTGCTACTCTTCAGTCTCGACACTAGAGCCATAAATGGATTCAAATTGTGCAGATTGAGTGATTGATGAAATGATTGAAATGAAATTGAGTTTTGTTAAAATCGGTACTCTCGTTCCGCCTCTCTCGTCTCGGTATTATATTGGATTGTGTTATTATTGAGATTGCGTTCAAAAGTAAACTAGCAGGTCTGTCCACCATGTGGCTTAACAACGTTTAGCTTCCTGGTTGTGGTAATATTTTTGTTGGCAAAACAAGCCATTGGTTCGACTGATGGTAGATGGCTACAAATATACATAGGGGTACTTAGTACGCTTTGGTTATCGATATCGAAAACAAAGCTACTTTGGCCATGGTCAGGCTGGGTGACCAAAACTTTGTGATCTCGAACTCCTCCGTGCTCCAGAAGGCACGTTGGTCCCGGTCGCTATTGCAACCTTTTTTACCCACTAACTTGCATTGGGCCAGCGTGGTGGTGTTACGGCCCGTGCCCTCATGTGTTTCTTCCTGACAAAGCCCTGTGCCCAGCAGTGGGACGTATATAGGCTGAGGGCAATTATTAAAACACATGGTGATAGTTGCAAGAATTGCACCTGCTTGACAAATTACCGAGCCAACACCTGTTGAATGTATTCCGCTGAATGTTATTGTAATCGCTCACATTTCCCTATAATAAATGTAGAACGACAAATCGACGTAATCACGTCCAATAGCCTCTGAGGTCAGTTCCAAGGTAAAAGTCAAGGCAGCACCAGTTTAGGCAGATGGCGATCCATCATCGCGACGGCGGTTAAAAAGTGAAAGTAACGCACCGTTGCTGCATAAGGACAGACAAGCGAGCGCTTTATATAATACTTTATTTAGAGCCGCACAATTAACTTAACCCTGAACACGAAAATCACGAACAGGTCAATGAATTGCTAATTTTCGGACAGTTTTTCGATCAATTGTAAATGTTCTGCGGTATTGTGCTATGCTACTGTTTGGTAATTGATTTCCAACTCTGGCACCGAACAGAATTCGACATAAGTGTGGAAGCAGATTTGTGAACTTTAATAATTTACAGATAGTGTTAGTTCTAATAGTAAAAAACTAAACTTTTTTATTTCGTTAAAAAAGCTCAATTTCTATGGCAAACGTGTAAAGCGCCCCTAGCGGAAAGTATTAGGAACCACTTTTGCCATGGTAATTGAACTTCTTTACGCAACTTGCATTAAGGGCAGATGCAGATGTCTATTCTAGAAAGCCTGAATCTTCGTCAGGCAGGTTGAGCCTAAAATTCTTATACGCCAATAGAAATTAAGGAGAACAGAGAGTGAATAACATAATTAGTTCAACCCTACTTGTCCTAATTGGTAAACAGTGTTGGCCTTTTTTTTTAAATAGCAGCATATAAAAACCCGTTCGAGAGGCCGCGGGAATCGCGGGTTCGATCCAGGCGCCTGTACCACTGAGTTTGAATAATACTTATGTTCAGTTCATTGTTAGCTTGCCCCACATTGTGTCCGGAACATGGCAACAGGTTTTCCACCTGTTACATGGGGACTTAAAATATCTGGCGAAGTGTGGGTTTTGAATACCTCTAACTACCCCTTCGTGCATAGATGCGTTATTTAGGAGAAGGTAGGATGAACAGACTTTACCTATTGCTGCATTCTTCTTCCTTGCGTGTGGTGGAACCCAAATCGTGTTTGCCCAAAATTCTTGCACGGATGGCACTGTAGGTGGCAATCATGAGTTAGTGCCGTGTTCTGCAAACAAAGAATAGATTTTGGTGGAACCCCTTGAAGGAAAGCAACCAAAAGATAAGTATTATCGGTGTACAAATTACCTATCTTTAAAAATACAAATTCAACAGAGTACATTCAATTCATTTCAATTCAGTCATGTCTAGAAAACATTCTGAAAGTAAAAACTACAATAAAATAAGTTATAAATATAGCACCAGTTTCCGTGAGTCAAGAACCTTTTTGAATCTTGATTTTAATTGACTAGCGAATCAGTGTCTGGTCTGTCTGGCTTAATCACTCTTTGTCTAAGATTATCTGCAAACAAAGTCTCTGTAATTGTATTATCTTTTAGCAAATCTTCAGCATTCAGGTTAATTGTTCGCTTCGTGTTACGCTAATTAAGCATTATGTTAGACAGTTCTTTGTCAGTGAGGTGTATCAAGCTATCACTGTCTTCAATTGTATTCTATTACTTCATTACATCATTTGAATATCTATCACTAACTAAGAGTATAAATCACTAAATGCTTTAAAAGTTCTTGCTTTAATCTTAAATATTCCTTCCATGCTTAAAATGAAAATATAATAATTAATTTATGCTCCATGACATAATAAGTCACATAACAGACATTAAGTAGGTACTTACGATATATTTATCTCAATTATTCAACATTAATTACTAGTATGCGAATGTAATTATTGAATCGTTGAGTAGTTAGAATGTTAATCCAGATTTCAAATAAGTGTAACTTAGGTCCACTTGCAGGAAATTTTAAACCTAGTTTAAATCTCGATTTTGCCTTTTTTTGACAAAAGAGCCATAGCAAAAGTGTCAAAAAATTACAAAACCGAGTTTTAAATAGCGATTTACCTAGTTTAAAACTCGATTTGGGCAGTTCTTGACAATCTCACTATGGCTGAAATGACAAAAAATCACTAAATCTAGTTTTAAATCTCGATTTAGTAATTTTTTGACATTTTAGCCATAGTAAGGGCGTCTTGCAGGAAATTTAATTCGAATTTATTCGAATGTACTAGATATAGTACATTTTTACTATGGCAAAAATGTCAAAATATTACTAAATAGAGTTTTAAAGCTCGATTTAAATTTCCTGTAAGACGCCCTAAGTGTCAAAAAATTACTAAATCTAGTTTTAAATCTCGATTTAAATTTCCTGCAAGACGCCCTTAGAGTTACTTAAGGTAATCAAAATTATACCGCATTATTGGCATTAATCTTTTAATTAGAATGAATTAAATTAATTAGAATATGGTACAATGGCACGTAAACAAGTTAAGGTAAACATGTTAACAACCAAAATAAATAACTTGTCCAAGAGTCCAAGGTCCACTCGTTCTGGGCGATAACTCCGTCTTTTATAAAGTTTGTCATTTTAAACCGTATTATGACGTACTAAAATGTCCATTTATTAAGTGTTTACTTCTTTTTTCATCATTATTTTACCTTTTCTCATTAAAATCACAAATGAAATAATTTGACACATTTTTTTAATGACTGGGTTAATTACTCACTGAGCCACTTGCAGGAAATTTTAAACCTGGTTTAAATCTCTATTTTGTAATTTTTTGACAATTTCACTATGGCTTAAGTGTCAAAAAATCGCTAAATCGAGATTTCATTAATTGAGTAATTTTTTGACACTTCTTATATGGCTGAAATGTCATAAAAATACAAAATTGAGTTTAAGGCTAGGTTTAAAATTTCCTGCAAGTTTAAAAGTAGATTTAGTCATTGTTTGACATTTCAGCCATATAAGAACTGTCAAAAAATTAATAAATCTAGTTTTAAATCTCGATTTAAATTTCCTGCAAGACGCCATTAGCCTTGTTCTTCTTTGGTGTATCTTTTAGGACTTGATTTGATTGCTATTAGTGTATCAATTCATATCAGAATTTAAACGTCCACCAGTCTACTTCGAGAATACACGCAAAGTGATGAATCAATTTCAATAGATAGGGTAACATTCTACTAACTGACTTAGGTGAATTAGTATTAGGTTTATTTTCACTAGCTCTCGATGTTCAGACACTTTCTCGTATTCCTTAATCACAGGAGATGTGTTAGATGTACAATTATTTTTATCATAAGTCTGTTTAGTTGCCGCATTTTACGATCCTGTGTATACACAATATCGAGAATTTGCAAAACAGACACACATGGCAAACATCCCGAAAATTTTACTACACTACAAAAACAAAATGCACAATTCTATCACTTGCCATTCTATGATATAAAGCCGTGTCTGAACAAGACTGTCAAGGTTAGTAGTGTTTAACTTAGCTGCTATTATTGTTTCTCGAGTTCATAAATTGAACTGGGGTTCAAACCAGTTATTCATGATTGAGGAGCTTAGTAGCATACTGGTTACGAGTGGTATTGAAATCAAAACCACTTTGAGCCAAAGATGTAATCTCATTTCCTTTCGTGTTTCCGAAGGCAAGCCGACATGCTTCAGGAACGGACTTTCGTTGGCCCGGGTTGTTATTCAAACTTTTTACAGCTATGGTCAAAAGATACTCATGTGTTCCTCAATGTAGAATGGTTTATTTTACAGTGGGATGCTTACATAAAGGCTAGTGATGTCCAATGTGATTTTAAAATGGAACTGTTAGCTTCAACACCTCATCATAATATATAAATCTTAAATCTTACTTCAACAAAGACAAAACCTTGAAGCGCTCAAAAACATATCACAATTACCACAGTTTTTATCAAGCTGTACTGTATGAATATAGTTAATGGAGTACTAAGAACACTTGTGCATAAAAGTGATAATGAAATGGTCAATGAACTCAGCCTACAACGAGTTGAGAAGCCATTTTGTCCTATTCTTCCACTTAAATAAACAGCGCTGATACCTAGTAACGACCGGCATTAGCATAACACTACTATCATCTTCCCATAAAACATTTTCTAATTGGTTTTGTTAAACTTGTTGTTTGTATGGGCAGGCTTAAATTCCTTGTAGTGAATGAGTAATTGCTTTGATTTTACGTTCGACAAGAGTGTAACACTGAATAAATTATTTTGTAAAGGCAGCAGATGTATTAATAGACCTATGTCACAAGCAGCGATACAAAAGTAATATTCAGAATGTAGTCTTCATTTATCATATACATATTTTCTCCCAACTACCACTAGATTAAATTTACACTAGATTAAAACTACTTATTAAATGAATAATAAACATTTTCAGTCCTGCCTTATCCTCTGTCGAAGCCTTTCAGCAACATTTGATTTGATTTCATAACTTTAGAAACTATCTTTCTTCCCTTGCATTGTGAGTAAAAAAATTGACTGATTTATACAGGTTGTGAGCCGAGCCGGTTGTTCTGTCAATGCCGAAGGCGAAAGTCAAGGCCACACAATACTGTGAACTAATGGATATTATGCATTATGTAACATAAAATCTTGTTACTAATATTGTTGTAATAAATACTGTTGATATGATAATATTGAGATGATTAACTAGAATACAATGGTAATGCTTCATACTACATTTTGTTCCGTGATAAACTCCAGAGATTACCATCTATCAATATTAACATTTCTAAATTCTGGTTATCCCTATCATCTCTGGTTTCTAAACGTCGTTTTGCTTATTTTTTATGAAGTAAATATTTTTTGACTTCTATTAATGAACCGTCTTTAAATTAAAACTTATAAAGTTAGATTTATTCAGTATGCAAATCAAATTAGTTACAAAATAATAACATGAAAATATAATTGATAGACAGTTAGCAGGTTTGGTCTTGTCAGACGGATAAATTAAAATACATATATGAATTACAAAACATCCCACGTTTTTGAAAAGCAAAATAACCAACAAACAACCATGTGGGGCTGAATAAAAACTTGGTAAAAAGTTTGAGAAGCAAAAGCAACAAAAGGGGAATAGTTCAATAGAGTTACTAATAGTTCAAATGAGTAATGGCCTAAACAAGTTGCCTACGAACCGACTAATACCTACGTAATTTTAGCTGCCAACCCGATAGAATTAATTCATACTTGACAAACTATGACTTAACAAATGGTTGGGAGACCTTGACATGCACCCTTTATTGGACCTAAGTGGGGGCTCCAAGAAAGGGTTCCTGGCCTATTGAATAGCCCAGTATCCGAGTACTGCGTAGATAGGTAAACAACCGAACACCTTTTGTGTTGATTTCGTGTTCAAGTCATCTTAAGGTCGCAGCAGACATATCAACTCGCAAAGGGATCGTTACCGTATGGTCTCGCCGTCAACTGGGCGTTAGTCTAACGAGTCAGTCTCCGAGTCGAGTAGAGAACGGGTAGGTGACGCGCGCCGCGCTTACGGTTCGCCGGCCGCTGCTTGATGGCTAGGCGAAATGCTGCGCGGGTTATTTAGTATTCGAACCGCCCACGCCGCAGCGCGTGGCGTGAACTAAGAAAAGTAGTCGTAAGATAGCTTAGAATGAGACGTAAGCGTGGGAACACCAAGTCACCACTCACCCTACCACGGTTCGTGAGCTTGTCCCGAGGCGAGGCGATTACGTTACGATTTCGAGTAGGGCGTCTGCAGTAAGGAGTTTCATAAAAATAATACTGAACTTCTAGAGTTGGTACGTTCCGTTTACGACATGATAAGTGTGCTATGATCTTTAGGAGGAATCGGAAGGGACACCCTACAGTACCCTACATTAATTTTAAAATTCCTCAAGCCTTTTCTGTTAAATCACTGTCCATCGAGCCAAGCAGTCAACCTGGTCAGCTTTAATAGTCGTTAGGAATCTGAATACGTCCCATTATGTTATGGTCACTGCTGGGCCCAGGGTAACCGTAACGAATTGTTGGACTGAAACAGTTGCAGCCAAGTAGGTAGCGTAGTTTCCAAAGCACGAAGCAACTAGAGATCACAATTGTTTAGGTTTTCATTTGTTTACCCATCCAAAGACTAACCATGACAAAAGTTCCTTTGATTTGAATAGCAAAACCAATGCAAGCTGTATTAGTTTCGCCGTGGCAGTATTACAATGGTTAATACTATAAGTTTTATTACTTAAGACAAGCAAGCTCTTGGCCTTCATCACACCTGATGGCAAGACGATAAGGCCGAAGTGGAAACGAGCTTTGCCTGGATTACTCATCAACTGAAGAATTGGCTACCTTACCTTAAATTGCTGGAACGCTTATTAAAACTTATTAAAACCTACTAACATTTTTATTACAAGTATAACGATATTTGTATTGAAACCAAGCGTGTGAAACTTTTATCGTATACTGTGACATCACAGTCGTAATTTTGAGACGGGGGATCCAAACTGATTGAAAGGTGTCGATGCGCCGATATCTCCACCAATTATCACACCTTTTTTAGTTTTTGTAGCCATTCGGACGCGCGCAGACTGCATTTTCGGAGTTCTTAACACACGCACGCACACATACTCTTCTTTTTCATGCCCTGTTCCCAATTATATTTGGGGTTGGCGCAACATGTCTTCCTCTTCCACTCTCCTCTATTACTCGTCAAGTCAACACTCACGCCCATCCTCATCACATCATCAGTCACACAATCCATCCATCTTTTCTTTGGTCTTCCTCTCCCCACACGCCCATCCACTTTCAAGTCCATAACTTTCCTGGTGACATGATCATTCTCCCTTCTCATTACATGTCCATACCAAGAAAGTCGTTTTTCTCTCAGTTTGTCAGCAATCGGGGCAACTTTCAGACTTCCCCTAAATATTCATTCCTCACTCTATCCATTCTCGTCACACCACACATTCGCATTTCAGCTACATGCAATCTTTGTTCATCCATCCGCTTTACAGGCCAACATTCCGATCCTTACGTGATGACAGGTCTTATTAAAGATTTATAAATTTTCCCCTTCAGTCTTAGGAAAATACGGGGGTCACACACACGCACACACGCACCTACATACATTTGCGTTATATGAGTTAATGTATATCTGTGAGAGCGTCAGACTTATGCGGGTTGCAGACCATGAGCTAAGCTAAGTTAGATTAGCCTACCTCGCATAGCTGACGAAGTTCTCCATATAGCTCGCGTAGCTTGCAATCTGCACACAAGTATTAAAAACTGCGACAGCTATACGAGCTAAGCTAAACTTAGCTTAGCTTTTCGTCTGCAACCAGCATTAAGCTAAACGGTGATAGCTAGCCTAGCCAGTCAAGCTTATTCTACCACCATTCAAAATTTATTGTAATGTATCTTAATGCCAAAGACCTTACGAATGAACTAATAATAAAAATAAACCTTCAACTTCCTACTACGGTAATCACGGTGATTATAAATATCTATGGTGATTTATAAGATACGAGTATTTCATAACTAGCTACTCTGGCTTTTAGCAATCGATATCCAGTGATCGATGACTAATTAATTAACAAAGGTATTTTTAACTTTGTATCGTGTTTAGATTTTTGATTACATGACTGAAGTCACGTATTTTTATCAACTTTGTAATACAAAGCCAATGTTCTATAAAATAGATTGTTTGTCTTTAGAAAGAAAACAAATTTAATGTTATTATGGCCCAGTAAGCTCTGTTTTATTTTTGTACTATGTTTTTTTACTCGTAGTATAGTTGTTTTATCATAGCGAGTAGCTTCGCTCTTAATGCCTTAAGATAGTCTAAAGTGGAATAAATTAGTCAACTTCCAATATCTATAACTAGTTTATATGTAGTTCACTGTCGCCCTTTGTTAATCTAAGTTCATCAGATAAAATTCAGAGTCCCTCGCTACTGCAAGTAGACCTAACGATCTCCACAAGGTCAATCCGCAAGGACTTGCTTAGTTATTACCTAAAAATATCCTAGTTTCAATCGTGGGCTGTACTTTATTTTATGCAAAAGAATATAATTTATAATTACAGTTAATTGCAACAGTTACGAAACAAATAACCTGTTAAGAATAACAATAGCCGATAGTAGGCTATATACGTTGTCGTAATTATTCTATAAAATACATGCTGTATGCAATTGAAGTTTTTTCATATAATTATTGACGCGTAATGCTGAGGCAAGGTACATTGCGGCTATTGTTAAAGGCGCGGAAGCATTAATACGATAATTTAATTATAACTTCCGACCGATAGTTTAGTCCTGATTTTCTTTGATTTGCAGTTTCAGTATTATATTGCTTGCAGAAAAAGGAAAGGTTCTCGAATGTTTGATCAAATCAAATATTTTTTTATAATACGAGTATAAGTATATTATAAGTACATTCATGAACTTTTTGGGTGACCAAAATTCGAATATTTTGCTAACCGTTTAATAACACCTTTATCATAAATGACCTCTGGTTACCTTATCGTAGAACACACTACGTAAGGTAAACACGGGTTTTACCGCGGTAGTAAAAAATCTGCAGGTATTAATAAATAAGGTATTATAATTATGCCGTTTTATGCAATTCGAAAATTTAAACTTTTATAAAAGATTGATTGATAACCGTTTCATAAAAGTAAACTTTTTAATTTTAAAAAATGCCTGTAGTTCCATAAAATTGCAATAATATTAGGTCCTCACCTATGAAATTGGTGTTTTGTATGGAGATTTTGGGGATTTTTGCATTTTACATACTAACATTTTATCAGTTTTCTTCACAACGACGAATCCAGAGATAATAATATTTGGCATGTATCATTAGACAAGCTTTAGCAATATGTGTGTGAACACGCTTGATAAAAATTATTCATCGTGTTTATGTTAATGCAAATCAAATGATGTATTCGGGAGGCAGTTAAAAATAATTGTCTCTGTGTCTAATTTTAACACAATTAAACTTACAAAAAATTATCAAATTAAATAATACGTGCTCAAATATAATATTTTTAGAAGAGGCAATTATTATATAAGAATGTTCTGAAACTTAATAGTTACGGACAAATTGCTAAGACAGAATAAAAACACAAATTTTATAGGTAAGGACCCAATATTAATACCTTATTTTAACCGCCTCTCTGGTCTAGTGGTTAACACCATCGGGTGTTGATCGGGAAGTCCGGGTTTGATTCCCCATGGGGGCAGAGGTTTTTTGCTCGGTTTAGTTGGTGGCAGGGCTTCTGAGCCCGTCTGGCTAGCTACCACCGTTTTACCTAAATTTGTCGCCATAATGACAATGTTATAAGCAATTGTTGTGTTCCGGCAAACGAGGTAAGATAGCCAGTCTCAGTTGTTGAGGATTTAGAGGTAAAGCTCGCCTCCATCATCGGCCTTATTGTCACTTACCATCAGGTGAGATAAAGGCCAAGAGCTTACCTGTCATATGTAAAAACAAAACCTGCGCGGTAATACCTGCGTTTACCTTAATAGTAATAATACAAAGTAGGCGCTCTAGATTTAAGTGTGTGACGGGGCGAAGCCGGGGATAAATGAAAATGCAGGTGTCGTCACTTATTGCGGTTGTATTATAAAGGATTAAAGGCACAACTGAAACAATTATATAAAAAAGGTAAATTTCACTGAACACAAAAACAATTTCACACTAAACACTAAAATATATTATGAAAGGTAGGGCTACTTACAATAGTGCCTTAAAGAGACTTATTGACTGTGTTATATAGCAGGAACTGGTGATACAGAATTATGTTAGTTGTTGTAACTTTTTAGGATAAGCTTTTTATAACTGATCAGCACTTTATAAATATATTAAAATTATTGTTATCGGTGAATCAACCGCTCTACACGCTGACTCTGGTAAGAATGAACTTCGAAAACAAAACAAATAAAAAAAGATAGACAGTAAATTTAAAAAATGGAAACCAAGAGAAAAATGGCCATAGATGTGCGCAATGATAGCAACGAGTCGCTAATACAGCTATAGCGCCTCGTTACAACTGGTACCCAAATAACACTATCTTTTAAAGCATCTCTCAAGTCCTAACATAGATATTTGAAAAAGATAAAGACTGTTGGGTGAAAAATGTTAGCTGATAAGTTAAGCGATGCTAGGTCCAGAATACTTGTAACTCTTACTACAACTGACAGTTGTCCAAAACACGTAGACGCGTGCGCATTGTGGCACTCTTCATATATGTTTGGGTACATCTTTATACCTTTCTTAAATGGTTCAAAGAATTTGGAGTTTTAATTAGCACTTGCTGTTAGGGCGGAAAGTTCTCGAATGGCGACCACGTGTTGAGAAACGCAACAGTGGTAAGCACCTCAAGGTAGATCAATGATTTGGTACAGATATGGATGTTACTGCTTACGGGCAGCGCAAGACTGTTGTGCTTGAAAGGGACTAATGGCCCGGCCACGAGTCGAGTGGCCGGCGGAGCGGCTGGCAAATGAAATGAAATGAAATCAGTCATTCTGCAATTTGATTTACATGAAATACTTTAGCACGTCAATATGTCTTCGGAGCAAGGAAGGAAATACAAATTCGCTGCACTCCGAAAGACGCCTGTCCTCGTGGCCGTTCCAAACGAAGAAGATCGATACATCTTAGTTCTCGGACTGCACAGATAAATCTCTTTTAGAAAAAAATTTAAGAATTTATTTTTAAGAATCAAACATTTTAGTCGGAGCATATGAATTTGTGTAATGAATGTTCAATTTATGTCAAATGTGCAACTATTGTGATTGTTAGCTAATTTTGTTTATATTTTTATTTAGTTTTTTATTTGTTTTTCTATGGCATCCACGGAAGACCAGCGTCGCGGCTAATGCCTCGACACGTGCTGAGTGGTGACCAATTTGGCAATTAGGCATATGTAAATTGAAATTTATTTTGTAATAATATGTATATTTTTTTTCTAATTGCCAAATAAACATTTTTCTTTCTTTCTTTTTCTTTCTTTCTTTCTTTAGTGGTATGTGACATCTCCTGCTGTGAGAATGTTGATATGAATTACAGAGTGGTTATGTATTTGCTATAGTGGCCGACAACGGCTATACGAGGCTTACCCCCTAGCGTGGGACCAACGATAAAATGCTACTCTGTTTATCTATAAGCATCTTCGTGTGTTCGCCCCATTCGACTTCGGCACTTGTACCGTGAAATTTGAGTCGTGATAATCGCGGTACATTAATTAACCCGCCTGATTACTGATCCGTAGGAGGATTATTGTGATCTGCATGAACTGAAAATGTGGCCTTGTTCCCTTTGTCTGAAACCAGGGCACTTCGCAAGGTCCGCGGAGCGTCACGCAGACCGCTTGTGGACATAGATAATCTATTGTTTATAATTATCATCTTAAGGTCGACCGTTATTGCATAAACAGCGTAATCCGTTGAATAATTTCAATGTCAAGTACAATAATCACGGCCCGCTGTGGGTGCGAGCAGGTCACGTTAGGGTGGCTGCGGACTTTCGACTGCGTTTCTCCCAGTTTTCGTAGTCGCTTTTGTGTCGATATTGAAAGTAAAGTACTGTTCTGGGTGTCCAACAATTTGTGATCATAGGCTGCCCTTAGTAGCATGAGCATCGCGATATGATAATTATCACGTTTTTATTGTCAGATTCCATAGCATTCTGACAGTTGTGTGTGATTAAAGCCCGATATGAACCATAATGCGGTGTTCGTGCTAAGAGGGCTGGGTGACCATTTTGTGGTATCTAGTTTCGGGATACGCCTTAACCTTTTGATGGGATCCTAACTGGTGGCCGCAGATGACCTCCCCAGCTTCGGTTTGAAAAGAATTGGAAAACTTTAAAAGTTATAACAACGGAACTACACGCGACGTTACAATATGTAGCATATAAATACTACTTACTGCTCGACGTGTCACGAGCTGACTGGCGCGCGGCGTCGTCTGTTCGGGCGGGCCCGTGAATCTTCTTCTAACCACATATTAATATCACAGTCACTTCGGCATACCGCACTAACAGGAGCTGGGTTGGTTTGTAAAGGTACAGTCCGCGTACACTTGTAAAACTTTGGTAGTCCTCAAGCCAGTAGGAGCGGCACTACTGTAGAATTTCTCTCCGGTAGGCATGCTACTAGGGCATGCAATTACCGGAATGTTTCGATATAACCGATAGTTGTCGGTTTTCCGCTTTCGTTGAAGTCTCAATTAGAAGCTGTCTGAAGCGCATAAAAAGCAGTATTGGTTTACAGATGAATTATCAGTATTGGTTACAGATAGACAAGTATCTAATTTGAACTGTATATGGATCCAACTCAGCCCAGAGATTTCTGGAAATCGGACCTACCAAGTTGGAATACTGGTTGTATCTTCTGACATTCACACCTATCATAATACTGTTTGTATTCAGAATAAAGAAAGAAAAAAAAACATTTATTCCGACACAGACACGAGACATTATACGGACATAAAGAATATATACATAGCTATATTACACACAAACAAAGAAAAATACAGGAATACATAGTAAATATCTATATGAAACTGTCTCACGGCTGTGCCAAAACAGGTAGCCAATACATTATGAACAAAAAAATAAACACTATACATTATACAATACAATATCTACACAAACATTTGCCCTCACTGGGGATCGAAACCAGAACCTTGAGGTCGATTTTGTTAGCGCCAAAACTGGTTTATCGTTTATCGGTATTTTTGTAGTTTTTTCGTAAATTATCGTTTTATGAAATGAAGCGTTAACCGATAAATTATTGATTATCGATTACCGGTTTGCCTGCCCTACATCCTACACGTCAAGCTGTTGATTATGGTAGTAGATCTACGTGACCACTGTGTTGGTGTTACGGAACATGCTCAGTGTTCCCCATGTAGAACGGCTTCTAATCCCTTCTTCTAAACTAGAAATAAGTGAATTAAATAAGTGCAAAAAGCCAATTACCAAAATAGATATAAATAATAAATTATGTTATAAACCTTCAATATAAAATTAGTTCTAAAGGCTCAAACATTTATTACAACAAGGTTGAATGTTTTCCTTACACAAAATTTTCGTTCGTGCGTAAATAGCTTATAATGCCATAACCCGATCCATAGACCTTAGTGCCCTAAGCGAGTTAATTTCGCAACACGAAGCGCTCTGCCGTGAGATGACTTATCTGAGTAAACTCGAGTACCTACATTGGATTTTTTTTAAATAAATACAATATCTCTACCTATATATATATATATATATATATATATATATATATATATATATATATATATAACTCAAAGGTGACTGACTGACATAGTGATCTATCATCGCACAGCCCAAAGCAGTGGACGGATTGGGCTGAAATTTGGCATGCAGTTAGATGTTATGACGTAGGCATCCGCTAAGAAATTATTTTGATTAATTCTACCCCCATGGGCATAAAATAGGGGACGAAAGTTATCTAATTAATAATAATACTTCTTAACGCGAGCGAAGCCGCGGGCAAAAGCTAGTATTTATAAAGAAGAATTGAGCTGAAGAACATCAAAATTAAGCGATATCAGATACATACACAAAGCAGTACTAATAATAGATAGTGTCCTGTCCTCAGCCTATATACGTCCCACTGCTGGGCACAAAATATCAAGCATAAAAATTTTAGCAATAACATATGTTTACTCGTAGTATAGTCTAGTAACTTCGGTAATACTAAAAAGCTAAGAAAAGTCGGTTATCACTGCGTAGAATTTGTGTACTAGTTTTTGAAATATTCGATTTAAATTGGTGACATTTATGCCCACTTGCAGGAAATTTTAAACCAAGATTAAATCACGATTTTGTCCATTTTTGACATGAGAGCCATAGTAAAATTGGCAAAAAATGACTAAATCGAGTTTTAAATCTCGATTTAAATTTCCCTTTAGGAAATTTTAAACTCGATTTTGTCAGTTTTAACAATTTTACTATGCCTGATATGTCAAAAAATCACTAAATCTAGTTTTAAATCTTGATGTAAACTTCCTGCAAGTGGGCCTTAAAATTGAAATTCTTTAAATTGCAATAAGTATTTGCGTAATCAATTTTCCTCTGAACTTACGAGGCACGCCCGATCATCACTTGTTTTACAAAATTTCACGGCCACCAAACAACACGAATTGGCCACGCAAATGAATCACTTGAACAACAATTTATATAATTATTAATTTCATTTAGTTTTAAATTATGTTTTCGCGTGACATTTAAAAAAAAAATTTTTTTTTTTAATTTTTCTTAAATTTTATTCGTGGTTGACAATTATAGGATACATTTAGATTTAGCTAGTTCACTACACATTTATGAAGTTCTAAAGTATTGTTGTACTGGTTGTAATCTGTTATTGTACAATAGGTAATAAATAAACGTAATTAAAATCAATCAACGGTAAATTATAAATAATACTTATACTATATGTTTTTTTATTATATTTAGTCTACATTAGACCGTTGTTGTATTGTCTTCAGCAATTACCGTCAACTCGTGAGAACATTCTAAAGACTCATGCATCTATTCTGTATTATGATGAGGACAAATTGATCTTAGATAAGGAATATATTATTATTGATCATTATCGTTATGTTATTAGAATTCAAATTAGCTTTGAATACTTCAAAGCCTCGATTCAAAACTTTTCCGTCATATTTTTAACCGCCTGAATCTGGGTGTTCATCCTGAAGTCCCCGCCTGACTAGCTCACACCGTTTTAACTAAGCTCACTGCCATAATTACAATTTTATAAAGCAATGTTGTTTTCCGGCAACTACTGCTAAGATAGCCAGTTCCTTGTTGAGGAATAAATTTGAGGAGCTCGGTGGCGTAGTTAGTACGCTTTGGCTTTCGATCGAAAACAAAGCTACCTTCGCCATGGTCAGGCCGTGGATGGGTGACCAAAACTTTATGATCTCGAGCTCCGCCGTGCTTTGGAAGGCACGTAAAGCCGTTGGTCGCTATTGCGACCGTTTCTACCCACCAACCCGCATTGGGCCAGCGTTCCCGGGTTTGGGGATTTCTATTACGATAGCTTACACGCATTCGGAAAGTAGCAATTTTCGAAGCAGGCGTTGAAGAGGATAGTACTCGTAAGAAGTAAGACAAATTTTTTGGGGAGAAATCCCAGCGCTTTGTTGGAGATCCCGTCAGCGCCGGGCACTTTTCAGAGGTTTGAGACTCTTGATGATCATATGTACCTTATCATTGGAGAACGGGTCGGGATTTGGGAAGCGTCATTGTCAAGAGGGAGTGGGAGTCTAGCCCTGGGACCACCTTCTCCGCGGCTCTTACGTGCGCCTGGATTGCGGGCTGGGTGCTGGGAGAGCATTGGTACTCAATTCTGTCCGCGAGTCAATCGGCTTTCTATTCGTGAAGGCGAGAGTGCCATCGGGACGGTCTAGGGGAAGGAAGTGGGTGATAGAATCGGAGCTCTTGCTAGTTGATAATAGGCTTGGTGGGGCGCGCTGATATTAGCCTAATTTGGATTTGAAGAAAGGCGCTGTAGTCGATTAGCGACAGCCCAGTTTTCGGGAGTGGGGTGGGGACAAGAATTTTGTACTATTATGATGGATGCCAAACTCCCATACAATGGCATGAGGCAATGTTTTGTCTCGATCAGTAGGTGTTCCATCTCTATCTATCACTTTAATGAATGAGCCACATTTCGTAGTAAAGCTTTCTATTACAACTAATGACGTCCCACAATTTTTGTAGGACGTCATTAGTTGGACACACAAATTTCTCAGTGATTATTGACTCACTTGTGAAATGATAAGGTACATCCAGAATACCACTCACCTACACAACATAAAACAACGCACGTCATCACCAGTTTCATATTTTTTTATTTAAAATATTAAATTACAATTTTTTTTAACAATTTTCTGTCTAGGCGTCAAAATGGCTTAAATATGACACAGACAGAAACTATGTATAGAAAGAGAGGAAGAGGATATCCCACGGATAGCCTTCATTCATAAATAGTGATAGAATGAGAGGGAACACCTAACCTGATCGAGAAAAAAAATTGCCTCATGCTATTGTATGGGAGTTTGGCATCCATCATAATGTACAAAATTCTTGGGTGGGGAGCAGCCCTACGAAGGGCGGCCTTTTTTTGCCTTACGCAGGTCGTTGACAGCTCGCGGAAGGTTGCGCCTAGGCACAATAACCTCCCGCGCGCTGCCCTCGGCCTTTGTTTGCAAGAGGTGGATTAGGTTAGAAACTGTTTTGTCAATTCTCTTCGTGCTATCTACATAGTTGGCAGAGCAGACGTACGGTGAGTCTGGGTCGTCTTGAGCGGTCCATTGCGGCAGATTGAAAGCGTTTCCAATCGGAGGAGGAGGTTTGGGCTTAGGGGGCCTAATACTAGGGAGACCGGGCGGTGGTCTGAGCCTAGGTCATGTAGAGACTATAGAGTGAAATAGTAACGACTCGTTCTTAAGAATGGCGATGTCTAGTACATCAGGGGCGTGATTGTCGTTGCTCGGGTAGTGAGTAATGGCTTGGGGAGCAATGACTTCTAACTCCTAGGACATGATTTCGACAAGAAATCTACCGCTGTAGGCCTAGCACGGGCCGGAGATAAAATTACTCATTGCCTCTCGCTTCTTCGTTCGCGCGGAAGCGAGAGGCAATGACGATTTTTGTCTCTGGGGACTTTTTCTCTCCGGCCCGTGCTAGGCCTTCTGGTATTCGTCTGCCTGCACGTCCAATCGGTGTATTTGGCATTGAAATCACCGAACAGTATCTGAGAACAGATAACATACGTACCTACTTTGATAGATATGTTTATCATTATGTTCATAAAATATTTAACTAACTTCCGCGCTTTTTGCTTAGAGCAATGTTAATGAAAAATACTCGATGTTTAAGTTATAATGCGTTCAAAATTTTGCTTATAACAGATCTTGTTAGGTTAGGTTGATAGGCTATATTTGCGATTCCGTTGCAATAGACACCGGGACCAACGGCATAACGTGCCTTCCGAACCACGGAGGAACTCGAGATTACAAAGTTTTGGTCACCCATCCCGGTATTGACCATGGCGATGGTAATTGTGTTTTCAATACCGAATGACGTACAAGCCACTACGTGAACGAGCTTTCCCGGCACGGTAGTTTGGCATATAAAAAACTTGTTTAATTGTGTTAAGAATTTCAATTTCTATGGGAAACGTAGGTCCACCCCTAGCAAAAAGAAGTTGAAATCAAGTTTCCCATCGAAATTAACGTATTTTAATAATACAAAAAACAAACAAAAAGAAAAGTTTTTTACAATCTACAAAAATTACAAATGGAGCGGATTGGACGGATTTTTTAAACTATTTTGTCCAAAAATAATAGTTTAAAAAACAAAGAAAGCGTGGAGCGTTTATGTAATCTTTACTCTTTTTGAACAGAACGCTCCACGCTTTCTTTCATAATAAATAATAGTAATGTTTATGTTTGCCTGCGATCTAATGAAGATTTGGCAAATCTTGGGTCATCAAACTAAATGCCCGAATTATCTTGTAATTTTTAGTGCGTGCTAAAATCGTGTTTTTAAGTTTTTTTCAATTATTATTTTTATTTTATACTTTTTTCGTATTCCTGACAACCGTTTCATTTGTTGCCCATATCATAAGGGTGCATTTCAAATAGCCTGTCCGCCAACTTGGACGTCCGCCATATTGGATTTAAGTCCAGCGGTAGACTTCAATGGGCTGATGGATGGATGTAAAGTGATAAGACTGATGATTAATTATGTAGTAGAGTCAAATATACACGGTGAGTCGAAGGTAGATGAGAACCTTCGGGCTTCGTACACAACGAGAGATTGGAAGGTAGACTAGAGCAATTGTAAAAATCAAATTCATTTTAGGCAGTAGTTTTTGTGTGCAACAAAGTTTAAAGATGGAAGGAGAGGATAGAGTTGGGGATAGAGTTTTCTTTTAGTAGTATGTTAGTTATGTAACATCTCTCCTAGCTGCTGGAATTTTGATTGAATTACTTGCGTGGTTAAAAATCAAAATCAAAAGCATTTATTCAGTTTAGATGCGTCTTACGCATGCTTATGAATGTCATAAACATTTTAGAATATTTCGTGAAAAAGAAAAACTACGCCATCCGTTCACAAAACTACCAGGAGGCTTTGTTCTGAGAAGAACAGGAATGAAACTTAGAAGTTTCTACCCTCCCTTTACATAGCAACATTTAAAATTTGAGTAATATTCTGCAGTTTACCACATTTTTCACTACAAACATGTACGGAGATAGTCTAAAGTAATATCTAAAAAATAGTACAGATCTACATTACAATAGGAAATCATAATGAAAACTATTGACACGCATTTTTGTCTTCTCGGTAATTATTAACAGTATCACTACAGTTAGACATAAATTTTGATTTAATATATGTTTTAAATCTGTGCAAAGTATGTATTTTTAGTATTTTCTTTAGTGTAAGTAATGGGCCATGGGGGTGTGTAACATAGTAATACACCTCTGCCTACCCCTTTGGGATTAAATGCGTGATTATGTTTGTAAAATAAAAACTTCCGTCAGTAATGTACAGGAAGGTGTGACAATATTATCACCCTTCGGAACTAAAATACGAAATAACACATTAATCAAATGCCGATCAAATACACTACCTATTACAATATTATAATTTTTTTGTACCCAGCACGTAGGTATATCATTTTCATAATTATATTATAAACTTTGCGTTGTTTTCCGAGACAAGGTTGTAAGAATGGTCAGAAGTCACGTAGACCAGTCGACTGCATATTTAACTACATAACTTTATACAATAAACCGTATCAAAGTCATACTGGTACTTATCTACAAAGAAACTAGCTTTATTTGCGAGTTTCTCAATGACAACTTTTGGTCAAATGCTCGGTACCACAGGTGCTTAAGCATCTTGGAAATAGAACCGTATATTAAGTTAATTTGGTTTATTATTCTTTTTAAGATTTGCTAATAAAAGAAGACAAAAGGCTATCTTTAACACCGGCAATGTTAGTCGGTCTAGAAAGGAGACAGCTTTTTTGAACTCATAGCTTTTCCTAAAAATCGTAGCATTCCGAACGTTAGGATTGTCACAATTTAAAACAATCCTAATTGAATACAGGTCTCATCGAACAATCCTAAACGTTTTAAACACACACACACACACACACACATGCACACACACACGCACACAAACACACACACACACACACGCGCGCGCGCACACAGTGCATGTTTCATTGTTAAAAACTATTTTTTTTTTGTTTTTTTGTTACATTAAGACTGTTAATTTCTATGGGAAACGTGATTTCAACTTCTTTCTGCTAGGGGGGAAAGTTTTCACGTTTCGCATAGAAATTAAAATTCTTAACACAATTAAACAAGTTGAGTATTTTGCAATAAAAACTTAAAGTAGGGGTACTGAATTGGTTTAACATTACATCTAGTAGAGGGGAACAGCCAGCAGCAAATGCCACTTATCGATGACATATTCACACAATCACTTCACCTTATCCCCGAAGAGGTAGGCACAGGTGTTAATGTGCTACATTTACACCAATTACAGGATAACAGAAACATAGATAAATAGGTCATAAGACAGGTATATGGCCAAGTTCAAGTTAAAACTATTAGGGTGAGTTTAGTTAAAATTTAGATTCTAGACCAATAGCGTGAATGGAAACGCCAAAATGTGTGACGTCAGCATAACAAATAGTTAAGTTTTCAATGAAAATTCGAAGAAATATCATCAGCTGTGCCGCCAGCTGCCATTTTACTAATCCCAATGGTTAAATGGTCTATCATTATTTGAAAATTATACTATTGGACAAACTGTCATATTACGACATCATACGTTTTCGCCATTGATCCATATTTGACCCTTAGTTAAGTATATTGTAACCAACGTCTACTAAAGTAATGTTGGAAGGACCAAAATTCAGTTTACGCACAAACATAACATAGCACATTATCTTCACGCCTTTATCTTCGCAAAGATGTCAATATTCTCAATCTCCACGTGGGCTCAGTTGCCATGCACCGGGCAAGTGCTAGGCACTAGTTACTTATTGTACGCCTATTGTTTGCGATCTAGTCAGAATAACAAATGACTATATTATGCATGACTCGGTCATCGAGGGAATATCCCCTTCACAATATTAAGGACGAAGTCTTTCCGTCTCTATTCAAACGGAACAGTTTTTTTAAATGCTGTTTTGGAGTATTTTACCTTTGTGTGTCAAGAAGTCAAAGTACCTATTGTAATAATACGCAAATATTAACAAAGTAAGGATACAAAGTCATTCAGTCGTATACATGACATTGTATGTAGTCTAGCCTTTAGTAGTAATATGTCTTCACTTGCATTGATGCAAGTATATTACATTTCAAAGCATCCTGGAAGACTTTGGCGCTAAATGATCGATGGTAGACACATACATACATATAATCACGCCTATTATATCCAAAGGGTTAGTCAGAGCCTAGGCAAAAGCACCGCAAAAGCAGTCCATTGCCATAGTCCGCGCTTCACCAAGCAGTGACTGCACTCAGCGTGAGAAGTTGTGAGCTCGTTGCCACTTTATGCTGTTGGATGGTTGTGCAGTTCTAAGCCCCTTAGTCGCCTTTTACGACACCCAAGGGAAGAGACGGGTTGGTTGAATTCTTTTAATGAGCCGCTACCACACGAAGCAATAACACACGTGTATAAAGTCCGATTCGAATTTTCTATTAGTTTTGTGTACTAAAGTAATTCCATGCTATGCATTTCTTAGTTAATCTCTACTCCTTCGAACCGAAGAAGTGAAGGTCGTCATTTTTTTCCTGGAACTTTCGAGCGATCACGTAACCAATTGCTGATTGCTATTGTTAAGTTCTAATAGAACAAGGCTACTGACATTGAGTCACCCATCGTTATCAAACAATCATCTAATGACTAGACCAAAATTGTTAGTTTTTTAAAGAAAATTAGGATCAGCAAGAAACAATCGACGCCGAAAATCATTCTTGAGATTAGTTGTACAAGCAATGGTTCACTGAATCAATTAAGTTATTGCGCAAATGGTTTTTACGTGAGTAGACTTTGACCTATTATTTTTAGTCTTACACGCAATATATTCGTAGCTCAATGCAATCTATTGCACTATAAGGAACATGGAGTTGGCTATGCTTGGAGTGGCTCTGTGTGTCACGTGGTGGACTCCAGGGATAAATAAAAGGAATTCTTGTCACTTATTTGATAGAAACTTATTAAAACTTGAACTATTTATATCGTTACTGTTAATTACTCGTTTTATAATCACTTATTACTGTTATTATAATTTTAATATAATAATTGACGTCGAGTCAACCGCTCAAGACGCTGAATCTGATAAAATTCGAGAACAAAACCTTAAAAAAAAGAGAGACAGGCGGTTAGTTTTAATACAGAAACAAAGAGAAAGTGGCCAGAGAAGAACGCAATAACAGCAAAGAGTCGCTAATACTGATATAGCGCCTCGTTACATGTATAATCGAATCAGGATTGAGGAGATGCACAAGAACAGTGAGACCACATAGCTTTAATAATATTTGATACCCATGGGAGTTGTATCTGCATCTCTTTTGTGACAGTGTATGACGTACATAATTGAAATAGAAAATGGATACCATGATTTAAGGAATTACTGGGGTTATGGGGATTTTAGGAAATATAAAATCTCACTTTATTTATTTTCAAATCGACGTCTGTCAACAACCAGAAATAATAGACACGGAGGAGGTAGGACGAGGTCCGTTACAGGGTAATTATTATCTGTATCGAGACCTGTTAGATTAATGAATGAATTTCAGTCATAAATCTGCTTCGGTCGACAATATCACTGCCCAGCCTTATAAAGCCTATAGTTTTAATTTCTTTATGTTCTTGTATTTTTTTACCATTCATCCATCTTTAAAATACTGTTGCCATAGTAAACAACAAAATTAAATATAGACTGAAATATACCCACTGCAGTCGTGATACACGAGTCATGATTGTTCAGATTTCAATATTTCTGTTTTAATTTAATGGTTATTTATTCATTGTAAATTAATTACTGAATGTGTTATTCTTTCAAAAACACTTTTTTGTAGTTTATTTCCGTGATTCTGAAGAGCTCAGTGGCGTAGTGGTTAGTACGCTTTGGCTTTGGATTGAAAACAAAGCTACCTTCGCCATGGTCAGGCCGTGGATGGGTGACCAAAACTTTGTGATCTCGAACTCTACCTACACATAAAACATAAACATATCATCACGCCTTTTTCGCCAAATATGTTAAGTCCCCATGTAACAGGTGGAGAGCCTGTTGCCATGCACCGGGCACAATGTAACCGGTGCATGGCTATATTCACAGTGAACTGTACATAAGTTTTATTCAAACTCAGTGGTGCAGGCGGTGGGATCGAACCCGCGATTCTCGCGGCCTCTCGAACGTGTAGTGCCCCGTCCATACCAACTCGGCTACCGCTGCCTTTCCCACATAATGGGGGGGGGGGGAGAAAGGGGACGAAGAACAAGAAGAAAAACGTGATAAATCATATCGCGCTATTCATGCTATTTCGTCCTCAGCCTATTTACGTTCCACTGCTGGGACAGGCCTTCCTCATGGAGAAACACATGAGGAGTATGGGCCGTAACACCACTGGCCCAATGCGAGTTGGTGTGTAGAAATGGTCACAAATGCGACCGGGACCAACGGCATAACGTGTCTTCCGAAATACGGCGGAACTCGAGATCACAAAGTTTTCGTCACCCATCCACGGCCTGACCATGGCAAAGGAAGCTTTGGTTTCGAAGTCAAATCGAAGCCAAAGCCAACTGACCACTACGCCACCGAGCTCCTCATGCTATTTAGGTTGGTGGTAATTTTACCACCATGTGCTGTACTTTCGAGTGGACAGAACTAATCATTATGCGGCATGTTCTACTTGAGAATATCGGAAATCCTGATAATAAACGGTAGGTATAATTTATTATTATCTCAAATCAAACTTCCTTCTTATCCGATGAAGGCCTGCAGATAACTTTACACGATAATTGAAATAAGTAGGTACATATTATTATTATAACCATTTTTGAACTATAAAGAAACATGTTAATGCTAAATAGTTAATTAGTACAATTTTTATTTCGTTTTTTACCGCTTAGATAACTTCCATACAACTGTACAAGCGGTATATAAAACTCAGATAAGATGCGACTTAGTGGGTTAACGTGCAGTTCGGCTTAACAGATATAAATTAAAATTGCGATGATTTAGTACTGTATCACCCTCAGATGGCTTAACTACAATTTGGGAACCTCCAGGGACCAATAGCTGTTTTGATAGCTCTAAATCATTTTGGACACAGTAAACCCGACTGGTGTAGATTAATCTGAATGCCCCGTCCAATTTAACCGCGGCAGAGGTCAAGACAGTCTGGCCTTGTCTACTGAAACCACGGATTTATGTACCCTTTTGTTCGATAATATATCTCGTTTACCTCAGTCTAGATTGGCGTTATTGGTGTTGACGAATTGTTTTTATAGGATATCGGACATTAGTTCGCCTGAAGGTATGTTGAAGCACCCACTAATTATCTAAACAAACTATGTAACATATTATATAACTTGTGTTTTATAACACGTCCACATTATGTAACCTTTTTATTCAACATTGCAACATAAAACAATACTGTACACATTATATATAACAAAGTTATTCATTGTATTTGTCAATCGTTTGTTCACGTGACTAAGTTATGTAACATTGTTGTAATATCAGTAATATGATTTATAATATTTAGTGTCCACATTATCTGTAACATGTTATATAGCAATGTTGTATAACGACACATTTCAGGATAAATGGCGGTATAATTTTTATTATATAGGTATCTTCAGGACTCCGATTCTGCTTATTTATACCTATGGCAATATAATAGCAATAATAGTACTTCGATGGTCATTTCTTAGTCGAAATCTAAAGAAAATTGATTGTTAGACCACAAAACGTCAAAAATTTTACTATTGATACATTATCTTCATTATATTGCTTTAGTTAAGCTAAAGAAATCTGATTATCAAGTGATTATCAGACAGAAATGTCAAAATTTTGACCATTGAGATCGTGTTACCATCCTATTCTGCTATTTGTTTGTACATTAGCAGACTCAGGGTCTTGGTCATGATAATTTTATGCTCTAAAACGAATTATAGTTGAAAAAAAATTACAAAAAGGAATGTTTAGACTATAACAGAACTCCTAACAGTATGGTGAATAATATCTAGTGAAATACGAGTATGATGCATGATGGTGTCTGAAATATTATTTTGATAACGGTTATTTTATTCTATACAAATAAGAGCCCCCGTCCGGGGTTTTTCCATAAGATAGAATGGGCTCCTGAAACAGTTGTTTATAAGGTTGGCATTTCGCGAGTGTTGCAAGCGTCCAAAGGCTACGGTAACCACTCACTTACCATCCAAGTGGGCCATATTGTTTGATCCCCGCTTTGCTTGTATAAAAACTGTAAATAGGTTATTTAAATTTCTGCTTAATGACCTTAATAAGTACTTTGTTAGTAATATTGAATAATTTATTGAAAGTTACACATTTTTTAACCTTTTTTTTCTATTTGTTTGTATGTATGTTTGTGCAGGAAGGCGAACCTAATAGCCGCCTGTATTATGTACAGTCCAGTGCTAATTATGTACTGCGATGACACAATTTTTCTGTGAGTGTAGGAGGATGTAGGAAGTTGAAGATCTCTGCGGAATTTGACACATATTTCGCTTCTCTTAAAACTTTATGCATATCCTTCAAATGCCCTGGTCTTCATCACGATGCAGTAAAAATGCATGAGTACTATAATAGTTTTGTCTGTGAAGCTGTTGCCACGTGCAACAGCGTCAAAAAACAAGGACGCTATGGCATTGCTGGCGTAAACTGTTAAACCAAAGATAATAAAAAAGTGGTCAGGACATTATTTTGCAACCAAGGTCCGTTGTAGCCGCTAGTTATAGCTCTCAAGTTCTGTATCACTATCGCTTTGTTAACTCGCCTCTCTCCGCTAGGGCTGGTACAAACGCTAAGTCATTAAAATTTTCTTCAAGAAAACAATAAACTAGTGGTGAATTTTATATACCTACTAGTGGCTTCGTGCGGTAAGAACCGTTCGGTACTCGTTCCTTTGAGAGTATCGGGAAAAAGTAGCCTATGTGTTTTCTAAAGCTGTACACTATCTTTGTACCAAAATCGGTGTAGTTTGGCGTGTGACCGGGGCATATAGAGTCAGACAGATAGATTTACTTACGCATTTATTAATATTACTAGTGGCTTTCCGCGGCTTCTCTCGCATGGTACCCGTTTCCTTTCTCATGCTCAAGACTATCTGTATACTAAAATATCGATTAAATTGGTTCAGTAGTTTTGACGTGAGCGAGACCGACAGACTTACTTTCGCATTTACATGTAGCAAGGATAAGGAGTAAGGATTCCTGTTTCTCCGCGAATGACGTCATAATATCTACTAATTCTGCTACATGATCCATATCTTTACCACGTCCTATCCCGCATTACCCGTACCCATGGGAATATCGGGGTAAAAAGTAAACTCGAGTTAGAGTATCTATGTACAAAATTTCGATTAAACCGGTTGAGTAGTTTTGACGTGAAAGCGTGACCGACAGACAGATAGACAGACAGACATTGTTACTTTCGCATTTATAAAATTAGTATGGATAATATTGGGCTGCAGACTTCACAAGAGTTTTCACAATATCGCCTATGCGCTGCCGCATCCTTCGCTAGACCGTAAAGAAATAGTCGGTGGAAATCGATGAAATTAATTTTATGTAACTGTCACATAATATAGGTTATTAAAACACGAGCGTGGCTTAAAAAACGAACCTTGGCGAGTTTTTTAATAGTATCACGCGAGTGTTTTAATACCGAGTTATGTGCAGTTACATACACTTCTTTACCACTCATTATTCAAAGAAATAAAACAAAACAATTAATAAATTTTATTATTACAGGCTGTCTGGAAAACATTTGCCATAGTTTTGTGCGTTATTAAGAAAATTGAGTTTTTTTTTGTTTTTTTTTATTTATTCTTCTTTAAAACAATTACAATACTTCGTTACACAAGTGTTGCATAAAATGGGTCCAACCTGTTACAAAATGGTCATTATGTTACAGTTCCCATTTTAAAATTTTTGTTTTTTATCATAAAAAGTATGTCATTGTGAGTTCGAGTCTATGTTCATAATTCGAACTTTATAACAGGAGTGTAGATAAAAAATATGTTTAATGCAGTCGGTTAAAAAGGGAAAGGTACGATAAATTCTTGCACTGCTGGCATACAAAGATGAAGTATATATAAAATAAAAGATCATACAGATGTAATTGAATGATATTTGTAACAAAAACTAATTATTTAGATGCTTTGGATCTATTGCTGATAGATAAGTGTGGTTTTAAAGCTACGCAGGGAGCCACTAACATCATCACCACGCACGCTTATACGACAAAATGCACGCAGATTGAAAAACAGCGTATCTGTGCAACGTCAAGGAAATACAAAACCTGCGAACATACCAAACCAGAAAACAATATTAATTACTTAATACCTTTAATTACCTCACGCTAGAATTACTCCTGACTGGATTCAATCCCGTCTCATAAAAAGCTCTTCAATCATACAGCTCCTCGGTTAAGTGGCTTTCCGATTATTTGACGTCGATAAAATGAATTTAGCTAAATCTAATTGGCTTCGCGATCCGAATACCCAATATCTTCCTATACGAGTCCCTCTATATTACACAGACGCTTACAAAAATAATATTAATGTATCCATACATACAAGTTTTACTAATAAAGTTATTATTACTCTTTTATAATAACTAATGTCATTGTTATATACCATATACTTACTCGACTTATAATTCAATGCTATTAAAAATAACAATGGTTGCCAAGTAACCAATCTAACGGTGGTTTCATAGGTGGGCTGGCCACGCGCGCGCGCTTTCAATGACAAGAGATAGAGATACCTAACATCAAAATGTATGGAAATCTCGCCGGGGCGCTGTTAGCCAGCGCTGGCGGCCTGGCCACCTATAAAACGTCCCTAAGATTAGTCAACGAAGTTCTATGGACGGATTTCTATCTGTTGATAGATGAAACACAATGTAATGTTTATGAAGTCTCATAATTTATCTCAACATACATACAATCACGCCTTTGCAATCACACAATGTACCCTATTTAATGGCAAATAAAGAATTTGTATTTGTATTTGTGATCCCCGAAGGTGTAGGCAGAGTCCAAGGAGCACTGAGGTCAACAGGTTCACATTTAGCCTTAGGAAAATTTTTGGGTTTGGTCAGATGCAAAATCGTGAAAGAGTAGTAACAAGTGGCTAGCTCATCGCCTACACAATCACAGACCCAGTACCCAAACGCCCTTAGTCGCCTTTTACGACGTGCTGGGCAAAAAAAGCAGTTGGTACATTCTTTTTGTGTCCTTTTTTTTTTTGACGCTGTGGAAATGCTTTACGCAGAAACGCCCATCGGGGGAATGGGCGAATACTGTGAGACTCTCCCCCTGGGACGAAACCAGGGGGCATACTCACTAAAACCACAGCGACTCTCCTATCCGCGGAGTGGAGAGGAGACCGGGACCCAAGGTTTACCCAGTCAGCCTCCCCGGCGGAGCCCCCCTAGGTGGGGGGCGCGGCATCACCTCTCCCGGCGCTGGGAGGGGGCGCGACGATAGCCAAGAGAGTTGAGCCATCGCCGCCCGGCAGTGGAGGCGCCGTGTGCAATGCCGATGACGAAGCCCCCGCTCCGTCAGCCGGCCGGCTGCCTCATTCTTTTTGTGTCCTGGACCAACACGGGATATCTTAATATAACTGTAAATATTATATTACGCTTTTTTTTTAATGACTTTTAGTAGAAGGAAATAAAGAGTGTCACCTTTAAATGTATTTACATGTTTGTATACTCTACTGTACCACGAAATACTCGTAGTTGTTTTTAATCTATTTAATTATGTTTTCTTAATCAACCACTTGTTTTTTTTCCTGTCTTGGACAACCATAATATTTGTATGCTAGTAATGGTTTATTTATTTGTTTCTTTAATTAGTTACTTAATATGTCGCAAGTGTAGGTACTTTTAAATAATTTATGCTCAATGTTGGTACTTATAAAATATACTAGCTGTGCCCGCGATGTCGGTCGCGTGGCTATTGATATCACGCAGATAAAAGTTTACAAAACGTTTTTGTGTGTATATTAACACTGCATTCTTTTGTACAAAGTGCTCAACATTACATTCCAACCTCTTATAAGCAAAATGTTGATTGTTAATAGTTGAACTAAAACCTCGAATTATTAAAGTAATGAAAATTTTTTGATTGCCAGTGTTGAGTGCTCTGTTGTCGTGTCATTATTTTATAATGCCGATAAATTTAAAAATTCGAAATGAAATTACATTTTGACGGAATATGTCACATAATACTCGGTCGAGCAGATATTGATAACCACGATACACCCGCGGGGAACCCGTTTCCATGGGAACATCGGGATAAAAAATAGGCCTATGTTCTTCCTCAAGACTATCTTTGTACTAAATATCTATTAAATTTCAACTCAATCGGTTCAGTAGTTTTGACGTGAAAGCAAGACAGACAGACAGAGTATCTTTTGCATTTATAATATTAGAATAGAATTATTTGGTATTTTTATGTGTTTTAAACTTGAATGAAATAATTTTATACTTAAACCTGCCTTCGAATTCAGTATAAATAAGTGATTGTTTTGATGTATAAATATAGGTACCTACATTTAGTATATAATTTATATGTAAATATTATAATATAATAAATAAACAGCCATGACTTGGCAGCTAATGGTCACATTCAGCGGCCATGCATAATCATTATATAAATGTACACAATATACTCTTAATGTATTATACAAGTTATGTAATATGTTAATGTGTCTTTTACGGTAACTGTCGAAGAACCTTGAACTATTTCTCTCACGCACTGGGACTGGTAACAACCATGTGCAAAATTGTGTACATGTTTGAATATTTTAGCAACCGTCTACATAAAACTAGCCAAATTACCCTTATGTTTCGGCAGAACCCGATTCGTTCCCGCGGTAGGGTTCCAATGGGTATGTCATTTAAAAATGGCTTAGTATTCCAATTAAATAGAAATGCTGCATTCATTTACTCCAATGAAAATTTTGTTTGAACGTGGCTAAACTAAAAAACCTGTAATTTAGTAAGTCAGGGAATATCAGTAAGGGATCGTTAGTTCTGGCTAATACTGTCACAATGACCATGGATTGGGTGGGATCTGTCAGACTGTTGGAATTTGGTTTGGAGTACAGAGTGGTTATGGATTTTCTATAGTGCGAGACTTACCCTTATTACGTGGGGCCAAAAAAATATTGGCAAACTGTGAGTATGAAATAGTTTTTTATTTTATTTTTTTGTTTGACCTAAACTGATGCCTCTGAAGGCTATTCAGCTATCACCGGATCACTTTCATGAAGGCGAAAACTTTGGTGGGTTCTCAAGCAATAGTGGCGAACTACCACTGGAGGATTTATCTCTTAAAGGGCCCCGCTTCCAGGGAGAGTCCCCAAGGCACTCGGGCTGGATTCGGGGATCGGAGGACGTCCTGAGGGTGCCTCTAACGACTCAGACCTCGGCTCAGGCGTGTCGTGGAGGAGTTGCGGAGGAGCGCACGGAACTACGCGAGTGTGACCCGGGTCTTCACACCCTTGTTCTACGAGTGATGTGAAATACTTTAAATAGTTTGAATATAGTTCAGATTCTTTAATAGGCTAGTTGACCCTTTTTTATTGGGCCCAAATGATTCATTACTGATACCCATCACCATAAAAAACAAATTAAATATTTTTCTGAAGCCTTTATCACAATAAATTATAAATTACGTTTTTGCTTAAATGTCAAAAATGCCTTCGGTCCTGATGTTCTAAGAATTATCTGTGCCGTAGCGTCACGATTACTGTAAACAATGCAAAACGCATGTGTGACATAGCCGACAGTTATGCTTGATTGGTTGCGACTGGCGTTTGACGGATTTTTTGGCGTTGGAACAAATTTCACGAACATGGTGCATAGCGTTTTTGGCATAGGTAAAAATAAAACATATTTAAATTGAATTTCTACAGCAATCCCTTATTTATATTTATCAAACTTGGTATATTTCGGACCCTTGTACTAAATACTATGTGAATGACACATTATTTTCATTGCTTTTGATATGAGTCAACTAGCTTATTAAATAAAAATTTCTAAATGTCGCCAGCCCTGACCGGTTGATTTATCCGCAACGAACAGCGCAGCTGTAGAAGCGGAACTCGGAAACCACGCAACTCGTGACGCATGGTGTACAGGTACTCCGCTCCAGTTGCGGTACTAAGCGCGCATTAACAATACGCGGATTATTAATGAAGGACTACAAATTTTTTTATTGCTGCTATGAGATTATGAATATTGAGGGAGGCACTTTGACTATGACGACCTCCGTGGTGGAGTGGTCTGTATGCCGGTCTCAAGGCGTCGCAATCTCGAGAGGTTCTGGGTTCGATCCCGGTGGGGGCAAATGTTTGGGTGATGAATTTTCAGGCATTTGTTCTCCAGTCTTGGATTTTCATGAACTCGAGATCATAATATTTTGTTCACCAATCCAAGGACTGACCTTGACCACATTGCTCCATATTTTATAGCAAATAAAGAATATTAATGTATTTGTATTAGAAAGTAGTCGTTTTTGCATTTTCCATAACACTTGCAGTCATTAGTTTTTTTTAGTCAGCTGGGACTGGAACCCCCAAGGAAAGCGTAAACGAGGCCGCCCTAAACAGACCTGGCGGCGGACGGTCATCGCGGAAGCGAAGAAAATTGGGAATGAAGCGCGAAGCTCAAGACCGACCGGGATGGCGACGCACTGTGGACGCCCGCTGCCCCATCTAGCGGACATAGGATCTTAAATCACACCTCTGTGTTAACACCTCTGCCTACCCCTTAATATGTTATGTTGTTGTTGTTATGTGTGAGTTTTTGATTATGAGTGAATTCGAGTCTCTCGGTCGCCATTGCGATCGTTACCCAACAATCCGCATCGGACCAGCGTGGTGGTGTTACGGCCCATTCTCCTCATGAGTTTCTCTATGAGGAAGACCGGCAGTAGGGCATAGGCTGGTTATGGGTTAGCAACATTATGATCACTAGGAATTGTAATTCACAAGTGTCAAGATGTAGGTACCCAGTGGGCAGCCTGTTGCTAATCGTAATGATTTTTTAACAGTATCTCTGTTTTATATGGATTAATTTCTGATTGGGGACATAAATATTAATAAATAAATGCAAATGTTAGAACGATATAATCCTCAGATGGTATACACATTTAAATATCAATGTGAATATTGTAAACCAGGCCCTTATAAAGTTTTATAACTCTTTGTTAAATTAATTACTGTTCTATTTTTCCGCATGTTCCACTATTGGAATGTTGATTGCTGCGTAAAGCTATAAAAATTAGATAATGATTACACTGAATTATAATCTCAGGCCTGTACAACGACGTGTTAAAAATAGCCATTGAAAATAAGATAAATTATTAGTAACAAAAATTTTGTCGACCCTAGGGAGCTAAAAATATTATTGAACAAACATGTAAGAGTGCCACACAATGGATACTTTTTGCTTTGATTATACTTTTCTATTATTGATATAAACGATATTTATATCAAAATATAAGTCACACTTATCCTCTAGTAGGTATTCAATTATTTTATTTGCCAATTATGTGTGTTATAATACCTAAGTTCAAAGGAACAATTGGCGAATACTTCCACAATGAACTGAGGGGTCAATGCTTAGTAAAATCTCATTGCACTCGTGTACATTTATTACCCTGAGTCACTCGACAACAAACTTAAAATAAATAACTTAGGCATTATAAATTTAATTATGCATTGTGTTTTGTCTCGTGCAGTGCTTGCTAAATAATAACTAGATCTTATGGCGGCTCCCCTAGAAAACGACCTTGCAGGTTTCGTATTTGCTGTAAATCCGCGCCATCTATAAATACACAACGGTACTACGACGTTTGACAAAGAGTAACGATTTTTATGAACAATTGACTTTTTCTTTTAAACATATTTTATTCAGAGACCGTGAAGACTATCAATGGTAAAAATCAAAGTTTAATATATATAATACAATGCGGATGACCAGATGAATACCAACTAATTCTTCTCTAAGGATGATGATTGATGAACATTTTGGTATCAACCAAAATGGCAATTTTTATCTCTGCAAGCAAAACTTACAATCGGACCATACATTTTTTGTTCATCATCCTTTGACGAAGATGTTTCGATATGGCATCTGAAGGCACATAGAAGACCAAGTAAGTCCTTACTAGTACTCAGCATTGGAAATCGTCAGAAATATCTAGCTTTCGGTTAACTTTTAATTTAGTGTGAACGTTTAAACATGACACAATTTAATTTAGAAATAACGACTTTTAGTAAAACTCTAATTTTCCACTTAAATTACTTCTAAAGGTCTATTATAAATCCGACTAGTTCTCACTAACTGAGTTATACATTTTTGTAATATCGCATTATGCTATTTATCGGGATTTTATCACGTTGAACTATCAAACTATTATGAAATCTGACAATGGGGCGTGATAAAAACATGTTAAATATCATACCGCGGTGCTTGTACTTTTTAGGCAGGATATAAAAAACCTGGTCTTAGGGCGTTAGAAATTGCTTTTTTTATTGCAATATCAAGAATACTTTAAAAAAAAAATTCCATACAACGAAAATGAAATGAATAATGCTGAACTAGTGGCTTCCCGCGGTTACGCCCGCGCGGTGCCCGTTCTCATTGGAATATCGGGATAAAAAGTAACCTGTGTCCTTTCTCAGGCTCTAGACTATCTGTGCACCAAACGATTAAATTGCTTCAGTAGTTTTGACGTGAAAGCAAGACAGACAGATAGACAGACAGAGTTACTTTCGCATTAATAATATATAATATATTATTATGGAAGTATGTATTTTATTATGATTAGATTGGATTAGGCAGCAAAATACCTGACAGTTGACATTTCAAAATTAAATTGACGGATAAAATTACTGTCGGCATTAAAATAAATTAGTTCCACGAGTATTATCACAATATGCCGATTTTTTTTATTTCTGGTCAGGCTTTTTATGGAAAGAGAAACCTTGTGTTTTTATTAATATAAATTTATTTGGAAAATCATTAAATATCAGTAAATTCTAACGTGAACAGGTTGGTAGCTCAAATGCCGGTGTTGAAGGTCGTGGGCTCTCTTGAGGTGAGCACTCCATAGGTTGTTGAATACTCGGCTTCTTTTCGGGCTTCCTTGTTTGTTGACAAATAAATTTCTGATTTTCATGACATTCTGCTCCTTTCTTATTTGCCTGAAACATAAAAAAAAATTGCAATGGGGAAAAAACAATAAATACATTTATTCATATTTTAAATTCTTAGTATCGTTACTGACCCTTTCAAATAAGTCCAAACACGGTGACTCTAAGTGCCGCAGTTATCAAGATCCCATACTCACCTTTGGAGTGCAATATTAAGTACCTAGCTGATGCTGCACTCCGGGAATGATCGCAATCATCCAAATCTCTCCAAGTCTTTGAGTGGTCAGGCAAGTTATCTTTTTTCAGTGAAAATTCATCATATTAAAAAAAATATAATCTTAAATATAATTAAATTAATATTTAAAATAAAATAATAATTTTTATTGTGTCCGGTGGTTTGAATGTTTTAACAATTATATTGCAAAGCTTGGCCACGCTTCACCTTTGATTAGTTTTTTAGTTCAGGCATTTTATGAGTCTTTGTTCAAAACCTTAAATTTTATTATTGTAAGATAATGCTTATATTATTGTATCAATAAAAAAAGTGTTCTTTTGGAATATTTTTTTATGAAAAAAGCGTGCATTAGTCTATCCTCTACAAGAGTCGAAGCGACACTGGCATTGGCATGGCAAATTGGCAACTGACGGTGCAAGCGTAGAGGGGGTGCTTCGAGGAGGGTGCATGGACAAAACCTTTTTTTGTACTTTGAAACAACCAACAAACACTATTTGAAACAAACACGTGGAATATCTGTTTTTTTTTTTGCCTTTTGATTAGTCTTAACGAGAATTTTATAGGACTACTACTTAAGGTGTAGATCGTAAATATTCATTAGTTTAAGATGGTTATTAGTAGTAATTAAAATAATAATAGTAATTTTGAAAAAAGACAAATAGTGAATTAACAAGGACGATATTTTTTAATTTTAGCATTCAATAGATAAGAAGAAGATAAGTATTAAAAAGCTGCTAAAACAGCTTCCTGGAGGGTTTTGGTAGGTTACCCGCCTTATGCGCGGATTCATAATGTATACAGCAACAAAACATATTATCACGACTCTATCCCCGAAGGGGTAGGGTGCTGACACCTACTCACCTATATTTTTTTTTGATCCTCAGAAGGAGGGTCCCCTCCTCCTCCACATGCGGCGGGCGGGGAGAGGTGGTGAACCCCTCGTTGGATACCCGTCGTCCAACATAACCTCCATGTCGGACTCTTATTATTATTTTATTATTATTATTATTATATTTTCTCTGTGTCTTTCGATAATCTCTCATTTCTGAGGTAAATTGCGTTCGCACGCGGGCTTGCAACCACGCGTGCGGACGATCATAAGAATCAGACTGTTGTTTATTAATATTATATCAAAAATAGAAAAAAAAAAACATCAATATATAACATCCATTCACGTCTTCATCTTGGCTGTCATTATATAATAATAATAATACTTTATTTATAAAAATCTCTTGTACATTTTAAAATTGTGTCACTGAAGCCAGTGGTAGTCTTGATTGCTTACATATTAGGTCCTTACCTATGAAATTGGTGTTTTGTATGGAGAGTTTGGGGAACTCTGCATTTTCCATACTAACATTTTTTCAGTTTTCTTCACAACGACAAATCCAAAGTTAATAATATTTGGCATGTATCATAAGACAAGCTTAAGCAATATGTGTAATATCACACTTCATAAAAAATATTTATCGTTTTTATGTGAATGTAAATCAAATGATGTATTCGGGAGGCACTTAAAAAGAGTTGTCTTCGTGTCCAATTTCAACATTATTAAACTTACAACAAATTATCAAAACAAATCAAAAGAGCTCAAAAATATGGTCTATTTTTAGAGGAAGTAAATATTTTCAAAGAATACTCTGAAACTTAAAAGTTACAGACAAAATACTAAGAGAGAAAAAAAACGGCAATTTCATAGGCAAGGACCCAATATTTACGCGTGTAAAAATGACTGCACGCGCTTTAATATTTTAATCAAGCTGCGTCTAAAGCAATGGAGCACGTGTCTGGCGCTGGCAAAAACATAACGTCTGTCTTGTCTGTTGGTATTTTGGATTGAAATACTGGTTATGGATTTCCTATATTGCCCGGCACTGTCCGGTAAAGGCAAGGTCTCCTATTATGTGGGACCAACGAAATTATTTATTTAGTTGATCCAACTTAAAACTATTTTTATTGGAGGAGGAGGGAGGAGGGAGGAGGAGGAAGGGGAGCAAATCAAATCAATTCAAAATCTTTATTGCGTTCCTTAAGTATTTACACAGTTGACAATTGTAATAACTCAACATAACAATTGTAACATGTTTAATTATATATATCATTTTATTTGTTTAGTAATGTATATGTTTGCATAGATTTCTGTTTTGTCTTGTGAACTGGTGTCGCTTCTCTTACATCCGGAGATCTCACACACCTGTAACGGGTTGACTGGAAGATATTCCTATTAGAGATTAGTCCTCCCTTGTATACTTCTGCTTTTTACATTGTTTCTTTTTGTTTATGTGAAATAAAGAGTAATATAACTGTAGTATCATTAAGGATCTTGATTGAGGCACAACAATAATTTGAAGAATCTAATATATTATAATATATATAATATGTCACTAATTGTTTAATTTAATTTGTAAGTAATAAACTAACTATCCATTTTTAAAACAATCATTATCATTTTTAAATGCCCTGATGGTTAGGAGGAATGGTTAGTACGCTTTGGCTTTCGATAGAAAACAAAGCTACCTTCGCAATGGTCAGGCTGTGGATGGGTGGCCAAAACTTTGTGATCTCGAGCGCCATTGCGACCGTTTCTACGTACCAACCCGCATTGGGCCAGCGTGGTGGTGTTATGGCCCATACTCCTCATGTGTTTCTCCATGTCGTATCTATGCCCAGCAGTGAGCCGTATACAGGCTGAGGCTGCCTAATACTTTAAGAAAAACTGTAGGCGTGTAACGCTTATCTGAATATTCCTTCGGGTGATGAATTGAGAACAGCATGCATTGATTGAGCTCACAAATATTTGCCCACCGGGATTCAAACCCGGAACCAGAGATGGCGACGCTTTAACTGACGTAAAACGAAGTAGCTATGGCCGGACCGGAGCTGAATTATGAATAATCAACATCCGGACGTTGAATAAAATTATTATTATTAATTCAGCTAATACTTGCAATCGTTTCCTTTTTACTGGTAAGTAGTCCACAATTAAAAGTAAAATATTATTCAATGTTCGTAAGTTTATATTAGGTCCTTACCTATGAAATTGGTGTTTTGTATGGAGATTTTGGGGAATTCTGCATTTTCCATACTAACATTTTATCAGTTTTCTTCACAACAACAAATCCAGAGATAATAATATTTGGCATGTATCATTAGACAAGATTTAGTAATATGTGTAATATCACACTTCATAAAAATTATTTCTCGTTTTTAAGTGAATGCAAATAAAATGATGTATTTGGGAGGCACTTAAAAAGAGTTGTCTTCGTGTCCAATTTTAACACAATTAAACTTACAACAAATTATCAAAACAAATCAAAAGAGCTCAAAAATATAGTGTATTTTTAGACGTGGTAATTATTTTTTAAGAATACTCTAATTCTTAATAGTTACAGACAAAATACTAAGACAGAATAAAAACACCAATTCCATAGGTAAGGACCCAATATTATTCAATGTTCGTAAGTTTATATTAAAACGAATGAAGTAACAATTAAGTTTTATTTATTATCCGGAACTAAGTCCTTCTATCGCCTGTATGCAAGTCTTCTATCATACATACATACATACATACAATCACGCATGTAGTCCCCGAAGGAATCGGCAGAGTCCAAGGAGCACTGTGTTCCTTAAGACCACATTTAGCCATACAAAAATTGGGTTTGGTCAGATGGAAAATCGTGGAAAAGTACTCGTAGTAACAAGTGGCTAGCTCATCGCCTACACAAACACAGACCCCGCACCCAATACGACCTTAGTCGCCTTTAACGACATGCTAGGCAAGAAAAGCAGTTGGCACATTCTTCTTGCGTCCCAGACCAACACGGGACTCCCGGACCAACACCTTCTATCGCCTTCTTAAAATTTGGTAAAAACTCTTGGTTAACGCTATCCGCAAGTTAATATATAATAAACCATTCTAGCTTGTACGTACATGAATAATTAAACTAGCAGTTAATTGTCGCATAAATTATATTAGCAAGTATTGAGTCCTTTATATCCGACTGCTACGATAAGCCCTACCTTTTGTACTCAATTACCCGTCTTCTTTTTTTATTGCTGATTGTATTTTTTTTTTGTGTACAATAAATTGTTAAATTGTTATTGACTGCCTTTTTGCTGTGCAGTCGCGAGCAATAATATGCATACAAACAATACAACATAGAACTTTGTTTGAGGGTTTGATCTCTTGCACAAGCAATGACGTTTTATGAAGCCGAATACAAAAATATCACCTGTTGCTGGGAAAAAGGGAATGTAGAGAGCCATACCACACATATCGGTTCTCCCTATGGTTAGTTTTAAATATCGTAGAAATTATTGTCAAAAGGTCTCAGCTCCGAAGTCGAGGGATACCGGAGCATTATCATGACCGTGCTCGGACTATTTCTTGCATAAAATATGCGTGTAGTGAGCAGAGTCCTTACGCGGGTTGCAGACCAAAAGCTAAGCTAAGTTAGTTTAGCTTAGCTCGCATAGCTGACGCAGTTTCCCATGCTTGCGTGCAGACCGCAAACTATGCGAACTATATGGCGAACTGCGTCAGCTACGCGACCTAAGCTAAACTAACTTAGCTTAGCTCTAGGTTTGCAACCCGTATTACACAGTAAAATGTCGAGAAGTAACACTTAATTTGAAAGCAAAATCAGTAAAAAAGTAAGACATTCTACATTGTGCAGTAATCTGACCCGACATATCCTCTTCGTTTACATTGTTCCATTATTTGAAACCAGACAGTAATTTGTTATATTAAGTCCTTACCTATAAAATTGGTGTTTTTATTCTGCCTTAGCAATTTGTCCGTAACTATTAAGTTTCAGAACATTCTTATAAAATAATTGCCTCTTCTAAAAATAGACCATATATTTGAGCTCGTATTATTTAATTTGATAATTTTTTGTATGTTTAATTGTGTTAAAATTAGAACAAATTAGAATTAGAACAAAGACAATTATTTTTAACTGCCTCCCGAATACCTCATTTGATTTGCATTCATTTAAAAACGATAAATAATTTTTATGAAGTTCGATATTACACATATTACTAAAGCTTGTCTAATGATACATGCCAAATATTATTATCTCTGGATTTGTCGTTGTGAAGAAAACTGATAAAATGTTAGTATGTAAAATGCAGACATCCCCAAAATCTTCATACAAAACACCAATTTCATAGGTAAGGACCTAATATAAAGTATAATTCGAGTAACAAGGAACAAAAATAATTGTAATAATTTAATGTTTTTCTAGTATTTTTAACAAGATCCTGATTAAAACACATCTGACGTAAAATATAAGTTGTAGGAAATGAACTGAACAGAGCCCTGATTGCGCTAAATAGGAATAAATACTACTAAAATAAATACTACTACCAAATCTAAGTTGAAAGCGTTACGGCCCAGCCACACTCCATACTTTCGTAGTCGCGTTCCCTCGTGTTCCACGTGAAGTGTAGCTGAGCCGTAACATAATCAAGTGAGATTTGGTTGCGGTAAATACGTTCGTACCCACCTTAGAATAAGGTACATTAAACTTAATGAGATCACAATTGTGGAGGAATATCTAAGAGGAATTTATTATGTAAATTTAACGTAGAAAATATTTAAAAAACTGTGTTCAAACTAAAATCGTTTACTCTTGGTTGTCATCTAGCAACCATAGAAAAAGGAACACCTTTGTATATAAAAGTTTTTGCGAATTGAAAAATTTTTGAAAAATCAGGTATGTATTTCAAAATAGCGACGCCAGCAACAATATTAAAGTGAAGAAGAAGAATTTTACCTGTCTTTCTAGTCTAGTGGTTCTCACCACCGGGTGAGTCGGGAGATCCGGGCTCGATTCCTCATGGCGGCAGAAGTTTTTCTGCTCGATTTGGTTGGTGGTAGGGCTTCTAAGCCCGCCTCGCTACCATCGTCTTACCTAAAATTTTTAGATAGCCATAGTTCCTCAGTTGTTGAGGATTACAGGTGAAGCTCGCTTTTACCTTCGGCTTTATCGTCACTTACCATCAGGTGAGATGAAGGCCAAGAACTTACCTATCATATGTAAAAAAAAGAATAGAAGCATTTAAGACTATAATAAAGCAAAAGCAACAACAGTTATAGAAGTAAAATAATAAGAAAACAATCATTTCGGGATCCAGCAAACTCTTGAGCCTTTTAGAGCCACAAATTTTTTAACCATTTCGTCTGTTTCTATTCCGCACGGGAGAAGAAATTATGCTGCTCGGTTTGGTTACTACCACTAATAACAATATTATTGAGCATTGATCTGATCCAACAATTAGAGGTACGAGTTCCTAAATTGTTACGATTTACTCGTGAAAAGAGAAGCTCGGTAGCGTAGTGCTTAGTACGCTTTGGCTTTCGATAACGAAAGCAAAGCTACCTTCGCCATGGTCAGCCCTTGGATGGGTGACCAAAACTTTGTGATCTCGAACTCCTCCGTGCTTCGGAAGGCACGTTAAGCCATTGGACCCTTTCACTATTGCAACCGTTTATCCCTACCAACCCGCATTGGGACAGAGTGGTGGTGTTACGACCCATACTTCTCATGTGCTTTTCCATGAAAAGGCCTGTGCCCAGTAATGGGATATCAGTTTAAAGTACTTGCATTTGTTAAAATTTGCGTTCGTAAGCGTTGAACAAAAAATGAAGGTCACGGAAATCTAATAAGTTACATGCAGTTTTATTATTAGTTACGAACGGAAATAGTTTTTGTGGACCACGCATAAGGACCGGGTTGGAATATTCCTAAATCTGATGTAACACGGATTCATAATTACATACCTTTACTTGTATGTGTGTATGTTAAAAATGTCGCACGGATAGTATCAAAACTGTGACAATAAAATATTCCATCCATCCATCAGCTTATAGACGTATTGTGCTGACGCGTAATGTGGGATGTTGCCAGTCGCTTTTTAATTGATTAGTTTTATCTTAATTGCTTAGCGAATTTCAACATCGTTCATTGTTTCAAGTGCTCATATATTCTTCCAGATTATAATGCTAAAAATCTATGTTCATAATATCTATGTTCACGCACTTGATTGTACTAGCCTAACATTTATAAAAAACAAGAATTATAAAAAATGTGAAAAAAAGAGTTTCTGGCTCGCTCTTCTCGGAGATGTCTGCGTTCCGAGCGAGTGGTAGATTCACTTATTCATAAATTGACGTTTTTAAGTGTTTGTATATCAAGCCTATAAAATAAAGATATTTTTGATTTTGATTTTTATTTCATAAAAATTATTTATCGTTTTTAAGTGAATGCAAATATAATGATGTATTCGGGAGGCACTAAAAAAGAGTTGTCTCCGTGTCCAATTTTAACACAATTAAACTTACAACAAATTATCAAAACAAATCAAAAGAGCTCAAAAATATAGTCTATTTTTAGATGAGGTAACTATTTTTAGGAATACTCTGAATCTTAATAGTTACAGACAAAATACGAGAGAGAAAAAAAAACACCAATTTCATAGGTAAGGACCCAATATTATGATATACGTGACACTGGTCACATGCCCAATTCTAGTTCTATTGTCCAGTATTTGAGGTCACTGTTTTTTTCTGGATAGTAATAAATAAAATAAATATTATTCTTGTTATCATAGAATAAATAAATGATAAAGTGATAAAACAAGCCTGTGTTCCTGTTGCTGACATACCCTATTTATTGAAAAAATAATATTGAGCTAAATTGTTTCAGACACCGCAAAGTGAAAAATAATTAAGCGTTCTTAACATCTAATTCATGTGTATCTCAGCAACTGGGTCATGCTAGTTGAATATGACTACGTTCATGAATGAATATATTGAAGAAATGTTGGCAATATTGTGCAATACAAATACTTGCCACATTCTTGGATGGAATTTTAGTAAAAGAATATGTATTTGTTTAATACATATTAATAAAAATAAGTAAAAAATATTTTTTTAAAAACTCTTTTATTTACCTAAGAAATCTACATAATTTGTAGATTTCTTAGGTAAATAAAAGTGTTGTCACATTGGCTATTGGATCATAACACCCATTGATCATCCATCATCCATTGATGCTGATAACGGATCTCCAAAATTATGTAAGCTGTAGTGCATTTTTTCCATGTTGCAACGATTGGCTATGGATTCCGATGCTTTGCAAACTAAGTACAATACATAATATGCAGGTTTAACGACTGCATCTAACTGTATGCACTGCTGCTTCTATTCATTTTGTACAATTCAGACAGCATATATAATATAGACCCCATTCAACATTTAAATTATCCTACAATGTAAAGAACTTTCTTTTTCTTGCCCCTTCCCCCACAGATACACATTTAAATAGATGACGCAAATGCAGGTACCTACTGCGCGTGTCCGAAAACCCCGACCAAACGTCGGGGTTGGCCGCTGCTAACTAAGCAGCACGCGTCCGATTGGCTGCAAAAACTAAAAAAACACTCCTCGTTGTGTGATAGTTAGTGGAGAGGCATCGGCAGCATCGGCAGTTTAGATCTTCCGTCTCAATATTACGTCCGTGACGTCATCACAGACGTTAAAAAGTTGACACGCTTGGCTTTAATACAAATCGTTATTACTTGCATTGTCTATGTTAATGTATATCTGTGCTTTCTACACTCTTGGTGGGGTGTTACTCGTCAGATCCGCACCCACTTCTTTATTATATAAATTCTATTATATGACTTCTGTAGTAAACGTATTTACTACTTTATCGTCAAAGTATTATCGTCAAGGTATTGTACCAATGGCTCACCGACACACCAAGTGTATTCCACAGTACCCATAGTGGTCCGTCAGCTCGTTCCGCAGCTGACAGTCACAGATAACAACGGCCTCACAATAGACGGCATACACTTATGTGTGTGAGACAGCGTATTATATCTAGTACTTAGATACAAACACTACAACTTCCTAGCCCTAATATCACGCCTCTTTCCCCGAAGGGATAGACATAGTTGGTAACACCCACATGTATCCAGATATGTAAAGTCTCATGTAACAGGTGGCGAGCCTATAGCCATGCACTGGGCACAATGTGAGGCAAGCGATATTAGAATACCACTACTTCTACTTTGGTAAATAATGAAATACAATATAAAATTGTTTCGAGAATTTGCTGTCAGATCACCGTCATTTGTCAATGTTAACTCAACGCCGGCCGGCAACCTCGTTTGGAAGCGCAAAAATCTTTTTTAAACGAATGACTTTAAAATTTTGTAATTTTTAGCGAATGAGAGCATTTTATGTAGGTATTGTAGGTGTAGGTCCTGAGAAGTAGCAACAAAGAACTATTCAGATCATCAATATAGGTAGTGTATGTAGTGTATAATTATAATTATTGTATTAGTATATAATATAGTTTATGTATTAATAATTAAATGTAATTAGGTAAATATGTAGTGTGTTATTTTAGCGTATGTAGTTAAAGTAATAGTATACGTAGTTTGTGATTATTTAATTCATTAACAATCATTTTAATTTGATATTTGTTTGGATTTTAGTGCCCTCTCTCTGAGTCTCTGTTTGGCCCAAAGGTTGACTGGGAGAGAGCGATGTATTATCGTTAAGTCCGTCTTATGTACAAAAGTGTTTTTTTTGGACATTAAAGATTAAATAAAAAAAGTAAAAAATTGCCTCATTTCATTTAGTTTTTCATTTGATACTGTTGGAGGCTGTAATAGGCCAGTTAATTAATGCAGGCTGGTTTATTCGTGATCTTGTTACGACGCATGTCACTTTTGTATGTAGAAAGTGTTTAAATCTGTTTGTGTGATTGTCAATAAAAATGTCTTCTGACGAAGACGTTGTTTTGGGTTTTCCACGTATTATTCAACTAGCGAATGGTGACTTCCATTAGATACCAAACAAAATATGTCCAATATAGCGAATATTACCATAACTAAATCTTTAACCATCATGTTCCAAAATATCGAAGAAAAATAGATATTTATTGACTCTTCTGAGAATCTGTGAATACCTAACTCAGAATGAAACATGTCGTTTGTGGTTAATCGCGTGCGCGGAACAGGAAAGAATACTACATTATAAATTCAAAATACTTAATATCTTTTGAATGTACCTAATTATAATATTTTGGAGTCCATTATGATGAATGATGAGAAAGAAGGTTTGAAGAAGATAATGTGGACGGATGGCATTAGTATATGGAATAAGAAAAAACTCTTTTTTCGTCGAGGAGAAATCAAGAATCGAGTTATGGAGCGCGAGTTATGGCTGGGCGTTAAGCTCTTGTTAGCCTCGCCAGAAATCTGGCACTGCCCACTACAAACCATACCGTAATTTTACGTTGAATTGAAAGCGCTCTGAAAAGGCCCGGTCAAAAGGACCTGAAGACCCCTAATCTGAGCGAATATTTGGATGAATTGAAAGCTTTCCGAAGATATGCCAGATCAAAAGGACCTGTCCCCTTATTTTTAACAGTCGGAAACTAAACGAATCGCTGAATCTCTATTCCTGTCATTTTTTATTGTGGTGATTTAGAGCAAGACTGGACGAGTCTTTCCGAATCGAATCCGTGAACCGATAGTATAGAATAAGGGGTGGAGTCCCCAATCTGATCATTATCAGCCGAGAGACAACCAATTGCCATACGCCGTCCGGAAGGCTTAGCATGGCATTTCTTTGGGAATTTTTTAGTATACGTGCTGCCATTCCCCCATACCTGATGGTATTGTGGGGGCAGCCCTAAAGACAGCTACATCAGAGAACATCACTCGTATAACCCTGAAATTTCGAGTGTCATAAAATGTACTGCAATAAATTAATAGTAATGAAGGAAACTTTTATTGGATGTAAAAGCCATAGTAAACAACTATTAAATAACATTCTGCGGTTTGTTGTATACGAGTTCTCAGAAACACAGTTAAAAACCTTACCATCAGTCGTCGGCAATTGGAATATTTATATTATGATTATTATTGCTATAGTTTTACAGGAAAATGGTAACCGCAAGTTTAGTATGAAATTCCAAACTACATTGATTCATCTGAAGAAAGACCTCGACTAGCCTGTCGACCTCGAAAGGAACTTGGTTTTTGTAAACAGGAGAATAAATGTATATTATAATTAGGTATAATTTTAGATAAATACTTAGGTACATTTTTTGTTTCAATACGTCATAATTTTCTGCCGTGACGGTCGCCGGTTTGGTCCATTTATGTACCACAGAGTTTGAATTCGTAAGGACCCCGTACCCTGATGCATGACACACGCTCTCTCGCAATTACATAAGAATTAAAATTTGCCAAAGATGCATCTGCATGTTGGAGTCAAATAACTCCCACAGTCCTTTTCCCTAATTATTTGGGCTCTGCACACCAAGTCTTCTTCTTCTTCCTCTTCCGATATCTTTTATCACTCATGTATGTAGGATTTCGACCACAGTGGTTCATAAGCTTTGGTTTATGTGTGAAAAATAGCAACGTTCGAATACGTTCCGAATAGTATGTTATTACAACCGCTTTTTTGCTGCTCGCCAGCCAAGCCTGGTGTCAAACAGCAAGCATATAGAACATAAGCATATACAGCAAGTCTGGTTGATGATAAAATATTGTTTTTATTAAGGTTTAATGCTAGGTCAACATATCACTTTGTTCTAAGTAATTGGTTTAAAATTATATAGCATAATTAAGCTAGTGGCATTGTCATCAAGGAGTATTATTTAAATTATTTGTTACTAAACGAACAAAAACAATGCATGTCTAATTACCTCGAGGCCTGTCTGAGCGTGGCACTAGTTGGCACTGCCGTTTTTTACAAGTCTTCTATTTAAAATCGAAATGCTTTTAGTCAAATTAATCTATTCTTTTGTTTTTATTCCACGTAGATCACAAGCAAACACTGTTCCGTCATGAGAGTTAGGTGGGTGCATTGCTTGCACCTCCAACATGTAACAATATACCTAGAAACAAGAAGAAGCTCGTGAAAAAGACATTTTTAAAGAATAGATTATATTTACGGAAGTATACTTTTAATGGGAATGGCAATAATCCGCTCAGCGTGCCGTGGAGAAGATAATTCTCGGTGTCTCTTTATGGGATAGGATGCGTATGGACTACATTCGTCAAAGGACCACAGGCACCGATAGCCCGTAGGATTACTAACTTAAATGTACATACGCCACAGTTAAGTGGCTCACGTCTACAGGAGGACCGATCGTTGAGTAGTATCTTGGATTGGAGAATGAAACAGGAACTAAAACAATTTATGTGACATTTTGTGTACGTTTTCTTCTGTGTTACAACTTTTTTTACGGTCAGTAATTACATTTGGAAACAACAGACGTAATTTATAAACTACTGTAAAAAAATTAATACAATGCAATTGGCGCGCAAATTAACTAGGAAAGGTTTACGAGAGGTGTCCACGATTGTAGTGCCTACTTCCACGAGTGGACCGACGATCTGGGAAGGTCAAACCTGGATTTAGGCAACTCGGACATTTCTCACGGCTGAGTTAATAATGTAAAAGTTTATATAATACAATAAGTATATGCCTCCTCTAAAGTTGTATGCATTTCTATAGAAAACTAGGTTGGCATTGTGACAATCGCCTAACCATAAGCCAAAAATATTCGTTGAAAGGTATATCGACACATCGCAGTACACCAGGTTTTTACGGTAAAGTCACAAGCGGATACTAAAGTTGAAAGCTAAGCAAAAACTGTTCCAAAGTAATTTTCTTGAACAAAACAGATATGAGCGATGACACATCTAAGAGCTCTGGTTAAGCGAATTTAGTTATAAATTTTGGGACTGTGTAATGGTCTTAAATTATCGATAAAATATCAATAATAATTATCAACTGTCTGTTCATTAAACAAAAATAACACAGAAGTTTTTCATTATAACAACAGAGGCTAATAAGTTTTTGAAAATTTTTGACGGTCAGTAAGTTTGTACAGATTAGTCACAATAGACATTTTGGTCCATTAAACAAATAAATAAACATCCTCAGACATTCACACCTATCAAAAAGCCCCATTTTAAGCAACTAATGCTGCTTGTGTTACGGATAGATGATGAGTAGATGACGGATAAATAAATTTAATAGATAAATACAAATATTCAGAAAATATACTATATTTATATTAACATCCAACACTGGAAACAAATGCCTGTATTCATTACACAAACATTTGCCCCCACCGGGGATCGAACTTAGAACCTCTCGAGATGGCGACGCCTTGAGACCGGGCCTACAGACCACTTAGACCACGGTGGTCGTCAAAGGTATTGATTATTTTCTATTTATTTTAAGAGTTTCTTTGAATCTTAATTATTGAAAGCTTATACCTACTTTCTTTAAGGTATATATATAATACGCTTTTCTCTTGATATAAAATTGGTTTTATTGGAGGAAATCTGAGGAGGAAATACAAGATGGAATATTGCCGTAGCAGACACAAGCTGCGATTTGTATGATTCCGTGGATTTATGCCCATAAGTCATGGAAGATAGGTAGACAAGGGCATTTGCATCAGATAATCCCAAGAAAGTAAAGTCCTGTAAATTCTTTTTTTTTTTAGTCCGCCCAGCAAATGACTCAACACCACCTGATGACCAGTCCATTTGCGAAGGATGCTAGGGCAGCACCAAAGGATGCAGACCTAGCGACCTCCACTTTGCTGGCTCATAAGATGCCTTTTCACGCCTCTTTTGAAGGAACCCATGCTGTAGGAAGGTGGGATCGCGTGTGCCGGTAGAGAATTCCATGCTCATGCAATTCATTTCCTAAAAAGTAAGGACCAGTTTTTTACTGTCTTTAAGAATTCCGAAAGTTCTGATAACAATAAAGTAAATTTTAAATAATGTTCTATTTTATTGTTCCAATGGTATGCGCTTTCTTATTTAACCGCGAACCCGCCAAGGGGTTGTGCCCGTTGACAAGTAAAATACATTTTTTTAAATGGCTGTCATGGTCTCAGAATAATAGCCCGATTTTCGAAAAATAAAATTTCACGCTTTTATTCTCTTCTTAAAGTTTATGTATAGCCCTAACGTAAAAAAATGTACTGGGGAATAGTGAATCTGTATTAGAAAATCTTGCCGGTTCAAGCACATATGCCTCATGGTAGTCTAACAATTTTAAATATTTTTGTTTCATTGCGTGGTCGGTGTTTAAGAGTAAATTAACAACATATACTCCTTATTATCAATTGTAATTCGGTGTTATTATAATAAATTTTTCAATAAATGGACTAATTAACACTGAAAGAAAATTTCAAATCGAACCAGTGTTTCCTGTGATTAGTTCGTTCAAGTAAATAAACAAACTACAGCTTTATAATTTTAGCATAAGCAGTACCCGCGACATCGTTCGCGTGGCATATTGCCTTAAATTAGGCAGAGATTTCTTTCCACTTGCTACGATCGATCCTTATAAATTCTTTTGCTTCATCAATTCTTCCCAATGTTACGGCCAATACTCCTCATGTGATTTACCATGAGGAAGGCCTGTGCCCAGCAGTCGGACGAATATAGGCTGAGCACAACGCGACATTCTAATAAAAAAAAAAAATTAAATCGTAAGTTGTTATTGAGTACATTCAAAGCTTTCCCCTTAAAACATTCTTAAATTACATTTTTGAAACTCGCGATATCTTTCGAATAAAACTCCGAATTTAATAATTCAAAAAGTTTTATATAAGTTTATTTTGTTAGGGCCGCTAGAAAAGGCCTTTTATTTGTGTATGGGTACGCCTTTTCTAGCGGCGAAATTGTAATAAAAAAAACACTTATTGTGGCAAAATTACATAAAATATTTTTTTTTAAATATAGTTAGACATTATGTTGTCGCGATACCTACATAATTTTATTCTATTATCAATGGTGTTAGCAGCGCACGCGATAAAAACCATTGCTATAAAGATTTTCAGACAGCACTACAGTAAAACAACATTGAAAATGGTTGCTGAAAATCCGTTCGAAACTGGCCGCCAATTTCCTAAAGCCATCGAAGATACAGATAGATTATTATAATGAATACGCTAGTCGAGGCCGAAATCGATTTATCAAAATACATTAAGCCGAAATACTGTTTCAATGCGGCCTTTCGCAATAAATGTCACCCGCATAATGGATGGTGGACGAAAGCTGACATCCCCAGTAAATACACATTATTTTCTTAGCTCTGTATTGGGTAACTTTGACGGGAATTGATTTGATCGCGATCTGTTGAAAAAGGCATCATAATCATCAGCTTATACAGAGCTTCCAGAGGGCGTCCCATTGTTCTCGTATAACGGGTTCGATTCCCGGTTCAACCATGTAATTATTTAAATGTCTATGAATTTTTGAAATTCAAGTAATGTTTTCTTTCAGTAAAAAGGTAAACTTTCCCTCTATGTGGCATAGAGGGAAAGTTTACCTTTTTAGAGGAGCTCGGTGGCGTAGTGGTCAGGAGGAGCTCGGTGGCGTAGTGGTCAGTGCGCTTTGGCTTCGATCGAAAACAAAGCTACCTTCGCCATGGTCAGGCTGTGGATGGGTGACCAAGACTTTGTGATCTCGAGATCCTCCGTGCTTCGGAAGGCACGTTAAGCCGTTGGTCCCGGTCGCATTTGTGACCGTTTCTACCCACCAACCCGCATTGGGCCAGCGTGGTGGTGTTACGGCCCATACTCCTCATGAGTTTCTTCATGAGGAAGGCCTATCCCAGCAGTGGGACGTATATAGGCTGATGACGATGTGGCATAGCCGTGGGACGCGCTGTATACGGGAGTGTTGACAAGGTTCATAATCATTATCATCCAAAAATACTGAGTGAGTGAGCACTACGGTTCGCCGCGTGTTAGTCGCCGAGCTCCTCATGTGTTTCTCCATAAGGAATGCTTGTGCCCATCAGTAGGACGCATATATACTGAAGAAGTTAACTATTGGGTCCTTACCTATGAAATTGGTGTTTTTATTCTGTCTTAGTATTTTGTCTGTAACTATTAAGATTCAGAGTATTCCTAAAAAATAATTACCTCGTCTAAAAATAGACTATATTTTTGAGCTGTTTTGATTTGTTTTGATAATTTGTTGTAAGTTTAATCGTGTTAAAATTGGACACGGAGACAACTCTTTTTAAGTGCCTCCTGAATACATCATTTTATTTGCATTCACTTAAAAACGATAAATAATTTTTATGAAGAGTGATATTACACATATTACTAATGCTTGTCTAATAATACATGCCAAATATTATTATCTCTGGATTTGTCGTTATGAAGAAAACTGATAAAATGTTATTATGGAAAATGCAGAATTCCCCAAAATCCCCATACAAAACACCAATTTCATAGGTATGGACCTAATATTATTGGTGGTTCCGATCTCGAGCTCCGTGGCTGAGCGCTTGTATGCTAGCTACGTGCGGATTCAAATGAAACGGATCTATGCGTTAATATCTCCAATTATCCTCTGTCACCCGAGGGATAGACAGAGGTATTAGCATCCATACTTCGCCTGAAATGTCCAATAACGCTTCTAACAAAGGGCGACTGAGGTTTGCACCGGACACCGTGTGAAGTTAGTGATATTCACAATAGACACAATAAACTCAGTAGTACAGGCAGCGACAGCGGGAATCGATCCAGCATCTTCTTGAACGAGTGTTGCCTTCCCATTTCGCTTCCATTAAAAGGACCTGAAAAGGCCAGGCCCTTTAAAGGCCAGTGGTAAAGACGATACCCCAAAAAAAGAAAAGGAAACACAACATATGAAATGACTCTAGATATAGATACATACAGCTCCTTAATAACTTAAAATTATAAAAAGACGCTTTCTACCGAATCTCACCATGTTGTAATGTTATACAAGCAATCTCACAGTCTCAAAGATTTGTTGCAATCAGAAAAAATTCATGGAGAAAACGAACAACAAGGACGCATTAAGAATTCATTCCCAACATTAAGATCTTGATATAAAGCTAAAAATCATTGTAAGTCTGAGCCTGGTGTAGGGCTGCCATCATTCGTTGCCGACGCCGGATAAACTAAGCAAAAATCCCGGAAATTTGAGCGAAATAATTATTTTATTTTTCTCAGACACCTCTTTTTGCAACAAAAATGAAAACATGGTTATTATTTTTTTGTTTTGTTAATTTATAGATAGATACAGCAAGATAAACACAAAAAACACGCGTGCGACTTATTTTAATCTATCGCTTACCTATAAAAAATGGATTTACCCCTGACACCAAAAAAAACCGGGTTTGGTTTGGCCCGGACATTTTTAAAAACCCCTGCCGGACGGCCGGGCCCCCGGACGCTTTAAACGAGGACAAATCCTGAGAAACACAGATGGATGGCAACCCTAGCCTGGTGTGAGAAACTCAAACGCAGCCAGGACAGAAGTCACGTCCGCATGAGATGTAACGAACTATAATTTTTAATAGGATTAGCAAAACAAACACTCCGATGTAGGTCAGGTCTTGCGACCGTTTAAACTTTACTCACGCTTTCCGTCATTGAATGCACTTCCTACCTTCGGATTGCCGGCACATCATCAGGTCATCGACCTACATTATGAGCATGCGTGGCCACAGCCACGTATAGCATGTTGACTTGCTTTGTTTAATATCTGTGTGAACGGCGGGCGTCATCATAACGCAGCCAGAATGATATGTGGCTGATAATTAGATCAAATAGATCAAGCTTGTATCATTTCAAATTTAATCTTTATACGTACTGATCAAGGTCAAAAAGCAAATAACATTTGTAGCTAATTTAGTTATTGCTTATGTTAATAAATAGGTAATAAACACCTAGAAATTAGCCTAAAGTGAGCAACATAAAAACTAATTCGGTTAAGTGTAAAAAATTACAGAATACTCGTAATTTACTTGTATGTTACTGAAAGTCAATTTTTTTATTATCTATAGGTTACGCATATACTTCAGACAACCGTATCAACCCCTCAGGGAAATGAATTATACCAAATCTTTTCTTTGCGCATGCTGACATAAGAACAATGCATACTGATCTAGACAATCACTTCAATGGCTTATGATAGCTAGTCAATTGAAAATTTTTTGAGTTATTTTACTCCCATAAATAGGCTAATTGAATCATATCAAAAGTAATGAAAATAATAATAATGTGTCATTCACATAGTATTTAGTACAAGGGTCCGAAATAAACCAAATTCGATAAATATAAATAAGGGATTGCTGTAGAAATTCAGTTTAAACATGTTTTATTTTTACTTCTTTTTTCACTTCAATGGCTTATGATAGCTAGTCAATTGAAAATTTTTTGAGTTATTTTACTCCCATAAATAGGCTAATTGAATCATATCAAAAGTAATGAAAATAATAATAATGTGTCATTCACATAGTATTTAGTACAAGGGTCCGAAATAAACCAAATTCGATAAATATAAATAAGGGATTGCTGTAGAAATTCAGTTTAAACATGTTTTATTTTTACTTCTTTTTTCATCTGCCAAAAACGCTATCTACCATATTCGTGAAAATTGTTGAGTAATGCTTCATGTAAACAATTACTCCGCATGGTCAAAATCCGTCAAACGCAACCAATCAAGCATAACTGTCGGCTATGTCACGCATGTGTATTGAATTGTTTACAATAATCGTGACGTTACGCACAGATAATTCATAGACATTTAAGCAAAAACTTAATTTATAATTTAAAATTTATTGTATTATAGGCTTCAGAAAAAAAACGTATTATTTTTTATGGCGATGGCTATCAGTAATTTATCATTTGGGGTCCAATAAAAAAGGGGTCAACTAGCCTATTCTATATAATCAACTAATAGAAACATCAAAGTAATTGACAACATTGATGTTTTGAATGACAATAAAGTATTAGTGAATATTAGTACCAGGAAAGCTTCCGCTTGAGCGAAGCCGGTAAAATACAGATCTGCTTAGTAATGTTTCACTGAATGTCACGCTCCTACTTACTACGCTCAAATTTTTGTCATGCTCGAGAAGCAATTAACTGTATAATTAACGATTAACACGGTGTAATTGTGGCAAGAAGTGTGCATGTAGCCTTCGGGTAAAGTAATAAACAGATTTATTTAGATATAAACCATTTCCGATTAATTTAAGGGATACATTGGACTATTTGAATAGTGTTATCATTATTGCCATTCTTGTATGCTGAGAGTATGAATGCTTCAGAGCATAGAATCGGAAATGTGAGAAAAAAATATCTAATCTGTGTTCTTTACCTATACATATAATAAAAATGTAGAGATCGAATATCTGTACATGGAAAAAAATGCTTAAAACCAAGTCAGGGGATGTAAAATGAGGGGGAGGGGGGAGGGGGATGTAAAATGAGGGGAGGGGGGAGGGGGATGTAAAATGATGGAAAATACAAAAAAAAAAAAATTATTTTTTTGTTTCTCTGTTTGTCTGTTTGTACGGGCTAATCTCCGAAATGGCTGCACCGATTTCAATGAATTTTTGCATAGTGATTCCTTATATCCCTGGACAAAATCTTACTTAGATTCTTTTTATTCCGGAAAATTGAAGGGTTCCTGTGGGATAGTTAAAAACTATAGTAAAAGGCTTCGCAGGCAACAGCTAGTGTTTTAATAAATTAACTTAAAATTCTCAAAATGAGATCTATTTACGAATACTTTAATCTACTAAACGGCTTGTGGATACAAACTGCAGAATATAATTGTAATGTATCATGAATTATTGATCGTAATTACAACAGATAATTACTGCATAAAGCTGACCTTGCCTGGCCAAACCTACGAGTCAGATTGGTGTCACCTACACGTTTGTGTGATAGATTCTCATACCCACTCATAGCTGTAAACTCATAACTGGAATAAAAAGTTGCAACTTATAACTGATATGAGTAGCCACTCTTACACTCAGTTGCACAAAGATTTTTTAAGGACGACATTTGTTAATGAGACATTAAAATTTTAAAGTTCATTAAATTTAAAGTTGTCACACAAAACAGTTCTAGCTAATGTCTCTTTAGCATTGACAGGGTGCTAATGTCGTTTTGTGCAACGTAAAACTACGCTAAGGTGTTCTTTTGACACTTCAATAAATAAATTTAATGGAGCATTAGGGATAATGCCGACATTAAATTTTAAAGTTCGTTTCTGCAACTGGGTGATAATCATGGTGTAAATTAAATAGAACTGTTTTTTAAAATAACAATTTGGGTGCGTCTGACCACAATCTCACCGGATCGTAAGCGATGAAGGTGGAATAACAAAAACAAATGACGCCTCTTCGCTCTTGCCTTGAAACCCCCCCAAATTGTCTTTGAACGGAAACACGGACTTTTTGAGGTTGCTTCTTGCTTCTTAGAAAACAGTGTCGGTTCTTAGAAAATTTTTGTAAAGGCTTTTTCTTCCCCGGTCGGTCCGCATCCAGTGGCTTCCGGATTTCACCAATCTAGATTTTAATAATATCAAAAATAACATTGTATCACCTAGATTTAAGAAATTAACCTATTTTAGTTACAGAGTGTTTTGTTTTCTTCTTTCAAACACAAATCTAAATTAGAAAGAAAGTGACAAATCACTTTTTAACTAAAGTAGGTTTATTAAGCCTTTAATATTTTTTATGAATAACACGGTTACTGTATAGACTCATAATTGGTGTGCACAATAAAGAGTTCACTGTACTAGGGTTGCTACCCGTATGAGTTTCCTAGTCTTTTTTGTCCTAGTATGAAGGGCGTCCGAGGCTGTCCGACTGGGGTTTTATAAACGTCCGGGTGTAGCTCGGACACTTTAATAATAATAATAAAAGCATTTATTTATCTTCCTTACACTAACATAAACATTATAATAAAATTACAATAGTTACACAAACAAAAAAGGAAGACAAAACGACTTAAGACTCAGTGGTTGCAGATAGTCCATAACCCCTGTTATTCTGCCATAACCTTTAATCAATTTCTTATCACCATGATTGATGTGACATCGGGTATCTTGTTCTTATTGTTGAGTTTTAACCAATGTGCCAATAACCATATGTAAAAGTACCTATATTATATATACATAGATACTTTAGCTGTAAAGGGACTTTTTTTATAGATAAGCGATAAATTAAAAAAAGCACGCGTATTTCTATCGTTAATAGCATACTGTTAATATAAGTCAAATTTAAAATAAAATAAAAAACATTTTATTATTGTTTCAGATGTCCGGGGAAAACCATATTTCACCCAAATATCCGGGATTTTTGCCCTTTTTTATTTGGCATAAGCAATTTGGGTAATGGTAACCCTATTATAACTACCTAAAGCGCACGCACTTAATTTGACTACTTAATAATAAATTATAACCATTTCCTAATAATTAGACCTTAGCGAAAGCTTGGTAGTACACGGGTGATTTAGTTGTAATAGTTATCAAACGATAAAATCGAGAGCTATTTCAAATATCCGTGTTAAGTCAGAAGGAAGAACGTAAGGTCGCCAGGAAGCTTGGCCAAGGACTAATTATTTATTTATTTAACAGTTTATTGTACACAGAACAATTATACAGAACACATAAATTAAATAGAAAGTACAAAGGGTGTGGCTTATTCCTAAAGGAATCTCTACCAGCCCACCTGCGATAGGAGACACTATGGCATGAAATTATGAAATTGAAATTATTATTATTATTATGCTGCGTCACCACCCATCATAAGCAACTAATGCTGCCTGTATTACGGACAGTAGATGACGGATAAATATATTTAATAGATAAATACATAAGTATAAATATCCTGAATATATATAAATATATATAAACATCCAAGACTGGAGAACAAATGCCTGAAAATTTATCACCAACCGGGGATCGAACCCAGAACCTCTCGAGATGGCGACGCCTTAAGACCGGCATACATACCACTCGACCACTGACGGTGGTCGGCATGAAACATAATTGTCGCGTGTACACTATAAATACATGTAAATAGTAGGTATATATACTTAACATATTATATCAATTATTATAGAAGTCAGCCAGAGATATTATTTAGTGGTTTGTAACATTTGTCCCGTCTATTGTCTATGATCCCTGGTAACAACAGTATGCTAAAGTATGCTATTTACAGTATGGGTTTAAATGTGAACAACAAAATTACTTTCATGTGCCCCCACTGATAATCGAACCTAGAACGCGAGATGCGCGAGAACTCGAGATGACGACGCCTCTACGATGCTCTACCACGGAGGTAGTCATAGAAAAATAGATTATTCTACGCAATAATGGCATTTTGACCTTCAGTGGAATAAGGAAAACCCGTAATAGTCCCAAAATCAAACGCAAATCAATCAAATGGACTATCATTTGATTATATTACACGAACAACGTATAGTCAGCATCAACAGATTACCATTTAAGAACATGGTCGAATGAAAAGTTAGAAGCAAATAACATGACGTGTCTAAAATGTCGTACATGGAAAATGTCACACAGTAATAAAGTGTTCAGCTACTTTTGATGCGGACTGTACCTAGCCCAAATTAAAAGGCTCATGCGCTTTAAGTCACCATTTATTAGAAGCGAGCATGTTGGGAGCGATATTCATAGTAAACTGTACTTTAGTTTCATTCAAACTCAGTGGTACAGGAAGTGGGATTGAACCCGCGAACTCTTGTCCTCGTACCGTCCGTCCCAACTCAGGCATCGCTGACTGTGAATCATGTATCAGGATAAATATTCTTACCTTTGAAATTGGTGTTTTTATTCTGTCTTAGTATTTTGTCTGTAACTTTTAAGATTCAGAGTATTCCTAAAAAATAATTACCTCGTCTAAAAATAGACTATATTTTTGAGCTGTTTTGATTTGTTTTGATAATTTTTTGTAAGTTTAATTGTGTTAAAATTGGACACAGAGACAACTCTTTTTAAGTGCCTCCCGAATACATCATTTTATTTGCATTCACTTAAAAACGATAAAAAATTTTTATGAAGTTTCTTCACAACGACAAATCCAGAGATAATAATATTTGGCATGTATCTTTAGTAATATGTGTTCACACTTCATAAAATTATTTGTGAACACATATTACTAAAGCTTGTCTAATGATATATGCCAAATATTATTATCTCTGGATTTGTCGTTGTGAAGAAAACTGATAAAATGTTAGTATGGAAAATGCAGACATCCCCAAAATCTCCATACAAAACACCAATTTCATAGGTAAGTACCTAATATAATTATTATTCGTGTATTTCGATTACAAGACGCAATATGGCAATGGTGTCAAGGGTAAAGTGGCCTGGTCGTTTATCTGACTACCTATCTTCATAAATGGACTCACCTACTGCTTACCATGGCACTGTGATGAGTCATACAGTCATACTACATAAAAAATATTTACCCTTCACATAGTCCTCAACAGTAAGCAAACACATAAGGCATTTTAACACCTGTGCTGGCAGTGAATTCCAGGTATACATAACATACTGTACAGTACAGTACAGTTATTGTATGTATAAATGGAATTCACTGCCAGCTTTAAAAGAGGTGTGGAAGGGTACAATGTGGTGGTATTACTATTTCTTCGTGCCGCATCAGCTACCCTTCCATTTGGACTTCACTCTAACTTGAGGTGGACTCCATTGGACTCCACTCTAACTCCACTCTAAGTGAGATGGACTCATCTGTCTGTTCCAGAAAAAATATCCTTTGAATGTACTTGTAAATAAAATAAGTCTTTTTAAAAAACAAGCTTTCATTAATTTGTAGCTTTGTAAGCTTTGTAAATATAAACTGGTTACATTGTGATTGCAAAAGATGTTCTTCAATATTCCATCAAAATGTAACACGGTTTTATTTAACAAAGTAATAAAAGCTTGTCTTTAAAATGATTCTTTTATTTATAACTTTTCAGTGTTTAAGCCAAAGTACTCATTAAGGCGATTCAAACGAGCCCAAACTTGATGGCATTGTATCGTTTAATTACTGAGTTCCTATGACCACATTATAATATTGCATTGTCATCCGATTTACACATGCATGTAAAATTTCAGCTTAATCTGTAAAACATATCTGCTTCAAAATTGAGTTGCAAGATTTCACCCGAAAATTTTCCATACATACATTGCAAGTTAAATAAATAAACCTTGTAAGCAGTGTTAATATTACTGATGAAATTCATATGATTTTATTTCTAACTCTGATGCTGCACAAGACTTTTAAAAGGCTCGTTTTTTTCAAAATAATCTTAAATTTCTATTTGTTTAAATGAAAGATAACATCAAAGATATTTGCACTGTCTGTTTACTTAGACCGCCAAATAACCTTTTTCAGGATTTTTAGAAAAATTAATATTTTTTTTATTTTTTTCAGTTTTAATCTTTTTAACTGCTTTAACTATGAGAACCTCCTCTTTTTTAAGTAAAAAGTGGGCTAAGGAAGGAGAGTGGTAAAATCTTAAATACTGAAGTGTTTTAAAATTACAGTAATGGTGATCCTGGTGTGGGCCGAGAGTACCTAATAATGCATCAAAGACTGGTTTACCGATGACCAAAAACAAGGTGCGTTAATAGATTTCATTCGCACTACGGTTTTTCCACAGATCTGTGGGTTTTCCTCCATATCACATTAGGCTCCTTATACGCTGGCATCCTTTATCGCGTCTGCATCTTCATAGGGAACTGCCCTAGTGCCCTGCCTGGCAAGGAGCGCCGTGATCTTTGTGCGGCGCTTGGCGGAGATCCCTCTCACTGACAACTATGGTTAGAGCCATGGTTAGCTGCCGGAGGGAGTGGGAGACTGCTGCCTCCTTTTATGAAACTGTGCTCTCGCAGAAGAAGGCAGCGGAGAGAGAGCGTGAAGAGTTATTGGGTATTATAAGTAAGTGGGTATTCTCAGCGAGCAGCTGGACGAGTCCACACAGTCCTTACCAGCGGAAGGTACGATTCGAAGGTAAGATTTTGTCCCCGTAAACAAAAAAGGCTCCTCATACGCTGATTATAAGAAATAATAAAAAATAAATTATTTTTTATACAACAAAAATAGCCATTTTTTTGACTGCTTTTGGCCAGTATTTTATACAGAACTTTGTTTGCATAAAATTTCAGTGCAGTTTTCTATAAAACGCATGCGCAGCAACAGGTTATCCAGCTACTTAAAACATTTCGCAAAAGAGTTCTGACACCTCTGTCGACATCTACAGCGAGAGATTCAGAATTACTTATTTTTCGTAATGATTTCATTTCATAACCTCATTTTTTAAAATATAATACTACTGTAACTAGATATTTCTATAAAATACATGCAATAATATGGTTTATAAGGTAAACATGGTAAAAAAGCAATACGAAATTAAATTTACCATCTAGTATTGATTCAAACCGGTTAGTAAGAAACGTGGTTTTGACCCAGACGTCAGTTGACGTCACCGCGGCGTTTCACTGCGTCTACGTCGTCCTACTCCGTCATAATATTGGACGTAATCTTCCTACGCCGAACAGCTGGAGGATAATTAAAATTGACGCCTAAAATAAAAATAGCGTATTTTTAAATTCACATTAGTTTTGGACATAGCACTCCCCTTTACGCCATTTCAACCTGTCAGTCAGACGCATCCAGCCTTCTGCCAACAGCTCTTCTCAAATAGACACTCCTTCTCGCCGGAGGGCTTCTCGGAGGAGGACTCAACATGTCTACACCAACGGTTGTCGGCTCTCCGGCAGATATGGGGGCACTGCCTCTGTTTTTAACCGACATCAAAAAAATAAAACTGGCTCAAAAAAAAAAAAAACAAAAATGCACTCAAAAGTAAAAAATAATTTCTGCCTTCATTCATAAGTATCTTTGCTGTTGGAACAATAATTTAAAATAAAATTGGGAAAATAGATATTTAAATTTAACTATTTATGAAGTCAGCGCCCAGCCAATTAAAAATACAGTAATTACAAACTAAAAATTGTAGAATGCATTTGTTTAGTAACACGCATAGTCCGACACACAGAAAACGCATCAACAAATAAATACGCGTGGCTATGTCTTCTGCACCTTGGACTATACGCGTGTTTTCTATACAAACGGAGATACTTACATCTATCCTCAGCCTATATACGTCCCACTGCTGGGCACAGGCCTTCCTCATGGAAAACACATGAGGAGTGTGGGCCATAACACCACCACGCGGTAGAAACGGTCGAAATAGCGACCGGGACCAACGGCTTAACGTGCCTTCCGAAGCACGGATGAGCTCGAGATCACAATGACCAAGGAGAAGCTGTGTTGCACGACGCAGCGTTGCGCGTGATAGAAGACGCAATCACGTGCTGCATCGAGCGTATCAGTTTTGTTTTTATCTGTGTGCATTTGTGTTATTTTTAGAATTGTGTGCAACCACAGAGCAGTACGTTGGAGTTCAATGTCAGCCGTGTTTCCCCAAGCTGCTTGCAATGACCTAGACTATTTTGTGCAGGAATCCCAGTTCATTGACTCCTGCTTTCTGATTACTAGATAAATATTTCCTCTTCAAACTTATTAAACAAAGGAAAATAAAATAAAAAAATTAAATTTTATTCAACACAATTGACGACGCGTGTATACGGATGAGAGAGCGAATTATATTGTAAAATGAAAGATTTTTATCAAACCTTTTAAAACTAAAAGGAAAAATAAATGTTAAGTTCACACGTTACTCGAACCTCGTTCTTTATACTCATGCGGTTCAATGGATTGACTGATGAGTGATGAGTATAAGTACATACAAATTATTTCCATTGTAGGTAATGTTTGCGTTACTTAGGTTTACTTTAACCTGAGCATATTAGTTATTGCTTTTAATAATACTAAAGTACCTAATAACTTTTGGCATTGAATAAAGTATGGGTGTTATTTAAATGGTTAGCAAAGTATTCGAATTTTGGTCAGCAATAATAAGCAAATGATCAGCTAAAATAACTGATTGGGCAGCAATTTATATGTTTTCTCTGCTACCAAATTGTTAAATATATTTTTCGATGGCACAAATATTGTTTTTATGGGTTATAAAAAAATAACCTCAACCTAATATCTATCATTTCCTAGGAAATCATCCTTGATTCTTCTCATAGATTTTATAAATTTTCAGTAACATAAATATTGCTCCCTAAATAATTATTTATTTAGCGGCCCTAATAAATATTTTGCTGCCCAATAATTCTGCTGAACAAATAATTATTTTGTTGCCCAAATAATTATATTGCTGACAAAATATTTATTAAAACTATTTTCTTAGAATGAAACAGCATGAACGAAAATTTGAAACATTAAAAATTTTAAATATTATTACAATCTTTTAAAATACCAATCCAAGACGCAACCAAAATAAATTAGAATAATTCAGTTCCGTCAATTTTCCGCGATATGGGGAATTTTTTTAATGTAGTAGTTGGTAGTAGTATTACTACTTTACGCTTGGTACTAATTAATAAATTAGAACTGACAGTGATTTATATTTAAATTATCTGTTTATAAGTAAACAACAAAACATAATTATAATTTTTTCGTTAATTATATTCAACATCAGGTATATTGGTAACACCGTAATTGTAGCTCATCAGCTGTAATTTTGGAGTAAATTTATTCCGATAATTCGAAATTTATGCAATAATTTTTGCGGTTTGGGATTTTAGCGCATTTGGCATATGAAACTATTTACCGTCTCTGTGATAGGACGAATTTTTTAGTCTGTGTTTAAAAAAAAAAGCGTCATAGCTCTTAAAATGAGTACAAAAGTGTACGAGGATTTGGTGAACCTTGAATCTAGAAACAGATACTGAAAATCTCAAGCTGTCACTGGTCGCCACCGCAGGCCGCTTCTGTAAAAAAAAAACAATTAAAATGATTTAAAGGTTTTGGTCATTGGTGGCGTAGTGGTTGGTACGCTTTGGCTTGCAATCGCAAGCAAAGCTACCTTCGCATAGTCAGGCCGTGGATGGGTGACCAAAACTTTGTTATCTCGAGCTCCTCCGTGCTTCGGAAGGCACGTCAAGCCTTTGGTCCCGGTCGCTGTTGCGACTGATTCTACGCACCGACCCGTATTGGGCCAGCGTGTTGGTGTTACGGCCCATACTCCTCTTGTGTTTCTCCATGAGGAAGGCCTGTGCCCAGCAGTGAGACGTATATAGACTGAGGACAACAAAGGTCATAGGTAGCACGCCGGACGAGTACCATTAATATTACAAAATTGAATAAAGAAAAGACCGTATCACAAATTAATTAAAACCGTTCGACTTCTATGGAAATCCTTGATAAGGGCCTATGTCCATTAGCGGACATCCCTACCAAGATAGATAAAAAGAGAAATCCTTTTTAAATTGTAAATAAACCGAATGCGATTCGCGAATCTTCCTCATTATTCATATCTTGGCCTTACATATAGTCGCTATGCAACCGCACGGAAAATTATACGGAAAAAATTGAGATTATTATCGTAAATTCTCGAACACGTGACTTAAATAGCTATGTTAATGATTTATGGATGTATAAAAAAGGAAGACAGACGAAAACGTTCAACAATTTTTTTTATAAAAAACATAGTAATGACTCATAATCCCCAGTAAAGATAATCTCTTTACTAAATGCAGTTACTGTTGATAAACAAAACTAAATGATAACAGAGGTAATACTTGTTTAAGTAGAAAATTATTCCCTTTGGCTTTCGATATCGAAAACAAAGCTACCTTCGCCTTGGTCAGGTTGAGGATGGCTGACCAAAACTTTGTGATCTCGAACACCTCCATACTTCGGAAGGCACGTTAAGACGTTGGTCCCGGTCTCTATTGCGTTTCTACCCACCAACCCGATTGGGTCAAGGGGGTTGTGTTGTAGAATATACTCATGTGTTTCTCCGCGATGAAGGCCAGTGCCCAGCAGTGGGTATATAGGCTGAGGACAAACCAAATTGAATGATATCAAAGATAATTCGTATTTACGAAATAAATTATAGGGTGTTAAAATAACAACATAACATAATATAATATATCTTTGTACTGTTTCCCCGAAGGGGTAGGCAGAGGCAGAAAGGAGGCAACACCCACTGAATAATTAGGTTTATTTGACGCCTTTTTTGAAGTTGATTTTACTTTTTTACATACAGTAGTATTTATTTTATACCTATATCGAATAGCAATAAATTTATTGGACTCACTTTCAGTGTTCTTTAATGTAAAGGTCCTTGCCTAGCAATGGGATATGCCAGAAAATACGCACGTGGATTTTTTATATTATAATTTACCGCAAAACTTGTCTCTTTCATCTTATATTGATGAGGTGCTTCACGCATGTTATTTGCATCAACGTCATTAATAGTTTGGACTTATTAACATAAATATAAATATATTTGAATGCGATCCGATTATTTCTCTGGGTCTGTTGGAAATACCCACGCGCAAAATCGTCCGACCAAACGGCTCAGCGTGCCTTCCGATGCATGGAGGAACACGATCTCAAAAATTTTCGAAATTAGAATTTGAGGACTCTACGCAAATCAATTCATGGACGTCCTCCGTGGTCGAGTGGTCTGTACGCCGGTCTCAAGGGGTCGCCAACTCGAAGAGTTCTGGGTTCGATCCATGGTGGGAGCAAATGTGATGAATTCAGATATTTGTTCTGCAGTCTTGGATGTTTATATATTTATTGTATATATTCTGAATATTTATATGTATATTGATACCTAGCACTCTACCACCACCCTATTTTGACGATGTCTGTACAAAATGGATTTACTCGTAACTCGTAGTCGTCTGTTATTTTCATTATGTAAGGATTAGGTCAACTATGATATTTCTACCATATTGCTTTATCATCATCGAAAAATAATAAACCGAGATAATAGGTATATCAAATCAAATTTAACCTATATTTTAAACTCGCCCCATTTTAAGCAACTAATGCTGCTTGTGTTACGGATACTAGATGACGGATAAATATATTTAATAGATAAATACATATAAATATTTAGGCCTTACTTAACTAGGATTTACTTAATAAATATTTATTAAGTAAATCAAAAAACAAATACCTGTATTCATCACACAAACATCTATCCTCACCGGGGATAGCCCAAAACCTTTCGAGGTGGCGACGCTTTGAGGCCGGCGTACAGACCACTCGACCACAGAGGTCGTCAAGAGTATTTTTTAAGTTTTAATATATTCTCTGGCGTCTGGTATTTAAGTACAATTCCAATATGTCATTAGGTAATACATTCAGGTAAGAGTGTATCAAGTAATAACATTTTCTACTTCCATGTCTGTCTACTGAAATCTGGGTTAAACATTCTTATTATGGGTAATTAAACTTGCACTAAGTCATAAACTACTCGTACTTAGCTTCCATTTTTAACCGCCTCTCTGGTCTTGTGGTTCCCACCACCGGGTGTTGATCTAGAGGCCCGGGTTCGATTCCCCATGGGGGCAGAAGTTTTTCTGCTCGGTTCGCCTGGCTAGCTACCACCGTCTTACCTAAATTTATCGCTATAATAACAATGTTATAAGCATTTGTTGTGTTCCGGCAATCAGAGGTAAGATAGCCAGTTCCTCAGTTGTTGAGGATTTACAAGTGAGGCACCTTCGGCCTTATCGTCACTTACCATCAGGTGAGATGAAGGCCAAGAGTTTACCTGTCATATGTAAAAAAAATGTGCCGGTAACTTCCCGAGTACCTAGCAAAAGTTTTGCAAATACATTACATAGGTAAGTACTATCTTAGAGGAAAATCTAAACCGTACGATAAAATTATAAGGTAAATGTAAGTATGTTAACATAAACATAAATTAAAGTAAATGTGTAGTCTGTTAACATAAACATAAATTGCTATATCTCATATCATCCGTCAAGAGGATTGCGAAAATAATATGAAAATGAGATTGTTTGATTTAATCCCAGTTTTTGATCCATAGTAATAAAAAAAAATGGATAAAATCCCAATGGATAAAATCTTGACCAATGTCGTCAATGGAATGACTTAAATGTGTGACGTCAGCTTGACCAATGCTTAATAAGTAGTCCAAGTCAAATAATTTATTCAGGTTAGGTATTTTATAAGACTCTTAGGCCGGCTCCACACGTTTGCCCCAACGCCACTCTTCCAACGTGTGGATCTAGAAAATCACATTGGCCCCAACGTTGGCACGAGCGTGCCAATGTGATTTTCTAGATCCACACGTTGGACGAGTGGCGTTGGGGCCTATGATGGGGCCAACGTGTGGGGCCGGCGTAGCGAGATTTAAGTTAAGTCTTCCATAGAGAGTCTCTTCTTCGTCTACGGGCAAACACCGCAGCAAGTTTTCTTCAATCTTTTCGTAATACCTAATAATAGTTGTGCCTGTAAGAACAGGCAAGAAACTAGTTGATTTTTATCACCCTGTATTGCAATAACTACATATATTTGATTTTGATCCTAATCAGGTATGTTAAAGACGTTTATTTACATACATCAGTCAGACGAAATCCTAACGAAAATTTGAATAAAATTTAAAATTACATGATCTTCCTTTCATTGAAGATGCTATGTTCCTTAGGAAAAAATATTCCTTATGATTAGGCAGGCAAGAAATTCTGCAAGGGTTCCATCCTCCCTTTACATCAATATGTTGTACAACCTAATAAAATTTACGTGTATTATATAATGCCCTTGTTGCTCCGGCAGACCCCGGGTTGCTCCCACAGAAGGGCAGGAACGGGTATATCGGGGAGTTTTAGTGGGTGGTGCCAATATAGCAGGTGAGTCCCACACACGCCTACCGGCTAGCCACCGGTAGGTACGGTCCGTAAATGGATTTCTCCTCGTAAAAAAAGGCCCAATTGCACGATCGAGAGTTAGCGCCTAACCCAGAGTTTGCTCATATATTTGCCCCAGGGTTAAGCGCTAACTCTCGATCGTGCAATTGGGCCTTAGTTACAAATGTCACAATTGAAATTGATCCTACCTTCAATATTTAATATTCTTTCCCTCCTTGGCTTGGCCGTGGGACTCAGGTACAGGCGCTGGGATCGAACCCGTGAGTCCCGCGGTCGTCCGTATTATATTTAGTATTTTAATATTGTAGATAAGCACTGAAAAAAACTAGCGATTTGCATCCACCTTCGTCCTGTATCTTGTTTTGTATTTATTTATTTATTCAGTAAGCACACTTACAGCAAAACATATGAAACACATATAAATAACACAAAAACATCATCCATTATATGCTTCCTACTTAAAAGTGTACACAACATTTACTGCAGAATTTTACAATAATAGAAAATGAACAAAAGATCTCTTAATCCAAACAAAATTAAGAATCCGAACAAAAACTCGACCTCAAGGGATAGATTTCAGCAGTTTACGTCTGAACTTTGTGTATGACTCATACAAGTCACTAAGCAGTACGTACATAAAGACAAACCCGCCGAAGGTACTTTCCCGTACATTTACCGGCTAACTGCCAATTTACGCATGTGGAAGCGTAATTGTAAACAAACATACGAATCATACCGCAAATAACGTAGTCTGAAGGTCACGCTATTAATATTAGGGAATAAACAATAATTTTAAACCTATTTAGGTGTTCTCAAGGACTATGATTGGCTGGCCAAAGGATACGAAGCCAGGGCCATGATAAAACAAAACTTCATTATAATTGGCCACGGGACTCGATTCAGGTTCAACATTCAACATTCAGGTTTAAATTCCATGTACTTGCAGGAAATTTAAATCGAAATGTAAACTTAGTTTAAATCTCGATTTTGTCAATTTTTGACATGTGAGCCATGGTGCTGGCATATGTTAAGTATACTCGTATATAGTTTTTACATGTATTTATAGTGTACACGCGACAATTGTTTCATGCCATAGTATCTCCTATCGCAGGTGGGCTGGTAGAGATTTCTTTAGGAATAGGCCACACCCTTTATACTTTCTATTTAATTAATGTGTTCTGTATAATTGTGCTGTGTACAATAAACTATTAAATAAATAAATAAATAAAATTGTCAAAATAGAGTATAATTTAAAATCTCGATTTGAATTTCCTGCAAGTTGGCCTTAGTTTCCTTTTAAAGTCCATTTTTACCCTTGTTTTTTTTTTAATTACATTAAAATTTTTCGTCTTTTACCAATGCTATGCCTCGCAATACAACTTCTAAAGACCATTATTATCTGTGATGGGTATTCGAATATTTTGGAAAAATCAATCAAAAGTTTATTGGTATTCCAATTCATAACATTACACTGTGTTTTAGTATTCTGTAAGGTCAATAAATTTCAACAATCAGAATAATTCACTCAACATCTCACAATATCATCAACGTTTTGCGTTCCTCTTACACTCGTAAAAACAAAAAATGATCAACTAAGAATGATTCACCTCCCACTTATTTTGTTTTTGCTAGGGTTCAATGCATTTATGCATAATGTAAGCTCGCCGTAGAACAAGTTCGTGGGGCTTCCCGCGTCCTCTCAACGTCTCCTGGGTTTTTCAGATGGCACACGTTCACTGGTCAGGAATGAGCAAATATCTTTTTTTGCGACACACAGGAAAAATCTTAAGCCAGTAATAAAGATAAGAATAATAATAAAAACCGAAACTTAGAAGGACTAAGAGCTCCGTTCTACGTTTATAAAAAAAATTGATCTGAAAAGAAACCTTATCATTATGAGACACCTAGGCCTGCTAGGTGGAGAATTAACATTTAATTATTTAGAATTATTTAGGCCAGTGTGCAGTGTGATGGTGCTTAAGCCTATCTATCTTCTATCTTCTTCTTCTTCTTCAACAACAATACGGGCGGTTTCCGCAACTCGACGTCTAATTTGCGCCTGTTTTGCGTCGGAGGGTGAATGCTGGATTACTCCAGCCATCCAAGCTCCGCCAGGAAGTCACCCAGCGCCTTCACGTCGCCGATTTTAAGCCTATACTCAGTGTTTCTTCATGTAAGCAAGCCCTGTGACCAACAGTGGGACCAACAAACAAGTTTCTGACGCTCCCCACCAACCTCCATACGGGCAGCGAAGTCGTGAATGGCCTAAAATGAATTTTTGACAATCCTTGGGGAATTTACGCCCAGCAGTGGAAAACCTGTTGCTTCTGACGTCTACATCGACAAACATAAGTGTTACAGGGAAAGACCCTGCCAACGCAGGCTAAGTGATTCACCCTACTTTTTGCGACCATCTTGCGAACTGCGACGTAACTGAAGCCTGTTCTCGTCTCCATCTACGTATTTTAATAGGAAATCTTATTCAAAAAACAGTAAGCGATTTAAACATAACTGGTTTATATTACGTAACAGAATTTTAGAGCAAGATGAACGTGTGTTGTTTGTGATTATAAACGGTAAAATAGTCACTGACGTCACGAACTGGTTGGCCGACTTGCGGTGTCATTTGTGTGAATTACCTCAAAACATATTAGGTGTGGATTTTATACACCTTTTCCTTTGTCGCGTTGATTGCATTGCTTACAGGTGAAGGGCCAATGAGGATAATGGCAAATAAGAATTTCCAATTGGTTTTCCTACATAAAATTTTGTTGGTAACTTCGTTAGGTATATCGTTAGGTAAAATTAGAATCTGGGCGTTGTTGCTCTGATTGACGTCTTGTAGATAAGCAAACGTCTAACGTTTTACAGTATAATTGGTTGGGAATTACAATTCTCAAGTCTTAGGCACGTAGGTCGCTTCTTGTGCACAGCTAGAAAGGGATAGCGGTATGTATGGGGATGAATACTCCATTCCTTTGTAGCTGCGCTCAAGCAGGATCTACGGTTGAGATTGATTCTGGAATACGGCGTTAGTCTTCTCAGCCTAAGTGCCGCAACCATTTAGTATGAATTTCCATTTTATATTCGTTAAAATATCCGACAGGACAGGCCTTTTTTATTAAGAAAGGAAAAAAAAGAAAAGAAAAGAAAAATAAGAAAGAAAGAAAGACATTTATTCCGACACAGACACGAGACATTGATGACCTTTTGTGGTCTCATGGTCTGTACGCCGGTCTCAAAGCGTCACCATTTCGAGAGGTTTTGGGTTCGTTCCCCGGTGGGTGCAAATGTTTGGATGATGAATTTTCAGGCATTTGTTCTCCAGTCTTATATGTTTTTATATATTCAGGATATTTATATGTATCTATTAAATATATTTATCCGTCATCTAGTGTCCGTAACACAAGCAGCATTAGTTGCTTATAATGGGGCTAGTTGACTGGTTGGAATGTTTTTTTTATGATAATAGCTTATAGATACTATTGTATATTTCAGCGCTAATGTCTATACCGAAATATATAAGATAAATATTATATTGAGGTATGTTTATTATAGTAATAATTGTAATGTAAAGTTTTAGATGTAGTTTAACTGTATTTTATTAACATAAATATGAAGATGTTTTTTTATTTATTATTTATTTATACTGTACGAACATAAAAGAATATATACATACTTAGCTATATTATACACAATTTAAAAAAAAGAATTTATGTATCCCCTTGAGAAGTGGGGAAAGAGCTGCAGTGGTATGCGGGTCTCCGCGGTATAGTAGCGCGATACCCACAAAAACCCCAGGGTTCCAGTTCCGAATCATACCAATTAATTACCAAGGGCATACCAATTAGTGCATCGCTCGGTGGCGTAGTGGTTAGTACGCTTTGGCTTTCGATCGAAAACAAAGCTACCTTCGTCATGGTCGTGGATGGGTGACCAAAACTTTGTGATCTCCTTCGTGTTTCGGAAGGCACGTTAAGCTGTTGGTCCCGGTCGCAATTGCGACCGTTTCTACCCACGAACCCGCATTGGGCCAGCGTGGTGGTGTTACGGCCCATACTCTTCATGTGTTTCTCCAAGAGGAAGGCCTGTGCCCAGCAGTGGGATGCATATAGTCTGAGGATGACGTATGATAATTCGTATTTATATATTATTTTGAGCATTAATTAATGGATACAACATGCATATGTCATCGAATTACATACAAAACATTATGCCTATATTCCCTTAGGAGTAGACATAGTTAATATAAGCGGGCCCATTTCGCCTGGTATGTAACAAAGGGGGAACCTATCTGTATCTCTTCTTGTATGTACAGGTGCAGGTGAAGGATACGTGTTAGTTAATTATCATTATTAATTTATCAGCCCACGAGTTAATTACCGGCTTTATCCAGTGTGGGAGGACCGTAAAGTGTGCTGGCAATTAATTAAACATTAATTCGATCAATAAGATTATATCGCATATTTAATGTAATGACATTGATAAAACCCATTCAATCAACAAAGTTATCAATCAACACAAATATTTACGCAATGAAATTTGGAAATGAGCGTTATACCTTTTTGACGGAAGGGCCATTTACGGGCAGTACCTACCGCTGGACGGTAGACGGTAAGAACTTGCCAGATATGCCAGCACTACCCACTAAAACTTACTTATAATTACTAGTGTGGCCGTCTCCAGCCAGGCCAGCTCCGCCAGGAACTCTCAGTGCCTTCATCACAACCCGGAGGTGACCCAGATTACCCAGGTATTGGCCCGGTCCCCCATTAGTGCAAACCCCGTTTTAGTGTCTGCCTGGAGGCCCTGGGAACGGCTCAGAGAATTGCTTCGGCAGACCCAGTTGCTCCCAGGGAAGGGTATGAAAATCACGGAGTTTTAGTGGGTATTCTCAGTGATCAGCTGAGTGAGTCCCACACCCGCCTGCCGTCTATCAGGCAGGTTCGGTTGTAAATGCATTCCTCCTCGAAAAAAAGGCACTTGACCAGGTAACACACATTCCAGTTGCCCCAGCAGCAACAAATTCGAAAATAATGTATTTATTGAGGATGGAAAAGTGAGACCAAATGAGACCACACACTGTTAAAACACATATAATGTCTGGTAGCACACTGACTCTAAAAAAGTACAATGGTTATATCAAAAAAGCCTGACATTCTGAATACAAAACCCTAAAGTATGACATACTGGGAATTTGGAATTAAGGTCCGAGAAGGTTACATGGTGCTGGGCGCCAACAGCATTAATTCTAGGTATTTTATTTTACCGTTCATTAGGTGCCAGGGCAGGGTAATGATGATGAGGTATCAGGAGGCCTCGTCCTCAGAAGAACGGGCAAAAAACTCTGCAAGTTTTTCCTGAATTTCTTGCCCGATGCAAGGGTGGTTTCTCCTGCCTGGAATAGTGCCCGTTGATTGATAAAATCTGAAATCCGCAACTAGGCTCCACAATCTATGTAGTGTTAGTTGAAAAGTGTGACGATCCTATGATTGTCTCCCACAAAGATGCCGGAATAGGTGGGTCAGGAATACTCGCCGTTGCTCCCGTTGCGACTGTTTATTTGCCAACCCGCATTGGGCCAGCGTGGTGGTGTTACAATAGTCCTCATGACGTGTCTCTTCTGTCTGTCGCCGATAAAATATCTTTTACCTACATGATGAATAATTTGACTTTTCAAGAAATATCTATTACGCACTTTTATTTCGTAATAATATTTAATGGTTCGGATTTAAACACAAACACAACAGTTATGAACGAATTGAATGAACCGCTTAAAGGCTGGCATCCATTAAAATAAAATTAAACACGAATAAGTCCCTACCTCAATTAACAAAATGTATAAGGTAGGTATAATAATGTTACAAAATGATGTGAAACGGAGATTCCAATACTACCTCTACTTTAGTCTAGGCGGTGTGCGTTGGACTCGCTCAGTTGCTCGATGAGTCCGTAAGGCACAGGCCAGTATGGGCCGTAACACCACCACGCTGGCCCAATGCGGGTTGGGGTAGAAATGGTCGCAACAGCGACCGGGACCAACGGCTTGACGTTCCGAAGTACGAAGGAACTCGAGATCACAAAGTTTTTGGTCACCCATCCACGGCCTGACCGTGGCGAAAGTAGCCTTGTTTTCGATCGAAAGTCAAAGCGTAGGTACTTACTACGCCACCGAGCTCCTCACTTGATGATACCTAAAACTCGCCGATATATTATCCAGTCTACCGAAGCAATTCTCTTTCTAATAGGCACAGTGTCTTTAAGATCTGTATCAAGGCGACGATAATTACATAAAACGTTAGAAAACAATAATAATATAATCGTTTCAATTGAAAATAAGTCGTGCTTAATTGGTAACGCCCTTAGATACTGAATATTTGCACTAATGATTCAAGATAAATCATGAAACTATTGTTATAATCCACGTCATTATCGTTGCTATGAAATTAAGATCAAGAGCGACATATTTTTTAGCACTCCGAATTATTTAATGATGTAGACTACATAGAATCTGTATTGTGTTAACAATTGACCTGGCTGTAGACTTAGTTAACACTCATTTATTTTAAACTCAACATTTAACAAAGATTGGTCCTACCTATCCAAAATGAGCTCTAAAGCTTTTATAAAAAGTTCCTGTATCTATTGCGTCACGATTCACGAAATACCAGTTAAAAACATAGGCGTTGGAGGCGATTTTGGCGGCGGCGCCGGCGGCGGGTTTTTAGGGGGCGGTTTTTGTTGAGGACAGTGCTCCTTGGACTATGTCTACTCCTTCGGGGATTACAGGCGTGTTTTATGTATGTATGTATGTTAGAGGCGATTTTCTCTGGCCAGCATCGAATAAGAAAAACTAAAAAACCTTTTTCCTCTTGTTCCTAAAAATAATAAAAATCGCAAACAAAAACATAATTACACTTGTATTGTTTGCTGAACGCTGGGATTCGCCGATGTACGCGCACTGGATGCAATTGCATGCTCATTAAGTGCAGTTGCATCCAGTCTGCGGGACTGTCGTAAATAATTTTATGTTTCGTATTATTTTATTTCATGTCTATAGTTGTATGTATGTTTTGTTTTATGTCATCTGTATATGTATTTAGTTAATAAATTTGTTTTATGTTTTGATACTTTTATTTTTGATTATGTATTTAGTTTATGTTTGTTATTATGTCTATTTTTTTTTTTCACTTTATTTGGGATAATAAACAATTACACACATAGATTAACTAAGCCATATTATGTTAAGGACTGTGTTTACATGTGCAATATTCCTTGATGTATCTTTGTTTGTGCCTAATTATGGACTTTGTCTGAAATAAACGTTTATTATTATTATTACTTCGTAAGTCAAAATTTTTTAATGACGTATTCAAATTCTGAATACCGTTAGTGACGTTATATTTCATCAAAGTCGATAACACGTCACTGATGGCAATGAAAAGTAGGTATGTTAATTTATTCAAAGACGCATTCTTTATATTACGACATAACGATGTTGACGGACATTTGTATATTAATTTAAAAAGGACGTCATTATTGTAAAAAACCTTTTTGGAAGATGTGTGTCAATATGTTTGTTTATTATTGCGATGTGATATGCATATTATGACGTATTTGATTATTTACTAAGTTAGGAAATATCGGCTTTCGTCGGTTCTAATAACTATGTCTAGTCCACTAATGTTTGTGATATTAGCATAACAAGCACCAGCTTACAAGTTCTCCTGCTGAGTAGCAACAGCATTTTAAAAAAACACATTAGAACTATGAACCGCAGCACTAACACGCCAATGATTACTGCGTAGAAGCGATATCGTGTATAAAGCTTAGGCATGATATGCCTAAGATCTAAGCGATTTTTTTCCTCATGTCCATGTATTAGGTAAAAAGAGTGATCATATCACCAGAAAATTGATGAACATGTAGATGACCCTATCCATCTTTTCTTCAGTCTTTGAAAAAGGTGGCCGGAGTGTGAATGATGATATTATGAGAACGGAGTCGGTAACATGGTGCGTAATAGGAGAATTGATAGGACAGAAGAGGGATAGGAGAGAGTGGAAGAGGCGCAGGAGAAAGAAGAAGAAATTCTGCCAATAAATAATGCCTTGTTTTTGATGTTGAATCCAAAACTCTAGTCACATTAATAACGATTGATTATATTCATTATTATACTGCCCTTACGTTATCTTCTCACATTAACGTAGGTACCTTTAAATGAGGATGAGATAAAATACGAATATATTGGTGGTTGAAAAGAAGCGATAGATTGGATGGGTGAATTAAAAGGTATACCAGGATCGTAGGTAGAGGCCGGCTATAAGACGATGTCTACTGAGAAGAGGCACTTAATAATGAAAGGGGATCATACATAATATGCTCTTACAAGAGACAATGACACAAATAGTCCAAATAAGTGACCCCTTTTCAAATTATCTTGACAATTATGATTAAAGTAATTGACAGTTAATTCTCATCAACACTGCACTGACCAGTTCACGTTAACAATTAACAATCCTAATAAAAATTTGATCGTATAATAATCGATTTAGTAAATTTGATATAAATTTACTTTGTCATTGTGTGGAAGTACGCCTTAGGGCCTGAAGTTTAATCGTTCTATATTTTGCGATGACTAAATGTGGAACTTCAATTGCATTATTTCCAAATAATATTTAACGATCTAATTAAAACATGAGCTGTAGCTTGACGCGTGCCAGGTAGCGCCCCGAATATTTCTTAAGTTGTTACACAATTTTGAAACGACCACAGTAACATTTACCTAATCGTTAACTGATTGTTACCATTGAGAATCGTCCATCCTCAGCCGTTATATGTCCCACTGCTGGGCACAGGCCTTTCCTATGGCAAGACACATGAGGAGTATGAGCCGGAATACCACCACGCTGGCTAAATTCGAATTGGTGGGTAGAAACGGATGCAATGGCGACCCTGGACCAGGGGCTTGACGTGCCTTTCAAGCACGAAGGATTTCAAGATCACAAAGTTTTGGTCACCTATCCAAGGACTGACTATGCCCTCAGTAGTTTTGCTGACAACGAGAGCCAAAACGCAAGCCTTTGTATTCATTTCAATAAATTATCACTTTACAAGTTTACACTTTTAATAAAACTTAATAATTACTGGCATAAAGTTACGTTTCAATCGTGATGTTATCCACTGCTTGAACACATCCTAAAAGTAATATAGTATCAGCTAATTATATCACAAGGCTATCAAAGATATCAAGGATTCATCGTGTAAAATATTCCGGAGTTATACCTTATGTAGGAAGTAATAGTCACCCAAAACATTTATTACTAGTGGTACCGTCTCCGTAGGAATATCGGGATCAAATATAGCGTATGGCAACCAAGGATAGTATAGCTTCATAACCGAGAAAGAATTTTTCAAATCGGTCCAGCAGTTTCGGAGTCTATTCAATACCTTTCCTCTTTATTATAATGTTTAAACCACAGCTCGGATTGCAGGGATTTAAATCCTAGGCACAGGCCATGCTGTGCAGTATATGTGAATGGTGTATGGGCCGTAGCACGCGGGAACTTGAAAATCTCGAGATCACAAGGTTTTGGTCACGCATCCATGGCCTTTGTTTTCGATAGCAAAAGCCAGAGCAAAGAAACTCGCATACGATATCGCCGGAAAATGATCTAAAGGAAGGATAAAATAAGGAAAAGCATGTAGACAACATTTTCAGTTTTTTCCCGCAACCGAATATTTACGTTAACAAACTATTCCTTAAACTTTTGTAGGCATTAAAACATTTAATCAAAGATTTTCCTTGAAGTATTATTTCAGTTTGAGCAGCTGGCTGTTTTTAAATACCGCTTCCTTAAAAAAAACTAGCGTACAGCGAGCTTCCTCGACTTACCTAACCACAGAATAACATTTGGATAGCGAAAAAAGCAAAACAATTATGAACATATTTCTCTAATTATCTCTCCTTTTAATAACGATACGATATTTCTACATCAATACTAAGCACATAAATACGAATTAAAAAGTACACAATAAATACTAGATGATTTCAAGCTCAGAGTAAATTTTAAATTCAGATTAAAAGTCAATTTACTACTAATACAAAGAAATAATAAATGTGAACTGTGTGTTATTCTAAAAAATAATCCTAGGTTATCTGCAAATTGGCCAATATAATACTTATAAGTAAACCTTATAAGTATAAACGATCTATGTATCTTCAATATAATCAAATGTACTGTAATATTATTATGGAGCACAGTAGCTTTATACAATAATGTAATAAATATACTCAAATGTCTATAAGCTGCTGCATTAAACATCCAAAATTACCTATTTAGAACTAATATCCTCTTAATTCCAATAACAAGCTTGTATACTTTCCCCTCTACGTTAAACAAACACTCTGTTACCGCAAAATAAACAAAAACCAATGAATAAGTAGTTATTTACCTGCTACTACATTTACTACAAACGTTACTCATTAAATTTTATTAATGAATTACCGCAATGTAAAAACTTATTTGCCTTAATTAGTTTTCCCCCTTGTTCCACAAACGTTCCAAAAAGGAGATGAATCATTAATCAATCATTTAATCTAAGTTCTTAATAATGACGTTAACTAATTTTCAATTTTCCGGTTACAAATTATACGCTAATAATACGGTCCGACCGGTCCGTTTAACATATGAAAATGACGTATGTCCTGTTGGGTACTTTTTCGTAAGTTTTAATGCAACGTTAATATTTTTCTTCGAAATGTGTTCCTCATTTGAAACAAGTGAAGTCCAAATGTCGTAAAATAATCTATTTGTATGCGTTAAATACTTTCGTAATGTTACCCCGTACACCCGAAAAAGCAGGGGGTTTGACATCCACACTTCGTTTGATATCTTTAGGTTCTTTTCAAATTCAAAATGAAAGAACAATGTTCATCTGTGTCACGAATGAGACCTCTCATTTTTTCTTATGTTTAATGTTACAATAAATATGTAAAATTTATATTTAATATTAGTGGCTAACATATACATATGTCGCTTTGTATTTTCTTCAGGCGTTGTATGAAAAAGATCGAGGGAAACTATTTTTACTTAACTGTCTCAAGTCTGGGTGTTTTAAGATGTTGAATTATCATCTGGTGCTCTTATTACCGGCAAAATAACAAATTCGTTTCTCAACGAAAAATAATATTTTTGTAGGTTGGGCTGCATGAGTTCCAGATGATAACTTCTTACAGTGGGCATCATCCCAAATGACCCATACGTGAGACAGTCTAGAAAAATTGGTTTCCTTATATCCTGTACTGAGCTTGAGGAAAATGCAAAGCAACATATTTATATGTTAGCCACTGAAATAACACAACACTGAATATCAAATTTCATATTTTTTTTTACACTGAACATAACAAAAACAATGAGATAGGCCTCCTTCTTGTCGGGCCTGGGTAAATTTTGTATGGACCGTTACCATTCTCCTGTTATAGGTTATAAAAGTATGTGTTACGTATATTATGTCAACTCGACATTAAATAATAATACCTACGCCATTAATAATAATAAACGAAGGAAACAATAGTAGTAGAAAAAAGGTAATACATAGATACAAGATCGCCATAATTAGATCAGACCCTTAAATATCACCCATTTTGTTAATGATTCTTTATAGACCAATAAACAATATCAGTAACCTTAGCTATTTTAATTCAAACTAATAATAACTACAATAATTTTTAAATTTTAAAATATTTACTTTAAACTAGATAAAAATGTTCATAACTATCAAAAATAAATGAGCTATTAACTCAATAAACAAACACCTGAGATTATAAGCATTTTTAATAATAGTATCTAAAAGATATTACATACCTTTATGAAATATAATACAATGTGTGTGTATTTGGAATCTAAAAATTCGATTAGTAGAATTATGTTTACGTTTTAAGCATAATATTTCATTATTCAACAAAAAAATCTATTTATATATCAATTCCCTACAAATATTACATTTCTACACCCTTTTTTTTCAACACAGTTTCATATTAATAACAATTACTGAATCTGTATAATTTTTTGGCTGGGTTTTAACACCTCTGCCTACCCCTTCGGGGAAAGACGCGTAATTATATGCTATGGATGTCAAAAGTATGAAAAACATTATAAACAAACTATAATCACAAAAAAGATAAATAATAGTTAAATGAAATATTGAAATACATAAACAAAAAACCCGTGCGTCAAATTCGCGCCAATTTTCTATCCAAAGTTTCGAGTGCAGGGTGTCGGAGACAAGGGTTGACGCGCGACGAGGCGCGGCGAGGCGCGGGCGGCGCGGGCCCTGACGCATGCGCGAAAGGCGCCGCAGGGTGGGGGCGAACGCCTACCACTATTTAAACTGTTCTTGCGAACGGTCATCATACATTGGTCTGTTTGCAATACGGAGCTTAGTTAGCCTTAGTAGTCCGAGAGCTACAGTCGTTGACAAACAGGCATCGCCGGTGGTCGACACAAAGTTTTCGTAGACTTACGCTAGCGAAACGCGCAGTGAACTTTTGTTCAGGCGGGACCCAGTGGTGTGATCAAAGCTAAAAATGGCCGTAGCAGCTGCACAGAAGAACCGTGAAATGTTCGCCATCAAGAAATCCTACAGCATCGAGGTGAGGACCGCCAGGACTCCTCCAGGAGTTGCCCAGTTTTTGTGAATGGTCCATCCAAAGTTTTGTGTGAAAATTATTTTTTTAACTACTCGAACAGTTCCAGGACCCTTCATGAAAATTATTATTTTTGATATTTAATTTTAAGATTTAATTAATTAATAATTAATTTACCAATCTTTAGATATTTAGTTCAAATTTTGGCGGTGAATTCGAAATTCTTGTCGCCTACAGTAGCAAACTTGTACAAAGTACAGTAATTGTTTGTAAACTTATCCAATCTTTTGTTTACGTTAAACGGTTTGTAATCACAGCTATTCGCGATATAATTATCGCAGACAACAGGTATTAAGCAATATCGTGACAGAATCTTTGTTGTCAATGCGACCTCTACGCTGGCACGTCACTTCATAATCGCAATTACCTTCTAGCCAAATCACCGGCCTTGTTCGAATACTTAACAATAGACAGTTAGCAGAAGCTTTTATCATAATTATCAAGAAATTAATCACAATTATCACGAAAACGCTACTGAAGAAACCGCGTGAAAGCGCGCAGCAAACCAAGATTTTCACTGTTTTGCTTGAGTTAATTGTCCAACTCAGCCATAACCTCTCGATGTGACGCCGCGATATGATTATTTCGGGGATAAGTCATTCTCATTCATCATACACTTTCACAGTAACAATCGTGTGACAATTACGCAAGCCTAGCGACCTTTGTATAACATGTACGAAATACGAGAATATAGTTCATTTGCCCCAGAAAATTCCATGCGGAGTCCCATTGTCTCGAGGTAATTATCGTCAATAGTCAAGGTGCCTGTCGTAATAGTTACATCACATCACTTTGTTTTTGCTTTGAATACCATCAATGTTATTTCCAGAGATGTTGAGTATTCACGAAAGCTTATGCGATTGTAGCGAATTTTTTTAACGAGTTTGTGCACATTGATAAGGACACAAAGTTTATATTGGTGTGCACAGACTCCGAATGCGATGTTGATTTTTGTTATATTGAGTCAATAGAATGCTGTGCGATAACTCGGCCTAAAGAACTAGTTGTAATTAACACGTATTTTATAATCAACCGTTGTATGATTGTATTTCCTTGACCGTTGAAGGTCGCAATGCAAGAGCTGTGACGCTCACTGGCCCAACTGCTGCAAATTAAACATGTTTGAAATTCAACCATACAACTAGTTGAGTGCAACATCTACGACAGTCACCTTCGGCTCGTGATTCAGAGTTTTTAGATGCAATTAGTTCCGATCTTGGTCAGATGATTACACGCAAAAAACAAAGGACCTACAACAATAATGAGTTTATTAACAAAATCGAGGTCTTTTCCGCGCCCCTGACCAACAGATTCCTCGACACGGTCAACAAAGTCGATATTTAACACCTACAATAAGAATCTCATTAGGATTTCGTATCGGTAATTGGTGCTTGTGGACGAAGATTTAATCACCGGTATAGGTAATAGGTGGCGGGGTAGCCGCAGGTCACTGGGCTCTCCGGCTTCGATTAATTATTCGCCGGCCGAATGGAATGGTGAAGTGGCCACTCGGGCAAGCCAAGGCTATATCAACCGGATTCCGTGTCCCGCCCACTCCAGTTAGGCGGACCTTTAACTTCACGCCGCGATACGTTTCCGCTATACACCTGACCGGTCGCGGTAATTTCGCACGTGATGCAAAGCTTTCAGTCATAATCGTGCCCTGCACCTGGTTTTCAGCTCGACAACAATCGTGAGTGATTAGTAACCCTTGACATACATAGTTAGGTGGCGAAGCGAGCATTCTAGTGGAAAATGCTGGTTCTAAACGCCCGCGCAACTGACGCGCACCGCGTCACTACGCGACGTAAATTATTACATTGCATACCACCTCATTCTATAATGAACTTTATTGACGCCACTTTGGAACGATGTATTAATATGAAGGTGAACTAATTTGTGACGGAGCTATGCGAGCCTAAGAGACCTTACTAAAGACATAAACGAGTCCAATGTCTGTGAAGTCTAAACTTTTAAGTTGAAGATAATTGGCTCTGTTCGAAAGCAACCATCCAGAAACAAGCGCCTAGAATTCCTTTGTGGGGTTCTTTGAGCAAGATGGCGTTTCCGATGCGGGGGGAGGGAGTAATGGGAGCACTTTACGCGGCCACGCTCAGGAAATAAGCTTAGGAACTTCGTAAAAGCAATTCCTGCTCGCACATGAAATATAATGCGTTGTGACCGCTCTATATTTATAAGGATTTAGAAGATCCCGCTATTTTTAGCACACCCTTTGTATTCACTTGAGTGGTCCGGATAGTCATAATTTAATGGATTCGGTTAAAGTTTTGGAATCTTGTGCGAATTATTAATACGAATGCGGAATCCTTGTTACAATTAAGAACGAACTTTGTGATGTAGGATATTAAATGTCTTTTTTTTTGTTGCAGAACGGCTACCCATCCAGACGTCGTTCTCTGGTCGACGATGCTCGCTTTGAAACACTTGTTGTCAAACAGACCAAACAAAGCGTGTTGGAGGAGGCGCGTGCTCGCGCTAATGGTAAGACCTGGTCATTTTGGACAAAACAAACAATCGAAAATATTAGCATCATTCAAAATTCGAAGTACATGAAATTTCACGTAATGAAGTTAATCTGGATAAATCTAGAGCAAGTTTGCAACCTCACAATGCAAAAGTGCAATTCAATATGGAAACACGAAATTTGCACGAGGTCGCGATAAAAAATCAAGTGGATACGCTGCCGGGCTTCAAGCACTCGACCGGGCTCGGCGCGCGGTCCACGTCGCAACAAGTGTCCTTTCGATCGAAGCCAATTAAATTCTTTTGTTGTTAATTTTATTTATTTTTGTTTACTTTTATTTTCTTTTATTTTTATTTTTTTTATTTCTTCCTACGTAGACTCCGGCTTGGACTCTGAATTCATCCAAGATGAGGTTTTCGGAAACCCTGATAACTCCCCAACCGTTGAAGATGGCACTCAGCAAGACGAAACTAAGAACGGTCAACTTGGTAATTTTTTGTTTTTTCTTTGTGTTTTTATGTTTGTTGTTTCATTTTGCACTTTTTATTTCTTACACTTTTATTTCATCTTTTTTATAGCTGATGCAGACATAGGTGACGATGTGTCCAAGACCGACGAGGGTCAGTAATGCTTAATTTCATTCTAAATATATCATTGTGATTAACAGTTTATTACAAAAATACTCACGCTCTAGACAACGTGAATAACGTAAACATTTCCTTACAGATTACACTCTGACTGAAGAAGAAATCATCCTCCAAAATGCTGCCAGTGAATCCCCGGAAGCTGAGCAAGCCATTCAACAGGCCGCTCTGCTGCTGCGCATGCGTGATGGGATGGGCTCTCTTGCTCGCATCCTTAAGACCATTGATAACTACAAGGGCTGTGTTCAGCACCTTGAGACCCGCCCATCCCAGCTCACTGGAGTCCAGTTCGATGCTCTCGTGAAAGTGAGCATGTCTCGTGTCAATCTTTTGCAACTCATTAGATCTCTTCGTCAGTCGACCTCGTTCGCTGGCGTAAATCTTGTGGGAGAAAACAACATCTCCAGCAAGACCCCGTGGTTCCCTCGCCACGCATCCGATCTCGATAGCTGCAACCATCTTATGACCAAGTACGAGCCCGAACTGGACATGAACCACCCCGGTTTCGCTGACAAGGAATACAGAGAGCGCAGGAAGCAGATTGCCGAGATCGCCTTCGCATACAAATATGGCGACCCAATCCCGTCCATCACCTACACTGAATCTGAGAACGGAACCTGGCTCCGAGTCTTCAACACCGTGCTGGATCTGATGCCCAAGCACGCTTGCAAGGAATACAAAGCGGCGTTTGCGAAACTGCAAGAGGCCGACATCTTTGTTCCACACCGCATTCCTCAACTGGAGGACATCAGCAACTTCCTGCGTAAACACACAGGATTTACTCTTCGCCCGGCAGCCGGTCTCCTGACTGCCCGCGACTTCCTCGCCTCGCTCGCCTTCCGCGTGTTCCAGTCCACGCAATACGTACGCCACGCCAACTCGCCATTCCACACCCCAGAACCGTAAGTATTAATAAAACACGGAACACTTCATTATGATTATTTGACTCCAATCCATGGTTGACATTCACTTTGACAAGCTAAGTAATGCGGATGTTACCAAAAAAAAACAAGTTGAACACTTGTCAACGTAAAAATAATATTAAACAGATTAATTGATTTTTGAATCGTTAATTACATGACAACCGCCTTGATGGATATTTTTTTACGGAAATATTACGTAATAACCTTGTGTTTGTATATTAGATTGTTTCACATTGGCTTGAGAAATGGCTATATAAATATATTTAATAAATCATAAACCTAAAGCTACACTTAAAATAAAATAAGAAATATTTTCGTTCGCTTTTAAATTGAACCATCTACCTTCAGCTATGTGATGGAGTCCTAACTGTGTTAAAATGCCCTTGACAACATTAAGTTCGTTATATCGCCTCTAAAATGGTCTTTTAGCAAGAGATAGCTTGAATATTGTACTTAAATCAATTATCCCTTTAGTTGGAGCAAAACTTACGTTTTATTTCTTTTGTTACAGCGACTGCATCCATGAGCTTCTAGGGCACATCCCCCTCTTGGCTGACCCGAGCTTCGCTCAATTCTCTCAAGAAATTGGCCTTGCGTCCCTTGGCGCTTCGGATGCAGAAATCGAAAAGCTTTCCACTGTAAGTCGTCTAGAAAATCGGAATATTGAATTAAAATTGCGAAATTGTTCCATTGCTAGTAAAGTTAGCAAGTTATTCAGTTTCGAATAATCTATTTCTTTGTTTAGGTATACTGGTTCACTGTTGAGTTCGGTCTCTGCAAGGAGAACCAGCAGTTGAAAGCTTACGGTGCAGCCCTTTTGTCTTCCATCGGAGAACTGCTCCACGCGCTCAGTGACAAGCCTGAGCTCAGGCCCTTCGAGCCTGCGTCCACCTCTATCCAGCCCTACCAAGATCAGGAGTACCAACCGATCTACTACGTCGCTGAAAGCTTTGAAGATGCTAAGGATAAGTTCAGGTAATTAGTCAAACTCCAAACTGCTAATTCCCTATTGGGAATTATTCGTTTTGGTTTTACTAACGAGTCAGTTATAATAGTAAATTAAGTACTTTATAATTGAGATATTTGATGACATATCCATTAGTCCATCTTTAACTTGCTTCTAGTAATCGAATAATTATTTTTCCATGCCGTCTTCAACTTAAAGAAACAAAATTTAAGTAATTTTTTAGTTTATTAATGTGAACTTGTGTTGCAGACGCTGGGTGTCGACCATGTCTCGGCCTTTCGAGGTCCGCTTCAACCCGCACACCGAGCGCGTGGAGATGCTAGATTCCGTAGACAAGCTCGAGACCCTCATCTGGCAGATGAACACCGAGATGCTGCATCTCACCAACGCCGTCAAGAAGCTCAAAGGAGCACACTTCGAGTGATTCCCCACAACCTACTAATTCGATTTGTATAGCTAGTTATATGATAGATGATAAGACTGTTGTTGGCGTATGTGCTGTGTGCTTGCGAGTGTGACCATAAGATGGTACTTCGTTTACCTTTTTGTACCTTAATCTATTATTTATTGCCGAGTTCATTGCCCGGGCCTCGGACGCCGCACGGATCTCCCGATTGCCCATTTACGGAGGCGTGGCGGCGGTCGGGCCTCTTAACTACTAGTATTATTTATAATTTAAAAACACGACAAATGAAAAATGGAGCACCAAAAATCAAACAGAAAATATATATGTTTGAGTGGAAACTTTTGTTTTATTAACATTTCCTTGTATCACTGCGAAAGCCTTAAATGTTTCATAAAAGCTTGATTTTGAGATGTTATAATGTAGCGTGCTTTGCAATCATGGCAATTTATTTCATCATCATATAACACATATTAAATTTATACATAACAAAAACAATCATTTACATAAACCATAAAATATGACATAACATAAATAAACAACACCATTAGTTATTAATTACTATCTACTAATATAAAAAATAATAAGCAAACAATAATTAACTAAATAATTAAATAAATGAACATACCTACATACTTTTAAAAGTATATTCAATAGACTTAGGTATTGGAATTAAATCGAATTTCCGAATTCACATAGGCACAACAAGCTGAGTCATATTCCTAATAATATCAATATTACATCAAAAACAGTAAGATCGTAGTATACATAGCAACTGGTTATTTGTTCCATCAATATTTATATGTTCTGAATTGATAAATATCTACCTATTAAACTGTGTACACAAAATTGTTCAACGTTCATCATTCTCTATTAGTATAATAAGATACTAGGTGTTGCCTGCGATTTCGTCCGCGGTTACTATGGTTTTTTAACTATCGGGAACTTTTTAATTTTCCGGAATAAAAAGTATCTAAGATGTTAACCAGGGATATAAAGTACCATGCAATATTTCATAGAAATCGGTCCAGAGATTTCAGAGATGAGCCCTTACAAACAGGGAAACAAAAAAAGTACAAATTTTTTTTTTTTTGTATTACCCCCTTTTACATCTCCTGACTTGGTTTTAAGCATTTTCCCATGTACAGATATACGACCTCTACAGTTTTATTATATTGGGTTCTTACCTATGAAATTGGTGTTTTTATTCTGTCTAAGCAATTTGTTCGTAACTATTAAGTTTCAGAACATTCTTATAAAATAATTGACTCTTCTAAAAATAGACCATATATTTGAGCTCCTATTATTTAATTTGATAATTTTTTATAAGTTTAATTGTGTTAAAATTAGACACAAAGACAATTATTTTTAACTGCCTCCCGAATACATCATTTGATTTGCATTAACATAAAAACGATGAATAATTTTTATCAAGCGTGTTCACACACATATTGCTAAAGCTTGTCTAATGATACATGCCAAATATTATTATCTCTGGGTTTGTCGTTGTGAAGAAAATGCAGACATCCCCAAAATCTCCATACAAAACACCAATTTCATAGGTAAGGACCTAATAATTAGAATATTGATCCCGAAACAAACTGTACCTAATCCAATGTTTTAACAACGGAGTCCCAATTTTAGTGCCTATAAAATTCACAAAAAGGTTTTAGGCATGGAAATTAATTTGAGTGTATCATAATTCCCCCGATCGGGGCGATCAGAGTCCCCAGAGCCCGGGCAAATCTTATTACAGGTGAGTCTCGGGCTGATTGGTTCGAAATTCCATTACATTTATTCCCTAGATAATTTAGCGTAGATTAATTCAGAGACAGTAGCTGTGTTGTTAATTTTGATATTCTTGTTTTATGACTACCGGGATCAAGTGGTTTGTACAGTTTCAAGAGGTCCAGGGTTAGTAGGCAGAATGTTTTTTTAAGCGAGCAGACCGATCACCTAATGTCAAGCACCCTAATGTCAATTACCGCCGCTCCTGGACACTAACAACACCAAAGAAGTCACGAGTGCATTTTAGGCTAAATAAAACACATAAAAAAGTCCGTCCTCAGCCTAAATACGTCCCACTGTAAGACACAACAACGGTTTAACGTGCCTTCCGAAGCACGGAAGAGTTCTAGATTACAATGTTTCGGTCACCCATCCACGGCCCGACCATGGTTCGATTCCCGGTGGAGGCAAATGTTGGGGTGATGAATTCAGGCATTTTGTCTCCAGTCTTGGATGTTTATATATATTTATATAAATTCAGGATATTTATATGTATTTACGTATTAAATATAATTATCTGACATCTAGTGTCCGTAGCACAAGGTATGAATGTCTGAAGATATTTATATTTATTTATATTTTTTTATGTATGTCCTATTCTGCGTGCGGTCTCCTAAGCTGTATGCAAGGAAAATGACGGATAAATTTATTTAATAGCTAAATACATATTAATATCCTGAATATATGTACAAATTTATATAAACATCCAAGACTGGAGAACAAATGCCTGAATTCATCACCCGAACATTTGCCCCACCGGGGATCGAACCCAGAACCTCTCGAGATGGCGACGCCTTGAGACCAGCATACTGACCCCTCCACCACGGAGGTCGTCAAAGGATGGCCCCATTTTGAGAGTCAGTGTAACGAAGTAATCCTATTTGTCTTTTTTTTCTTGCACACAACATTGCAATATAGCATAGCTCTTTATGGTAAGGGTCAGTTTTTGATCCGTGTTGGTTGACCAGTAGGTTAAAACATTACCAATGGCGAAAACGAATGATGCCGTGATAGCTAGTCCAATAGTCAAATTTTCAAATATAACTAAAGTTAAATAATCATAGACAATTTAACCACAACACGGTGCTGGGATTAGTAACATGGCGGCTGGCGGCACAGCTGATGTATATTGCTTCGAATTTTGATAGCAAATTTAACAATTTGTCAAGCTGATGTCATACATTTTGGCGTTTCCTTTGACTCTATTGATCTAGATTTCAACTATTGAGTTAACTATTACTCCGGATCAAAAAACTCAACCTAAGTAACTCGTGAATATTCAATGGCCACCACCACGTCTGTTTGTCATAATAATAAAAAAATACTCACCACGGGCGTCCCAAAAACGAAACCAAAATCTTTTATACAGCTCACAAACCCTTAAGTAGAGTAAAATTTTATTACCAATAACGCGTACGTATAAAACGAGTCCTCCAGCTTTTGATATTTTTTGTGGTAAAACGAAATTTTTCTACAAGTGTCACGTAGATCGCTGGTTAAGGCCCTAGTACCTAGTGGCCGAGAACTGGTTGTACAGGAGGCTAAAACTAAAAAAAAAATGTAACAAGTTCGTGTCAACTTTATATCATTGTAGGCCCTGTATAATGTTCTAGATATTAATGACATGCGTATAAAAGAAATTTGAAAAACAATAACAATTTTATAAAAAGCTTGTGTATTGTTCGAAAGGTCGAATGTTTGTAAATAGAAAAAAATGCTTAAAATAAAAAAAGAGGGAAACTACCAAAAAAGAATTTTGTATAATATTTTGTTTCTCTGTCTGTTCGTCAGTTTGTACGGGCTAATCACCGAAATGGCTGAACCGATTTCAATGAAATATTGCATGGAGATACCTTATATCTCTGGTCAACATCTTAGATACTTTTTATTGCGGAAAATAAAAGGGTTCAAAGGTAAAAAAAACATAGTAACCGCAGTCTCGGTCGCCGGCAACAGCTAGTTGTGGGACATACGAAGTTAACTGGCAATGTGTGGGTGTGTAATGCACCATCTCCCACTGTATTAGTATGTGTATAGTCTTCTATATTAATTATTATCCCAATGAAGAAACAAATACATATATTGAAGACAAAATACCCAATGACAACAATCTGAGTACTACATTTCGATAACAAGGTCTCTATAGTATACATACACGATAAAAAGTGGCATTTACCTAAGAATTATTATTATATACTACATAATATTATACTGTGACATTTAGAACTAAGTTCCAAAATAAAGTTGAAAACCTCGTAGCGAAATTACTTTAGTACTTTAACCATCTGTTATAATTTCTTTCTTTTGTTTTGAAATAGAAACTCTTTCTTCTTTAGTGTTATTTTAATAATTTTTTAATCGGTATTTAATTAATAAATATACGTATTTCACAAACCAATCGACCCTAAAGATACATAAAAAATCACATAACATAACATATCACGCCTCTTTCCCCGAAGAGGTAGGCAGAGCATTTCGCCAGATACGTTAAGTCCCCATGTTAAATGTGGTGAGCCTGTTGCCTGGGCACAATGTGAGGCAATCCATATTTACAATCAACTGTACATAAAATCACAGTCTACAAATGAATATAGATAGAGGTAGGTATTTTGTTTTTTTTTTACATACGACAGGTAAGCTCTTGGCCTTCATCTCACCTGATGGTAAGTGACGATAAGGCCGAAGGTGGAAGCGAGCTTCACCTGTAATCCTCAACATCTGAGGAACTGGCTATCTTACGTCTGATTGCCGGAACACAACAATGCTTATAACATTGTTATTATGGCGACAGATTTAAGTAAGACGGTGGTAGCTAGCCAGGCGGGCTCAGAAGCCCTACCACCAACCAAACCGAGCAGAAAAACTTCTGCCCCCTATCGAACCCGGACCTCCCGATCAACATCCGGTGGTGTGAACCACTAAACAAGAGGTTGAAATCGGCGGCGGTTTGAGTCAAAAAAGAAAAATAAACGCAATTCAATAAGTGTATTGAATTCAGCAAAGACGTTTGTTCTAATGAAAAACCCACATAACTTTTTTATACGTACAAGGTTTTCAGTAATTACATAGTTTAGGTTTTTCCTTGTTCATAACAGGATATAATATTGTAAACAGCTCTGGAAATTTTTAGTTGTTTTCTTTTTTGTGTGCATAAAACTACCTGCTGATGTTTTTATTCCACGTCTCATAATATAGTTTATTTCTAGTAAACAATATAAGACGTGATGAGACATTATTTCACAAGATTCTAATCCATCCGAAATAATATCATACCACGTCACAATACGTAATAATATGCATATAAAATAAACACGCCTCACGCAAAACCAACCATACACGTTACGATTTTTGCTGGAAAATTAAATCTAGTACACATTAATAATATAAAAATTGTATCATTGTGGCGATTTCTCTCAGTTGCATTTAAGAAAGGAATAAATGTTATGTAAAAAAGGAAAATAGCACTAAGCCGCGTTAAAATAAAGCTAGAAAAGATTAAATAAAACGTTGCAGATAAAGCCTTTGTGAAGCGTACGTCTGTTCTGGCTGCATGCTCCGCAGGCTCAGAATAACGCAACTGCCACAAAAGCACGTTAACACTCTTAACTTTATTTTATTAATGACTGAACAGTTTAAAGTGAACTAGAAACTCATTTACTAGCCATTACCTCCCGAACCAACTACTGTAAGCAGATTAAAATGCATGCCAAAATTTAATATTTATGCACCGGACGCGGTCTTCTAGTGACTATTTCTATAACTATTTAGTGACTATTTTACTATGGTCAAAAGGGGCTGTCAATTTTAATGATTTTTTTTTTTTTTCAATTTTATTTCTTGATAGACAAATTAAAAAAAGGCTCGTAGTAAAATTAATATAAAAAACAAAACAATTAATGAACATATACATAACAATGACTCCTTATGTGTTTCTCCATGAGAATGCCTGTGCCCAGCAGTGTGTCGTATATAAGCTGAGGACGGAGGACGGACTCAATGACGTATATTACTAATAAGTAATCAACAAAATCGACAGTTGTAAAAATCGTTCCTATTGTGCTAATCATTTTACAATCTTCATTAAAATTCATCTGAAAAACGAAGTCTAACAATAGACCCACTATGTTAACAGCGGAACCCTAAATATAAGGTTTAGTGTAAATAGAGGTCGTTGCGCGAAGCGAGGCCTCTCTCGAGCAAGGGCGGGGCCACAAAGGCTGTGTTGCATTTGAACATGCAATGGACATTAAAAATAAAAAATATAATGGAGAATACAATGGTTACGCAAGTACTGCATTCGAAGCGAAGCTGAGCAAGGCGAAGGATTTTTTTTATCCTGTATTTAGAGGACTATCAATATTATCATGTAGACCACTATTATGAGTATGAAGCGAAATGTCTGCCTGTCGTAGTCCTTCTCTCCGTTAAATATTACATAGATTTAAAAAAAATAATTTGGAACTGTAAAATTACGGGATATACCAAGCATTTTATTCATTGAAAAGAACCTCAAAATTGAGCTACAAAAATCTATCCGGATAAACAAAGACACAAACAAGAAAGTTAAGATAAGCCAACAATACACTCAATATTTCGTATAATTTACTGCTGATGCCATACAAAACAAAAATAACTTTATTTCATAGGCCAAACCTGGCACATAAAAACGTCAATATTTTACAATTTATAAATTTAAAAAAAATACATAATTAAATAAAAAGTATATTCTAAATAAAGATTAATTACCACGAGCGCTTGCAGCAAGTACAACCACAGAGCATTGGCTGTGGTTGTAATTGATACAAGCGGCCGGTTTCCTAGAGTAAGACTTTTCATGAGAAGAACCCGGCAAAACTCATGAGTCATCCAAAATAAGTCACATAAAGCGACAATGTATAGTGCTGGTATGGTCGTGTAACCAATACTAATCTATGTCAAACCACGCATATGTCCACACACAAAAAATGACAACGTTCTACAAAAATTTGATGATGTTACACGTGTAGACGTGAGACCTAAGGCATTATGTAGGTTACGAGTGTCAAAGGTCAGACTGGTGTCTCGGACTGTCTCGCTTGACTGGGGACTACCACACCCACAGGCCACGGCTGCTATAGACATGTGCATCTGCATCGAGTGTCCATTTTTCAACTTTTAGTAAAAGACGTGAAATTTTTGGGAAAATTAGTTATAAATAGTAAAAACTTAAATTTCTAAAACTTGAGTAAAATCGGTTATGGCCAAAAAACTGGAACATTCCATCCAGACGTTAGAACAAATTTGCAAGGTCGAAATCTCAGAAAGTACTAGCTCGGTGATAACAATTTTCATTTTACAATCCAGTTAAGAATCCTTTAAATCTTTTAAGACATTAACAACATGGTTAGAATGCGATGTTACAGATTAATGTCGGATTAAATGGGTCAGTTAGTTAACGACGCGTCAGTCAAACACGCGAACACTGACTTCAACACAGAGATTTGTGGATAAAAAGTCACTGATCCATGGTCACAGAGGATGCACAGAGATTACACTCTTACACGTTTGATTCATCAACAGAGAATAAAACCAACGACCTCAAGGCCCTTGGATCTTAACAAACCAAAGATAAAATCTCATTATAAAAAAGTGAATATAAGTACCTAACTGTAATCTAGTTATTCAAAAGTTTTACGTTTTGTCTGGCATTTAGTTATATAAGTTTTCCGCTCTTAACACGCACGTATTATATTCATTACACAGAAAATAATTATTTTCGAATTATTTTCTTTGTAGTAGTATTATAATTCGTTAATGTTTTTTTATGAGTGGTAACATTGTTACTTATAAACATTTAAACGGTCAGCAAAATATTCGAATTCTAGTCAGCAAAAAAATACTATTTACAAGCAACTGGTCAGCAAAATAATTAATTGGGCAGCAACCTATGGACAGTAGATATTTCTTATTAGTCAGCAAAATATAGTTATTTTGCTTATATTGGGTAGCAGATAAAATGTTTTCTCTGCTGCCAAATTGTTAAATATGTGTTTTGATGACACAAATATTGTTTTGAAGGGTCATAAAAAATAACCTTAACCTAATATCTATCAGAAAACATTTCCTAGGAATTGATTCTTCATCTTCTATTAATCCTTTTCCTAGATTTCAAACATTTCCGGTGAGCTGCCCAAATAATTACCTTGCTGAATATTTATTATTCTGCTTACCAAATAATTATATTGCCAAAATATTTGTTTGCTGCCCAAATGATTTTTTGGCTGACCATTTTGTTGCTGACCTAATAATTAAATGGCTGTCCAATTACTTCCCATTAAAAAAGAGTTCCAAAACAAGTTTATTTTTGGGAAATCGTATCGATATAAAAAAAACAGCGCGGCTATTCACTCTCTGCCATTCGGCCTTTTTATGAAAGACAGGAATCTGAAGGAAAGGTTATACACGGTCAAATTTTTGATTCGTAGTACTGTTAACGAAATGGTTGAAACCTTGGTCAATGTCAATGATTATACCAAAAGTAAGGAGCTCAGTGGCGTAGTGGTTAGTACGCTTTGGCTTTCGATTGAAGACAAAGCTACCTTTGCTATGGTCAGGCCATAGAATAAATGAGAGTCATTAGAAATCGTAAGTGGGCGTGTCTCCGCGCGCCACTCATATGATATAGGATCATATCCGTCGGTTTCACGATTTGACACTTTTCAGTCATTCTCGAACCATCAAGCTGTTATTTTGCGGATTATTTACGTGCATATGCCTTCTTGTGCTGTTTTGACCTGCAGGAAACAAAGCAAAACATTTAATTTAACAAATATAAATATTTCTATTCATCGGTAAGTTCGTATTTATCTGTTTATTTAGTAAAAACTGACAAAATATCAAATGTCAATATAAAAAAATACATTGCTTGTTGAAAACATGGTCAATGTAAAGTACATCGTTTTCAGGAAGCAACGTACATTGTTTTGTGCAATTGTGCAGATGTAAAACACCTATAGTGCAGTGCATGATTTTATCGTACCAACATTTTATCGATAGTCTTCTAGATTCTGGTAATAATTGATAGAGAAACATCTACTATTAATTACGTTTTTGTTTTCCCTCGGAAATTAATAAAAAATTTAAATGGATCTCTGGGACAGGGACGGGCGGATTGGGTTCCTACCAAATTGAGCACAATTTGTTCAGAACATTTCTCAGATGATGTATTCGAAATAAAAAAATCTGAAAGACGTTACCTAAAATTTAAAGCAGTACCATCCAAAGAAATTGTTAAATTGTATTCTGAACCTTTAGAAGTGCCTATTTTCATAAAAAAATATTGCTAAGTTTTTTTTACTTTGGTTAGTTATTATTTAACTCTTATTTTCAGGCATCACAATCAAAACGATCGACATCACCTACAAGTCCAACTACACGAAAAAGGCAAAGAATGGCAAGTTGGGATAATAATATGTTGCGCAGTCAGTAATAGCCATGAGTATGGAACTACTCACAATAATAAATAAAATGTTAATACACGTCATCACCAGTTTTATAATTTTTTATTTAAAATGTTAAATTGCAAAAAAAGTTAACAATTTTCAATCTAGGCGTCAAAATGGCGTAAATATGACCGGTGAGACAGAAACTATGGATAAAAAGAGAGGAAGAGGATATCCCACGGATAGCCTTCATTCATAAATAGTGAGAGAATGAGAGGGAACACCTACTGATCGAGACAGAACATTGCCTCATGTTACTGTATGGGAGTTTGGCATCCATCTTATAGTACAAAATTCTTGATTCGAATACATCAACAACGAGAAAAAGAAAAATTACAAGTATTATTTGAAACAAAGATAATATAATCAAGCAACAAAGATCACAGATAAAAAATACAAGCTCAAAATCTTAGATTAAATAAGAAAATAATTAAAATGCAGGAAGTCTTTGACGAGTTCAAAAACAACTTTATGATGCGCACCGAAGATGTGCACACTCTAGAAAATATAAATTTACCGGTATGTTATGTATGATTGTCACCATTTTTTTTGCATTTTCCTGTTTTGTCAACTGATCAAAAATCATAGTTTTAATCAACACAGCGTATAGATTGTTTGTATTTCAACAGTCGGTGTTAAATATACTTCATTAGCCATGTTCAATTTAAAAAGAAGTTGCATTACTAGTTGAACAAAAAATAATTTTAAATTTTTCTTGCAGATTCATGAGCTAGTAACGCGTATTATAAAAAAAGATGATTCTGGAATAAAATCAACAACACATAATCCACCAGCGCTCAGAAGTTTTATGTTCGAGAAACGTTTTACACATGCTCACCTCATCCTCAGACTATTAAAAAATGGTATAAGAGCATCAGTGATGATCCAGGCTTCACTAAAGAATCGATCATTCTGTGGGTAGACGTCGTTGAGTAAGGTCTGGTGGCGTCATGCTGCTCGTCGTCAAGCTAGTTCTGTTCAGCTATAACTGATTATCTAGTATCCGTTTGTGTAGTGGCAGTGTTTATAGGCAAGTGAGGCGTTGGTAGTTTTGTGAGTTCGTAGATGAGGACTATAGTGATTGTGTGCTTGGTGAGTGAATCAGTGACTGTGTGTGTGAAGGTACAGCTTAGATTAACGAGTGTGATCCAAGTTGAAGGTTGATCACAGTAAGATAGGTAGGGCAACAAGGAACCTCCAGTGGTTTGGAGGAAGGTAGTGTGTTTTCTAGTTAAACGGGATAAGGCACTCATTCAGGGGGAGCGTGTTTACATTTTTTATGACGTTACTGATAATTTTGTGGCCTAGATCCTGACAAGTGATATGCGTCGTTATCCTAGTGTGATGTTATTCTGTTGCGTTAGTATTCTATTCGAATTGTAACAAGCTCGGCCGGCCTGTCCCACGCTTACTGCGTAATATATATTTTTTTTTAAATTAATAAATGCTATCTACTGCTACTAGACTACTCCACGCAGATGACGTCGCGGGCAATAGCTAGTTCGTTATAAATCGAGCACGATCTTTTCAAAACAGGTGATTATGTTTTACTAGATGTCAGTGTAAACTTTCATAATTATCGATCATTTTCACATCACTAATACTGCACAATTTAAATGTTACCAGTAGCGGCGCATTAAAATGTGATTAGTAAACAATATAACTAATAGTTAATTAGTAACTAATACTTATTTTGCTTATTTTATACCTACCCTTGAAAAATTGCTATAACACAGCATACGCGCATTTTAAACCAATTACTTTTGAGACAATATATTTTTTTAATTACAGACCCATTTAGTTTTATTTTTCAATAATATGTTTCTTACATATTATATCGGAGCTCGGTGGCGTAGGGAGCTCGGTGGAGCGTAGTGGTCAGTGCGCTTTGGCTTCGATCGAAAATAAAGCTACCTTCGCCATGGTCAGGCCGTGGATGGGTGACCAAGAATTTAAGATCTCGAGCTCCTCCGTGCTTCGGAAGGCACGTTAAGCCTTTGGTCCCGGTCGCATTTGTAACCGTTTCTACCCACCAACCCGCAACGCCAACGTGGGCTAGCGTGGTGGTGTTACGGCCCATACTCCTTATGTGTTTCTCCATAAGGAAGGCCTGTGCCCAGTAGTGGGATGTATATAGGCTGAGGACGATACCAAAAGTAATAGTAAAATTTAACCAATGGTTAAACTAACAGTAAATAATTAGATATAGCATCATAGCATGGGTTCAAATCTGGTTCGAATCAACAACGTCCTTGAGTTAAATATTCCAAATGTCCTGGACAAAAAATCAAATGTCAGAAATCTCCTGACAGAAATATAGAAAGGGTAAGCACAAATGTTTGTATTTATCGAAACGAATAAATTTATTTTCATTGCAAGTCACTATGTAAAATTTTAAATTCTTGATTAATTACCTTGAGTTATTCCCGGCTATTATTACCCAATCAGAACAAGTTATAAAGTGGTTAATTAAAACAAATTCATTACTTAATACCAGACTGTCTATAAAAAAATTACGCCGTGTTATCTGCGTTACAATTTTACGATTCAATATAATTTATTATAATTTTTATTTCCATAACGATTTTCATAGCACCGGTTCATAGGCGTGGTAACAAGAAAAAATAAGTGTTTGAATTATTATTAAAGGAAAATCGCCCTCCCCGGCATCTTCGGCCTGTATACGTCGCTGGGCACAGGCCTTCCTCATGACACAAAGAATATGGGACGTAACACCACCACGTTGTCTAAATGCGGGTTGGTGGGTAGAAACGGTTGCCACAGCCGGGACCAACGGCTTAATGTGCCTTCCGAAGGAGAGAAGTTCGAGATGACAAAGTTTTGGTCACCCATCCACGGCCTGACTATTGTAGAGGTAGCTTTGTTTATGCTCGAAAGCCAAAGCTACTAACTACTACGCCACCGTGCTTCTCAAAGAGTTTAAAGGCAAATAAATCTTAGCATTTTTATTGATGAAAACATAGTGTAATAGTATTTGGCGATTATAGGTTCTTACCATTATATTGGGTCCTTACCTATGAAATTGGTGGTTTTTTTCTCTCTTAGGATTTTGTCTGTATCTGTCAAGTTTTAGAGTATTCTTAAAAAATAATTACCTCCTCTTAAAAAATCCATATTTTAAACTCTTTTGATTTATTTTGATAAATTGTAAGTTGAATTGTGTTAAAATTGGACACGGAGACAACTCTTTTTAAGTGCCTCCCGAATACATAATTTGATTTGCATTCACTTAAAAACGATAAATATTTTTTATGAAGTGTGATACACATATCGCTTAAGGTTGTCTTATGATACACGCCAAATATTATTATCTTTGGATTTGTCGTTGTGATGAAAACTGAAAAAATGTTAGTATGGAAAATGCAGACATCCCCAAAATCTCCATACAAAACACCAATTTCATAGGTCCTAATACTTAGTAAACCATTTTTTAAGGAGTGGTGTCTAGATACAAGAATAAGACGAGGAATAAGAATAAGAATATAATAATGATGGATCTGTCTTCATCACAATTGATCCAACCCAAGTGGGTATGCTTGGACTGCAGAATTTTTTTTAGTGGTAACATCTGTCTGTATCACACACACCGGTATATCCAAACAAAAACCATCTCTATCTCAAATGTTTTATTAATCAAAATAGCTTCAGTCGACCGAGCTGGTAGTGATGAGCTTGTTCAGTTCTTCGTCGTCGTCCGCCAAGATAACTGTGCAGCTGCTCTTCAGCGAAGTAACCTGCCCTTGAAGAGCGCGAAGTCTGATCTCAACCATCTCGAAGTTCTCTTGTAAATTGTTTAACTGGATCTGCATTCGTTGGCGAATCTGAGGGAACACAGAATAGGAATAAGAATTATTTATTTGCTAAGAACATAGTATGTTACAGTTGGAGATACGGTACGTACGGTACGGTACGGTTAGTTACGGTCAGTTTTTTGATCCGTAGTTACGTTGACCAAATGGTTGAAATTTGCAATGAAATTAATCATTTGGTGGGCACCGCAAACACCGGTATTCGCAAACAATAGAGGTTTCTAATGAGTCTCGTTTTGCCCGTTGATTAACGGTATTAAAGCAAAGTCGAGTACAAAAACTTCTAATAAGAGGCATTTACTGTAAAAAGTTACATAATTTTAGAGTCGACTGTACATCAGTTGTAAATTCTATTTTCAATCAACATCCGCCATTTTTCTTAATGCAGGCACCGTGTACTTGTAAAGTTTTAATTATATTAGCATTTTAATATTCGTCAAGTTGATGTTAGAGCATATATTTTGTTATACGTGTGTGCCTTTGGCTAAGATTTTAACAATTTGTGTCAAAAAAACTGACCGTTATTCTTAGTAAAGGACACACTTAAAATGTGTCTACAAAAGATGACTACGGAACTAACTTTGGCCATAGCATGCCGTTGGATAAAAAACTTTGAGATATAAATAATAATAATAATAATAAATAAATAAATATAAATATCCTCAGACATTCACACCTATCAACTAGTGCCATTTTAAGAAACTAAATGCTGCTTGTGTTACGGATACTAGATGACGGACAAATATATTTATTAGATAAATACGTAAGTATAATTATTGAGAATATACATAATACGAGGGTGGATTGAAAAGTAGTCGGCCTAACACTGATCCATTTAGTTCTAAAAATCAAATCTACCCACATTATTTAGTCCAATTCAGACCTGTTAATTGTGTGAAGTTTGAAACGTATGAGATAATTAGTTTTAATTTTATAAATTTATTAACAAAGCAATCTGACATCATTTTCGCAAATGGAGCAAATCGAGCAGCGTGCCGTCATTAAGTACCTCCATAAGAAGGGGCTGTCATCAAAAGCCATCCATGATGATATGGTCAGTACATTAGGGGATTGTGCTCTTTCATATTCATCCGTCAAAAAATGGATTGCAGAATTCAAGCGTGGTAGAGAGAGTGTGCAAGACGAACCCCGCTCTGGAAGGCCTTCGACATCCACTACTGACGAAAATGTTAAAAAAATACTCGACTTAGTTATGGGAGACCGCAGATTGAAAATTAGAGAGATAGCCGAGATTATAGGCATCTCTTATGAACGTACTCAAAACATAATAGTCAACGTGTTGGGTTTCCACAAGGTGTCTGCGAGGTGGGTTCCGCGACTGCTTTCAGTTGAGCAAAAAAGGATGCGATTGACTATTGCACGCGACTGTTTGGAGTTATTTGAAGCTGATGAATGTGATTTTTTTAATCGTTTTGTTACTATGGACGAAACATGGGTTCATTACTGTACACCAGAAACAAAACAACAATCAAAACAGTGGAAAAGACATGGTTCACCACCCCCCAAAAAGGCTAAGTCGATTTTGTCGGCAAGTAAGGTGATGGCTTCAGTATTCTGGGACTCGAAGGGTGTGATTATGGTTGATTATCTTGAAAGGGGTCAGACTATAAACTCTGATTATTACTGCACCTTACTACGTCGTTTACGAGAGGAAATAAAAGAAAAACGTCCAGGAATGATCAGAAGAAAAGTCCTGTTTCATCAAGATAACGCTCGTGTTCACACGTCTGTTCAATCAATGGCAGAAATTCACAACTGTGGCTTTGAACTGTTACCGCATCCACCTTATTCACCTGATCTAGCACCGTCAGACTTTTTTCTGTTCCCTAACCTAAAAAAGCACTTGGGAGGTCAAAGATTTTTGACAAACGACGAGGTCAAAGCAGCAGTAGACGCATATTTTGACTCTAAGGAAGAATCATTTTTTTTCAACGGGCTAAATGCTTGGAAGAGAAGGTGGCAAAAGTGCATTGAACTTGATGGTGATTACGTTGAAAAATAAAAATATATTTCAATTATTATATATTTATTTTCTTGGTTAGGCCGATTACTTTTCAATCCACCCTCGTATAATACATATATAATGAACATCCAAGACTGGAGAACAAATGTCTGAAAATTCATCACCCAAACAATTGCCTCCACTGGGGATCGAACCCAGGACCTCTCGAGATGGCGACGCCTTGAGACAGGCGTACAGACCACTCGGCCACGGAGGTCGAAAGCTCCTCTGGCTTCGGAAGGCAAGAAAAGCTGATGCTGGACCCGATCGCTATTAATAATATTACTCCTCATAAAATTATTATGTTCAAGTCAAGCCAATGTCTGAAATGATAACCAAAAAAATAAAAGAAACGACTAGTACTTGTCTTGTACTACTGAAAATGACATGACAACATATTACCACGCCTCTATCCCTGAAGGGGTAGGCAGAGGTGTAAAACACCCTCATTTCCCCTGATATGTTAAGTCCCCAAGTTGCCATGCACCGGGCACAACCTGAGGCAAGCGATTTTCACGACAATTTTAAGTAGCAACTGTATTTAAATAAATATAATATATTTTCAGACATTCACACCTATCAATTAGCCCTATTTTAAGCAACTAATGCTGCTTGTGTTACGGATAATAAATGACGGATAAATATATATAATATATAAATACATATAAATATTGAGAATATATACAATACATATATAAACATCCAAGACCGGGGATCAAACCCAGAACCTCTGAAGATAACGACGCCTTGAGACTGGGGCGTACAAGTACAGACCACTTGACCACGAAGGTCGTCAGACTTACTTTGTATTGGATTTATGTTTGGAATAAAAACTTAGTGGTACAGACCGTGGGATCGAACCCGCGATCTTTTGTACGAGTAGTGAGTCATTCCCAACTCGGTTACCGATGCCGCTGCGGCAAAAAAATAACCCATGCAGAGACATAGTAACTCGTGAGCTGATGAGCATATGAGGCTAGTCAACTCTAAGATACATCCGTATAATTGAAGTCATTTAGGGTCGGTTTTTCGAGGAGCTCGGTGGCGTGAGGAGCTCGGTAGCGTAGTGGTCAGTGCACTTTGGCTTCGGTCAAAAACAAAGCTACCTTCGCCATGGTCAGGCCGTGGATGGGTGACCAAGACATTATGATCTCGAACTCCTCCGTGCTTCGGAAGGCACGTTAAGCCGTTGGTCCCGGTCGCATTTGTGACCGTTTCTACCCACCAACCCGCATTAGGCCAGCGTGGTGGTGTTACGGCCCTTACTCCTCATGTGTTTCTCCATGAGGAAGACCTGTTGCAGCAATGGGATGTATATAGGCTGATGACGTAAGGGTCGGTTTTTCGATCCGTAGTCAGGTTGACCAGTAAGTTAAAATATGGATCAATAACGAAACATGATATCGTGACAAGGGCTTGTCCAATAGTCGAATTTTCAATTATTACTATAGATCAGGCGCTCATTATCGGCATCGGCACGGCTCAGGATTTTAGGTGATAAATAGCATTATACATTAACTTCATGGCAATAAAGTAGAAATTTCCATGATATATGGCCGTAGTAACAAAAATACCGCTTCGGTATGCTTGAGGGTGCTTCGGGATACTTCGGCATCCTTCAGTACGCTGGCGCCCGCCGCACCAAGCCAACACTCAGCGGTAGGTTGGACGGTACGCCATGCTTTAGGACGCTTCGGCATCCCTAAGGACGTTGCAGCATGCCGAGGCATAGTTGCCGACTGTGTGCGCTTGCATGTAGGGATGCCGAAGGATTCCTTTCTTTACCAATGCCGATAATGTGCGCCGGGCCATAGTTAAATAATCATAGACGAGTCGGCACATCTGATGTATATTGCTTCGAATTTTCATCGCAAATTTAACAATTTGTCAAGCTGACGTCTTACTATTTCGCGTTTCCATTGACGCTATTAGTCTAGATTTTACCTATTGTGGTAATTATTACTACGGATCAAAAAACTCACTCTTAGTAGCTATGAGTCTCCGGTCGTATGAGACTAGTCAACTCTAAGATACGTGCATACAATTGAAGTCACATAAAACGGTCCCAGATAAGTAAGCTATCTCGAACCCCGTCTTTATTCAATCAAGCTTGTCGGCAGCTCAACTCCCGACATCCTAAAGTAATTTATACAAAGCCTGAACGTTCAAAGAACATTGTTAACGCAATTTGACTATCGCTGTAGCCCCTGACGGAAGGGGAGGAAATGACATTATAGATTCCTTCACCTGGTTTAATACTTTAATACACCCGACTAACCTTTTGGTGTTAACATGTTGTTACTATGAATTTTAATTTTAACATTATGTAACATACTAGTTTTTCCCGCTATTCTAATAGGAACAGGTGTTATTGGAATATTGGGATAAAAAGTACATACATACATTTAGGAGGAGCTCCGTGGCGTAGTGGTCAGTGCGCTTTGGCTTCGATCGAAAACAAAGCTACCTTCGCCATGGTCAGGCCGTGGATGGGTGACCAAGATTTTGTGATCTCGAGCTCCTCCGTGCTTCGGAAGGCACGTGAAGCCGTTGGTCCCGGTAGCATTTGTGACCGTTTCTACCCACCAACCCGCATTGGGCCAGCGTAGTGGTGTTACGGCCCATACTCCTTATGTGTTTCTCCATGAGGAAGGCCTGTCCCAGCAGTGGGACGTATATAGGCTAATGACGACGACGATATACATATGATCACGACTATTATACCCTAACGGTTAGTAAGACTAAGCAAAAGCACTGCAAAAGCAGTCATTGTCATAGTCCGCGCTTCACCAAGCAGTGACTGCACTCAGCGTGAAAGGTAGTGAGCCCGTGGCTGCTATAAGCTATTGGATGTTGTGCAGAAGTCCATTAGTCAAAGAGTTGGGTTGTTAATATTCTTTACATCTCTCATGTTCGGTATGTAGGTCCTTAATACCCCCAGATGCGGGTTGTAAGTGATCAATTACCGCCCTAGGTTAATAATGTAGCTAGAAACGCCCTAGGGCGGTAAGTAATTAAAAAAAACTCTTTCAAAAAGTTCGCGTACATCTAACCATCTTACTGGCACTAGACATCATGCATTCAGCCCAATGACAAAAGAGGTCGCTTCGCTATTTTCATCAATTTTGAATATCGAACGGCGAAGCTAAATTTAGTTCTTGAAAATAAATTTATTTATTCTTGTAATGCCTTTTTTTCCACTTACCTCACAATCGAGATGTAAAGCAGAGTAGTTAGCTCGGGTGTAAGCATCAATTGCACCCTCGAACTATAAGCGCCCTCGCTGCGCTCGTGCGCCTAAATATCTCGGGCTGCAATTGATGCCTTACAGCCCTTGGCTACTAATCTACTATAAATGAACCGCTACCACACGGCTCTAATATCGGGATAAAAAGTAAGCCCTAATTAAATCGGTTCATTGACAGACTGCAAAGTTTCTTTCGCATTTATTGGGTCCATACCTATGAATTTGGTGTTTTTTTTTCTCTCTTAGTATTTTGTCTGTAACTATTATGATTCAGAGTATTCCTAAAAAATAATTACCTCGTCTAAAAAAAGACTATATTTTTGAGCTCTTTTGATTTGTTTTGGTAATTTGTTGTAAGTTTAATTGTGTTAAAACAGACAACTCTGTTGGTGTCTATGGTGTCGATGTACTAGGTAACCCCAGGAAGTGATGTATTAGATCACCCAAACCGGCTCAGATACCAGTCGTTGGTAGGAGCATTGAACTATTTAGCCAGTAACACGCGCCCGGACATCTCGGCTGCTGTTAGTTTCTTGTCTCAATACAATTCATGTTGTCATCAGGTTCATATGAAGGCGGCAAAGAGGGTGCTGCGTTATCTTCAGGGAACTATTGACTACAGCATGGTATTCAAAACCAGTGCCAGCAACTTCACAAATGTTACCGGCTACGTTGACGCTGATTGGGGAGGAAACGTGAAAGACAGAAAATCGTTTTCTGGATATATCTTTCAGGTAAGTGGAAACCCTGTGTCATGGGAGTGTAAAAAGCAATCCTGCGTAGCGTTGTCATCCACAGAGGCGGAGTACATCGCACTTTCAGAGGCATGCAAAGAAGCTACTTATATGAAAGGTTTTCTTGCATCGCTGTTGCGAGTACCAGCGCAACCTGTAACTCTCAATGTTGACAATCAGAGCACCATTAAGCTTGCTCAGAACCCGGTTGCACATAGACGTACGAAGCACATCGATATTAGGTTTCATTATGCTCGTCAGTGTGTCGAAGACTCTACTGTTCAGTTACAGTATGTATCCACCGAGGAAAATGTAGCTGATGTTCTGACCAAGCCGTTAGGCCGTATAAAGTTTGAGAAATGTGTTTCAGCTTTAGGTTTAACATAGGTTTAGTTATCTGTAAGTTAGTGTTAGTGCTTTGATATTGTTTTTTGATATAGTTATGTTATTGCGTGATGAATGGTTGAGATGGTGTACGTTTGAGGGGAAGTGTTGGTGTCTATGGTGTCGATGTACTAGGCAACACTGGTTACCTAGTTACACTTTGTTTATATTTTTCTATGTGTCAGTTGTGCCTTATATCTTTTAATAAATTATATCTACAAACTACACCTCTCTGCTTCCTTTACAACCCACTGCGATACACATTATAAGAAACTCTTTTTAAGTGCCTCCCGAATACATCATTTTATTTGCATTCACTTAAAAACGATAAATAATTTTTATAAAGTGTGATATTACACATATTACTAAAGCTTGTCTAATGATAGATGCCAAATATTATTATCTTTGGATTTGTCGTTGTGAAGAAAACTGAAAAAATTTTAGAATGGAAAATGCAGAATTCCCCAAAATCTATATACAAAACACCAATTTCATAGGTAAGGACCTAATATAATATATGGATTTAATAATCATCAGGGTCCAGCGCTTAATAAGAACGTATTTATCACAACCAAACGGCCCATCTACACCCATACTCTCGTACTCGCGTTCCCTCGTATTGCCTCGTGCAGTGTGGCAGTGTGGTTATTTTGTGTTGTTGTATAAACGTTCGTATTTAGCGCAATCGAGGCCCAGGTCTTCCAACGACTTATTTTCGTAAGATCAATAAAATCTATTTATATTAGACCAAAGAAAACTTAAGCAATATTTGTTTTATTTATATTAAAGTTCGCCAGCCAAAAATCCCCAGCGTATGTTACGTAACCAAAGAACATACGTTTTCAAAATTGAGGAAGGAAAAACCTATTTTGTTCAATTTAAGCCTAGAAAAATAAACATCTTACCTCAACACTGTCCACTTAGAAACAGAATCTGGAGAAGCTAATTAATGTTTTAAAAATATATATATCAAAAATTTATGCTATGGACCAACATTATTTAGAACATGAACTTGGAGTCCTGCGGATATTTAGCCTGCCTACTCTCTATTATAGGAAAATGGGACTCGGTATTGTGGTGTTCTCCTTCGTAGCATGCAGGTTAGATCAGCAATGGAAAAAACATAATTTATAACATAGATTGTCAACAAGTAGAATTATCTAGAGATTCCGAGAAAGACCGTGATGCTAATGCAACACAAGTGTGTTTTTTCGGTAATTTAAATATAGCGAGCTTTAAGAGTAACATTTTGCTCACTATATTCATATAAATTAATGCCCCAAGAAGATTCTGATTAATGGTAGAGACGTCCTGCTTGGCGCTATAAGAAAAATAAGAATAATTCGGGAAAAACAAAACAAAAAAAAGTCGTAAAATTATTAAAAAAAAAATTAAAATTATTAATTTAAGAAGTCGGTGCCCAGCAATATACAGTGTGTAACGGGCGGGTGTAGTCAAAATGAAAAAATCAAAAGTGTATTCCGCCTGGACCCTATTTACAAAATATTAGAAAAATAAGTTAAATAGAAGTCGAGACATAAGACATCGAAAATAGAAGATTTTATCGATATTAAAGGTAAAGGAATCACATCACTGGTGAATCAGATGTTAGACGGCAACGACCTGGCGGAACATTTTATACCTCTTTTAGATCGTATGTTCCTAGTACACCTTTTTGCCTACTAGACACGACACGTGTATTATGATTGCAAAGTCTCAGTGTTTGCGCTATTTTCACCTGTATTCTGAATGGATAAGTAGAAAATCGAAAGTTTTCGATTAACACTCCCTTTTCTTTGACGCCGGGGCGCCGCCGCCTAGCACGAGAGTGACATTGAAATGCCTCCTAGATGTCTCCTCCTAAAGTACGCGCGCGCCTTGTGTTCAAGTCTACGAGTACCAGGCGCCCATGAGTAGGACTTAGTAAATTTGGAATAAAATAAATTCACTTTTCTTACCGTAGACAGAGAGCATTTCATTTAAATCAATTCAGTTTAGGTGTAAGACAGAGACAGACAATATTAGTAAGGATAGGTTCCCAAAAAACAACCAAAAATAATAAAAGTGTCCATTTATTTAGATATGAGGTACTAGGACAACAGAAACATTAAAAAGCAAACGTGGTGCAAGTGGTTTAGCGCGCAATCGAGGAACTCCTAATACAATTTTATTAAATTTTTAGTAAATTTACAAATACTAACATAACATGTTCGTAACTGTTTGAAAATATTTTAAATAGAAAAACACTAGAAAAAAAAATCGTGAGATTTGAACCTGCGAACTTCAATAATCCGTGCGACTAGGCTGACTACTAAGCTAAGTTCTTCTAGTCTTCATGTTTTTGCGTTACGATGAACTAACGTTGAAGGTAGACGGTAATCCGAGTCCAACAGTTTTATCGTGATTGTTTTAATTAAATAATACTCTAAAGTCAAAATATTCAAATAGGTAATTAAACAAAGTAAGAAGTTGTGTTGACTTATTTATTTAATTTCTTAGGTTCCTACGTTATCCCCTAGGTTCCTAGTTTTGAATATTTAAGTGGCACACTTATGAACGTTGCTTATATTTTCTGCATTTTAAAATTGAGTAATCAAACGCATAAGTGGTTAATTATTATGATACATCGAACCCTAAAAAAATCCTAATTCAAAATATTCCTGTAGTCCTGGTAGTCGATCGTGCGGAATATTTCATCAGATCAGCTATCCGTCGCGGTCGTTAGTTGCTATTGAGTAAAAGATGTCGTTTTTAACAAGTAATGAATATTTTGAAATGATTTTATGTGATAAATGTCTCTTCGTCAATTGCACGACGGGTGCACTTATGCATTGAGAACCAGGGTCGGCATTTCGAACCATTTTTGTGATCTGTGTGTTTTAAAATAACTCAATACAAGAAAGGATTTTATTTTGATTTGAAATCTTTCATAGAACAATGTCTTAATAACGCGTTCAGTGCCTTTGTAAATTATTGTGTGTTACGTACGATGTTATGTTCACAGTACCTACGTAGTGTACCTACTAGACACGACACGTGTATTATGATTGCATAGTGTGAGTGTTTGTGCTATTTTCACCTTTATTCTAAATGGATAAGAAGAAAATCGAATGTTTTCGTTCAACAAACTCCCTTTCCTTTGAGGCCAACCGCCCGGCACGAGGCATAGTGGCATTGAAATGCTATCTTCTTTAACCGCTTCTTTAACGCGCCGCTTCTTTAACGTAGCCGCCGCAGCCAAAAGAGCCGCGAGTACCAGGCGCCCATGAGCACGTAAGGAGCATCATAATACGCATATTTCGAAGCTGTGAACTCAAGACCCCGCTAGTGTTGAAGTTCAAAGATGACGTAATAAATAATTTAATATAATTAAAATTGCACTTTAAATTAAAATTATTATTTAATTTTTATATTTTGTGTATGGAGTCCAGGTGGGATACTCTTTTGATTATTTCATTTTGACTACACCCGCCCGTTACACGTTGTATATAAGAAATAAAATAATACTTACGATTAAAAGGAAAGGAATGGACGGCTTGTTTTCAATTGCGAAAGTCAAAGCGTGCGAACTAACAGCCCCCGAGCTCATACAGCAAGGTATAATCACCTCGTCCCTCTCCTTCTGACAGGCGCGGCACTGCGCCCGGCTCTGCACCAGCTGCCGCTCCATCTCAGAGATCTGCGTCTGCAGGTACCTCCTCATTGAGTCAGACCGCTCCTTAGATCTGTAACGAGGGTATGTTTGTATCAGCCACTCTTTATTCTCCATGCCTTGACACTGGCCACTTTTATGGTGTTCTTTTTAAGTGTCTTTTTTTAAATAAGTCAGGTAAGCTCTTGGCCTTTATTTCACATTGTCTTACCAGAAATTCGGTTAGTTGCTTTTACAATTTTCAAATTACCTCTTTACAAAAACAATTTTGTGATAAAAACGCTATTTAACGTAAGTATTCACGGATACTTAAGATAAATGGATATATGCATTTCCTTTAACTTCAAAATAGAGGGTTCCCAGCATATATGCCCCACAGCTGGGCATAGACCTTCCTACAGTAGGAGAAACAAATTAGGAGTATTGAGAAAGCTCCAACGTTGATTAAAAGAACGCTTCCAAAGTAGTTCCATTTTTTATAACCCCTTTTTAAAAGTTATGTTTAGTGCTATTTACCTTTTATATCTTTTGTTGAAAGAATACTACCAACCCAACATTCCCCTTGGGTGTCGTAAAAAGCGACTAATAGACTTAGAACTGCACAACCATCCAATAGCTTATAGCGGCGACGGGCTCACCACCTGTCACGCTGAGTGAAGCTTGGTGAAGCGCGGAATATGGCAATGTACTGCTTCTGTGGTTCTTTTGCCTTTTCTCTGACTTATCTTTAGAGGATAATAGTCGCAATCATTTGCAGATTTACTCTATTAACAAGTAATTTTGAGACAAAACCACAGATCTACATTTACATACATGGCGCAAGCATAACGATTTGTATTGAAAATTTGAAACCAAGCGTGTCAACTTTTTAACGTTTATGTGACGTCACCGAATTCATTCGAAGACGGGAGATCCAAATTCATTAAATTATATGTATGTATGCAACCGAAGCCGAAAAATGGAGCGTACCATGTTAGGCATTAGGTGGATCGATCGCATACCTAACACAGAAATCCGTCAACAGACCAAGGTGCAAGATTTGGTAAGCTTATCGTAAGGCTTAAATGGCAGTGGACAGGACACTTGGCAAGATATAAGGACGACAGGTGGAGTAAGTCCTTAACCGAATGGTGGCCGAGGCAGGGAAAAAGAAGACGATGTCGTCCCATCATGCATTGAGTCGACGATGTCCAACGAGCAGCTGGAAAGACCTGGATGCGGAATGCGCTTAGACTAGTTAGCACCGGCCAACCCCGCCGTTTGGTCGGAATTTTGGGACACGCGTAGTACATGCATTGCATCATATAAGTAATTCTATATCTGTGGACAAAACCAATGCCTCATTTGCACTTCTTACCTATTGAACGACCTGCTACTCTCAATCTTCAACTCCTCGAGGGCCTTCTGCAGTTGAGAGCATTCCATCGCTTTTTCCCTATATCGAGTTTCTTGCTGAGTCAATTTCTCTTCGAATCTCAAAACTTTGCATCTGTAAATTGGATAGCTATTCTGTTTCCATTGGAAGCACAGATAGGCAATTTACGACCAGTGGATTCTGTGTTTATCTGGCAATCACAGCTTGGCGTAATTGCATGAATGATTTAAGAATGTTATAACGAGGTTAAATCTAATATATTATTAATAATATGTGATCGTAGGACCTCCACATAGAAATAATAGTGTAGGGAAGTTTATTCAACATTAAGAGCTTTACCTAGAGTTGGATAGGGTACACCAAGGTTTATTTTCTCTTATTTTAAAGAAGTCTTATAATTTTATAAACTGAATAATGACTAAAATGCCTTCACTACAGTGCTTATTACGCTTGAAATAAGAATTATTTTGTAACTGCATGTTTTAATATATTGCTTAACTATTTGACAGACCAGATTATTTAACCACGTATATAACTTCAGGTAAATGCACAAACTGTAGCATAGTAATTTATTTTTAATCGTTGTTAGGAACAAAATTTATACATTCTAACACTGAACAGGATATAAAAAATCCAAAGCTAGCTGCAACAAAAATTAAATATCAAAAGAAACTTCGTTGATATTTGAGGAGTGTCGAAAGGTTGTTGACTCTATTGATTTCTGTATTATGAGCGTAGTCCTGAGTTTCCCTTGATAATTTTAGGATACTAAAAATTCTAACGGAAATTGCACTTATGAAACCTACCCCAAATATCACAAATGAAAACAAAGTTCGCCATGATCAGTCCTTGGATGGATACCAAAAATTTGTGACCTAAAATCCTCCTCCTCCTTCCTCTGTCCTCCGAAAGGCACATTAAGTGCTGGTTCCGGTCGTTGCTGCAACTGTTTTTACCCACCAATCTGCATTGGGCCAGCGTGGTGGTGTTGCGGCCCATCGTCATCAGCCTATCCCACTGCTTGGACAGGCCTTCCCCATGGAGAAATACATGAGGAGTATGGGCCGTACTTCTCATGTATTTCTACAGGTAGTAAGGTCTGTGCTCATCGCATGGCATACTATGCTATGGCTCTAGTTATATGCGTCCGCGCAACTAAGCGTTCTAGCAGCTGCACCGCGATGTTTCAAGCTACTGTATGGAACACCAAGTAGCGGCATAAAATTTTGATGCTAACCGCTAGCCAATCGGCGCTCAGCATCTCATCCGTGATCGGCGCCGATTGGCTCTCCAGCAACATTCCTTCTTCCTCTTTGGTGCCACGTCAGTAACCGCTGCGCAGCTATTGGCAGTTATCACCTCCACGTAACGGTAAACACCTTTTAAATACATCGTTGCATACGCGTGGACGCATATAAAATCATAAATCCGGCCAGAAAGGGTGGTGCGTGGGTGGGTGTGACTGCCAATGGTATTTCTCCGAACACTTTACAATAAGGAACTACGTCCCTAAGTCCGTGGGATCCTAGTCCTCCAATTCGTCCATCAACAAATAAACTACAAATAACCAAACATACATTTCGCCTATGCGTTCATACATTCAGAGCCGGTTGAACAAGATCTAGAATAAATCCTAAAGATATATTATTATCGCAAAAACAGTGTTAGGGTTGTTATTGTATACCTTATTACTAGAAGAACACAGACTATACCAGTGAGAAGTAAAAAATAAACAAATAATGTTCTCTGGAAACGAGTCTGTAAAAAAACGAAAGTAGTTCACTTATGTTTTATGTTGTACTTTTTGTCTCGAAAAAATCCGATATTAAAAAGGAGACTTGAGATCTACGAACTGATAGTCTGTGAATTCTTTTTCATAAAGTATAAAATAATGTTTGTTCCAAATTCTTGTATACGAATAAGTATTTTTTAGCAGCTACAAATTTGATGAAAATAAGATAAAATGTACGCGTATGCGTTTTAAAGTCAAAGAATCAAAGAGATAAGAAAAACGTGGGAAAATATAACAATGATCCGCTTACTTGCAGTCATCATAATTTTTACACAACTCCTCGATTTCCTTCTGTTTTTCCTCCACGGTCGTCTTCAATGTCTTGTACTCCTCAGAAAGCTTTATTCGTTCTACTTTTTCTTGATTTGATGAGTTTACGGCAATTACAAGCTGAAATATTGTTATAACATAAACATATCATATCATCTCGCCTCTTTCCTCGAAGGGGTAGACGGAGGTGTTAAACACACACATTTCGCCAGATGGCGAGCCTGTTGCCATGCACCGGGCACAATGTGAGGCAAGCGATATTCACAATGAACTGTACATAAGTTTTATTCAAACTCAGTGGTACAGGCGGTGATGCCAGTCCATGTCCAATGACAATAAAGATGCCTATATGCAATCATTCTATAAATACAACAGTCTCCGCAATACAATTCCAGTTTTTACCTTTTCCTTGACTCGGTGCAATTCATTTGAGAGCTGTTGAGAATTGTCTTCAGCAAGTCTCTGCATCTGCTTTGCCTCTTGTAGTTGAATTTGAGCTCCTTTCAACAGATCCGGCAGCGGGGACAACTCTTGAAGTTTCTCTTGAAACTGTATCTAGTGACAGTTGTAGTTATTTGAAAAACAAACTGTGCTTAGAATATCGGAAGTTAGGCAATACATTGAATAAAATAAGCTAGCTAAATTACAAGTTAAGAAAAAATAAAAATAAATGAGTCCGAAAGTAAAGTAAATATCTCTGATTATTCTAGTTTCAAACAAGGTTTGTAAATTCTAAATAACATTACCTTCATTTTCTGTATTTCAATTTGAATCTGATCAGAGACCTGTTTGTTGTCATACTCAATGATGTCCAACTGTCTTTTCAACTCTTCCACTTGCTGTTGTGCTTGAAGGTACTGTCAAGAAAGTTAAGAAAAATTTACCAATGTCCAGTAAAATTAAGTCACCATCATCTCCCATTACAAACACTTTACCTTCATACGATATTCCTGTAACTGTTCAGTTTTTTCAACCACAGTTATTTGCATTTCCTCCAATTCATCTTTCATGTTCCTTATTTGTGCTTTCAGTCCATTTACGTCTTCGTCAGAAGATTTCCGAAAGTCCTATTGTAAAAATAAATGTGTCATTAATTTAGTTTTCCCTAATTACTTCCGTTAGTAGACAGTACAGTCAGCACCAGATATTTTATGCAACTGCTCAAATAGATCTTCATTATTACGCACATTGATAACCAAACCATCTCTATACAAAAAAGTAGATTTTTCAGGAAGAGCAATTATAGTTCTAAAATTAAAAAACGTCGATATATGTAAATTAAAAAAAATGTGTTATTTAATTATGTTAGAGGCTGGCCTTTTCTTCACGGGAATGCAATTAACTTTCAAATAATCGTTATATATTTTAAAATATTTAATTTTATTTTCTACTCAAAAATTGAGAAAGTGTTGAACGCCAGTGTTTTATTAATATGTAATATACACGGTGAATTTTTTTTGGGGGTCATTATAGAGAAATTCTAAACTATAAGAGATAGAGAAAAATCTCTTAGGAACCGTGATCTTAATTTTAGATAAAGCACATTTGCGACAACTTTGGTCTTGACATTATTTTTATACCGTCGATTTACAGGCTTACTGTTTATGGATTATTTATAAGAAATGAATCTATCTCACTCTCAGCGTAAGTCCTGTTTACTCTGAGAACTCACCGTTACGTTTGATCCACGATTCATTAAAATGGACCCTAAACACGTATGTATTTTTAAAATAATTGTATAAAATATATGTTGAACTAATGAATATTTTAAATTATTGTTGTTAATTATCGTTCAATGGTTTAATGACAATTTTTAGAAGACCAAAATGAAGGTGTCCATAAGTTTCCAGATTATCTCATTTCAGGGAGTTGCGAAACAAATTTATTCGCCAAGTTAGATAAAAAAGGAGCATTTGTTTTATAATTCAATACAATCTAAGCAACAATAAATAATATATTTAAAATGCTTAAAACTTACTTATATTTTTTTTTTGCAAAATCATAAAAAGTACCAAACGAGATAAAAGAGGTTTCTTAAATTGTAGATATAAATCACGTTTCTAGTATTACAAGTAGGTACTCGTACCTTTACATCCGGCATTATTTCCTTACAACAAAGACTGTTCAATTTCAATTCCAGGTCTTTTAATTTGGATTCGTACTGTTCCCGTTGCATTCGTTCCTGATCGGCGGCGTTCTTTGCTCTTATCAACTCCTCTCGAAGAATGGAAACCTGCACATGGTAATCATATCTAGTTCTCTCATTTACACCTACCAAATAGCCCAAAGCCGCTTAATAATCCGCTAGAGCTATGGATACTAGATCTTCTTCTTCGAGTCAATGGCTCAGAGATACTAGATTACGGATACACATAAAATCATCATCATAGGCCCACAGCTAGATATAGGCCTCCCCCTACGGATCGGAACAAAGAACGGTCCTGTGCCTCCCACATCTTGCGACTTACCGCGAACTTCTGCACATCAGCGGCTCACCTTGTGGCCGACAACGCTGCGCCTGCACCATCAGCACGCGACATCTCTTCGAAAACCTATCCACCCCACCGGCCGTCAGATCTACGAGCAATATGCCCTGCCCACTGTCGACATACCTCTGGATTTCTCTCCCATTCATCTGGAAATTTGTGCTCGTTTCTGTTTTTTTCTACCTCGAAATCCTGTAAACAAGTCGTAAAAAACGTTAAAAAAAACAAGGCACAAAACGAGATCCTATTGTTTGCGGAAACCGGTGTTCGTGGTGCCCGGCAAGGGATTAAGGAGCCTTATGAACTTCTTGACAAAGACACAAAACTTTATCTATGATACAATGAAAGAAAACGAAAATAAAATAAACCGCAAAAATATAACCCTTGAACCTTTCTTTATGGAAGCTGGCATAACGAACTTCGAATTTTTTACCCAGCCAGACTGGGTAGAGGGCACATATCCAAACAAGAAATGTTATGTAACATGGGATCTTAGTGTCAGTGTCCGTGTCCGACACGATACCGAGATATTTGAACATTAAGATACTTAACCTTAATAGCCTTAAGTCTCCATATAACAGGGGCAGCTTACCCTGCAATGGGTACAGTGTGAGGGAAGCGATATTCACAACAAGCAGTACAAGTTTCATTCTAACTCGATGGTGGGTTCGATCTGACGAGTGGTACCGTCCGTCCCAACATTAGGTGGTAATCCTTGTAATACTAATGCATACCATGTATTCCTTAAGTTTCCCGTGGTGGAGGTCCATGCGATCCCGCTTAATGGCTGCCAGCTCCATCTGTATCTCTTTGACCTCGCCTTCCATGTCGCCCAGCTGCTTTTGCTGCAAAAGTGACAAATCGATGGCTTAGTCCACAATCGCACTAACTACAGGTTTGTAAATTTTACAAGAGGGCATTTTAAAGTTTTTTTGAAATCATGAGACACACGAACTGGTCGAAAACAAACTCAAATATTAAAGAAACTATCCGAAACGAAACGAAGGTGTAAACACCCACGTTTCGCCAGATATGTTAAGTCCCCATGTAACAGGGGGCGAGCCTGTTGCCATGCACCGAACACGATATTGGTACAGAAACAAATATTTCGCCATAGTCAGTCCCTGGTTGGGTTACTAAAATATTGTGGTCTCAGGTTCCACCGTGCTTCGCAGCGCACGTAAGCCGTTGGTCCCGCATTTGTTTTACGACCCATAATTATGTTTAAGTGTTTCGCCTAAGAAGCCTGTGCACAACAGTGGGACATTTAAAGGCAGTGACGTTAATGTTATTAATACTCTACATCTGATGCAAGAGCAAAGATAAGCAAGTAAGAACTTTGTCATTAGATACCCTTCAGCTAGAACCATTGGATTTCAAGATTTTCGAGAATCTCCGTACCGAACGATGACCGCTTAAAATATAAAGCAATAGGTAATGATTTGATGCCTTTGCCTGTCACAGTTTAACAATTTTTCTACGATATTAAATATTACTTCTTAAATTTAAAAGTTTTAAGCCACAACGGTGGCCTTACGGCGGCGTACGCAACGTAATTGTACCTACCTATATTTTGTTTTCGTCGCTCGGTATAAAAAGATGAATTAAACTAAACTAAGCTAAAGTTAAACTAAGCATTTACTTAGTAAACATCAACTGCAATCATAATAAAATTACCAGAACTGACGACTCGCCACCGATTTCATTATCGTCTACTTTCTTTGCAAGTGGCCAATAATCTGAACGCGGCATCAAAAAAACTATTTATTTTATTACAAATTTCAGTTTAAATTTAAAATCATTAAATATAATAGTTTACAAATTATCCTATAAAATTAATTAGAAAATTTTAATCTAATATCAGAAACAGTTTATTCCTTTCAAAATATTGATGGCAATGTCGCGGAACGTTAAGAGACAGTTATTATTTTTTTTTTAAGTTCTCTATGAACATCATCATTAAAGGTTCTATACTAATGTATAGTAAAAAAATACATTATAATATAATATGTATAATGTATTCTTTTATATATCGTACTGGTCCGGAAATACCACAGGCAATTATTAATTCCACAGTTTAGAATGTGCGAGGTAGGAACTTCTTGTAGAAATTTTTTGATGATATGAAAATGGATGCAATGTCAAAAAAGGACAAAATCGAGATTTAAACTAGGTTTAAAATTTCCTGCAAGTAGCCAAACACACGTAAAAATTAAACATGGAATTTTTACACCAATCCCTAATTTATATTTATTAAGCTTGGTATATTTCGGATCTTGTACTAAATAGTATGTGAATCATATGTGAATTAAACATTGTTTTTATAACTTTTGATATGAGAGTCTACCTCAGGAGACAACTATCCTATTCTGAAGTGAGTTCTGAAGTTATAAAAATACATGGCTGGCATACATACATGGCGCAGACATGGCTGTATGAGCTACGTTCCTTTTGCCTTTCCTCCATGGGAATATTTTACAAAAAAATTAAAAAACGTTAAAGAAGGCTTTCTAGGGATTTGTGTGTGCATTTCGTGCAATTTTTGCTTTTCTTCAAAATTGCAAAATATGTGTAAGTACATAATATTATAATTCTATGTGTCGATAGTTTAATGAATATCCTCGATCTACAAACGATTTCCTTTTTTTTTGCCAAAATATCACATGTTCCGTAAATGTGAAAAATTCCTGTTGACTTCTTGGTCAAAGTATGTCATCTCGATTCTACCTGCGACGTGGAAGCTAAGTATTTGCAATTATGTGTAAAAGGCTGAAATTGTTAGACTAAAACTGAAAGATACTACTCGGTGCCATCTTAGTTTCATAGAAAATCTAGCGTTTCGCCTTATCTTCACTTTTTTCTATCGGCTTAATTACAACAATGTCTAAACAATAGAAACATTATGATCATTGTGCCATACAATTCGACAGCACAGATGAAATCTATATATTGGTATTTCTTAGTAAACAAAATGTGGTAGGTATAGTTCTAATAAGTAAGACATGGATTTTTATTCACTTTTGATATTCATGTGTGTTATTTAAACTCCTAAATGCATTAAACTTTATTTACCATCATTGAAATAGCATCAGAAAGTATTTTTAATTGCACAGTAGGTCATAAGACACTGTATTCCAAAGTAGGGAAAAAATTTACATCTTCTGGTAAAATCAAATTACTTCACTAATTCACTTGTAAGAATAAAATTTGCTCCATTCTTTGATGTTACTGTTTTGTAATTTACTTTAAACATTATCCTCTGAACTCTTATACAACGAAACGTATCAATCTCTTGTCATTTCAATAGTGGAAAAAAAATTATGTAGCATTTTGGAATTAAACTTAACAATTAAAACAAACATGCTTTTTAATCAGTACAATATGTACATTTTTATTTTTTAATGTTAGTTTTATAAAAATATGCAACAATTACCTATTCCTTTTTTCATTTTTAAATGACTTCGATACTTTGTTCTGTAGATTGTGGCGAAAGTCTTTTCACTTGAAGGAAGGCGTATACTTTTGCAATGTTGTTGATGATCATGGTACCTTCACTCTATTTTGTAATATAGACAGTAAACATTTCCAAATTGCGTTGTTGAGGTATGAAAAAGGGGGGCCCAAAACAAGCTGTGCCTAGGGGCCCCGAGATGGTTAGTCCGGCCCTGGATGAGGAAACCACTCACATCAGCGTTGAAGGAGAAACTTAAATACCTTGCTGAATACAACACTAATTCAACAAAATCTCAGCAAAGAATGAAATAGAGCACTCAGACAAACAAATGTTTTTTTTTATAAACTATTAAGAAAGTTTAGATAACATAAAATTCAGTACTTCTAAGTTACATGAGGTTTCTACTTTTGAAATTCATGTTAGTTTTCATTTTTTAATTGGGAGTGCTGAGCCATAGTGGGCCCCTAGGCACCGGCGTTAAGTGCCTTATGGATAATACGGCACTGTCCTCATCACTTAGTAATTAATTGTTCACTGCTGCCCTTCTTTGGCAACATATTAATTCTCTGTTTGCTCGCTTGCATTCCTGGAAACTTTCAGAAATGTAGCTATTGAGTAAACTTTGATATGTAAATTGTGGTTTGGTGAGAGCACAACATTGATAGCCTTAACTGAAAATGGTTTGAATGTAGGTTTTGCAGTGTTTCTTCTTTATTTTGTATTTTTTTTGGTTCCTTTCATAACAGCTTTTAGGGATCAATACAAGTTTATCTTTTCTAAGCATTTCCTAACGATTGCTTTCTTTAGTTATTGAGTCCTGCACTGATTTCATTCACCTAGGTAAAGTTCCCAGGTAGGTTTCTGATAGAGTTTTTATTCTGTTACAAACTCTATCAGATTATATCGTTTTAATATATTGCCTAGGTAAGCTACCTAGGCAATATATTAAAATGATATAATAAATCCTTTTAGTCCTAGCTTTAGTCTTCTGCAGACAGCAGACCTACATCTCTACAGGCAGAAACTAGTACCTCGAGGATCACTTGCTACCATACACTGAAATTCATATTTATCTTATCCGTCTCACCTAATCTTCAACAAGGCAATCTAGCCAACTCGGAAAAAGAAGGCTATGTGTGTTATCAGATCAACCCCCACTGCCTGTTGGCTGGGTTTGTGTAAAACTGTCCAGTTTATTCTGAATATCACTTACCTCATTGTATAGAACTAAGAAATCCATGAGCACTCTATGCTTAAAATGTTGTTTCAACTGCAAGCAATCAAAAATTACTTTGTAAAATTTTATGAATTATTACAATTTTGTCCCTTAAGTTATCCTGTATTACTTTTTGGCTCAGCTCTCCTATTGTTTGAATAATTTGTGCTGTGCCCACCAGGGTCCATATTGTTCCTAATCCTAAAAACTACCATCTTAATGTACATTATGGAATGCAATAAATATTGAGTATTGATATAAAACATAAGTTTATCAATAAAAATTGTAAATCTGTGACTACTTATATAATTCTGATATGACACAATCCTTTTTTTTTCTCAAATGTAAACTATTTTGCAAACAATATTACTGTATACAATTGAGTTCAGGCAATAAACATTGTTTTCTTAACTGTATGAAGGCTATGATTTATGTATCATGGAGGTAATTAATTTGCTTTTTACAGATTTTAATATGGGTGTATCATAGACTCTAAGCCATTCACAATGAAGGAATACAGTGTGAAGCCTCCGACAAACCCTAATAATGAAAATCCTAGCCAGGTCGCTGAGCCGAACGCTGGCAAATGGACCCTCAAAATGGACACTTCTATATACATTACAGATCAAAATCAAGCAACTTCACATAGGAAATTTTTAAGGGTAAGAATGAGAAGAAATTCCCGTTTTCATACAATAATTTACCTGCCCATGAGCCATAAGCCAAATTATTTCCATACATTAATATTCAAATAATTTATCTTATGGCAGGTAAATTAATATTTGTATTGAGAGAGTTAAGCAAAATTGTTATGAAAATTTAATATAGTAATTACCTACTTTATCTTTTGATATTCCATGATAGTGTATGTTTATCAGTTAATCTATTTTAGGAACAAATTGCAGGCAAAATAAGATACATACACATTTTATGACAATCTAAGTAGATAAATGAGCATTTCACATCATGAGATAACAATAAATGCATTAGATTCAATTACTTCCACTGTTGACTCATTCTAAATACAACTGAATAATAAGTTCTTTTTGGTAAACTATTATATATTGTTGCCTATTTTGCTAAGTTATCATGAAGACATACATACATATAATAACGACTATTTGGCCTAACGGTTAGTCAAAGACTAGGCAAAAGGGTCCCGAAAGCAGTCCGCGCTTCACCAAGCAGTGACTGCACTCAGCGTTACAGGTGTTGAGCCCGTCGCCGCTATAAGCTATAGGATGATTGTGCAGTACTAAGTATATATGTATAGATGTCAAGTATTATATGTATACATAGATGTCATATCTAATAATAATAATCAAACTTTGTTTCAGCGATGGAACCGTCTATCCAGACTGCAAAGGTCTATAGTTTATGCGATAGTTTTAATAACTGTAACCTTAATAGTATTGTTCTATTCATCAAAAATTAATGCAGATCGAAATGACGCTGATAATAGTATTTTGGTACAAGTGAGTATCTATTATATTTATAACCTTCTGCATCAGACAGTGGCTTATCATTGCTTATAAAATATAATGTTTCGAACAGATGTACTGGGTGTTAGTGAATAATGATAACATAGTAGCAGAGCTGCTGTAATTCAGTTTGTATTATGATAACCAGTGCGGTATTTCTAATGTTATCTTATCTTAATTATATTTGTGAAGTAATTGAGTAATTTTAGTATTGAAACACTTGAACTTTTCGAATAGCAATTGTTACTGAATAATCTACTTTATTTTTTGGTTGATAAAACTAGTTTTGGACTTAGGGTTTGCTCGTGTTATTTTCCTAGACTTTTGTAATAGCTCATTGGGATATACGGTTCTGCTACGAAAGAGGTCGGTCGGTCGGTCGGTGATATACTCATCTGACTTTTTAGGCGCTGCGCAAAAAGTAAACACTTTGTTGTCGACTTGACACATCTTTTTGGGAATCGTAATTGCTATGTGTTCTAGCGGTGATCGGACACTGTCGCTTGTTGCTGCTACTGGTTACTGGTAAAATGTATTTATTCAGTACAATTGTATGGTTTGTTAATATTGTTTGTGTCTTCTAGTAATGACTTTAGTTTCCAGTTACTGAACACTGAATACTTTTTGATCGTTACGAGTTTATGTTAACTGGAAGGAACCGGACATAAACAATGTTTACGTATGCGAAGGGAGTGGGTGATTTTATACTGGTTTTATATAAATCAAATATTTATTGATAGCTTGTATCTCATTGATAGTCAGCGATAACTGATGGGAAAACTATTCTACTCCAAAATAGTTCGCGAGGTGGAATACCTCCTAATTTTTAATACTACACATTACAATTTGACAAGTCAAAACAAAATAAATTATAATTATACTAAAATTGATAATACCACAACTTTTATGTTCACTACCGTTAGGCCTTGTCTAGAGAAGATACAGGCAAGAAACTTTGCAAAGGTTCCATCCTCCCTTTACAGTATGTAGGGCAGAGCGGGGTCAATTGACCATGATTTTGTTTAAATCAGAGTAGGGTCCATTCAAAAAGGAAATGAAAAAAGATTTATTCTTAAATCAGTCATTTATTTATTTAAGCATAAAATAGGAACTACAAACTTTAGCAAATCCGCAGTGAACTATACTAAAAATAATTTATAATAAAAAAAGGCATAAGGCTCAATAGACCCCACAGGCGGGGTTGGTTGAACCACCCAAAGGGGTTACTTGAGGATATGGGTATACAAATCGTTAAACATAATTAAACATTTGACTTATAAATATATAAACGAAACAATACTTCTGAGATCCATTGTAGAAATAATAACAAATTAAAATAATCATCTAAATCAAATAACAAGTAGCTTATTAGCTTAGTCACTGTCACAGTTCATGCAAACATAAACTGCACCAGCACTAGTAGCCCTCCTCAATTTTGTTATCTTTCGCCGACTTTCTAATACTTTTACCATTAATAACTTCATCTACAGCTCGTTTTATCAACTCTTTATCGTGCTAATGCACGATTGGTTTTCCTCTTGTAAGTTCGCATTCTGAAATAAATAAAACATTAAATGTAGACAGATTTAAGCGCAGAATAACTTACTACCTGTCATTAAAAGCATGGCCAGCAATAATTTGGCATAGTTCATAACCACAGCATACATAACACAATATAAACAGTGCTATCAAACATCATAACAAAAGTAGGGGTCACTTGAACATGGTTCATTCGGCCCCGTCTGTTTTGACTCAAGTGACCCCTTCCCCGAATAATTTTTAATATGTTAAAACACTAAAAAATAGTTGTAAATAGCGAAATTTTGAAATCATGCTCATTAACAGTAATTATCATTAATGTAAAATACACTTACTTGATTGCCGTACGATAATATTTAATAACTCTGAATCAAAATCCAGTGGAGCGATGCTATTTTACTTTTGGCGCCAAATATGCAACACTGCGCACTCTCACTCATATCAAACGCCGGCCAGCGACCAAGGCAACGGTGGTTTGCTTCCCTCACCTACCCACTTCGTGTTATGATTGTCGCTCGTATTTATCACGCAGCGTATGGATAGTACTATGGGTGGCGTGGTAGACCCCGCGTCTCAAGTGACCCCGCTCTGCCCTATGTATTTATGTTGTGTATTTGAAAGGTGAATAGGCAATGTCATACATCGTATCACCTCTCTCGATCGCTTTTCGACGGTTACTAACATGGGATTAAAAAAGGTAACATTTGCAGTTCCTCTTAAGAATAATATTGCAAAATATAAACTAGGTGTGATGAATTCGATATCTATTAGCAAGATTGCTATTAACAGCCCAAATATTTCTAAGTCCGCCAGCGCAACGCGTTTTGTGCACTAAGAATACACCACTAAGGTACAATATCGTTTACAGGAGCCAATGAAGAATGTTTCTCTAGTCAACGAGCCGGAGGCAGAGGAGGCTCAGCCCGTGAAGACTGTTTTTGACAATGAAGTGAATGCGCGGCCCATCTTCGCAGGTACATCGTAACCTCCGTTGAACGCTTTCTCATTAACATTATTGTTTAATTGTTGCGTTGTGTTTTGTTTTCGTAGAGTCGGGTCACAACACAATTCGTTTGGGTCAGGTCTGAAAAATATTCTTAAACGCAACTTTTTTACATTCACTTTAAATTGCCACTTTTCTTGATGCGTCATCAAGTCGACTTTGAGTTCCTTTGATGTCGATACAAATAAAGTTTTTATTTACACCTATCTATCACCACCAATCCTATATAAGGTTATTTTTACTGAAACAACAGCCTCGCAATAGGTACTAAATGGCTACTACAGTACTATACTAGATAGGTAGTGTTGAGGAATTCGGTGGCGTAGTAGTTAGTACGCTTTGGCTTTCCATCGAAAACAAAGCTGCATGGATGGGTGACCAAAAACTTTATTATCTCAGCTCCTCCGTGCTTCGGAAGGCACGTTAAGCCGTTGGTCCGGTCGCTAATGCAACCGTTTCTACCGTGGTGTTGTTACGGCCCATACTCCTTATGTGTTTCTCCACGAGGAAGGCATTTGTCCAACAGTTGGACATATATTAGCTGAGGACGAAGTTTACCTACGTGGGCACAGGATTTCCTTCTAGGGAGTGAGGGCCGAAACACAATCACTGCATTTCTTAACCCTTCGTGGCCTATGTCCACTCCGCGGTGATAATATAATGTATGTTTATTTAACAGCTCAGGATGGATGAAATGGCGGCAGGTCACAGGAACTTCATGCGACTTAATAAAACAATCATATGACCTGTTGTTGTGTATGTATCGGAATGTTGGGCTATAAAAAGATGGATGAAAATAGATTGCATGTGGCCGAAATGCGTATGTTAAGATGGATGTGTGGGGTGACGAGGATTGATAGAGTGAGGGGGAGAGGAGAGGAGGGGGGGGGGAGTATATCAGGGGATGCATGAAAGTTGCTCCAGTAATAGAGAAGTTGAGACAAAAGCGGCTGGCGTGGTGTGGACATGTTTTGAGGAGAGAGAATGAGCATGTAACGAGAAGAGTTATGAATATGAGAGTGGATGGTAATGCAGGGAGAGGAAGACCAAAGAAGAGATGGATAGATTGTGTGAATGAGGACATGGCTAGAATGGGGGTGAATGTTGATATGGCGTGTGATAGAGGAGAGTGGAGGAGAAAGACTCGTTGCGCCAACCCCAAATGAAATAGGCTAGTTGAGCCTTTTTTATTGGGCCCCAAATGATTAGTTACTGATAGCCATCTCCATAAAAAATAAGATAATTTTTTGAAGCCTTTGGAACAATAAATTTTAAATTATAAATTACGTTTTTGCTTAAATGTGATTCTTTGCGACTGACTATTGACGGATTTTGACCATGCGTAGTAATTGTTTACATGAAGCGTTACTCAACAAATTTCACGAACATGGTGGATACGGTTTTTGGCAGATGAAAAAAAAGTAAATATAAAACATTTTAATTGAATTTCTACAGCAATCCCTTATTTATATTTATCGAACTGGGTATATTACGGACCCTGTACTAAATACTGTGTGAATGACACAATATATTAGGTCCTTACCTATGAAATTGTTGTTTTGTATGGAGATTTTGGGGAATTCTGCATTTTCCATACTAAATTCTATTCAGTTTTCTTCACAACGACAAATCCAAAGGTAATAATATTTGGCATCTATCATTAGACAAGCTTTAGTAATATGTGTAATATCACACTTCATAAAAATTATATATCGTTTTTAAGTGATTACTCTGAGTTAATACTCTGAATCTTAATAGTTACAGACAAAATACTAAGAAAGAAAAAAAACACCAATTTCATAGGTAAGGACCCAATATTTTCATTACTATTGATATGAGTCAACTAGCCTATTGGGAAAAGTGCAGGCTAATGATGATGATTTTTATTCAACAGGGCCAGGGAACGCGAGGCAGTATGCTGTGGTTCAAAGCTTCAAGCACGCGTGGACTGGCTATAAGGACCATGCGTGGGGTCACGATAACGTGAAGCCTGTCTCCGGGATGGGTTTCGACTGGTTCTCACTTGGACTCACCATTGTGGATGGCTTAGACACCGCCTATATTATGGGGTTGAACGAAGGTAGGTCGAGTTTCAATTACCTCTTGAAGTTTTTATGCTAGATTTTGTGTTTGTGTAGATTAAAGAGACAAATTCGTGATTTTAGTGCATGTGAGCCTATTACACGTATACATGCTGCGCTCTTATAGATACTTCTGGATAGAACTGTAATTATATGTAATGGTCTACATATAAATATTCAAAATATCATTCTCAAGTAAGTACTCCCTTGTTGACTTACAAACATGTTATATAATATTTTTTTTCAGAGTTTGAAGAAGGCAGGCAATGGATCAAAGAACATTTGGTATTCACCAAAAATAAGGACGTAAACTTCTTCGAAGTGACTATAAGAGTTTTAGGGGCTTTGCTGACGAACTTCCATTTTACCCAAGACGAAATGTTTTTGGAGAAAGCTGTGAGTATATTATCTTTTAATTTTTTCGTAGGATGGCTACATGCTGAACGAAAATAATGATACGTGCCGAATTCCATTTCTAAGCTTCATATTATTATAGACTTTTGTCAGCTACATGGCTGATTGATCTGCACGCACAAGGCCTCGCCATCTCTTGGGGTTTTGGGTTCTATTCCCGTTGTGGGCATTCGTGTGGTGATTCCAGGCATTGTCAGCTCATCACCATAGTATCGCATAAAATTATCCTTGATACCTCATGAAATTTGGGTACTTAAAAGGTGATATATTTTTGATGGTCGCTGTACGTTTGTCTAGGTCATCCATCGCCTTTCAAAGCTTTCAAGGGAAACTGAAGCGTAGATCTCTGTTCACAGTTAAATGGAGATATGTCTATATAATAATTTTTAATTAAATGAACCGCCTTCCCGACTTCACCAAATTATGAAGTTAGTAACCCATCAAATAAAAAGGAATTTCCGAATTCAGGCGATTTCGTGTTATTGGTTTCGAGAATATACAAAAAAAAAGATTCCTACAAATTGGGAACTTCCTACTTTTTTTTAGTCGGTTAAAAATTTTCATACGAAACTGCAATTCCTTTCTCTAATTAACCCATTTTAAAGAAAGAAAGAATTCGTTTATTGGGCATACATACAAATACACATTATAAAAACAACAACAAAAATCTGTATAACAGGCAGAGACCGCCTCAGCATTCAGCTGCTCATTTTCTTTGCAGAAAGACCTGGGCGGTCGCTTGATGGCAGCATTTTCGTCTCCATCCGGTATACCGTACTCTGACGTCAATCTTGGCGCTAGAACTGCCCACGCGCCGGAGTGGTCGCACTATAGCACCACGGCCGAAGTGACAACCGTACAGTTGGAGTTTAGGGAACTCTCGCGGGCTTCTGACAACCCCGCTTTTGAGGTGAGTAACGTGGTGGCCCGATGATAAAGGAAGACTCCGAAACTAGACATCACTATATTTATTTATATATTAAGGCACACTGAAACAATTATATAAAGAAGGTAAGGTTCACAAATCACACAAATTCAATTTCACTTATAAAACCTAAAGATATAATCAAAGGTGCCCTACAATAGTGCCTTTGGTAAATTTATAAACTTTATAAATATATTAGGTCCTTACCTATGAAATTGGTGTTTTTATTCTGTCTTAGCAATTTGTCCGTAACTATTATGTTTCAGAACATTCTTATAAAATAATTGCCTCTTCTAAAAATAGACCATATATTTGAGCTCGTATTACTTAATTTGATAATTTTTTGTAAGTTTAATTGTGTTAAAATTAGACACAAAGACAATTATTTTTAACTGCCTCCCGAATACATCATTTGACTTGCATTAACATAAAAACGATGAATAATTTTTATCAAGCGTTTTCACACCATATTGCTAAAGCTTGTCTAATGATACATGCCAAATATTATTATCTCTGGATTTGTCGTTGTGAAGAAAACTGATAAAATTTAAAGTTTAAACTGATAAAGTTAGTATGTAAAATGCAGACATCCCCAAAATCTCCATACAAAACACCAATTTCATAGGTAAGAACCTAATACTTAAAACACGCCTATATCTCCAAAGGAGTTGGCTGAGACCCTAACACCCACATTTCGACTGAACGTTAAGTCCCCATGTAACAGGTGGCGAGCCTGATGCCATGCACCGGGTTCAATCTGAGGCAAGCACATTACAACTGATAAATTCTCCAATAGCTTATAGCGGCTCGGAGCTTACCACTTGTCACGTGAGCACATGTCTAGTCTGCTTGGTGAAGCGCGGACTAAATGGACTGCTTCTGCGGTGCTTTTGCCTAGTCTCTGACTGACCCTTAGGGGTCGTGATTATATGTATGTAAATTCTCCCGTGTTGGTCCGGGACACAAAAATAATTCTCCCGCGTTAGTCCTGGACACAAAAAGAATGTACCAACTGCTTTTCTTGCCTAGCATGTCGTAAAAGGCGACTAAGGTCGTATTGGGTACTGGGTCTGTGATTGTGTAGGCGATGAGATAGCCACTTGTTACTACTCTTTCACGATTATTTATCTGACCACACCCAATTTTCGTATGGCTTGTGGTCTTAAGGAACACAGTACTCCTTGGACTCTGTCTACCCCTACAGGGATTACAGGCGTGATTTTATGTATGTATGTAAATTCTCGACTCGAATATGCGACCAGTTCCAACGGCTTAATGGATCTTTCAGCGCACGGAGTAACTAAAAATAACATAATTATTTTGTTTACGATACTAAAAAAATATGTTTTTTTTGGCGTTTCCACAGGACGCAGCCGCAGCAGTGTCTGAGAAGATCCACCAGCTGCCAAAGAAGCACGGGCTGGTGCCCATCTTCATCAACCCCAACACTGGGCACTTCTTACCCCACGCCACCATCACCCTCGGGGCCAGGGGCGACAGCTACTACGAATACTTGCTCAAGCAGTGGCTGCAGACTGGGAAGACTATTAACTAGTAAGTTTTACACTCTCGCAGAGATCGCAAAATTTTGCGTCATCACTCATCATAATGTGGATATGACTTATCATAATGTGGATATGACTCCAATATTAATCAAATAATTAATTTCTTACTTGAGATTTTATTTGGATTTTTAGTCAATAAACAGGTAGGTTTAGAAGCGTGACCATAAGTAATGTGTTATCTACGAATTCTACGATAGATTTATTTAAAAAAAATCACTATTTATAGGTTATTAATAAAAATGATGAATTAATTTATCAATTTTTGTGTAATGTCTTCATTGTGACGACTTATGTCTCAATTATTTGCGATCTCTGCTTATATTATTGTTTAGTCCCTAGTACTTCAAGCGTCAAGATCTGTCATACTCATTTTGCCATGCATTACAAAACGATCAACGATCGAGAAATGAAAATGATTATAGACAATTTGTTTTCTGTGCATCATTCAGCTCTCTCCTTCCTACATATAATAAATCATTATTATCTCCTACATAATTTATTGTAATGAAATAATCTCATACATAATTTATTATAATAAAACTTTTAACCCCCCATACTGCATGGCATGCCATATTGGGCCTTTTCAATATTTGGTCCATAGCTTAAATGTGGTATATTTCTTTTACTGTGGTTACTTTTAATCGAAAAGTCCATAAATTGTTATCGATATAGATACCAAAACATCAATTTATAATAAAATATAAGTGTATGAAGTTTACATAAATGAATAATAAATATAAATAACATTTTGTCAGTCTGTATGATTGTTTGTGGATGCATCATGCAAATACTTTTATGAAATAAGGTATGGTGATAGCTGAATGTCCTCGTTAACATTTAAGAAAACTGCTCAATATCAAATTTAAATGAATACGCCACGCGAACGACGTTACGGGTGCAGCTAGTATGAAACTATTATATATTTATGCTGTTATATGTATGTCGAGATCCTTGGAGACCTATGTCCAGCACTCTCGAAGCAGCAGTCTGAGCATAGAACTTTCGATAAGTCAAAAAATTCGATAAATTTTACAGATAACCCTGAGAAGTGAAACTTTTATGCTCGCACTTCTGAAAAGATTATGATGAAAGTCTTGTATTCGGTTCCAAATGTGTTAAATGACAAAGGATAGAAATATTTGGACGTGTTTTATTATTGAGTAAGCGGTTGAGTGAGTATCTTTTTTTCTGTGAAACTTTGAAATTTTCTAATTATAAGCCTAAGTTGTCTTCCAATTTCAATATTTATGACCATTGCAATTGCAGTGTTTTTATTGATAGTATCGTAATAGGAATCTTATTGCGTCTATTTTTTAAGCATAGACAATGTAATTAGCGAAGGCAATTTAAATGGCGAATTTTTATATTGACATTAGCGATATTTATATGCCTATTTTTTATAATTTGGTCGCGATTTTGTGTTAGTTGCTATGCGAATTCTTGTGTATTATTTTATGCAATGCGATTGTCGTGCAAGAGGTCGCCAGTTCGACCTGTATACAAGTCACTATGTATACAGTTTTATTAAATTATGAACCTTATTATAATGCATTAAAAGTGATACATATTATAGGTGAATGAACTGACGTGCGAAAATATGTGTACACATTTGGGTCTTTATGTCCTATTAAAAGTCATTTACTGTCAAATATATTTTTGCACGTAACTGTACGATTGCAATGTGAATAATCCATACTAATATTACAAATGCGAAAGTAACTCTGTCTGTCTTGCTTTAACGTCAAAACTACTGAGCCGATTCAATTGAAATTTGGTACACAGTCAAGAGCCTGAGAAAGGCTAGACTTTTCATCGCGATATTCCCATGGGAAGGGGTGCCGCATGGTTGTAACCGTGGTTATCAATATCTGCTCGACCGAGTATTTTGTGACATATTCCGTCAAAATGTAATTTCATTTCGAATATTAAAATTTCTCGACATTGTAAAATATTGACAGGACAACAAAGATTTATCAGGAATGTAATGTTGAGCACGTTGTAAAAAAAACAATGCAGTGTTAAAAAACAAGCAAAAAAATTTTGTAAACTTTTATCGGCATTAAATCAATAGCCACGAGAACGACGTCGCTGGCATAGCTAGTTTAAAATATTATAGACCATGTCCACCAGTTTTTATGATGCATTTCCTTATATTTGCCCGATGCCTGGCAACAGGCTCGCCGCTAGTTACATGGGAAAATGGCGAAATGTGTGCGGCGTATCTGATAAAAACCTAAGCCTACAAATCTTAAACTGAGTTACAATGTATTCTTCCATATCTAGCGAAATGTAACCGTCACCACCGCCCACCCCTTCAGGGATAGAGGCGTGATGATATGTTTTGTTGTATTCTTACATATTTTATGCTCTGCGACATATGCGAACATATTTGATATTTATTTACTTGTGCGAATTTTTTCACGATTTTATTTTCCAGTGTTTTGTATAAATAGCTTTGCTAACAATGTAAAAACAACCTTAACCCCATCGAAATTAAGATCTTTTTAGATTAATTACGAAAGCTATAACCGTGTGACGCTTCTTTCCAGTTTGTTGGACGACTACATGACTGCCATAGAGGGTGTTCGGGAGTACCTCGCGAAGAGATCGTCGCCTAATAAGTATTTGTTCATAGGAGAACTGTCTGCTGGTTCGGCGGTAAGTAGAGTTGTGTGAGCACTCAGATTACACTTAGGCCTATATTCCATAACATAACTAGAAGCTAGAAAGATATGGCATTGACGACCTCCGTGGTCGAGTAGTCTTTTTTTACATATGACAGGTAAGCTCTTGGCCTTCATCTCACCTGATGGTAAGTGACGATAAGACCGAAGGTGAAAGCGAGTTTCACCTGTAATCCTCAACAAATGAGGAACTGGCTATCTTACCTCTGATTGCCGAAACACAACAATGCTTCAAACATTGTTATTATGGCTACAAATTTAGGTGAGACGGTGGTAGCTAGCTAGGTGAGCTTAGAAGCCCTACCACCAACCAAACTGAGTAGAAAAACTACTGCTCCCATGGTGTAACGTTACGCCCCCTTTCTGGAGGAAAAGGGGCAAACGGAGCAGATAAGAGAAAATAGGGAGAACTCTAGCTACAAAATCTATACAACGGTATAAAAGTAAACATAAACTATTTATTATAAAAACACGAAGATTAACGGAGAGGAAAGAGAAAGGGAGGAAAGTTAGGAATCGCACTTAAAGTCCATAAATATTTATACACGCGCAAGGAGAACGGGAACGGAGTCAAAAGGGGACTGACGGTGGGAAGTACTTATCACACTAATTATGACGTCACGAAGAGGCGGCCGACTATACGAAGAAGCGCCGGTGTTAACCGCCTGGCAGTTACACGCAGTGGGCGGCACAGCAGGCAGCTCAGCACCACGATGCCGACGCGGGGGTAGGCCCACAATGGAAGGTAGAGGCCTCGGGGAGATGCGGAGCACGGAGAGACACGAAGCTCGGAGAAACTCGAAGCTCGGAGAAAACACGGAGAGCGTCACATAGGACCACAGCTTCGATTCGATTCAGTCCCGAGCCAATGTCATAGGCACGGGAACAGCCAATATTCACACACATACGTATCAAAAGACGCGACTCGAGGAAAATGAACCACGATGTCTGGAATCATCGCCTTATATAGGAACGATCCCAGACATTTAATTTTGAAGTAAAAAGAAAAGCCAAACAGAAAAGTAAAATGGTGCGTATTCTCTCGGTAGCTATAAGACAGAAAGAGAAATAAAATAAAATACATAAAACCTACGTCTAAGTAAATATGGAAGGATGACAATTGATACGTCATGTCAAATAATTAAAATATTAAATATATTGAAATAATGAAATGAGAAATCGAAAATACTACATAAAATAATATGAAACGTTAAGAGAAAAAGCATGAAAATAGATTCGCCATAGATTAAATATATAAAAACTAACCCGAAAACCCTTACAAAATGAGATATAAATAAGATATAGCCATAAATAGATTACCCCATACAAATACAAAATATTGAAATAACTAACTAAAAGTACAAAATGGAAGGGAAGGCTCTATACTACATGATGCGCTACGAACTAAAGACAAAAGACATGAGAGGAGGATACTTTCCAGTGATAATATTATTTTAAAATGTATAATTGGTAGGACTCAATAAAATTTGCATTGGTATTAATTATTTGTACATTCAAATTATTTAATTATTTTAACTTACTACCTCGAAGCAGAATAATATTATTTTAAATTTGTTAAGGTTTATTAAAATGAAATTAATTCTGTATTATTTTGTGGTTTGTTACGTAGGTATTATTATAAGACGAATTTTAATTGTTAAAAAAAAATACAAAGCAAAATTAATTTGATTATTCTTATTGTCAAAATTGTCAGGTAGGTATTATTAAAATTATTAGATGTCAATTTTATTTTTATTTTTTATAATAAATCTAATATTATGATTATTTATGTCAGGTATTATGAATACCGTATTGCGTTATAATTAATGTTCGTTTTTAATTTCAGTCGTTCAATCCTAAGATGGACCATCTGACCTGTTTCTTGCCGGGCACGCTCGCCCTAGGGCACGCTAACGGGTTGCCCGACTGGCACATGGCGATGGCCGAAGAATTGCTATACACTTGCTATCTCACCTACTCAGCGCACCCGAGTTTCTTAGCACCGGAGATCACGCATTTTAATATGGTACGTAACACTTGGTATTAAGGTTCTGTTTATCATACTCTAACACCCAGTTGCAGAAACGAACTTTAAAAGTGCAGTGTGACAAAAATTGAGAAAGGGTTTAGGCATGTTGAGGGTATGAATTAAAGCAGTTTCACGAGGCACGTATTAGGTCCTTACCTATGAAATTGGTGTTTTGTATGAAGATTTTGGGGATGTCTGCATTTTACATACTAACATTTTATCAGTTTTCTTCACAACGACAAATCCAGAGATAATAATATTTGGCATGTATAATAAGACAAGCTTTAGCAATATGTGTGTGAACACGCTTGATAAAAATTATTCATCGTTTTTATGTTAATGCAAATCAAATGATGTATTCGGGAGGCACTTAAAAAGAGTTGTCTCCGTGTCCAATTTTAACACAATTAAACTTACAAAAAATTATCAAATTAAATAAAACGAGCTCAAATATATGGTCTATTTTTAGAAGAGGCAATTATTTTATAAGAATGTTCTGAAACTTAATAGTTACGGACAAATTTCTAAGACAGAATAAAAACACCAATTTCATAGGTAAGGACCCAATATTATAAGGCAGATGTGAATGGGCATGTTGGACGTGGAAGGCCAGCAAACGTACGCGAAGGAAATGTTTACCAGTCTTAGTTAAATATTGTACGACGGTCACTTTGTACATTTACTGAGCTAAGGTTAAGCGGATTAAATTAATAAAAAATCTTTTTGTAAAAAAAGTATTTCCCCTATATCATTATTTCCCAGAAATCGATCCTTATTAACACACTACCAAATGGTGTAGTAACAGAGAATGTGTTTTTTTCAAAATCATGGGACTCGATTCCTGTCTAGCATTATTGAAATCCAATGATGCAGTTGTTGTTCTTCTATCAGGCTCGCGACTCCTTTGAGCATGTTTCGATATTCCTTATAGTTTAGGAAATGGCCCTGAAGGTACACTTGAAATATTCAACCTGTATAATGAGAGTAGAAGAAGCGGAAACTGTGTGCCAGGATCTTAGCAGGTGAAGATCTGTCTAAATACCCCATCGGGAAGGTGTGATTGTATGTATGTATAACCTGTCGCTGTGGAGATCATTGCATCCCCCAATGAGTCCAGCAGTGGACGTCCATAGGCTGATGGATGGATGTCCTCAGCCTATAAACGTCCCACTGCTGGGCACAGGCCTTCCTCACGGAGAAATACATGATGAGTATGTGATGGATGGATGCATGTATTATATTATATCATTTGTGACTGTATCTTAGGTGAGTACAACGGACGACATGTACACGAAGACGGCGGACGCACACAATCTACTTCGACCCGAGTTCGTCGAGAGCCTTTGGTACATGTACCAGCTTACCGGCAACACCACCTTCCAGGACTGGGGCTGGCAGATCTTCCAGGTCAGTTTTATTTACAACCAGCGGCGTGATATTGATGGCGCCGCCAAGTTTTGACATAGAAACTATCCATACTAATATTATAAATGCGCAAGTAACTCTGTCTGTCTCGCTTTCACGTCAAACTACTGAACCAATTTAACCGAAATTTGGTACACAGATAGTCTAGAGCCTGAGGGAGGACATAGGCTACCCTTTAATCCCGATTTTCCAATAGAAACGGTTTCCATGCGGGTGTATGTCAAAAAATTTAAATTACGCCTCCCAGAAAAATGAAGGACAAAGGAGAATGGGCAAATTGGTCTACCTACTCAACACCAACGAGCCATGTGTCAATGAAAAGGATATATCTTTTACTTTTTTTTTGTATGACGGCTAATGTGTAACTCATGCGGTTTCTCGTCTTTTAATTGGAGTAAACCTAGTATATTAAGATAATGTTTGGAGTATACTTTACAAGTAATTGTCTATAGTTCGACAGAGTTTGGTGGGGGAGAGGGTAGGTAGTGGGGTTGTCCCCATGCAAGCGCAGGCACAAAACTGGTTTGTCTTCCCCCCCCCCCACGGACCTGCCCCCGCAGCGCCCGCGCCGGTACGTCGGTTAGCCCTCGCAGTTGATCTTCGCTTGTTGTTGTGTACTTTGCTGCGTGTTTTCCTATTTCGTATTATCTTTGAGTCTTTGAACCCCCAGCAGCGCACCTTAATCATGTGTCTGCGACGCCTATGGTTCTTTCTTAGCAAAGCTGCGCGCACGCCTCATTGAAGCAATTTTATCCAAGGACTGTGTGTTTCTCGTTCACTTGTGCTTTGACTACCACAGCACCTACATCTATTTTTGTAAAAAGTTATACCAAAGATTAAAGTTTTTTTTATCAAGAACGCTATCTTTTAATCCTTCAACGCGCCCTGAGACGCGACACATGTGATTCTAGACACTAGCATTATATAATACTCGCTTTATAATATTATGTATTAATCACTGGAGTTTAATTTTTATTCTCTCTTTTTCAAAATATTCCCAGCTAGCACTTTTATGCTGCTTGTTATTGGTTCGCTAACACATTCTCTTTTATTTAGCATAGATGGCGTTGCTGTTGAGTAGGTAGACCAATGTTCATACATTTTTGCCTATTCTCCTTTACGCCACTATAAACTTTGCTTCTAATAATAGAGTAGGAGTAAATTTTCAATTCCCCCAATTGAGGCTACTGTTTCAATTTGAAAAAACTCTTTTAGTGTTGAAAAGCCTACTTATTAAGGAAGGCTATAGGCACGCCATCACATTATCTCAAACTATTAGGTCCTTACCTAAGAAATTGGTGTTTTGTATGGAGATTTTGGGGATGTCTGCATTTAACATACTAACATTTTATCAGTTTTCATCACAACGACAAATCCAGAGATAATAATATTTGGCATGTAGCATTAGACAAGCTTTAGCAATATGTGTGTGAACACGCTTGATAAAAATTATTCATAGTTTTTATGTAAATGCAAATCAAATGATGTATTCGGGAGGCAGTTAAAAATAATTGTCTTTGTGTCTAATTTTAACACAATTAAACTTACAAAAAATTATCAAATTAAATAATACGAGTTCGAGCTGGTCTATTTTTAGAAGAGGCAATGATTTTATAAGAATGTTCTGAAACTTAATAGTTACGGACAAATTGCTAAGACAGAATAAAAACACCAATTTCATAGGTAAGAACCCAATATTCTACGCGGACGATGTAGCGGTTAAAAGCTAGTTGTTAATAATTTGCGACCTCAGCATTTCTTCAAAACCACTCAATTGTTTTTCAGAGCATCGAGAAACACGCCAAAGTGGCAAATGGGTACACGTCGCTCGCGAACGTGAAGTCCGACTCGCCGCTGCAGCGGGACATGATGGAGACGTTCTTCCTCTCCGAGACGCTCAAGTACTTGTACTTGTTGTTCAGCGACGACCGGTACGTGATCGACCTCAGCAAGTACGTCGTCAACTCGGAAGCTCACCCCCTGCCTATACATAAGCACTAGGAATTGCGTAGTGACTGATTATTAGCAAATTTAGAAGATTCGTAGCTACTATGGTAAGTAAACTTTCCCTAAAATAATTCAAATGGACATAGTCCAATGTATTTATGATGCATTTTGAAATAAAACTCCTCTGTCGGCAGATTTTGATCCAAAAAACTTTCAAACACTTTATTTTTCTATTATAAATATTCATATTTGAAAAACCTTGGCTCTTAGAGAAATATTTCTGTATTTGTTTTTTTTTTATTTCATTTGACACAGGTATTAAAACAGTTCCTTAGATTCAATTAAATACGTACATGTGTAATGTAACTTAAAAACTAGTCGCAAAAGAATACAGGCGACCATCAGTTGTCACCTAATAATAATAATAATATTAATATTTTTGGAGTTGACTGTACCTTCTGCCAGAATAAAATCTTTACTTAGTATCTTTTGAGCTGAATGTTTAGATATTACCCACATTACACACCTATTTTTATTGAATTGAGACGAACATCGTCCTAGCATTTAGGATATTTTTGGCAACAACTTCATTAATTAAAAGTAATTATTATCATTGTTCTTGTATTGAGGATGACTTCAACTGTAACCATCTTTTATTAAATTGTGACGATCATTGATTCAACTATATAATCCATAATCAAATAAAGACAATTTATTTGCTAGTTTTTAAGACAATTGTCATAGTGCTAGTATTTAAGTTGCCTATGGCCACAACAATTAAATAACAGTAAGATTAGTAATGTACCAGTATTTAGAACGCCCTCGCCTATAACCATATTTTCTTGAATTGTGACTAAGGCTACAAGAATACGCTAGAATTTGAAATGATAACAATACATACCTATTTAAATATTTAAATCCAAACTTATTATTAAGGAAAAGTATTAAGGATACCCTCAATCATAACCATTTTTAATTCAATTGTGATCTTTCATTAATGGTTTGATCATTATAGTTAATTTTAAGGTTATATATAGCTATATACATATTTCTTTACACACATAAATATATAATCGCGGTTTTATCCCGAGGGGATAGGCGGTATCACCCACATTTCCTATTTTTATGTTGCCTTTTGCCATGCATCGGACACTCCTTGGGGGTAAACATATATTAGTCCATGAAGCTTTGGAGCGAGAAATCCTAATCAAGTTCAAACCGCTCGAGAGAAAAAGAGAAAGCGAATGAATGACAGTCATGTCAGGTTTTCGCGAGTCGTAAGAGGCCATAGCGTCCCCGTTTGTTCTACGAGATGAACATATTTTCATACATACATACAATCCCGCCTGCAAACCCCGAAGGTGTAGGCAGAGTCCAAGGAGCACTGTCCAAGTCCAAGGATATTTGCCAGTAAAATTTTTTGATCATGTCTCCAAACCGCCTGTGTTTTTTGTACATCCAATATACATCCATTCTTTCTTTCAATATCAATGTGGTATAGGCGTACATACATATATAATATATATGTTTGTGTATATTCCGTTCTTCAACTTGCATCTCAACCAAACTCATACACTCGTTCAACTGCATGTATTCTTATAGTAAGTAATCAATTTAATAAATTGCCGTATTTATGAGACTACTATCAGTGAGAAACGTTTTAAATTTATCTATTATAATGGTGAGACTAGTATATTACGGTAGTTTGGCGAATTCCCCTCATGTTTGTAGAGAATTTAGTAAATTAGATCTTAACGTGTAACTTATAAAGTAATTTTGATGTTAACGTGAGTATACGTGATTCACAATAAATTTTAATGTACAATAACTGTCGCTATATTGTCCAATTTAACTAAACAGTGCGGTCGCATTCCTCCTTGGTCGAAATCTTTTTTATTAAAAAAAATGGCTTGTTAAACGAATAGGTAAAATGGTTCTTATGTCTGTAACATTAAGGGCATTAATGTATCATTCTACAGTAGCGGCTAAGACTGGAACTTAAGTTATTTTTGTATATTTTTCTTACAATATACAGGTTGATCAATCCAAATGGGTCAGTGGGATGAAATCCGAAACTATGAGAGATAGCGAAATCAGTTCTTAGGAACAATTACAACGATTTTGGATAAATTAACCTAACCTAACCGGGAATTTTAATACTGTTGGAGATTTAACAGATTTCACCATCTCTCACAGTTTCGGATGTCTCCCCACTTAGTTTGATCATTCTGTATATTTTAATATTTATTTCTTACGAGATCCGTCATAAGAAGAATTTAGAATGGGTTTTGTCGAATAAATAGACGATTTTTATCTTTAAATCATTACCACTTTGGCGATATTCTAGAAACGATGGGCAAATTATGTGAGTTTTGTTAATTATAAGCCGTCATCTACCATCCATTATAGAAGCATAAGCAGCTTACTTTGGGCAAGTCGATGGGAGTTGAATTCATTATTTTTAATTGATGGGGGTTAGATTTTCTTTTATATGTTACTCATGCATGACTCACTCATAATGTCACTCAATTATGGTCCATGACCAACATATTTTGACCGCGGTCGTACGGTGCCGCGATATACGGTGTAAGTCACAGCACCCATTATTATTATAATTATGATTAGTATATAGTAATTTAGGCCTCTTAACTCAAGTTTAATAAGCGACAGAGTGAGAGTTAAACGTAACCGCACAATCCATTTTATATAAAGTAGAGTAAAGATTGCCGTAATCAAATCTAAATATTATATTGTTGTATAAAATCTGTGATATTTTTAATTTTTGCTATTTGAAGTGTAAAAATTAATAATGACACATTAACATAATACTTATAATTAACTCAGTGCTTACTATTTTGGCTAGTTACATCGTAAGCAATATCGGTACTTAAATGCTTTACCAGTAGATCTAGTTTACTGTGCCATGTCATGGGATTGTGCACACGAGAATTGATTTACAAACGTTAAATTATGTGTTTTACTGTATTTCAACTGGCCGATTCGTTGATATATGTGTAAAGTGAAATGCAGCGCTCAATTGTGTATGAAAATCATTTTTGTTTCAAGCCTGCATTAATTTTAGGGTTTGTGAGTAACCCAGAGTGCACCGCAATCATGGTGTCCAGTCAAGGCTTCGTGATTGGATGATTTAGATTTGCCAGTGCCAAGCTGTAATGTCTACAAATTAATGGTCAAACAAATTGTAGATGAACTCTTTTTAACATGGTCAATAATTTAGAGGGCTGAAGATGAACCACTTTATTAGATTGCCCAGAAATCGTACAAGCTCAAAATTAAAGTGTATTTTTTTTTCTCTGAATCAACGTTGTCTATATTGAAGATAAATTATTTGCAGTAGTCAAATAATTATTTGAAAGTAAAGCGTTCCTCAATAAATTAATACCTCGTTCAATCTGTGGGTACACCACAATCCATTGATATTTTCCACCTTGTCATTTATGTGTGTAATTATACTCGTATGTTTGGCGATGATGCGTTTGTGCATTACACCTAAAAGTGAACGAAAAAGCAATGGTATAATTTTTATGCAATAATTAGCATAGATCTAGTGGTAATGCGAGCGAAGATAAGGGAAAAATGAAACAATGACTTAGTAATTGGGAAGATTCGTACAGTTGTGTTTTTTGCGCTCAATATTAAAGGTTACTGAAGAGGTGCGACAGACACACATTCGGTAAAACCCGATTTTCAAATACATCTCTGTCGCAATTTCCTCCGAATAAAATCTTTTAAATTAAAGTCAATAATTTATTTAAAATCGTAGGATTTGATTTGATAAGAAATAATTGTAATTTATTGCTGATAAAAGACATTAACTAATAACTGAAATCAATTTTCTACCTCTTCTGAATTTCATAATATACTTTCTTTAGGCGACTTTTTTTCTTTTTTCTGTTTCTTATAAAAAAAAAGATATTTATCGATGTATTTATAATATTTATTGATTTTGTAAATATGTATATTGATGTTTAGTACATACGCAGTATTTTAGGTGTTCCCCGTTTCGTATTGAACAGTATAATTAAGTAGTTAATATTTACGGGACTTCTTTAGATTTGAGATCTTATTATTAAAGCTATATTTAGTTTTTGTTTTGAACCATAATCATGAATATTTCCAATATGATAGTTATTTGGACTCGGCAACGCTAAAATTGCTGATCAACAATGATACTTGTTAAACGAAATTACAATTAGATATAAACCAGAAAGGGAGTATCCACCTAGTCACAGCTGAAAGAAATCCTGTCAAGAATCAATCAAAGCGAGACCAATACATGACTTTCAGGATAGGATGTTATAGTTATGAATCGGTGGCAAAACTCCTAAGTTTTCACAATAAATATTGGTTTATATATATTTTTAATACATACATAAACTGTGTACAATTTCTATAAAAATTATGAATATTGTATTTGCTTTTCGATTTTGTAATGTGAAAAGGATCCATTCATTCCATTTTATTACCGAACTAGTTAATTAAATTAGTTGTACATACGATTGCTTTCTCTTTGTGTACATTACTCGGCCTATTGATATTATTTCAGAGAAATACATGTTTCTTGGATGTTTTGTTTTATACTTTTAGGAAGGCCCCTTATTCTATTAACATGAGTGTTATGTGAAATAATAAAAATCTAAAAAATGCGAAAAAAATGAATACCAAAAAATTAGACAAATTGATATAATAATATTATTTTATTATGACGTAACACTAGTTTTTGTGTTTTTTACGAAGTCTTCTGTTGATTTAGTCATTTGTTTTTTAGTTGCTAAGTATTTTTTCTACAACTTAATTTAGTTACCAAAAAACTAGTTGCATTAGGAGGTACCTTGTATTATAATTTAGTACAGAAACTTATGTAAATATTTTAAGCTCTCTTGTAAACTATTTGATGTGTTATTGCTATGGGCTAATAATCACGCCAAAATGTCAACATATTTTAATTATTTTTCTAACGATTTTAGCATGTTTGCACGCACTAGTTACGTGCTTTACGTGGCAACTAGCTGTTTTGTATCTTGTGTTATTATAAATGCAATTTTATAGATTTCCTAATTTTAAATAGATGGAAAGGCCGACAAGAGAGAGACCTATCTAATTTTTTTGTTACGTTCAGTGTAACAGAAATATGTAATTTTTAATTGAATATTGTGCCTAACATATAAATATGTTGCTTTGCTTTTTCCTCAGACGCACAATGAAAAAGATATAAGGAAACTATTATTTCTAAATTGTTTCAAGTCTGGGTCATTTGGGATGATGCCCCCGGGTTAAAGTTATAATCAGGTACATATTATAGCCCAACCAACAAAAATTCGTTTCTTAACAACTTTTTTATACTGCATCTGAGGAATAATCGTTGCTCTGTTTTTACCTCAGGCGCAATATGAAAAAGATGTTAAGAAATGATTTTTTCTTATATTGGATGTAATATGAGCACCAGATGATAACTTTAAAACAGGAGCATCATCCCAGACTTAAGACAATTTTTTCCATACTACGCCTGACTAATATCGAATATAAAAATGTTATATTGAACATAACAAAAAATTTCTTACCTAGTTCTCTTTCGTGTCGGACCTGGGTCACAGATGACCTTTCTCCTTTTAAAGTGTCTCGATTTCTGTGTTCAATGTAATACTGTTTCAATCGAACTTAGATTATGTCTGTGCCGTATTGAACTGGTTGTATTAAATGTACAATTTAACAATTAAAATTCTTTGAACTTTTGTTTGTTTCTGTTTAACACCTTACTTTGGCTGCTTTCTGTGGTAGAAACATTGATTCAATACTAGTCTGACAGCTCGGTATGAAAACTAAAATGAGATTTGTGACGTCACTAAGGGTCAGTTTTTGATCTGTGGTCAGGTTGACCAGTAAGTTAAAATATGAGCTGATGGCGATAACGTATGTGATATGACAGCTTGTCCAATAGTCAAATTATCAAATATAGCTAAAGTTAATAATGATCACGATACTGGGATTTTTTTTTGTTTATTGTTCATGACCATGGATACAGAGTCCTTCAGTCGTAAACATTGTGTGTGGTCTAGTCTTTAGTAGTATTAAGTCTTGCATTCAGCAGTCATTTGCATTTCAATGCGTCTTGGGAGAGTTTGGCGTTAAACGGTCTATAGAAGATACTGTGGTGCTACTTGGATGAGGTGGAAAAAAAAACTCATCACTTGGAAAAACTCATCACTTTTCACACCACCTGACGCTTATTTCGATAATCCTCCACATTGCACATCATCACGGACACTTATTACACAAAACTACACTGTTTTTACGTAACAATATCCACTCCGTACAACATTACAATCATCGAAATAAAAATCACGTCCGCCATAGTTGAATGCCGCCATAAACTCGATGCTGGGATTAGGAAGATGGCGGCACAGCTGATGCAGCTTCAAAAAACTCACTCTAGGGTCACCCCAAAGTGTTTAAGTGGCCAAAAAAGTGTTAACTTACCTTTTGATGAGTTTTTTGATCCGTTGTCCTAGTTACCACAATAGTTAAATTCTAGACCAATAGCGTCAATGGAAACGCCAAAATGTATAACGCCAGCTTGACAAATTGTTGCATTTTCATCGCATCGCGAAATTTCATACATAAGATGTGTCGTCTTAGATTATGGATGACTTAGATATGACATGCTGATGACTCCTGTGCTCTAAGCATTTCGAGAGCAGATTCTTTCGCAAGAATTTGTGAAGAATGTTGTGGGTTCCGCAATTACTTTTTTTATATGTATTTTAATCTTAAGTAATATTGTTTTGTGTAACTCTTTATTCTCCCAAATAAAGAAAAAATAATAATAACAATACAGAAGTGTTTTATATTTCCAAATTTGTTACTGCTTATTTATTTACATTATGATGATTGGAATTTTTTTATTAGCATAGCAACATAGTTTGATTCATACTTTATTTCTGTCCTGTACGCGTGTACGCGTATGTCAAATCTAAGCCATCCATAATCTAAGGCCGTCTTTGTGCCGCCATCTTCATAATCACAGCATTGTGTTGTGGTTAAATTGTCTATGATTATTTTATTTTAGTTATATTTCATAATTCGACTGGCAGGCGGACTGGGACCATAATGACCATAATGACCATACTGAGCACGGTGAAAAACGCAAAGCAGCATTGGAAAGTACCTAAGTACTGCAGAACTTAGCGAACTATATATGTATAAATTATCTTTCGGGATCATGTCTCCCTTGGGGTGAAGTGGCCGTAGGTCATAAAAATCCTATTGGTCCAGGACACCCTTTGACAGAATGTGGTACTGTTGTCGGTGGCATTAAAAATTAAGCAATTACGATTTTTAAAAACGTACGATATTATTACCTAATACTTCTTTGATTGTTCCTTCCTATACACGTTTGCTCTGAAATTGGATTTTACTATCAAAATAAAAACGACCATTTACAATTTAATTTCTTTTAATAAAGTACAAAAGTGTACAGATCTCTATAAATAATATAGTCTACATATCTTACTAAGTAGGAAGTCTCGGACGGAGACTGGTCGCTCGCGAGTACGTATAATTAAAGTACATTACAAATATCAAGGCGCCATATTTGTTACAATATTTTATAGATATGAATTTACTCTCCAATTTTGCTATCGGACAATTACGCTTATAAATATTAACGCTTTGTACGATAGCATCTAGATTGAGGAACCGCTACTACATTTGAAGCGGGGCACAACGTAATCTAACCGTACGTTTGTGTGTTGGTACGATCCTAGGCAACACTTCAAGTGTTACATCAAATATAAAGTGGTTCCTCGATCTAAATGAACATACTATAGATATAGTTAGCTATAACAGGTGCAGCTCCTTTATCCATGGGAAAATAAGCCATGTTGGTTTCGCATCCAATGAGAGGAAAGGCGAATAATAACTAATGATTGATATTTGTCACACGCCCCCTACCACTGTTTTTCAATATGAATTACTAATAACGGTGCTTATAGTCGTTGTAATTGTAAGTACCTATCTATTGGAGCCGATTCCGTGGGCACAAATTGAAAAAAAATGTGTATCTATCCTTCTCTAACTATAAAGGGAAGAGGGTCAAATACACAATTTAGTTTAGTTATAAATTATTATATAATATTGGGTCCTTACTTATGAAATTGGTGTTTTTATTCTGTCTTAGCAATTTGTCCGTAACTATTAAGTTTCAGAACATTCTTATAAAATAATTGCCTCTTCTAAAAATAGACCATATACTTGAGCTCGTATTATTTAATTTGATAATTTTTTGTAAGTTTAATTGTGTTAAAATTAGACACAAAGACAATTATTTTTAACTGCCTCCCGAATACATCATTTGATTTGCATTAACATAAAAACGATGAATAATTTTTATCAAGCGTGTTCACACACATATATTGTTAAAGCTTGTCTAATGAAACATGTCAAAAATCTTTGGAATTGTCGTTGTGAAGAAAACTCAAAAATGTTAGTATGTAAAATGCAGACATCTCCAAAATATCCATACAAAACACCAATTTCATAGGTAAGGACCTAATAACCGTGATCATCCTATATACGTCCCATTTCTCCACGAGAAAGGCCTGTGCCTGTAGAGTTTTTGCTAACGAAATCGGCCCTATTATCTAATTATTTATTCAATCATTTAGGTAACAAGTAGTTAAACTTATGACGGGTCAGTTTATCGTGACAATATTGAGTGACGATAATAACCCTATACATAATCGCTGTGCTATGAAACCAGCTTATCAGTGTTTGCTTTCACAAATGCCAATGTTAGCCTCCAAGGAACCTGTAGACCAGAGCCCCGATCGTGCTAAATACGATCGTATTTGCCACTGTCAAATTTCAGTCGAAAACGTTATGGCTCATATACACTCCACGAGGGAACAAGAGTATGGAGTGTGTTATCATGAACACCGCGATATTATGTATATCTGGTCTTTATTACGTTCAACTGACAAAGTACTATGGAATTTGACAATCGGCTAAATCGTTATAAACATATCGCGCTACTCATGCTACAGGGCTCAGAGTACAAAAATACTCTATTTCTTCATAAAAACATTTTACATACCTGGAATGGCCATGGTATGCTGCGGTGCACCTTAATTCTCAACGGTTCTAGATTCAATTTAGAAAGTCACGCTCTGATTCGTCCTAGTAAAAAGTGTCAGATTTAGAGGTTCTATGATTCGTTGTTTTCTGCTTAGAATAAAGGACTTCACTGACGGTAGCTCTATTGTATGTTAATACATATTATAGCACGATACATCTCAATACATCTCATTACATCTTGTCACAGAAATAATCAGAAGACCACACACTGCAGCTATGATGTATATTTTTACATTTTCGTATATTGCGGATGATGCTAAGATGAATTAAATCTGTCTTACGACAAAATGTAATAATGTATAGAGCCTCATAAGACAATTTAAAGCTACACGTCTCACTATGTGAATGTACATTAATATACATTATACCTACGTCCGTCTGTAGTCCATAAAGGACAATGATGAGAGTGATAACAAGGAAGTGTACTTACAGTTGTATCATTCACTCTGGTTATATGTATTACAGTCAGCGTCAAATAGTTAGTGCCACTCAGGGTGCTCAAATAAATAGACACTACCAAGACGTCAATAATATCGGTACAAATAAAGTTCCATAATGTTGACAACGCAAAAGACTTTCCATATTGTTGACAACGCAAAAGACTTTCCATATTGTTGACAACAAAATGGAAACTATATTTGTGCCGATATTATTGACTTTCTGGTAGCGTCTATTTATTTGAACACCCTGAGTGCCACTCAGTATTTGACGCTGACTGTACCTATATTTAATGAGGAGCATAAAAATTATACCTCAGTAAAGTCACAATTTTATTTAAAATTCGCTTTCCTGTATCACTCAGGCGTTAGCTGCCATATGTAACTCACATCACAACAATGTCTTGCGCATCAAAAATTAATGTCAAAATACCTTAATATGTATCTATAAAAATATACTGTAAAATTACGGCACCAAGACCATTTTTGCATTGTTGCAGGTATGCAAAACCGCTTACCTCCACTAAATACAAGTAGTGCCATAAGACTAATAAACATAAATAGCATCTACAGTTCTGTGTACACAATACTCCAAATACAATATTTACTGGTGACGTTTCCCGTACTATGAGCACCATTTACAAAAATTTCATAAAGTTGAGTATCAAAGTTCTAAATATCACTTAAGATTAATGCATTTTGCTATCAATAAGTTATCACACGGATACACTATTTTGATGCACGGAATGATTCTGTTCAGTACTAAAATTACAGGCACTTTAATATCAAAATAAGCTAAAAATAGAAAACTACACAATGAGAACCATTTCATCGTTGCAAATGTAATACTAGCTGATCAAAAAAACAAACTAAGAAATTTACTTTTAAAAATTTCATAATTTTGTACCAATCCATACATAATATCTAAATAATCACAAGTTTTAAATGAAAATCACAACACAGCACATCTGCATAACTAAAAAAATTGGTTTTAAGTAGATTCAAATTGTAAAATGTTAAACTATACATAAATACACTTGGAATGTGGGATTTGGACTTTTGGACAAGAAACATTCTATACTATAAGTTTTGGCTCATGTAAGAGCAGACCATTATTAATAAAAAGCAAAAGATTGAGGCGCTCCTTTTCTTTCTTACAAAATCATATAAAGAATTGCATATAAAGAAATTTAAACAGCGTAATCCTGCTTTAAAACAATATTGGTATTCTCGGAGGAACTATTTTGGGTTCGCTTTATAATTTACATCAATGATCTATCCAATGTAACTAATCATCAAATGAAATGAAAATAATCTTTATTGTACACCAAGGTAGAAATTAATTAATTTGCTGACAAATCCTCAGAAATTGTTGGAAAGAGGATGAGTTGATTAATTATAAGTATAATAATGACAATAAACACTACTAAATATTATGTTATGTAACATTGTTGATCAGAAAATGTAAATATTTTAAATAGTTTGTTGAATGAAATATAAAAAGAAATCTAAATGTGTATAGAATTTAATAGCCAATCTCTTTTCCTAAACTGGCTTATGAGAAAGCTTAAAAGTTTATTATTAAAAAAAATGTTTTTATTTCATACCATCTTGGATAACAAGGATTGTAAAATTTACTTAAATTTTGAATAAAATTGAATATTTTGACATACAATGTTATTGTAATAAAAATAAGATAGTTTTAATATTTATTTTAAGATTTTAGAAAAAAAAAATATTTTCTTATGTTTTGAGTTCTAATATGGACTAAATGGATAAACATAAATCTAATAATATTAATTTCATTTCATTTAATTATATTCAAGTTTTAAGTCATATGAAATCTCATTATACTATTTTAGGCACAAAACAAACATACTGAGAAAAAGTGTGTACATACATAACAAAGTGTGTGTTATCTTAATCTAATGGCATGTATTAATATAAAGATACTGGTAAATATAAATATGGCCACTTACTGTAATACACAATCACAGCATTGCAATGTGTAATATAAGCATTTGATACCGCAGTCTTCTTCTTCGTTGGTAGTAGTTGTGTTAGAACGCGATTTGTGTGGCGGTGGAGGCCTCAGATATACGCTGTCCACTTTGTCATTTTGCTTCTCGCTGTCCCATTTATTCTCCGGTTTGTTAGAAGAATCTTTGTTCTCCAAATAATCTTTATCGTCATCGTCTTCACGATCTTTTGTGTCACCGGCTGCTTCCTATAAGCACAAAGACACAGTATTTGGTTTTTCTTGCTTAGTTATTGGCATTTTGAAGTAAGAAAATTGTTACAGCCTTATTTATCTCAACAGTCAGAGAACAAGACAACAGAAACATCTATTGCTCGCAAACACTGGTGTTCGGAGTGCCTGCCATGGGGTTAAAAACTTATTGAGCAATGAATTGAAAAATAATTGCTATAACAGCTCAGGATGTTCATCAATTTGGGAATATATTCGACTATCTTTAAGTAAAAAGATGAAAGGCATAATAAAAATAATAATAGCATAATGCAATGGTAATTTTATGTGAATGCAGACAAAGTAATGATGTGAGGATATAGTGTGTGATAGAGAAGATCGGAAGAGGAAGACCCCCCTATGAGAATATGCAGCATTAGAGCTTTAACGTGAATTATAATCTCACCTTACTTTCTTCTGTATCACGACGAATAAGTTCTTGTTTCTCTTCTGGGTTTACCTTCTCTGAGCCGTCGGGTGGGATGTCTATGTTAGCCGCAGTGATTCCCGTATTCACAGCCACCGAGGCTACCTTTGGCCGCTCAGAAACCAATAACGCCTCTTCCTCCTTTTTCTTGTGTGTTTGATAATCAGGAGAATCACCAGACATGCTGAAAACAATTACGAACCGTGTCACCTGAGGAAACATGTTGCGCGAACAAAAACGTTAACAGACACTGTTATACACGCGATCAAATTGCATTCTTTCATTCATGAATTAACAAACTCCGGAATCTAAACAATGGGTGGTTTAGAAAGTGTTGAATATTTTGCGTATCGCCAAAGAAATTCACCTTACTAAAACGGGAGATTCTATCTGTTCTCCAGATAAACGTCGCCATGTAGTGATGATTGTTTCAAAATTATTGTTTTCTTGCATGTTGAAATTTTGATGTTGATTAAAAAAACAATAAAAGTGACCAAAAAGTTTGTAATGACGTTTGGAAGGAGTTGGTTCTCGTTTTATCCGGTTTTAGCGGTAACCGACAACTAGAACGTATGTTTTTCAAACTGATATTACAAGGACTTGTTAGATGAAAATCGAATGTATCACTTAAACGCGATTATTAAGTCGTCAGCCTTGATATGTAATGTCGCATTGTTTAAAGCAGTATGTCACCTTCTTGCTTGTTTATTGTTTATGTACTACAAACTTGACGTTTGCCTTCAAAACTTAGCGTATGTTGCTGCGTGGTTGCTGCATCTCGCTCTTACGTTGGGAAACTTTGTAGTGCTTACTCACATCGGTGCGTTCAGAAACCGAATTGTAAGAGTAATTTTTTTTCGTGCAAAACTGGCAAAACTTCTAAAGAACTCGAATATAAGATAAGTTTAAATTAAGTTTCTGTGCGCACTTTAACAAACATAGAATTCCTAAAGATCTATTGTAATCACTGCTATGTTTACAATTTATAACATTAAATATTTCCCTTCTGCATAAGTCTAGTCGACGTCAAAGATAACTACATTTGGATGCTCCAAAAATATCTTTAGATTTATATAAGTTTACAGACAGAGTTACAAATAGGTACTTTCTTATAAAAAATGTGAAAGATTCATCTTTTCAATCAAAACACCAAAAATATAATTTACAGGTTTTCTTCCATACAGTCATTGTCATTACATTTATCTTTAAATAAATGTTTCATTAATTATGTTTATCATGCATGTTCCATAAATATATATATTTACTATATAAATATTTTAAAATATTATTAAACCAAACCAATAATCTAGATTAGTGAATAAAATGTTGATGATCATTAAATTCATACAAACATTTATCCTTCCCGAAGCTAGAATCTGAAACCCCTATGTGTTTATAGGTTTATAGATAAGGCTCACCCACTTGACTAGACTGTCTTGTCATCGACGCATAGCGCACATCACGCTATAATGTTATATTCAGCTCACGAAACAACAGAATAATAATTATTTTGCAATAATTATTTTATGGGCGTGTGGAGAGAGGAAGACCAAAGAAAAGATGGATGGATTGTGTGAATGATGATATGATGAGGATTGGAGTGAGTGATGACTTGGCGAGTGATAGAAGAAAGTTATGGTATGGTATGGTACGTGTTATTGCTTTACAGTAACTAAAATCAAATTTGAGCAACAGAAAACAGGAATATCCAAAAACACACTGATGAAAGAGAAATACTTTCTCTATGTAGAGATGTAGAGTATGGAGTCCCACAGGGAACAATACTAGGCCCTCTCTTATTTCTAATGTATATATTAATGACTTCCCAGCCAATATCGAGTACTCTATGACATTGTATGCGGACGATAGCATTATTCTTATTTTAAGTAAAAGTGACATGACATACGAAAATGATATAATAATGACCAATTATAAGACGACCTCCGTGGTCGAGTCTCGAGAGGTCCTGGGTTCGATCCCCAGTGGAGGCAAGTGTTTGGGTGATGAATTTTCAGACATTTGTTCTCCAGTCTTTATTATATATGTATAATATTATATATATATATATATATATATATATATATATATTCTGAATAATTATGTGTATTTATCTACTAAATAAATTTGTCCGTCATCTAGTATTCGTAACACAAGCAGCATTTAGTTGCTTAAAATGGGACTGGTTGATGTTAGTGTATAAACTCAATAGTTTGTATCATAGACGAAGCTGTAAGCGTTGATGGGAAAAAGTAATAAACGTCAGTCCGTTTTTGTTTAACACACTATCCAGGCCTTTTATTTTCTCTAACATGGTAGCAGAGCTTAAATAAATTCGAAAGCTTAGTGTATGTGTTAGTTTTCTGTGTCCGAAAACGTGTGAATCATGGCGAATGTTGCGGTAGTCCCAAACTTCGAAAAATTTAATGGTATGGCCAACTATTCACAATGGAAATTCGTAATGAAGATGATTCTGATACACGAAGACCTGTGGGACTGCGTTGAGTCCAAGGATCCGGGCAGCAAGAAACAGCAGAAGGCGCTGGCCAGAATTTGCCTAAGTGTCAATCCAGTTGCATACGTGCATGTGCGAAATGTAAATACAGCACATGAGGCATGGGCAAATTTAGAGCAAGCCTATGAGGACAAGGGCCTTAAGAGGAGGCTAGGCTTGTTGAGGACGTTGTTCGGCATGAAGCTCGACAACTTCTCAAGCATGGAGGAATACTTGACTAAGATGTGTGAAATTAGTCAGCAGCTGACGGATATCAATTCCCCGTTAGAGGACGAATTCCTTGCTGTGAGTATGCTCAGTGGTTTACCAGTCAGCTATGACCCACTCATAATGGCGCTGGAGAACTCGTCAATAAAACTCACGAGTGAAGGGGTAAAACTGAAGCTATTACAAGAAAGTACTCGCAGAAGCAGCAGTGAGGAGCCTAAAGAAACAGTGCTAGTTTCAAAGCGCCCCCCGAAGCCAAGAGTGGTAAAATGCTTCAAATGTAAAAAGCTAGGACATACTGCAAAAGATTGTCATAGTAAGTCCGAAGATAAAAACTCTGCATCAGCTTCTACAGCACCGGCGAAGGCCAAATTAGTGTCGGCCTTGGCGACGTCAGTGAAGGAAGATTGCATCTATATTGACTCTGGTGCAAGTTGCCATATGTTCAACAACAGAAAATATTTGACCGATGTATATAACTGTAGTATAGAAGTGCAAGTAGCAAATGGTGAAAAACTGTATAGTGTAACTCGAGGTAGTGCAAACTCTTTGTGTAAATACGGCTTGAAAGAATTGCGTGACGTATTGTATATTCCAAACCTGTCATGTAATTTGCTCTCTGTCAATGCATTGACATGTGACGGCTTCAAACTTATTTTTGATAATAATTTTTGTAATATTTTATTAGATAATAAGGTTGTTGCTACAGCAGTTAAGTTACAGGGTTTGTACAAATTAACGTTACCATCTGATCGGAGCGAGTTACCTGACAATACAGTGCGTTTGAACTCTCCTACAGGTGTAAATACGAATATCTCAGATATTTGTAGAAACGTTTCTGCTTTGCCTGTGTCAAGCAGAGTACGTGTTGGTCAAAGCGTGTGGCATCGTCGTCTGGGACATTTGAACGCCAGGAGTATGGGTTTACTCAAACGTGGGATGGCAGATGGGATAAGTTACGGTGACGAATACGAGCCGTGCATCAGCTGTATAGAAGGTAAGACACCTCGTTTACCTTTTCCGAAGAAATCGTTACGTAGGGCTAGTGAGCTATTAGGACTAGTACACACAGACCTGTGTGGGCCTATGCAAAATAATTCGATAGGCGGTGCTAGGTACCTTTTGACGTTTATAGACGATTTCAGTAGAAAGACTTTTTGTTATTCCATTAAAACAAAAGACCAAGTCTTGCAATGTTTTAAGGAATTTAAAGCATTAGCGGAAAACCAAACCGGAATGAAGATTAAAGCTTTACGAAGCGACGGTGGCGGTGAATATGTGAACAAGCAGTTCAAAGATTTTTTAAAGTCTAATGGCATTAGACATGAAATGACTGTACCTTACTGTCCACAGCAGAATGGAGTGGCAGAACGTGCCAATAGAACTATCATGGAGACGGTGAGATGCATACTTCGTGAGGCTGGTCTAGGGAATGAGTTCTGGGCTGAGGCTGCGAATACTGCGGTATATCTCAAAAATGTGTCTCCGACTAAAGCCGTTCGCGGAGTTACTCCAGAAGAGAAATGGACTGGTCATAAGGTAAATTTGGATCACTTACGAATATTTGGCTGCTTGGCATATGCCGTTGTAAATAATAGACGTAAGTTAGATTTAAAGACTAAGTTGTACATATTTGTAGGTTATTGTGAGGAATCGAAAGGGTATCGGTTAATCAGCCCTGACTCCTCCAAGTCTCTGAAAATATCTCGAGATGTAGTGTTCCTCGAAAATAAATTTCTCAAGGACATGAAGTCTCCTATTACTGAGGAATGTGATCCCGTGCAATATATAGTGTTGCAAAATCCAAACTCGGTTCAGGTAGAACCTGAGGTCCATAATAACCAAACCAATGATTCCTTAGAGCAAACGAGTTCAGACATAACTGAAGACAATGAAAGCTCTGATGTATATATCCCAAATCGATCGTCTTTTGACTCTGAAGAATCACGTAATTTTAGTGATTTTGAGGACACTTTTCTTTCAGCTTTTATATCAGGAAAAGTGGTCGATGAAGACGATGAGCCAAAAACTGTGTCAGAAGCTCTAAGTGGACCGGAGTCTTCAAAATGGAAAATCGCTATGGACGAGGAGTATAAGTCCTTTATAGAGAACAAGTGTTGGACTCTCGAGAACTTACCGAAAGGCAAGAAGGCTGTAAAGTGTAAGTGGATATTTAAAAAGAAAAGAGGACTGAATGGAGAGGTTTTACGTTATAAAGCCCGTCTAGTAGCAAAGGGATACACTCAAAAGTATGGAGTAGATTATTTCGAGACGTTCTCGCCAGTTGTAAGGTACTCTACTTTACGCATGCTGTTAGCTCTAGCTGCAGAGTACAACATGGACGTAGACCACATGGACGTGAAAACGGCATTTTTGAATGGCGACTTGAAAGAAACCGTCTTCATGGAGGTTCCAGAAGGTTACGAGAATGAACTTAACAGAAATAAGGTCTATCGCTTACATAAATCCGTCTATGGATTGAAGCAGGCACCAAGAGCCTGGAATGAGAAAATTAATTTTGTTCTCACCAAGAAATTGAATTTCAGAAGATTGTCTTCTGAGTCGTGCGTGTATGTTCGTTCGCATAGTGGAGCATTAGTAATTATAGCTCTCTACGTTGATGACGTCATCCTATTTAGTAGTTGCGAAAAGGAAAAAAGAGCAGTCAAGAAGATGCTAATGGAGCAGTTCGTCATGACTGATCTTGGCCCTGTGGAAAATGTACTTGGCATGCACGTTTATAAGAAGGATGATAAAATTTTCCTTGAACAGTCTAGCTACATCAAGAAAATCTTAGAGAAGTATGGCATGACAGACTGCAAGCCCACAACCACACCTATGGATTCTGACTTAAATAAACTAGTCAGATCGACCGAAGAGTGTAACTTAGATTACGGAAACCTCATTGGGTGCCTCTTGTACGTGGCAGTGTGCAGTAGACCTGACATAGCACACACCGTCGGAGTACTGAGCCAGTATAACAACTGTTACTCGGAAGTACACTGGAAGGCGGCGAAAAAGGTTTTGCGCTACTTAAAAGGTACGCTAGACTATAATCTTGTATTTCAGAAATCTGGTCTGAAAGTTACTGGCTACGTGGACGCTGACTGGGCTAGCAGTAGCGATCGGAGGTCGTATACTGGTTTTCTGTTTAAGGTGGGGGATTCTATAGTCTCGTGGGAGTCTCGTAAACAAAAAACCGTAGCTTTGTCGAGTACCGAAGCAGAGTATATGGCGCTCTCGGACGCCTGTAGGGAGGCGTTGTTTATCAATTCCCTACTGAAGGAATGTCTTGGTGGTCGTGATGAGCCTGTTGTTTTGTACAATGACAACCAATCGGCTCTCAAGTTGAGTGAGAACGCGCGGTACCACAGTCGTACAAAACATATTGACATAAGACATCACTTCATCAGAGAATTGTTGGATAACAATACTGTTATTGTCAGGCACCTACCCTCTGATCAGATGATAGCGGACTTTTTGACAAAGCCTGTAGCTACATCTGTATATAAGAAGCGCGTTAGTGGCATAGGATTTAGGGTGTAGGTTCTGTACAGTATTTTTTGATATGTTTATTACTTTGCTAAACTATTGTGTTTAAGGCGGCGTGTTAGTGTATAAACTCAATAGTTTGTATCATAGACGAAGCTGTAAGCGTTGATGGGAAAAAGTAATAAACGTCAGTCCGTTTTTGTTTAACACACTATCCAGGCCTTTTATTTTCTCTAACAGTTGATAGGTGTGAATGTCTGAGGATATTTATTATTATTTATTTATAATTTTTTTTTGTAAAGACTCTTTGTCTTTACAAAAAAAAATTTAACATTTCACGCAATTACCAAATCTAAACATAAATTATCAAAATAATATAATACAACCGGTTTCAACAGCAAAATGTTTTAGGATTGGACATCGACTATCAAATGAACTGAATGGAACATAAAAATAACTTATGTTAACGATTATACAAATTCATCCTTGCTCTCAAAACTCTTTCTAGGATAGCTAATATGGAGACTGTTTTAGCAGCCTATAATTTTATTTATTTTATTTTATTTTAATATAATGGATAAGTATGTTGCCTCCGTGCTTCGGTATGGAAAATCTTTTGTTCTAGCAAACTTCAGGCTTACAGAGCACAAAAGAAATGCATTAGGGCATGATTAGGGCTATAAAATCATAAGGAAAGCTGTCAAGCTGTCAATCACAATTTAAATATTTAAAAATATTAACTGTGCCTTCTTACTCGTACATAAACTGCATTAAAAAGAAATAGCTTATTCAGTATGGCTCCAATTTGGCATCTGTAATACCACGTATGTTTTACAAATAAACGATTTCATTTGATTTGATTTGAGTGGAACAAGAAGACATGTTGTGCCGACCCCAAATAGAATTGGGAATAGGGCAGGACAAAGAAAAGGAACATTAAAAAAATACATTGAAGAATAACAGAACTGTTATGACTATTCTACTAAAATTTTACATCAGTGGCTCATTTTTGTGGTTTTTTACAAACAAGACTTTAATCAGATTGTAATGTATCACTTCGGGCCCACAGGTACGGGTTTCTAACTTAGTGGTACCGTTGGATTTTAAAAAGTTCCACCGAATTCCCAGGGGAATGGCCATGGGTGCAGTTGGTCCATCAAAATTATTTGAACATGAGGCCCATGCTTTCTTCTACAGAAAAATAAGAGAGATATAGGCCGTCTTTAAATCAAACTGTAAAGACATTTATACAGCAAAAGACTTAAATAAAAATAAGCAACCCTGTACATGAAGCATGAAGTGTTCCTTTTAATGTAAACATATTTAGAGAACATAGATGGAAAATAATATTATTGAACATTTTTTAAAAAGACATTTTCACATTGCGTGACAATGATTCTATGGAAGAAAAGTTGTAAACATATTTTTGGAGTTTTGATTGAAAAGATGAATATTTCACATTCCATGCAAGCAAGTGTTTGTAACTCTGTAAACTTATTTAATTGTAATTATATTTTTGGAACATTCAAATCTTTGACGTCGACTGTACCTTACATAATTAGTTACAGTTCGCCATACTAGTTAGTAGGTAGGTATATTTTTATAAAAATATAGCTGCTCTAAATTTTTCAAAGATAGGTGCGGGTTGGTGAATAGAAACGGTTACAATAACATTAACGTACCTTCCGCAAAGATTTGGTCACCCATCCAAAGCCTGGCCATGGCGAAGGTCGATATCGAAAGCCAAAGCGATCTAACGCCACCGAGTGTTATGTGTATGCTATGTATTTATTATTACTTAATTCAGACTTTTTTTATTTTTTTTTTATTTGTAGGTTTTTTAAGTGCGTTGCAGTAAACAAATTGTTTATGTACTTACTAGTTACTGTACATTGAAGGAGATCTATTCTTGTAGCTGTCGTAGTTATGCGAGTTGTAAACTGATTCCTTCTTCTTATGTTTTCTTGTAGGCAACCAAATGATACCAAACGAGGCTGAAGGTTTGTTGCTCTTTGCGTTTATAAATGTTGGATAGTTATGAGAACTATCATATTGTGGAGTTTTCCCGAGAAATGGATTGGTGCTTTTATCTTTTGGTGGTGTAAATGTGGTAGTTTTATCTTTTGGTGGCGTAAAGGTGTTTTTCTCAGAAGATCCTAAAATGTTTGCTGTTTTCGATGGCGTATTTTTCCCAAACCCTAAACTAGTGTCTTTGCCAGACGCGCCCAGAATATTGCTTGTTTTTGTACTGTATCCAAGATGGCTACTTTTTGGCTCCAGATAACTGTGTTTCTCGCTGCTGCTTTTTGAAGTGGCTCCGAAGAAGCTGCCAGTTTTCTCACTGTAGTTGAGTGACTTGCCACTTTTCCCACTCGATCCTAATACAGTGCTCGCTTTGCTGCTGCCAAAGCTACTGGTTTTGCCTATTGAGGAGGACTTCAAGCCAGCACCCAGTTTGGCTGTGGTGACTGTTGTTGTCTTTTTCGTAATTGGAGCCATAGTGTTGCTTCTGTAAATAAAGGAGAACGTATAAAACTTGTGTTACAGGCAGTTACCTCAAAGTTTAAAAAAATAATTTTAGGATACTGGAATAACTTTTTGAGGCTTCTGCACTATATAGTTAAATATAGTAGTAGATTCACACAAAATAATTTTCTTCGCTCAGGAATCTATATGATCTAAAAATTACAATTGTACCCAAACCGTTAGACATTCAATTTATTCTACATATACATAGGTATATAACCTGTAATCTTGGACTAGCCATATTACATATAGTTATACATACTTGTGTCTACAGACGATTAATCAGAGGAAACTAATTAAAGCTAGATGCACACGTAAGACTGATAATGACAGTTATTGTGGAGATGACAAGGCTGACTGCGTTTAATATGGAATGGGCAGAAGATGTTTAGCTCGGATTAATAGTTAATTATAGTCCTGAGTTCTAGTCCTAATTATAGTCCAGAAATTCTAGTCTACCTCTCCTCTACACTAATAGGCGAATTAATTAATTAATTCTTACACTTGCAGTAGCACATACATAGTCTTTTTTATGTAAAGAGTGGGCAAACAGGCAGACGGCTCACCTGATGGTAAGTGATGGTGATGGTTTTTACATTTAGATAGGCTTACGCTTGGCCACTAATAGCCTAAAGTGGAAGAAACCAATGCACTCGTGACTTGAAGAGCCGCAGACGCAGATTATAATTGGCGGGGAAAAGAGATTACGGTAAGGAGTTTCAAAATCGGGCTGTTCTTATTTACAGTTACAAACATTTTTTAGAGAATTATATTTTTTAAAGTGACTTATACAATTTGCTAAATGATAATAGTGACTTGAAAAATTTTGGACTTGAAATTGCTTAATTATTATTACGTTTTAACTGACTTTTATTTTAAGTAAATTCTAATCTCTGACATAATATCTGTTTTAATGATTTTTGTGACTTGAAATGCTTAATTATTATTACCTTTTGATTGACTTTATTATAAATAAATTTGAATCTTGTAAGACATAATAATGTTATTTAAAATTTGCATGCTGTTTGTGACGGCAGAAACATGTAAGAACGTTGTAATAGTTATAAGACCTGCATTTACTTTGTGCATACTCATGTTTGTTGCAAATAAAGTATATTCTATTCTATTCTATTCGATTATCAAAACAACAATAAAATAAATTAATTGTCGACACGTATTATTTCGTAATTCTTAACACAGTTTTGAGAAATGAACATAGGTATACATTGCTGTTAAAATAACAATGTAAAGATATTCTTTTGCTTACAAAGTAACTTCGTTCTTCGACATCTGCAGAATAATCAAAAAAGGTTTGGAAACATACCTACTTTCAGATGTAATACACTTGTACCATGTCACTCTACAACATAACCACAATCGTCTTGAGTACGTACTTAGTTTGGTCCGCTTTTGTTTCGATAATGAAAGCAAAGCAACCCTCCCCTTGGTTACGTTTTGGATGGGTGACCAAAACTTAGAGACAAGAGACACATGAGTAGAGATTTCAAGTTAAATCATTGACCAGGTTGCTACTGCAACTGTTCTTTCTGCCAATTCAAAATTTATTATGTGAACGGGACTAAATAATTGATAAAATATGTATAGAGATGGAGAGATCTACTTCTTATATTAATGGACTAAAAATGTCGAGGTTCTTTCGGTGCTCACTGTATACATAACATACATAGCATATAATCACACCTCTTTCCCCGAAGGGGTAGTCAGAGTTGTAAAACACCCACATTTCGCCAGATTTGTTAGGTCCCCATGTAACAGGTGGCGAGCCTGTTGCCATTAACCGGGCACAAATTGAGGCAAGCGATATTCACAATGAACTGTACATAAGTTTTATTCAAACTCAGTGGTGGCGGCGGTGGGATCGAACCCGCATTTCCCACGGCCTCTCGAACGAGTAGTGCCCCGTCCGTCCCAACTCGGCTACCGCTCACTGTACACGTTCCATCAAAAAAAGCACGGAAAAGTAGGTTATGTAAACAATTCTATGGTGTATGTCGTTGCTGTTAAGCCACGATTTCTAATGCAGGTAACAATATACTCTTGTATAGAAGCAGCGAAATGGAAAATTGTTGAAACGGTCAATGCACTCAGTGGACGTAAGTAACTATTTATGTATACACCAAATTGTTTATTTTTTCAAAAGTGTAAAGTTTTGAACGTTAAAAACTTAAAAGGAAGCCTAACATAACATTAATATATTAACTAGTTTCTTGTGACTTCATACTGGAGGAATTTATGTAATAATAATACAAAATATATACCTGAATCCAAAACGGTAGGTAACAATTTGTTTAAATAAACAGATGGCTATATAAAACACACTTGGTATGAATGAAAGTGTGAGTGTGAGTAGTATGAACGTGAATAAAAAAGAATGAGGTAATTATACAATATAATTAATCGTTTCTGTGCTCGTATACGTTTACAGATATTTAAAGTTAAGCCGAAATATTAGCTACATAAAATATTTATTTCAGTATAGGTACTTAAATGAGGAGTAAATATTTATACAATAATAAGATCACGAAAAAATAATACTATTTCAGTGTCAACAATCTACAATACATACATAGGGCCAGTTTTTTGATCCGAAGTGAAGGTAACCACAATAAGTAGTTAAATTCTAGACCTATAGCGTGGAATGGAAACGCTAACATGGGTAACGTTTAGAATTGGGAGAAGCCAATGTCCAGCAGTTGACAACTCTCGGCTGATTGATAATGATAAATGCCATAGATGTTTACAGACAGATACAGTCTAGCTAGAACCACTACAGACCACTATGGAAAACTGCAAAGGCGAATCAAATTAACAGCCATTATAACATAAAGCTTAGGGTGAATTTTTGATCCGTAGTCATAGTCAATAAATAAATAAATAAATACTGACCCTTAGTAGTTATAGTAACGATCAATGGTATCTACATCAATGATAGGATTTAAAATAACTATCATAATTCATCGCCCACATTCATCAAGATTTTGCAGAATATATTAAGATAATATACACTATGGTAGGTATACGTAGATTGTATTACATTTACACATATAATAAAACTGTAGAGGTCGAATGTCTGTCCATATAAAAAAATACTAAAAATCAAGACAGGGGAATGTATAAAGAAGAAAATAACAAAACATTTTTAAAACCTATCTGTGTAGCAAATTTCGGAATATTATGTCGCGGAGGGTTTAAGATCACAAAGTATTGATCATCCATCCAAAGACCAATCATGGCAATGGTTGCTTTGTTTTTAACATCGAATCGAAAATGTACCAAACACTACGCTATGCTACCAAAGAGGTCATAAAACTGAGCAGACTGCCATTATTCTCCTGAAATTTTCTTTTTTGTTGTTGTTGCACCACACGAAGGCGGTTGCGAAAATTATAATATATTTCTCTTTTACTCGCCTTTAAACAAAACAAAAAGAGATAAAAGATGTTACGTTTACATCAACTTAGAAGATCGGCAACAGGCTCAGAGTAAACATAACTGGAGTAGCCATTAGTCAATTTCTCAAACATTTTTTTCTGCCATTTCTTGCGGGGGGTGAGGTTACTACTACACTCAAAGCCAGCCGTTTTTACAAATGCACACATGCATAATTCGACACATAAATTTAAATTTCACGCACACACACGCTTAAAATAGTCACGTGGGATGTGCGTTTTGACAACGTCACAGCCGCACTCCCCACGAGACTAGAGTTCGAAATTTGAAATCGTAGAATTCTAAAACATGAAATAATGAAGTAAATAATCATGAAATCTTAAAAATTATAATTACAAATAAAAGGTGACACCATCTTTTAGCATACTCGATGTTTTCTATTTATTTTTACAACAAAAAACAGCACAGGCAGGCAGTTTTGCGGGAGCTCTGTTCGCCGCAACGTTTACAATGTTATGGCTGTCAAAATGGCGGCTCAACTAGTTTTATTAAACGTGCAAATATCCGATGCTTGTGCATTTGGCAGAGGGGAATGTTAGACAAAGGCTACTAAAGTTCTGTTTACTCTGAGGCAACAGGCTATGGGTCTCTCTATGTCATTATATATCTATGGGTTTCATAGACACGCCCGGCAGCGGGCGGCCGGCACCGTTGGCCAACGAAACTCAACAGCGCGAGATTTCGATCACGAACGGCGCGTACCCTAAGAATGTTCATATTTATCAGGAAAATAGTAGGTCAATACATAGGTAGGTAAATATGTATACACTTTTTACAGTGACTCCTATTAGAAGGGAATAAATACTGTCACCTGTCAAATGTGTCACTTGACTGTACCGCCAACTTACTACATGGTTTCCCTAACTACATAAATATCACTAGGAATTATCACAAGGAAATAATCATTGGTTATATGCGCGCAGAGCCATTAAAGAAGAAAAAAAAACTAAATTTATGGTAGAGGGCACGGACCAATAGAGTATATTGGGAAGCTTTATTTAAAACAAAGTAAAGTAGGAGTTTTGGCGGCATTCAACTATGGCGGACGTGATTTTTATTTCGATGATTGTAATATTGTACGGAGTAGATATTGTTACGTAAAATCAGTGTAGTTTTGTGTAATAAGTGTCTGTGATGATGTGCAATATGGAGGATTATCGAAATAAACGTCAAGTGGTGTGAAAAGTGATGAGTTTTTTATCGTGGTAATCCACCTCATCCAAGTAGCACCACAGTGTCTGCCATCGATCGTTTGACGCCAAACTCTCCCAAGATGCATTGAAATGCATTACACTTGCATTTCAATGCCAACTATTGAAGATATATATATTGCAGACATGGCTGTATGGGCTTCGTTCCCTTTGCCTTCCCTACGGGAGAATTTTACAAAAAAAAAAAAAAACAAAGTAAAGTAATTTTGTTATAAAGTTAAAGAAGCAATAAGTGTTATTCTTAGTCTTTCTTTAATGATTGACGTTCTCTTCTTACTGTTTAAAATAGGGAAGTAATTAATTAAGCAGCCCTTTAATTATATGGTCAGCAACATAAAGGTCAGCCGAAAAATCATTTGCACAGCAAAATCATTATTTGGTCAACAGTAAAATTATTTGGTCAGTAGAATAATTAATTGGGCAGCAAAATAATTATTAGTGCAGCAAAATAATTAGTAGAGTTAAAAATAATTATATGGGCAGCAAAATAATATGTTTAAAACCGGAAATGTATAAAATCTAGAAAAAGGATCAATGAAGGATCAGGGATCAATTCCTAGGAAATGTATTCTGATAGATATTAGGGTAAGGTTATTTTTTTATGACCCATAAAAACAATATTTGTGTCATTAAAACATAATATATCAAACAATTTGGCAGCAGAGAAAACATTTATGTAGCTGCCCATTTAGTTATTTTACTGTCCAATTAGGAATATCTGCTGCCCATAAGCTGTTGCCCAATTGTTTATTTGGCTGACCAATTTATAAATATTTGCTGACCAATTAGTCTTTTTAGCTACTCATTATATTTTTTTGCTGACGAAAATTTGAATATTTTGCTCACCGTTTAAATAACACCTTTAAATTATCGCTACCTAAAATAACTCTATGACCGTGAACCTGTATAAATTTTTTCTCTATATACATACATAAGTCACGCCTTTTTCCCACAGGGGTAGGCAGAGATTACATCCTTCCACTTGCTACGATCCCTGCATATTTCTTTCGCTTAATCAACTTAATCAGTACTCATGCATGCTCGGCGATTTCGGGTACCTTTGACCTGGCCCTTCTCTAGAACGTCTTTAATTTGGTCGAGGAACGTTCGCCTGGGTCTGCCTCGTCCCGTATCTCCACTCACACCCGATTCATATATCCCTTTAGTCAATCTATTTTCATCCATCCTTTCCACATGTACAAACCATCTTATGATCTTAGCATACCTTTCTCTATTCTTGTCACGACATCCTCTTTTAATCCACACTTTCTTCTTATCACATCATTATATATCCTGTCACTCAATTTTCCTCCAGCCATGCTTCTCAAAGCTCTTATTTCTACCGCATTTATTCTACTTTCGTGTCTCTTCTCCCATTACCCAACATTCACTCTTGTACATCAGTGTTGGGTTCTTTATATAAATGGTTATAATTCGATCTTTCATAAAAGATTAACTTTATAAGTAAAACATGCCTATAATTGCATAGCACTACAATAGTATTACTTATACTTACCTTGGTAATACCCGCAGATATTGAACCTTTATTTTTTTGTTGTAGATATTGTAACCTCTTTACGGGTTGTATGTAGAAAATAAAAATATTGGGTCCTTACTTATGAAATTGGTGTTTTTATTCTGTCTTAGCAATTTGTCCGTAACTATTAAGTTTCAGAACATTCTTATAAAATAATTGCCTCTTCTAAAAATAGACCATATATTTGAGCTCGTATTATTTAATTTGATAATTTTTTGTAAGTTTAATTGTGTTAAAATTAGACACAAAGTCAATTATTTTTAACTGCCTTATTTTTAACTCCCGAATACATCATTTGATTTGCATTAACATAAAAACGATGAATAATTTTTATCAAGCGTGCTTACACACATATTGCTAAAGCGTGTCTAATGATACATGCCAAATATTATTATCTTTGGAATTGTCGTTGTGATGAAAACTCAAAAAATTTTAGTATGTAAAATGCAGACATCCCCAAAATCTCCATACAAAACACCAATATCATAGGTAAGGACCTAATAGATGCAACTCTTACAAATTGTTTGCTAATTTGTCCACCATGTTGGATATGTGTACTTATAGGTTTTACATAGATACGTGATTGTTAAAGGATAATAAATAAGTAGCCATAATTATAAAATATTTTATTCATTTGTCATGATTACTCATGTTATTACCAACAGTGCATTCTAAAATAATTTTTATGCTTTAAGTCTAAATGAATAAAGTATATTTTGCAATGTTTCTTAAATAACAAAATGCATTAATAATATTTATGTTTGTGATTTGTTTCCCTAATATTTTTTTTAAATATTTGTCTAGCTACCCGACCTATTTTTAAAATTCGTATTACATACAAGTAAACTTTAATAAACTATTAAAGTCATGAAATCTTATGGCTCTATCTAGAGTCGGTTTTTTTATCGATGGTCAGTTTGACCAGTAAGTTAAAATATGGACCAATGGCGAAAACGTATGATGACGTGATATGACAGCTTGTCCAATAGTAGATATTTCAAATATAACTATAGTAAAATTAAATAGTTATAGACAATTTAACGACAACACGATGCTGGGATTAGCAAATGGCGGCTGGCGGCACAGCTGAATATTGTTTCGAATTTTCATCGCAAATTTAACAATTTGTCAAGATGTTATCTATTGAGGTAACTATAACTACGGATCAAAAACTCCCCTCTAATGTATTATTAAATTAGCAAATAATAAATTTATCGTTTTTAAATTTAAATGAAACATTAATTTATTAAAATTTATATATTATATACGAGTACAATAAAACTGTAGAGGTCTGTTGTCTGTACATAGAAAAAAAATACTTAAAATCAAAATACTACTTTTTTTTGTTTCTCTGTCAGTTCGTCTGTTTGTCTGTTAGTACGGGCTAATCTCTGAAATGGCTGGAGAGATTTCTATGAAATTTTGCATAGTGATACCGTATATCCCTGGTTAACATTTTAGATACTTTTTACTCCGGAAAATTGAGGGTTTACCGTGGGATAGTTAAAAAACCAGTAACAGCGGACGAAGTCGCAGGTAACAGCTAATATACAATAATATAATTTATTAGGAAATTGTGTGTTGAAAAGATATGAAACTTTATTTGCCAAAATATGGTCGCAACACAATAGATGTTTTATAAAATACTATATTGTTTTTTACAATATGTAAGACAAATACAAGTTAGACCATTTAATATTTTATGTCGCGAAATTAACCAAAAACTTTAATCGAAATCGGTCTATTATCGCAATAAGTTAAACCATCGGCTTATCACTAATACTAACGGTGTCAGATCTCTATTTGTTTATTACATACAAGAATGTCTTGCACAAGAAGCGAGACACTAATTTGATTACGCTGTTCAAACAACTGAGAATTTTAAATCATTTGCCTTGCGACTGTAGCGTAGAATTTGGTTCAAGATTGTAACGAAGCGTTATATCGGCATTAGCGTCTCTTTTCTGTTATTGCGCTCTTCTCTGGCCATTTTCTCTTTGTTTCTATATTCAAAATATTTGTTGAAATGAGTTTTTATTATGATGATGTAATTTTGAATTTATAAAAAATGTGTATTGATGTTCGTTGTCACCTCTCGTTCTTGTTATCCTGTTACCTTTTGAGAATATACGTTTGTACATAAATACGCTATTTATATACGCTGATAAATAACCTCAACATAAAAATTAAGTGATGTTTAAAATTTTACATATATTAGTTACTAAACTATAACGATAAATTATCAAAAGTTTTAAATAACTTTTTCAAGGCACTATTGTAGTAGCCCTACCGATGATATTATCTTTAAGTTTTATGTTCAGTGATTTGTAAAATTTACCTTTTTATAAATTGTTTCAGTGTGCCTTGAGTTTTTATAAATAAAATATGATAAGTGACGACATCTCCTGGTTTATTTACATCGGCATCCAACACGTCACAAGATTATGCTTGCGGTACAACTTAGACTGTTTTAAGGTAGAAGCTTTAGCTAGACTTTAATTTGTAGGAAATATCGATGCTTAAAACTGCATTTAATGCCAGTCATCCATATCTCCAGTATGTTTGAGTTAGTCTTAACATTAAGTATAAATTTATATAATACCCTAAGGTCAGAAATATTTATTAGCCTAAGATATGCACTCGAAGTGTTCTCAAATGATATCTCATGCATAAATAGAAATTTATATCGGCAATTTACGTAACCAGGGCCACGTAAGAAAACTATCGGCGAACAAACAGGTTTCTCTTGTTTATTCTACAAATACATTGTATACAATATTCGAAACGTTTATGTAAACACTCGTCATAGCATACAAAAGAGAACGGTTTTAGAAAAGACTCAAAAAGAAACCATTTAGAGTAGTAAGTAGTGTTGTGATTTCGCAAGCGCTTTCGCAATGTTAATAAGTTTTATCGGCAATTCGCTATCGAAGCGTAAGTTATCGCATTTATGCACACGACTCACACTGGGTCAAGTCCGACTTGTATTTAAACTATTTTAAAGCAATTTTACAAAATTAAAAAAAAGAAACATTACAAAAAAGTTCGCAATAAAAACTTACGTCAAATCTCCCAGAGCAATCCTGAATCACTGTTAATTCAAATTTCGAACGAATATTTTTAACTCGCGAACTCGCGGCTGCCGCTACATTATAAATGCGCTTGCGAAGATGTGAGATTCGTGACTGACTGCTACTGCTAGCTGCGCTAACGCACACGCACATAACGGTTCAGTGACGTATAACATGAGGTGTACCGCGTGTATTGTTGGGCTGATTTCACACCAAAGGTAATTTAATATGAAGAAGCCTGTCTGCTGCTGAGGTCATCAAACTTCGATATTCCGGCTTCGATATTTCGGTTTTGCTTAGTTGAATAATAACTCTTTATATATTATTTATCGGTACAAAAATATTCGCCACCTCTTACATGGGGACTTAACATATCTGGCGAAATGTGGGTGTTAGCACCTCTGCCTACCCCTTCGGGGAAAGAGGCGTGATTATTAACCGGTAATTGTGCATACCGGTTCGTACGGTGAAATTTACTTGTGTCATTTATGATCATATCTCATATAATACTTCTCATAGAGAAGGCAAAGACTTCTCGCCACTTACTAAGATTTTCGCGTCATCTACTCTCATTACAATCCTCTTACACGCTCGGCGATTTTGGATGCCTACCTACTTTTGACTTGGAATTCCTTAAGAAACGATCATCCTCGTCCCAACTCACTCACGCTAGAATCTTGATTCAATTATTATAGTTCTTCATGATTGATAATTGATTGTAGGTACCTAATGGTACATCCTTCCAAACAGGTGGAACCTGTAATTGTTGTTTGTTACGCATTTTAAAATGTTTTCTTTTAATAAAAAAAAATACAATACGAAACCAAAATTATTTGTCGCAATTTGTCAAATCCATACTTTCATACTACTATTATAAATGCGAAAGTAGCTCTGTCTGTCTCGCTTTCACGTTTAATCGAAATTAGGTACACAGATAGTCTAGAGTCTGAGAAAAGACAGGTCTGCCTTTTATCCCGATATTCCCGTGGGAGTGGGTGTCATACCGGTGAATGTTACAAAATTTAAATAACGCCTCCCAGAAAAATGAAGAGCAAATTGACGCCACTATGAACTTTGCTTCTAATAATAGAGTACGAGTAAATTTTTAATTCTACCAATTGAGGCTGTACTGTTCCAATCTGAAGAAGGAAAGAAGGAATTATTGAAGAAGGCTATAGGCTACATCATTATCCTGCCCTTTTCCCAATTTGGGGTCGGCGCAACGAGTCTTTCTCCTTCACTCGCCCCTGTCACACGCCATATCAACATTCACTCCCATTCTAGCCATGTCCTCATTCAAACAATCTATCCATCTCTTCTTTGGTCTTCCTCTCCCTGCATTACCATCCACTCTCATATTCATAAGTCTTCTCGTTACATGCTCATTCTCTCTCCTCAAAACATGTCCACACCACGCCAGCCGCTTTTCTCTCAACTTCTCTATCACTGGAGCAACTTTCAGGCATCCCGTGATATACTCATTCCTCACTCTATCAATCTTCGTCACCCCACACATCCATCTTAACATACGCATTTCGGCCACATGCAATCTATTTTCATCCATCTTTTTCATAGCCCAACATTCCGATCCATACATAACAACAGGTCTTATTATTGTTTTATATATTTTTCCTTTCAATCTACCATCGGCTACATACCATCACACTATCTCAAAGGAACTATCCTACACGGACGAAGTCGCGGGTAAAAGCTAGTATAGAATAAATGAAATGTGTGCATGACAAAGCTATAGAGGCTAGGAAATCGTTGGATTGGCGTTTGATTTTACCTCGAAAATTTTCAAAGATACCTACGTCATCCAATCTTGATGTGAATAACTTAGGAAGTCTTTGAAAGTTCATGTCAGGCTCAGGTATCATGATATCGTCAGATAAATAAGATGTGGAGGCAAAGTACATTGTTAGCAGCAATTCATACGACTTTTTCGTTAGGCTTAACTTATTTAATGGGAAATTCGACTTAGTTTCTAAAGAAATACAACACTTACCGTCTTACCACAAAAAACTTAAACATCTGTTTAGCATGTGTTTTAAAAAAACGTTACCACAAGACCGTGTTGTACGATTGTCTAGAGCTAGACGTGGCTTAAACATCGTCTAAACAAAACTTAAACAGGCTTGGAACGCGTACTTAATCTTTAAATAGTGTTTAGTTAAACTAGTAATATAAACTGTTCAAATTGTCTTTTGTGGTAAGACGTTTACAGTTTGTGGACTGCCTATTCGTGATGAATTAAAATTAGAGATCAAGTAAAATCAACGGCTTATGGTGTATTTTCACACATTTTTACAAGAAAGGATAATTTTTCCGATAGAATCATAGATATGAAGGCACAGGCGAAATAAAATTTTTTATAACTGTCACAATGATACTCACGGCTCTAGATTTACTCGTAATGGCCACATACTCCTAAACGTTTATTTTTTATTAATCAACAATTTGTGGCCAGTTTTAAGGTTTTCCAACATATTTATTGAGAAACCCATTTTAAAGGGTTTCCAGCGTAAGGGTTTTTAATCAACTTAAATAGCCAGCCTTTCAAAATACCCCATTAAAACTCTTTCGCTGCCACGTTAGCACATTGAAATTTCTTCTGAAATCTGTTTCGGAACAATATCTGATGAGGCTCCTGTAAAAATCAGTTCAACCCTTTTTGTATTAGCTACTTTTTTTACAGAGAATAACCTATAACCTAATAAAATAAACAGTATAATTCCTTACTAACAAAATCTCTAATGTCAATGTGTCATTGTTAGTTATTAAATGCACATTAAAAAAAAAAATTTAAGTGCAATGAATGGCGTAGTTGTAAAGCTACTTTCGCAACGGTAAGTACTTAGATGGGTGACCGAAACATTATGGCCGATGCAATCACATTATTCACAAAAAAGTGAGTTCGTTAGATGTGTATTTCTTATTTTCAAACATTTTTATAAAATTACCTACTTGTTAATAATAAAAAAATGTTTGAAAATTAGAAATACACATCTTACGAATCCAAATCACACTAATATACATATAATAAAACTGTAGAGGTCGAATGTCTGTCTACATAGAAAAAAAATGCTTAAAACCAAGTCAGGGGGATGTAAAACTGGTCAACATCTATAATACATTTTATTCCGGAAAATTAAAGGGTTCCCGTGGGATAGTTAAAAAACCATTTGACCGCGAACGAAGTCGCGGGCAATAGCTAGTTGTTCATAAAAAAGTGAGTTAGAAGTAATATTATAAAAATGTTTGAAATCTAACGAATCCTACTGACACAATTTATTCATAAGTTCACTATTATGATTCAATGTTTATTAGTCAATTAACAAACTGTTTCATTCAATACCAATATCTTTGATACTAATATATACCTATAGGTGTTTCACATTCACGAAATAAGGGTAAATACGTGTCGATTTTAACAATTCCTACAGCTCACAGCACAAGTACAATCAGCAACACAATATATGTAACACAGCCATTAAAAATTTTACTTTATTTCTAGTAGATAAGACACAAAATTCGGTACAGGTATACCAGGACAAGTTTGTGGCAATGGTGCAACTGTTTACGTCATCCTTCGAGTAATGTAATGACCGAGAACAGAAGGTTCGTTCTTGAGTCATAGTCTGAGGCAAAACAGATGACTCAAAGGGTTCAAAGTAAGTTTAGCTCGTTTACTTTGAATTGGTCTAAATATAAACGGTATATTTTTGATATCTCGGTTTGTCCACAGCCTTTCCGTCCCACTGCTGGGCACAGGCCTTCCTCATGAGTATGGGCCGTTACACCACCACGCTGGCCCAATGCGGGTAAGTGAGTAGAAACAGTCGCAATCGCGACCGGGACCAACGGCTTAACGTGCATTCCGAATCACGAAGGAGCTCGAGATCACAAAGTTTTGGTCACCCATCCACGGCCTGACCATGGCGAAGGTAGCTTTGTTTTCACTCGAAAGCCAAAGCGTTCTAACCACTACGCCACCGAGCTCCTCCAAATTTCGGTTTATTAAGGTATTAAAATAATTTACAAATTTTCACCAGTAGGTATTTCATGCCACCCACCCTACACCCTACACCCTACATGGAAAACACATGAGGATTTTCGGCCGTTCTCGTCCAGCCCATTCCAGCCAACCTACGAATATCGTCATCCCATATGACAGCGTCCACACTACGCTTACCGAGTCGCGGTCTCAACTCAACGACTTTACGACTCGAATACTCGAATGGCTATCAGTCCAACGACCAAAGGAACATGTCATTTGTAATGTACAATAATAGGTATTCGCGTGTACTTGATTCAGTTAAACGATTTTAAACTACGGAAGTAGTTTAAAATCCTTTATTAGATAGCTAAGTACCTACTATTACACTTTGTATAATTTTCTACCTAACAATCCCTGTTTTCTGTTTTTTATTGCCTACAACCACATCAGAAGGAGAGTTATATGTTGCGAACTCTTCAGCTATTATTATAAACTTTTTAAAAGTAGTTTATGTAACTGTCACTTAATATAGGTTATTAAGGCCCGATTTTTCAATCCTCAGTTAAAACTATCTGTCAGTTAAATGTTAGCTCTGTCCCTTTTCTTTTTAAGACTTTAGAAAGTGACAGTGATAATTTTAAATGGCGGATAATTTTATCTGAGGATGGAAAAATCGGGCCTAAAACATGAGCGTGTTTTTTAATACTATGACGCGAGTGTTTTAATACCGAGTTATGTGCAATTACATACACTACTTTATTTACACAATAAATCAATTTTTTAATTACTTTTATTTATTGTTGGCTGTCTGGAAACCATTTGCCATAGTTTTGTGCGTTTTTAAGAAAAATAAGCGTTGCGTAATAAGTCCAACCTGTTTCATAATGGTCTATGTTACATTCTCCATTTTTAAAATTTTCGTTTTTCGAAGCAATTCATTATGAGTTCGAGTCCGAGTTCCTAATTCGAATATTATAGCATGAGTTTAGATAAATATATTTTTGTAATGTTTGATAAAAGTCTGCTTTTTACTATTATACCTATTTATTTATGTTAGTTAGTTAGTCTTTAATAGCTTCTAAATAAGAGTCATGAACTGTAATGTAATTCTCACATTATGCGATTACATCTTTCCATTTAACTTAGTGCGTGGTTTCAATAAAATAATGAACTAATTGATGATGACTAATTAAAAAATTAGACATTTCATTAAGGATATTGACTAAAATGGGTCAATATCAATATCCAAAATGAAATTGGTGTTTTTATTCTCCCTTAGTATTTCGTCTGTAACTATTAAGATTCAGAGTATTTCTAAAAAATAATTACCTCGTCTAAAAATACACTATATTTTTGAGCTCTTTTGATTTTTTTTTCATAATTTGTTGTAAGTTTAATTGTGTTAAAATTGGTCACGGAGACAACTCTTTTTAAGTGCCTCCCGAATACATCATTTTATTTGCATTCACTTAAAAACGATAAATATTTTTTAGGAAGTGTGATATTACACATATTACTAAAGCTTGTCTAATGATATATGCCAAATATTATTATCTCTGGATTTGTCGTTGTGAAGAAAACTGATAAAATGTTAGTATGGAAAATGCAGAATTGCCCAAAATATCCATAAAAAACACCAATATCATAGGTAAGGACCTAATATGTTGGAATGTGATAAAGCGTAAAAAGAAAGAGTGGAAGACAAAAACATGTTGCGCCAACTCTAAATAAAATTTGAATTCGGGCAGAAGAAATATGAAATACCTACCTATATTATAATAACTAAATACATATTAAAAACCTTACAACGTACGTCGTAACAATGGTATTTTTTGAACAAAGTATTCTACCTTAGCATCGATATTATGTAGTATGTTATATGTATATCTTTACGCTTCATTCATGAGCAATATTCACTGAGCCAATAAGTCAATTAGGAGACGTCTTCATTGTAAAAAATAGAACGGACCGCGTCATTCGATCAATTGGTTGGAACCTTATGGAAAAATGTTTTTTAAAAAGGGGGATTTAAACAGAGGGAAAATACCAAAACAATTATTTTTTTTTGTTTCTCTGTCTGTTTGCCTGTTTCTACAGGCTAATCTCCGAAATGGCTGGACCGATTTCAATGAAATTTTGCATGGTGATACCTTATATCCTTGGTCAACATCTTAGATACATTTTATTACGGAAAATTAAAGGGCTCCCGTGTGATAGTAAAAAAACAGCTATTAAAAGTAATAAAAATCATTCATATAACACAGTATTATCATTGTTATGTAAGCTTCACCTCGCTCGTCTATAAAGGCACTTCCGGTTGACTGGCAGAGAATGCCTCAAGGCATTAAGTCCGCCTTTGTACGTCGTGCATAACGAAAAAATTAATAAATAAAGAAATATGCCTAGCTATGTCCATCAGTGAGAAGTGCAGGCTGGTGACGAACAAGTAAACAACTTACTCCCCCTATCAGGGATAGAATGTAAACATAACAAAAATAGGGACGACTAATTTGTCACACACTGTCCGGTACTTCCAAGGACTTCTTTCACAAACAAAAATAAACAATGTTGTGTAAATGTCTCGTCTCGTTCTCCACAATTGAGTTAATTTGTAATAATTGCTGGCAATTTGTACGAATATTACTACATTGTCAAAATTAATGGGAACAGAACAACAAGAATAGCATTGTTGCTTTAGTAGATCGAAATTGGCAATTTTTTTATTTGAAATCAAATCAAATCATTTATTAAATCAACCAACATGAATCATTACAAAATAATTACACGGGCTCATTACAGATTGTTCATAATATTCAATTAATTGAAATTAGAAATTAACAAAATTTAAATAAAATGCAGAGGAGCTCGGTGCCGTGGTAATAATAATAATAAAATGGATGGCCGATCAAACGTATTCTACCTCAGCGACATATTTGGAAGATAAGGTGTTCAATTCAATTACAGCACCCAGTGATTTCACTTTCCGTCTAAAGGTCGTAGTACACTTACACGACTCTGCTCAACACCGCTCCCAGCCAACACCGGCCTAAACTATAACGACTGCTGGTGGTTCACCCGACGACAACTAGCATGTTCAGTGACCAGCCCTCCCCCCGAGCGCCGCGCCGCGCGCCCATCGAAGATGTCACAAAATCCAACGACATTGGATTCGCAACAGCCTATACGTGTGTCACATATAAATTTTTTATATTTTTTTGTAAACGATTTTACTCGAAAATAAACGAAATTCCATGCCAAATAAAAGGAGTCATTGAAGATCACCCTGAGCATTCCCAACATAGCAGACGCCAGCTGTCCTCGCACCTACCGCTCTCGCTCACTTGCGGCGGGAGAGGCTCGCTTGTCCAGTCGCCGCGGCTGCATCAAGCAGTCAGTGCGCAGACACCTCATCGACCGTCGACAACGTGTGGCCAGCGTGGCGCTAACTACCGAATCATGATGACGACCTCCGTGGTCGAGTGGTCTGTACGCCGGTCTCAAGGCGTCACCATCTCGAGAGGTCCTGGGTTCGATCTCCAGTGGAGGCAAGTGTTTGGGTGATGAATTTTAGGCATTTGTTCTCCAGTCTTGGATGTTTATATTTATATATATTATATTCAGGATATTTACATACATACACAAAACATACATAAAATCACGCCAGTAATCCCCGAAGGGATAGGCAGAGTCCAAGGAGCACTGTGTTCCTTAAGACCACATTAAGCCATACAAAAATTGGGTTTGGTTAGATGAAAAATCGTGAAAAAGTAATAACAAGTGGCTAGCTCATCGCCTACACAATCACAGACCCAGTACCCAATAAGCCCTAAGTCGCCTTTTACGACAAGCTAGACAAGAAACGCAGTTGGTGCATTCTTTTTGTGTCCAGGACAAAAAAAAAGCCTGGAGAAGTCTGCTGACTTTCATAGGTGGTTCAAGGCTAGCCATATTTATCTGTACATATTATAAAACTGTAGTTTTAATGTCTGTACATAGAAAAAAAAAGTCTGTTTGTCTGTTTCTACGGGCTAATCTCCGAAGTGGCCGGACCGATTTCAATGAAATTCATGGTGATACCTAATATCTCTGGTCAATATCTGAGATACTTTTTATTCCGGAAAATTAAAGGGTTCCCGTGGGATAGGTAAAATGCTACCGCGGACGAAGTCGCGGGTTCATAATCAATTGCACAAAATTTTTACATAAAGTGGTACATACATTGCAGATTCATTAGGAAAACAAATAATTTACTTTAAACCTTACAATGATATGGCACTAAACTCGTCATATAATTTTGCCGGTGACTGTACTGTCAAGTGAACAGTCAGCTTGTATACAGCAAAATGTTACATATTATGAAAGATATTAAATTGACCAATTTACAGTCGCAGAGCTGGCCAAAACATGGAGGAATTTACAAATAACCCAAGTAAATACGATACTTACAATGTCAAAAATATGAAATGTTTATTTTCGTGGCCAGCCAATTAGATCGTCGTATCACAGTTGTTAGAGGGAATAAAACGGTCAAATAAAAATATGATCCGATGTCCACATAGCTGGTTTAACAAATCCACCTCAAACCGTCTGGGAACGGCTCAGAGAATTGCTCCGGCAGACCTCGGGTCGCTCCCACGGAAGGACAGGAACGGGTATATCGGGGAGTTTTAGTGGGTAGTGCCGATATGGCACACACTTATCGGCTAGCCACCGGTAGGTACGGTCCGTAAATGGATTCCTCCTTGTCGAAAAAAGGGTATATACCTACATAAACTTGCTCAGAGATCAGGACTGTCCGGCGTTATGCCGCATCTACACGTAGACAGATGATTCAGATCTCTGCGGGTTGTATTCACAAACGGATTACCACGAAGCGTACATTTGTCTGAACCAGCATATGTTGGTGCCGATTCCCTTTGAACCGTGCCACAAAAACCGACAACAAACGGATTTGCGCCAGAGACATAGACCAGCGCTAAATACCTACCACTACACGTCAGCTAACGCGACATCAACAGACGCGTCTGTTTACGTGTGCCGGCCGTCCGGCGTGACGGGACTTCCCCCCTCCCCCCTAGTCGCCAGAGCTTATTGAGAAAAGGTTAAGTGAGAGTAATATAGACAAAAAAAAACAAAATTTGCTTTAAACCATATTTATTCTAAGTATATTGCGTATCTTAAATTACCTTAATAAAGAACACAAGAAATATTTTAATCAGTCCGTTCTTTTCGTTTTCAATACTTATAATAAAAAAAAATTAATTTATTTGACATTTATTTATTTTAAATCTTACTTTTGCTAATTAGACACCAATACAGTCTGATAATACATATCAAGTTTTTGTGACCATTTGAAAATACAAATAAATTTTTTAAATAAATAAAACAAAAAATACGATACAAAAATTCTATCCCGATTTCTTTATAAGGTCCTTACCTATGAAATTGGTGTTTTGTATGGAGATTTAGGGGGAATTCTGCATTTTCCATAATAAAATGTTTTCAGTTTTCTTCACAACGACAAATCCAAAGATAATAATATCATCATCATTAGACAAGCTTTAGTAATATGTGTAATATCACACTTCATAAAAATTATTTATCGTTTTTAAGTGAATGCAAATAAAATGATGTATTCGGGAGGCACTCAAAAAGAGTTGTCTCCGTGTCCAATTTTAACACAATTAAACTTACAACAAATTATCAAAACAAATCAAAAGAGCTCAAAAATATAGTCTATTTTTAGACGAGGTAATTATTTTTTAGGAATACTCTGAATCTTAATAGTTACAGACAAAATACTAAGAGAGAAAAAAACACAAATTTCATAGGTAAGGACCCAATATTATATTATAAATAGAAAGAGGGCAAACGCTAAAACCTTTTTGCCTCTGAAATTACAAGAACAGCGTTGACCGTTTTGCTATCCTAATCTATATTTAAGCACATAAAAGTTAAACTATGTCTCACTGTAAAACACAAGGTAAAACATCATGTTTACTTTAAAAAAAGTTTATTTTTATAGATTAAAAATACACAGCAAAAAAATGTTTTTAAATGTTAGTTGTTACTTTTACTCGCGGAATTCTCCAGTTGTCGCTCTTATTAAACAAAGTAATAAAAGCTTGTTATTAAAAAAAAAATATTTTTAACTACAGGCGATTCAAAGGAGCCCAAACTTTTTGGCGTTGTATCTTTTAATTACTGCGTTCCTATGGCCACCTTCCAGCTCCATCATCAGATCAGCTCCAATTAATAATAATATTGCAATTATCGTCCGTTTTACACATGCATGCAAAATTTCAGCTCAATAGGTTAAAGATATCTGCTTCAAAATTGAGTTGCAAGATTTCACCGGAACATAATAGCTCAAATGACTAAATGTAGCCATGTAATTAAGTAAACAATTAATTCACAAAAATAATGAGAAGTCATTAAGAATACAACATCGAATTATATTATAACATTAAATAAAATAAAAACATAGTTCATGTAAAAATAATTAGAAAACAGTTAAGAAAATTAAAAATGATTAGTACCGTTTTACCTTTTTTATTGAGATGTAGAATTCTTTATACATAATTACATAGTAATATTAGCTAATTCTTGCAATTTTACAAATGACTATCTATGTAAGTAGGTATTTGTAAAATTTTTCGTCATATACGATTCGTATGTTCTTTACAAGTTTGACATTCGCTTATATAGTGTTTTAAAAAACTTAAGTCAAACTGTAAGCTACAGTCATGAAAAGATCCATACAGAAAACGTTGACTCTTTGAATTAGAGCGTTTATGTAAAAGATATTGTTACATTATTTAATGTATACAAGGTTATTTGAATGAATCAATATCACCAAGACTAGGTAGCTACCATAATAAATAACAACATTTGTCCTACGACTTTTAATAATTTCACACATTTTACTTGCATACAAAAATAAACATCAATTTCTGAATATTCTTAGCTCGTCGCGCGCGTGTAGCCTTTTTGTATGAACGGAACATAGACATACTAATGTCACGACAGTACATTATAAGCTTGTAAAATCATTTTTAATTAATGTATTGAGTTATAGTAAAACTAGTAGAACTAATGTTATTATTTACGATTCATTACTAATAACCCTGTGTTTACTTTGGATATTAAGGCCCAATTGCACGATCGAGAGTTAGCGCCCAGGGTTTGCCCATATATTTGCCCCAGGGTTAGGTGCTAACTCTCGAACGCGCAATTGGGCCTTAGAATGTTGTTCAACTCGAGTGCTACATACTATAATGTCTTAATATCTACCTTCTTATATTTGTTCATCGAATCAAAGTAGTCATAAACATACTGACATAATCGAATATAACCTTATCTATGTCTACAATTGTATGTTCTTTGGTGTTTAGAACTGTTAGCAGTTGTTTCTCAACGCATTTGAAAGTTAACTTCGTAAACGGTGCTACCTCGCGAAATTGTAGAAAGACACGTATACAACCGAAATTGCCCCTAGAACTGTAATCTTAACGAAGAAGCCAAAAAGGGCTTTTACAAAATGATTTTGATCTTTATCTTCATAAAACTAAGGTTGAAAATATGGCACTAAATTAAAATTACATTACAACGTCTAAAACTATAGCTCACTGAATACATTCTTCTCATTTAAACACGGCCATAATTCTTAATTTTTTTACAGATAGAGGACGAATTTCTTAGCATTTTTTGATTGGGATATATACAGACACCATCTCATAAAAACCCATAACACGTCGTCACAACAAAGGCATTTAGTGAAAACTAGTTTTAACTAGAGAAAACGCGTTGTAACAAAAAACGGGTTTAACTGCAACATAGATATATATCTAATAGATATGTATAAATAATCAGAAAATATATAATACATATATAAAAATCCAAGACTGGAGAACAGTTGCCAGTATTCATGACATGAACATTTACGCCTACAGGAGATCGAACCCAGAACTTCTCGAGATGCCGACGCCACTAGACCACGGAGATTGTCGAAATTGTAAATTAATGTAAATAAGGCGCTTCCGCGTTTATATTGAGTCTCTCTCTATCTATAAATAAAATTAAATCTTAGCCAAACACGGATATAGCAGAAGAAAGTTTAAAAACTAATATAAATCCAGATTTCGTACAGTAAGGAATCCAGATATTTTCACTTCTGATCTTCTCTACCAGCTTCCACGAGAGATTACCTGCCTATTTATAAGGTTCACAACGAACAGTTATTATAATAAATATAATTCGTGACAATATCTCACACAGTATCGGCCCTGTCGAAATTCAACACAAACAAAATAAAGGTATATAAATATAGAAGGTATAAAAGCTAATTTGTTCACGAAATGTCAATCGTTATTTATTTAGTGGTTAAACCGAACTTGCGCGGCGCGGCAGCGGAGACGCGGCGCGACAAGAAAAATATTCTTTTCAGTGTTACTTTTCATATATGGAATGAAACGCACTTAGCGGCAGCGGGCTGCGCGACACACTTTTGCCGATTCTGTCGCGCCGCTCCGCTGCCGCGCCGCGCAATGGGGATTGTCTAATATTTTCGACATGCTGTTTTTATAGTTGAAATGGATAAAATAGATCAATTTGAGAAACTAATTTCAATATTTTCGTTATTTTTAAAGTAATAACTTTTATACGGAATTTTGAAAAAACGTGATCGTTTTATTACGATGACGTCACTGTTGGCGTAACATTGTGTAACACCTTTGCTTCAAGGGAAAAAAGAATGCCGTCAAAGAAATGTCAACACTCATGTGTCACTCATTCTTTTTTTTTTATTGTAATAATACCACAAGCGACGCGAATTAACAGTTTTCTTATTATTTCGTGAAAAAACTACTATGTCGTGAAATAATTTTGTCAAAGCGGACTCACCGAATCTGCCGAAAGTAGAGAATGTTATGATTTTGGAATATATGTCTACAAATAACCAACATAACCTTGCTGAAATAAGAGGAGCCAAAAACTTGAAGTGAACAGTACAAAATAGCTTCAGAGAAAGTTGTTAGCACATACATTAAAAATGGGGAAATAACGGATAAATTAGAACACAAGTCATGTGTTAAATGATGACTTGTAAACAACCATATTGTAACATCCATATTGTTTGGGTGGATTAAATGGTGGATTACAATGAAGCCTACATATTATTATTTTTTGAATTACTTGATAGTGTTAAAAAATAAACATCTTTTAAAATATTTTCTATCTAGAAAGAGAAAAAAGAAAGTGTGTTAATAAAAATTTACTCAATAACTTTTTATTATTTCTCCTTGTAAATTGATTAGTCCACTTGACTATTTCGTCTAATCTATCATGACTATTTCGTCCAAATATGGTACAAACAGTCTTCGCTTGCATCTTGAGCAATTTAACAAAGTGAAGCCGATGCTATGAGTTTGAGTTCTTGGTTCATTAACTTACATTGGTAATAATTACCTTACTGGTAGGAACAAAGCACTTTCTATATTCCATAATTATTAAACGTTTGTTTATTAAAACAATGAGAACAAATCGTATTTACCTTACAATGTAAGGTTATAATTTGTTGTTTGTGACTTATGACATTTGTGTTGGTAAATGTAATTTCTGTCATTGCTGTCATAGCAAACACATTACCTACTGATATTCAGCCAACAGTGACGTCATTTGAGGGCAAATGAAGGTTATTCATTTTAAGGCTAAAATATTAATAATCCATGATTATTTTCGCATTCTAACTAATAGGCTACGATCAGCAACCTTATTCCTCGAAATGGTTTTCACTTTATAACAATTTAAAAAAATGAGACAATCCCCATTGCGGTTTAATCTTTATGTTCGGGCCACACTACCGGCTTACAACCTTTACCGCGGTTATTAACGCGGTAGGCAGCCTTGACTTTAACACTAACGTCAATGCCTATTCTTGGCGTTAAATTTGGCGATAATGTCCTTGAATTCTACGATGGACATTGACATGAGTCTCACTTATTATTGAAGTCTGTTCGTTGTAACTTGTCCTATTTGGCAAACAATTTTGCCACTACTTTTTAACGAAATCACTCATTTAAAAATAATACAATAGCAAAGTATCAAAATCATCATCATTATTATTAAAAAATCGTTGTTACAGACTAAAACATTTTGAATCTACTTATCAGTTTATTTTATATAGTGCTATTATAGTGCCAGGATTGTTTATCAAATAGGACAAGTTAAGATGAACAGACTCTATACGCGCATATTTTATAATTCTCAAATTAAGAAAAACTCAATAGGAAAGAACTTTGCGATGTACAACGCTCAACAAGATTTCGATAATTGTAATGCTATTTGCAAGAGTTCGATAATCGTATTAACTTTCTCGTTAGTGCACTCCACAGACAGTTGAATGTGAAAACAAAGACGCGCTCTCTCACCGTGCACGATGGCAAAAACGTGGCTGTGACGCGTTAATTCTTACGTTAAATGTCTTTAATGTACCGGCACTCGGGCTAATGCCTAACGTGTAAAGTCATTATTAATGCCGGTATAAAATTTTCGCAGGAAGTTGTGGCCGCACTAACATTTAACCTCCACTACCGCGTTAATTCTCAGCGTTAGCTGATAGTGTGGCCTCAACATAAAGGTGTTACTTTGACATTGTTATTGTCAAGACATAAGAAGCTATAAACAAAGAAATTCGGTAGCAGGAGTTCAAAAACTATATTATATTCAAATTATAAGCTGATTCTCCGATAGGCTGACAAAAAGAAGTGTTGAATTTAAAAAAGAGGAAAGGAAAAATGATGAGATTCACGAGAAATATTTTCTGTTAGAAATATTTGGTCGCTGTATGCATTGAAAACTTAAACCTAGTGTAAAATTAAGCTAATAACCTATTTTAATATTAATACCCTAAAAAACATCTTCAATTTCCGTCTACTTTACCTAAAATAATTTCGATAAAAAAGATTGCTCAATTATTTTTGTTCAATAGAGATTTGATTATAAATATCATAAAAATTTGAGCACGCCAATAGGTAATTAAAATTATAAACAATATAATTGTACAATATATCTACGAGAAAAGATTACAATAATTTTAAAGTCGTACATAAATGCTTTTAATATCGCTTACAACACATAATACAATTATAATACTAATATTAGTTTAGTAAACGTATTTAATTGATATAACCCAGTTCTGTAAGAGTTTGGATTCGCTTGCTGCAAACAATGATGAATAATTTCCTGGACTTTTAGAAAAATCCATAGTGAATGAAGTAAAAGCGCGCCGCACATATTGCAGCATTGATGTTTGGTTGGATACGTCTAGTGGACTATTTTTATGTGGCAATAAGCTGGTCAATCCAAGGCTTAGGGTCTGGATTATTGACTTCAGACAGTCCAAAAGACAGTGCAAAGGGATAATCCAATGCAGTGGGTTATTTCTATTTACAGAATTATAACAGAACGCAATGTTAAATTGACCTATCTGACATATACTATTCTATATTATGTCTTGAAAGCTACTAAAAATCTTACGTAGAAATAATAATACTTTTGTAGCACAAATCAGACTTAACATGAAGGTATATCACTTAAATCCACTTGAAATGGATGCTTTTTATAGCTATTGATTGTGATATAACTAATGTGGTATATAAACAATGTAGATGGACCCCATGGGTTGCATATACATGTACACCACAGTATATAAATTGGGTCCTGCTCATGCTTTATCGACTCGCAACATCAACATCTCAACTCTCAACTCAATCAACATCATTTTTGACTCGCATCATCCCGTGCTTGCTTGAAAACCCCAAAGCTAATAGTCAAAAAATAATCTGCGATGACAACGAAGTCGATAAAATATCGCTATCGTGCGGTACGTATTATCGGCACTAATAAAAGAATGCTAGCACCACCCAGATTAAATCTACATGGAACAATGAGCTTAAGTTTCATTGCTTTGTTTTCGGAATTCATTAAAATTTTATTGTCAAGCTTATTGTCATTTTACTAGCTGACCAAAACAGCCAACATTTCAGTGTTTTCCATAATGCACTTTCGTTGGTTTTACTCTAAATAGTAATGGTGGGCATATTCACCTCATTGTAATTCGATTGTCATTTGTTATTCGAATTTTTGGTGAGAATAAATTCGACAATCAATTTTGTTACTAAACTATTATTGGTCCATTCGAAAATTTTTGTGAATTTGCCAATGTTAGGTTAAGAGTATAACAGACGATTTATATTTAATTCGTCTTTATACAAATTCATATCTTTGAAAGATGGCATAGAATATCCCATGTCAATGAAGATGTTTAATGGGCTCAGAGTAAGTAAACAGGACATGAGTGACTGAAGATTAATGTTTAAAGTGTCAAAAATATTTAATTTAGGTTATAGTATTACTAAGTGAGCGACTGACTGCGAGAGACGAAATCAACAGAAGAGCGACATACAAACATTAATTTGAGTTATTTAAAATACAAAATGAGAACCTTCATATTTGTTCGAGTGTCAACGTTACGTCCTGCATTATATTTCAATATTAGCCAAATGCTTTTTTCATGTTGAGCGGCACTTAATCATAAACGAAGTATTTGTAATTCAAAACTGTTTCTGTGACGGCTCCAGTACTGCGGGAGCTGATCATCGCAGACGGTTTTCGCTTACCACCGCAGCTTCGGCTTGATGGCACCAGCCTCTGCTGCGGAGCTGATCTTTCAAACCATCTGCTTCTCAGCACGGGGGCCGCTTCGCCCTTCCACACGTAGGCGTCTTAAATTATACTGTAATTTAAGGCCAAGGTCGGGCCACGTGGACTCGGGATGTACTAGTTCGAATCTAGGTGATAGATTATTTGAATAAAATTAGGATCCAGAAAATTATGACTAAGTACCTAGGTCTGTTATCTAGTCGCTCATTTATAAGCAATATTGTCGCACGGATAGTATTTTAATATCTAAAATGGATTAATCACAACCCACTATTTGTCAGCTCATTCTGGATTTTATTATTAATCAATATTCGTCGTAAGTTATGTGAATTTTTCACTTACTCAAATTCATACCGCTCAAGTTATTAAAACAGTATGTCATCATCAGTCGCTAAGTTTTTTATTTATTATTCCCCATATCAAATCAACAGTTGTCAAAATCTACTACATGTACAAAATATATAAGTATTACGTGTAATTGTAAAATAAGTACCTCGTTAAAAGTTATTTCTTCAATAATTATTACTCTTGCATCAAAGTACATAATTACATCAAAATTGCATTGACATCTTAAACAATGTCTTTTTTAGACAATGTACTGCGCACCAATAACAGAAATCATTGGCCATGAATTAGTCCATTAACATGGCATTACTGAAAATATTACGATACTATCACTAAATCGATCGTTTATATTTTAATAAGACTACCTACTTTGCATTATCATCAGAGAATTATAGTAATACTTGAATTTCGTCACTAAAGCAAAGCGTGAACATGAAGCTAAAGTTATAAGGACACATACAAGCACCAACAGAATTTATATCTAATCTATTTGTAGTCCAGATATCTTGTTTACATCGTTCTATTGGTTCAGTATATGTCTCGTATATGCTGTACAAATATTTCTAACGAGATTCCATCGTACAAAAGAAAGCGATATCTTTTTGAAGATCCTTGAAAGAGATCTCACAAAGAACACCTGCTAACTACTGAGGATCTGTAAGCAGCAAATCCCACAAAGCATACTATCTAGGACACACAGGCTTTAGCTGAACTGGATGATACTAGAACAGCAAATAGAAATTCTAAAATCACCTATAAAACTTTCTTATAGTCTGACAGAATTGTTGACGATGCACTAATTATTTTACACAAAGTATACCATTATTAATGTGTTCATAAACTGCAGGATGGTCCTGAGGTATTAGCTTCATATAAAACGACAAGCCTTAAAGCAGAGTGTGTTTGTTCGCTATAGTCTTTTTTCTGAAGCGTATTGGTAGGAATCTCCGTTTCTTCTTAGCACCGAGTTGTAGCAGAAAGCTCCGGATCTCTGCCCATGTTGCTGCATCAGTGTCTTCCACGCCTGACACGAACCCGCTTTCAGGCCTGGAGAGGGCTGGCGCGTTCGTTGGGAGGAGAGAGAACCAACGGTCTATCTTCGCGCTTGACGATAGCTGTCGAAAGAGAAAGGAAGTATAAGAATTATACTTATTCAAACGTAAAACATATCTACAAAACTGACATACTTCTAGAACAATGACCTTGACTCCGCGAGAACTGTTTAAGTGCATTTTAGATAATACAGTCCACGATTATATTGTTCAAGAAGTTTGCCGGACACTGTACTAAGCTGAAAATATGCAATCGCTGCAAAGTTTTGCAGACAATTTTTATAACCAACGAATCATGGAATCATGGACAATTGACGCCAAAATTGCGCGACAATTACTTTTATCTCAAGCTCGACTGCGAATTTAAAATCTTTTACTTCTGATAAACCTAGTTCCAATACTCGGTTGTATGTTAAATTGGTAAGAAAGAGAATTTTACTAATATCAAAAATATTACTGAAATCTCCTAGCTAATATCTGGCTAGGCCAATAATTCGGTCGTTTAGCTTTGGCATAAATAGTATTTATCTTAAAAAAAAAATTTATTCATCAAAATAAGGCAAATTGAACATTTATTAAGTAAGTACACAAATGAAATTTTTGTACTTATAATGAATAACTTTTTGTCAATATCTGCTACAAATAATAACGTCATTAAAATCAACAATTTTGTGACACGACTTCTAAAAAAATAATAAAATACTAACTGCATTAAATACACAAGGAATCTTTTCGGAAGTGTCAGAACAGCGTTTAAAGGATTAGAAAAATAACATACCATTCAAATCCAAGGTTAGCATGAAAAGAACTGTTTGTAAGTGTCAACACCTATCATTAATGTTACCAACAGCAAAGTATTTATATAATATATCTCCGAAGAGTTGATGGATTCGACGTAGGTAATAACATAAGTAAAGTTCGCTACTTATTAACAAAAATATTGTCTTGTTCTCATTGTCTTTACCGAGGGTCAAGGGTAGAAAAGGGATGAAAATTAACAAAATATTTTATCAGCAACAAAAAGTTAATTGAAGTTATTCGAAAAAATTCGCGTGATAAAATTCGCTCACCCTTTTCATTCTTCATTAAATTCTTAAGAAGTAATAAAATATATTTGTTTTTGAAATCAGTAAATAAATCAATGTCGTTTATCCTTAATTTGATAAAAGCATTTAGGGTTCTCTACAAGGAAAGGCCTCGAACGAACCATAATTGAGATATAAGTCTTTATAGTCTTTCTCCACGAAATTTTGTTTTTAACGGAAACTTTGTGAATAAAATAATATTTGGGACATCTCTATTCCTAGACATTTCCGAGCTCGTTGTGAAATCTGTAGTAATGTTATCAAAGAATGCACCTGTAAGAATTCTGAGTACCAATGCGAGCGTGGGAAATCATTTCATCCCGAGGAGAAAAGCAATTCTTTGTTCGATCTGAGTCTACAATGGTCTTAGTTCTGTCTGAATAAATACATGTAAGGGTTTAGATGCACTGTTAAAGCGATATTATCTTTCTGCTAGCAAGAAGAGTTCTATTAGGTGGCACGCCTCAAAGATCTTTGTGCAAATATAAGGTTTGAACCAATTTTGAACTGTTGAATGTGCATCTAGGTCTAGACAAGATTGTTCTCGTTGTATTGAAAACGACTAAACTCACTAGATTATGTAAAATATGCTTTAAAATAGCTTCATCCTCAGTCTACATACGTCCACAGCTGGGCACTGGCCTTCCTCGTGGAGAAACACCACCACGCTGGACCAATGCGGGTTGTTTGGTAGAAACAGGCGCAATAGCAACCGCGAGCAACGGCTTAACGTGCCTTCCGAAGCACGGAGGAGCTCGAGATCACAAAGTTTTGGTCCACCACGGCCTGACCATGGCGATGGTAGCTTTGTTTTCAATCGAAAGCCTAACCTAACCCAACCACTACGCCACCGAGCTCCCTCGAAACACATAGAATGGGCCATGACAGCGACATTGGTGTAATAGTACCAAAAATGCTTTAGCTGTCAAATGCGTACACGACCAATTTTTGGCCGTGTAAAAATTTTTGGCATCTCAGTGAAATTTAAGCATTTAATTGGTATCCGAACCCCCGTGTAGTAAGTAACAAGGCATTTTGTACACTAGATGGGAACTCAATTAAAGTTTTCCAGACGAATTATGTTGTCTGATAAAAATAAATATTTAAAGCAAATTTTTAGTATTTCGAATATAAATTAACTTCGTCTGCCCGCCGATGTCTATTGAAGTGGCTGAATTAGTATTTCTAAGAATATTAAATTCCTTTTTGTCTCAGAATTAGTTTCGGATGTCTGCTCTGAGACGTTACCTTCAATCGACCTGTCCAGATCTGAAGCCTATGCCAAGAGTTAATCTTTATCAGGGAACAATATTGCTTTCTGTGTTGAACTTATTGAAACAGAACAAAAGACGAATAGGCTAGCTGACCCTTTTTTTATTAGGCCCCAAATGATTAATTACTGATAGCCATCACCATTAAAAATAATATTTTTTTTTCTGAAGTCTTTAAATCAATACATTTTAAACTTTAAATTACGTTTTTGCTTAGATGTTAAAAACGCCTTTGGTCCTGATGGTAGAATTATTTGTGCTGTAGCGTTTGTAATAAAGATCAATGTGTTTGTGCATTACGCAAACACTTTAGCATGGAATTTAATTGTTGTTCTCACTGACATTAATTAGTCAAAGTGAAATGTCATTTAGCCTTAGTTATTTTGTAAAAATAAATACCTAGCATTTCAAACCGAAAATTTCACTTTGAATAATTAAAAATCAGTGAACGAAAAAAGATTTTAATAATTTTCAGTCTTTGATATTTCAAAATAACTGAGGCTAATAAAATTTAAACTGACAAATCACTTTGACTAATTATAAAATGTACTGCAGACTTGCAGGAATAAGCCACACCCATTGTACTGATTTTTATTTTTTGCCTTTCAATGTATTTTTTATTTGTGTACAATAAACTAATAAATAAATATAAAGTTATAATATATTTCTGCTATCTTAATCTTTTCCTAGCTTATTTCATATCTATCTTGTCCGCGGCTGTCCCCAACTGGCCCGTCTCTGTTTGCCCCACAGGCGGCCGCGACCCCGCATCAACTGACCTGCGGTTCTCCTCCAAATATTTGAACAGCTACACATGTTACTACGACTATATGCCGTATCCATGCTTTTGTATTTTTGCTGATCAAAATTGGAATATTTTGCTAACCTTTTAAATAACATACTTACAAGTACTCCCTCCTTACAATAACGGTTTCTTCAAAAGAGGCGTGAAAAAGCAACTTTTGGGCCGGCAAGGTGAAGGTGGCTAAGGGAATATGTCAGCATGCTGCTCTAGCTATCTTCACTTAAGGACTCCTCTACAGCTTATCATTAGGTAGTGTGTGGAGTCATTTGCTGAGCTTTTTATAAAAAAAACACCTAATTAAAATTGAGAAAGTGAAATTCTCAGAGCAATAATTCACATTAGGGATTCATTGCTAATTGAAAAAGTCCTTAGGTGCTCCGCGTAGAATACTCCTTAGGGTATTCCCAAGAGGATATTCTGAGATAGAGAGAGACAGAGATATTCTGGGTAGTTAAAAGGTGTTATTTAAGAAAATTTTACCAGGCATGAATTCCAAGAGACGAATTATATTTTCATAAAACAATCTCGTCATGAATATCCAAATCGACCGCCGATAATGGCTCCCACTCAAGCTAAAGAGGGTAACAGCTGTGCATCAGAATTCCGGAGAAATCTGGTTTAAAACGCGACAGCGCCTTTGTTTTATGTTTGCGATTTATCTATTGGATCGAGCTTGCTTACACCGGTTCCACGGAGCCCTATTAATTTGTTCGTAGTTTTTCGTTTTTCGTGTTTTCATCAGTCAAAAGAAACGCAAAGGAATTTAATCTTAATTTGTTCGTGATGATCGTGATCGTAATGAGGAGCTCGGTGGCGTAGTTTACGCTTTGGCTTTCGATCGAAAGCAAAGCCACCTTCGGCACGGCCAGGCCCTAAGTAAATGGATGTCCAAGACTTTGTGATCTCCATCTCCTCCGTGCTGCGGAAGGCACGTTAAGCCGTTGGTCCCGGTCGGTTATCAACTGTATCTCTTCAATAAGCTGGAGTTTACCCGACGAGCACGGCTACCGGACCGACTAACCTGTCCCACAATCAAAACAGCAGCGTTTCGTGGGAGTTTCAGGTATGCTGCGACTAAATGTTCGAATAATATACCTCCTCCAATCAGAGCATTAAGCAATAAAAATCTCTTTAGGAAAAAAATTAAATAGTTTATTTTTAAGAAACAAACAATTTAGTCGCAGCATATAAATTTGTGTAATGAATGTTTAATTTATGTCAAATGTGCAAAACTATTGTTATTGTTATTTAATTTTGTTTAGATTTTAATTTAGTTTTTTATTTGTTTTTCTTTGGCATCCTCGGAAGACCAGCGTCGCGGCTAGTGCCTTGACACATGCTGAGTGGAGACCAATTTAGCATAATGTAAATTTAAAATTTATTTTGTATTCATATTATTTGTATTATTGGTTTTTTTAATTATTGCCAAATAAACATTTTTCTCTCTTTTTCTTTCTTATGTTTCTACCTACCAACTCGCATTGGGCTAGCGTGGTGGGTTACTCGATGAGGAAGGCCTATACAGTGGGACGTATATAGGCTGAGGACGATGATCGTAATTGACGATGAAGAAAATTGCAAAATGACTAAAGTGCTGTTAAAGCACAATGTGCAGAATAGTTCCGATTGGTAACTTGCTTAAGCTTGTGGTATGAAGTGGTATCGTTTGAAAGGTTTTACCAAGAAGAAAAAACAGAAATTATTTTGTGTTCTTTTACTGTTTTAAAATTAGATCTTTCTTTTAATAATGAAAAGCCCTGCGGTTATGCGGTTCGGCTACAAAAAGCCTGAGACCTAAAAAGGGTTGCCGTTAATTTTTTATTTTCATATTTAAGTAAAGCGTAGATTATGAAGGGTGAGCTGCTAATAGAGGGAGTGTTTCGGTTTATTATTACGGTGGATATAAATAACCCTTGTGTTGATTTCGACTCAAAATCAGATACTAAATTAATAATAATCAAGATAGGGTCGAGACTACGATCGTGTAAAGAAACCTGAGATCGTTCTCGAAATGGATTTTCGAAAGAATTGTGGTCAAATCCTATACCTACATATAGCCTGCCCAGCTCTGCTAGAAAAGCACTTTTAAAATGTGATGCAGGGTTATTTTTAATGAATATTTTAATGAACTTCGCTATATAAGGAAGCTAAATAAACATCATGAATTACAACATATTTTGTTTTACAACTTTTAATAATGTTGACACATACATAAATAAATATACATTTCTGAATGCTCGTAGCTCTGTGCGCTACCCGCGCGCGAGCAGCGCGTGTCGCTATCTATAGTGAAAAAACTCAGGAAAAGAAAGGGCAATGCGGTTACGCTGAATACGTTCACTGAATAAATAGAGGGTCATGGAAATTAATATTAGCACGTTGACCTAATGGGGAAAAGGATTAGTGGATGGGACTAATTGCAATAGCAGTTGGGCCCAAAGGGGAACGTGCCTAAGTACGGAGAAAATCGAGATTATAATGTTTTGATCACTTAGACTACCTTTAATAGAATTTAAATTATTGTATAGAATTCGTTCCAGAGTCTACAGAAAATTAATGCAATTTTATACCTACGAGTACATTGGTGGGTAGTTCTGATGTTTTTTTCAATATAGTAACAATGTTAAAACCTTACATACATACATACATACATACATTGTTACATACATACATAAAGTCAAGTCGCCTTTTTCCCACGGGAGTAGGCAGAGATTACATCTCTCCACTTGCTACGATCCCTGCACATTTCTTTCGCTTCATCAACTCTTATTACAGTCCTCATACATGCTCGGCGACTTTGGGTACTTTTAACCTGGCCCTTCTCAAAAATGTCTTTGATTTGGTCGAGAAACCCCGTATATTTTATTTGTTTCGTATGTTTATTTTTACATATGACAGGTAAGCTCTTGGCCATCATCTCACCTGATGGTAAGTGACGAGGCCAAAGGTGGAAGTGAGCTTCACCTGTAATCGTCAACAACTGAGGAACTGGCTATCTTACCTTTGATTGCCGGAACACAACAATGTCCACGTACATCCGATTCATATATACTAAATCCAAGTAATAGCTGCAATATTTTTTAAATTGCTATGATTTATAGAATAACGTTGGGATTAGACGTATTTTATATATAATATTTAAATTCAGTCTCTATAATTTCAAAACATCTAATCATGAGCATATAAGTATCAGCGTGCGTCTATCTAAAAAAAATTATTGAGTTTGTGTCTTTTAAATAAATTATCATTAAGTTACACAATTCAATACTACTAGTTGTATATCCTTCCTAAGATTAAAATTAAAAGGTTTCCACGTCGCGCAGGTATTGTGAGGAGTTCGCTCGCAATAGCAAAATGCCCTTGTCCGTTTAATAACGGGTAATAGACCCTTTAGAACTCGATGCTACCTCGATCCCAATGCTAGAAGGGTAAGTAACGTGGTAAGTACCATTGGAATGTGACGTACTAACCTAATTGGTTTTGAGGGTACAAACGGTTCTATTATTAAATACCTAGCGGGGAGCTCGTCGTCGTTTAGCTTTCGATATTAAGCATTGAGCAAAACTACTTTCAGAAGTCAGTCCTAGGATGGATGACCTTTGTGATCTCGAGTTCTACTGCTACGAAAGTTACGATAAGGCGCCAATTCGCATAGGGTCAACTTTGTGGTATGAGTTCTAACGTGTTTCTTCATGTAGGAACCCTGTAACTCCAAAAGTATGTAAGAACTTTTGACACTAAATGACTCGTAGAAGGAAATACCTCTATATATACATATATCTGTATATACATAATTATTATACTCGACTGGACCAAGCGGTGAGACGTTCATAAGCTGGTGGCGAGAGCTGTGTGAAATTTCAAAATTTTTTCCTGTGTTTTTGTTATCCCAAAAACCACCCAACCAACCCGCTTAGAATTCCCAAGAGGGTATTCTAAGATGGAGAGAGACGGAGCTATTCTAGGCAGTAAATATATGAAAATAAGAATATGAAAACAATATTCTTCACTCCCATTTTTGTATTTGCTATTTTTCATGAGTGACATTTCAAAACATATATACAGAGCTTGCCAATTAATATTTTCGCAATGTTACTATTAAAATGTATGTTAGGTATATGACGAATATAGTAAAAAATGAATTTAAACAAAAGGAATTTGCATACATACATACATATAATCACGACTATTATCCCATAAGGGTTACTCAGAGTTTAAGCAAAAGCACCGCAAAAGTAGTCCACTGCCATAGTCCGCGCTTTACCAAGCTAAAACTGCACTCAGCGTGAAAGGTAGTGAGCCCGTCGGCGTCGCCGCTATAAGATTTGGATGTTCGTGAAGTTTTAAGACACCCATTTATTTAATTACCAAAATAATTAAAAAAGTATCACTACCCAATGTTCGCATGGATAACAACGTAAAAAATGCATTTTCTCAGCATTTTTGAAAATTTTTCTGAAAAATTCGGTCTTTGAAATATTTATCTCAAAGATAGCCTTTGAATTATCCGAGTTATTTATATCGAGAGTCCTTTACTTTGCGTTTAATTAAGTACGTTCTCTTTAATTACGCTGGTAAAGAGATGATAAATCAAAATTAAATTAATATTATGAGCTTAAGATGAGATATGATATTATTCTTGGAATTTGGGGTGCAAGGCTTATAGTAGGTCGTTAGTTTTCTACAGATTCTGATTTGATTGTAATTTGCTGAACCTCTTTCTAGATTTTCGTTTCTTGAGGAGTTATTTTTGAATAGATGTGATCAATAAGTTCTTTAAGATTTTTTAATATAATAGTGACACTTTAATTTAAAAAATCCTAATAGAGAAATGTAAATAATAAATTACACAAGGGTATATTTATTTCAGGGAGTAAATAAAACTTCACATAATCTCACATTTTAGTGCTTTATTTAATTTTTCCGACTATGATTATAATGTGTCTGCGTCTATTGATAAATACCACATAAAATGCGTAAAACATTTATAATTCTTGAGATTAAGAAAAAGCCAAATTACATCTACACAATTATCGTATTACACCCAGATTAACGTGAACTATTGCTACGGACCAACACTGATACCGTTTTACAAGAAACAAAGTATTTTATATGTTACTTCATGTTTTATGTTAATCAGGAATTTAAAGTTCTCAAATATATCGGCATATCAACATGTCATCGACATAAATGAAGATATTGACAAGTGTATAGTCCAAGTCCAAGATATCTTTAGAATTGAATGTTCTATAAATATCTTTACATTTGTACTCTATATATATAAGTTTACAGACAGAGTTACAAATTATTACAAATTACCTAATTAGTGTTTTCACCAGTCAAGATGGTTGGTTCGTTATTTATAATAATTTTAAATAGTTATATATATTTCAAAAATATAATCCAAAAATGAAAGAAATATTTATTTTAAATGAGGTGTCTATACGATTATAAGTCTATGGTCGCGGAATAAGTGGAGTTGAGCTAATTCTCAATTTTCACTTTTCATTATAAAATATGCGACGTTGCCGTTGTTTTCTTAAAGAGCGGCAACAACTGAAAACTTGAAAACACGTCAAGAGACATTCAATGACACAGTGAGATAATGAGTGAAACTCATAGATATTTTGACAATATGGTACTACTTTCGATGATTGTGATTATTAAAAATGAGAACGGTAGAATGCACCTTTAAAAGATATTTATGTAGCAAGATAGTGTAAATAAAATTACGGAAGCCTAAACTTAAAGCCTCAAATATTTTGATTGTAAATACTGTCCTTGAACGCTTAATATAAAGATGTATTTATCACATTGCGTGACAATGATTCTATAAAAGAAAGGCTGTTAACATAATTTTGGAGTATCGATTGAAAATATAAAACTTTCACATTCCTTATAAGCAAGAATTTGTAACACTGTCTGTAAACTTATTTAAATGTAAAGTTATTTTTGGAATATTCAATTGTAAAGATATCTTTGACGTTGAAGTCACAGAAAATTTCAAAAATTGATAATATGTAGAAAAAAATTTATGTTAAGTGATTTTTCTTAGTTTTAGAAGCCTTTCAAACTTCCAACAAGGTTTTAAGCACCTTTCTCTTAAGAGTCCAACGTAATGATTAATATTTTACTAACTACATTTATGATGAGAAATACATTTTAAAATTTAGCACATTTTCCTTCAGCACATCTAAGAATTCGCATCTAAGTTATGCTGAGATTAACACAAGTAAAAATTTACGACCTCATACAAGAGGGAATCAAATCTTAGAGCCTAAAGTTTTGACAAATGGCTACTGGGAATGCTTATGCAATCAAGATGTACCACGTCTTGAAATTCCACAAATTAAAAATAATATTAAAGTACCAATTAAGGATGCCACGGTATCAATGGATTAACTAAATGGATCAAGTTAAATAGATATTACGATTATAACTTCTCTTAAACAACTAATTTCCTCGAATAAATTCGGATGGCTGATCCATAATTCAATATCTGTTCCTATAGTGACAGAATAATTTGCAAAGTCAAACCAGCTACTTTCTAACAACTAGTTTAGTGTTGAGTATTTAATATTTTTGTGTGTCGTGAGCGCTTCAAAAACCATATCGCTTCACACCAAATCGTAACCGATGATTTTCGTTTAATACATGTTTGGAAATTCAAGCTTCATTTATTATCCTTACATTGACTAAACATAGATAATCAGAATAATCGTTTAATTACCGTTTACCCTTGAATAATTATAAAGTAAGAAATAGATCAAAAAAAGATTCTTCGCCTAAATAAAATTCTAACGACAATTCTCTTATAACAACTCATGATAACATTATTTAACAAAATTCCCTGAAATTTGCCGGTAATTGACTAGAATCATCTTTTCAATAATTGAATAGACATTTTTAATGCAGAACTGATTATGAAGGAAGTGCTAACGTTATTTATAAAGCAATAAAGATAGATCCAGCCATAAACCGCGAGTATCACAAGACTAGAAGTCTACTTGTACTTGAAGAGTTCCATATCGTAGGCGATAAGGGGGTGTTACTGCATTTTTATAGCTCCCTGAATGCACTTTGATATCACCGTTATGGTTCATAAAAACAAACAATGCTTTCAGTTATGATATGAAAAGATATGCTCAGGACAGTACAGGTTTAAAAACTTTATGTGCTCCATATTGGATCACCTGATATGTTAACATATTCATAAGTTTCCCTACCCTATTAATAATTAAAATCACCATCGCCTCCTTGAAGTGACGCTTGGTGAGTATTGGCACCTTTTTAAAGTCTCAATCTTTTATTTTTTTTCCAAAATCATTAAAAAAAATATTTCAATAGTTACCAGAGCCCTAAATATATATTAAAAATAGCGTACAGTTCAGGAAATATGGGGCAAGAATATTCTTTGGACTAATTTCATTTACTTGGTGGTATGCCTTGTCCATTGAGATCGCAAGGCTGTCATCATTTCACTACGGTTTGGCACTTTCTCGCTGGTGGAGCGAGTTATAGGAGCTGCTGGAGCCAGACGGTCTGGTACCTTCAAGGTCACTCCAGAAGAACCCTGTCCTTCATTCTTCAAGCTCGCAACATCAGAAGTGCTTTCAGACGGGCTCACGGGTACAATCACCCTCACGCGACCGTCTTCACCAGTGGCGGTCAGAGTTCCGTTGTGAGACAGCGGCATAATGAAAGGCATACCGTCATCAGAGCTGAAAGCATCTGGACTAGAATCCTTGGACGAAGAGTCGGGACTGTTGCTGCACAAAGAATTTTCTGATTGCCCTAAGCTCATAGCTTGGGCTAAAGCATCGATTTCATCAGCGGAGCAGCTTTTGTCCTTGTAGATGGTCTTGTTCAGCAGATTGGCGATGTCATTGTGGCTATAGTGGTTAACCAGAGGGGGAATATTTGGAAATGCTTTGCTGTTCTGAAAATATTCTTGGTTGTTAGTCTTTGGTTCAGGGTTGCCGTTCGGAAATCCTCCCATGTCTTCGAATTTTGTGATCAAATAGTTTTGTATCTGCTCATTGGTCATGCCATCAAAGGTTGGCGATGACGAGGAGTTATTCTTCTGCGCCCAAATTGGAGTTGCGTCGAAAGGCGAGAGTTTGTTGTTATTGTTTTCGATATGTTCAGCTAGCTTGTTGTTTTCGGTTATCAGGTCAATTAGGTTCTCAGAACTGATTCCATTGACTGTCTTCTCAGCATTAGAGTCGCCCTTAGCTCCAGCTTTAGATTTAGCCTGTTAAGAAACATCATTAGTAAGAATTTGGCTTGTTCAACAAATAAATATTTTTAAAAGGAAATATGCATATCAAAATCTACTTACATGGAACAACTACATCACATCGACTAGTCAGTGCTTCATAAAAAACGGTTAAACTGTCAAGCGAAAAACTATCGGGCAACGCAACATTACAAACAGAAACACTATATTTACAATTCGAATACAAACATTCAACAACAAAATAAAACATGCGGGCCACTGTTATGCATTCATTGTTATTTATTTTTGAACTCCACAAAAACCTCTAACACAGAACTGAAAACTTTGGTAGCTTTGGAGGGTTGCCAAATAAGCCTATTTTGTTAAACAAATGTATTCTATGCGATCGAGGCTGTGCACGCACTACTTCGTTGGTGAACAAATGTGTTCATATTCTATTCAAACGTCAAAATTGTACTATTTTTAGTTACTTATACAACTTTATCTAAAGTTACAGTAAATATTATACTCGTATCTATTTTAGTAAATATTATATTATCAATATTTCAATATCATCTTTTTTTGCATCGAAAAACTTTAAAATTAGAACGAATGCTATTAAGTAAACATTCTGTGTTTACTTAACAGCTTTCGTTTTTCGTTAGTTAAGAACAAAGTTAAAAAAAAAACAAAAAGCTCATAAGAATTCAAATCTCAACTTCATGTGCTATATATACATCTGCAACCCTACTTGCTTGAAAAAAAACATTATAAAAGCAACATAAAATAAAACAAAAACATGAAAAGATTTTTCTAAATCATTCAATAGAATTTAGGATCATTTCTTTAACAGACATTTCTTAGTGAGAAGCGATTCCACAGCCGAGTTATTATTTTAGTGAGTAAATTGGTTTATCTGGTTTTAGATTCCGGTATTCAATCAATACTCGAGTACTACCAACAGTGCTCTTAACGATAAATGAGTTTTCTATTTTTAGTTCAATAATTTTCTAGTTATGCGGTTGAACATTGCTAAAGTGAAATAGATAAATTTATCTAATTCGGGGTGGACAAAGACTACTAACGTCGGAGACTGTAGTCTCAAATTGTAATTAATAATTTGACTGTTCCATCAGCCACTTAAAGAGGCTGATCAATAGATACATTGTGAGTTTTGGAGAGCTAAAAGAAGTTTTAATCTCTTCTTTCGCTTCTCTAAAGTCTAAATTACTATATTCTACGGCTGTAAATCTGTCGATTGTTAATATAATAACGTTAAAAAAATCTTTATATTTAGTTGAGAGAGAGTTGTATAATTCTATATAATCGACTTTGTTTAATTTTACCATCTGTTTTGCTTAATTCCATTCCGCACAAAAGTCATCAAACCGTTTATTACAATCGCATATACACTATAAATACGAATTCAGGGGGTCTATTCAGCTAAAGGGCTAACTTTGAAACAGCCAACTCGTTACCCGAGTGATCAGCAATCAATTAAACGTCCGTACTAATGAGCAGGTTAGCCGCTCAATTAAGTAGCTGAAGGAACTACTTGACATCGCATACAAGTTTAGATCCTTAATGTTTGTCTATGTAATTTATTTATTCAGTACACTAGACAATCGAAGTATATTTTTTATGTCCTATACTTAATTTAATAAAACCTACTTGATTAGATTAGATTTTTTTTATAAAAACCGATGTACCGGGCCCTTAACAGCTACAAGCAGCCATGGCGAGACTAAAGAGTCTTCAAGTTACTGGAATATTACAGATCTACCCCCAAGTTTTTGAATACTGGTTTACCTCTCAAGTAACTAGAGACACAATTTTTTTTTTTTTCGACTTTGAATGTTATAGAAAAATAAGAGCATGATGTTTAATTAGATATACGAGATTGTGTAACCTATAACGAATTTACATAAGTCAAAAACATTGAGTGGTATCGCAACTTTTTTTGAAAGTTTAAATTCCTTAATTTAAAGCTCACTCACAAGCTATAGGCAAGCAAAAAAAAATTTGAATCATTCAAAATGAGATGCTTTATAAAAACAGAACAAGCACAAACTAACTTAGGAGAACGAAAACATTCATTATTATCATCACCTATATCCAGTTTTGGTACAAAAAAAATCAATGTTAAGTACCGCCTAGTACTAGCTACCAGTAATTTCAACTGATAACCTTTAATAGAGTTGCGCTTTAATGTCGATAGTTTTAAATTTATGGCAAAAATTATAAATTTTTCGGCTATAAAAAATATCAATCTACGGTCCTCATATTGTGGCAATTACGTACTCATATAAGGGACTCTACAACCCCCTTACGGCTTTTTTGTTTTTGAAACATACTGCCATAACACCACTACGGCTCAATGCCGGTGGGTGGGTACTGTATAACCTACTAATGGAAAAACGAAATATTAACTAGCTCTGTATTGGTAAGGCATGTACAGCGAAGATATAAAATTACACGACTGACTCGTAGAAGGTGAATATCTAAAACTATCGTGAATAGTGTGACATTCTACTTGGTGGTTTCAAATCCGCCCGATCAGCCGAAATTTTGGAGGCTGGTTCAGACGGCCACTGTTCCGGTGGTAAAAGCAAAAAAAGATGGGCCGGTAAACCAGCGCGACTGTTTGTTAAACGTGTCTTTATTCAAACGAGTGGCATCATTATAGACTGCAATACTATTACAGCATTCGGGACCAATGCCTGAACCTGCTTTGGACTACCTCAATATTGGGTCCTTACCTATGAAATTAGTGTTTTTTTTCTCTCTTAGTATTTTGTCTGTAACTATTAAGATTCAGAATAATCCTAAAAAATAATTACCTCGTCTAAAAATAGACTATATTTTTGAGCTCTTTTGATTTGTTTTGATAATTTGTTGTAAGTTTAATTGTGTTAAAATTGGACACGGAGACAACTCTCTTTAAGTGCCTCCCGAATACATCATTTTATTTGCATTCACTTAAAAACGATAAATAATTTTTATGAAGTGTGATATTACACATATTACTAAAGCCAATGATAGATGCCAAATATTATTATCTTTGGATTTGTCGTTGTGAAGAAAACTGAAAAAAAAATTTGTATGGAAAATGCAGAATTCCCCAAAATCTCCATACAAAACACCAATTTCATAGGTAAGGACCTAATATTTTTGACACTAAAATAAACACAAAAAAATCGGCCTAACAAGAAGATCGAAAAGCAACAATCAAACCAAGCCAAGAAAACATGTACTATCAAAGAATTTGACGACCTAATTTATCTTGAGGCTTGTCTATTCTAATATTTAGCAGACAATCACAACTAACATCCAAACTTAGTCATTGGTCAATTTCTTTGATGTCACGTAAATGCTGAATTTCTATTGGTGGACACAACTCTTGCTGCTCTTACCTGCGGCAAAAGCGTCAGTTGCTGCGCGCTGATTGGCTTAGCAGATCCCTTCTCGCGATCTTGCAGGTGCGACACTAACGCCGCTATGTGCTCAAGCAACTCCTTGTTGTGAACTAACAGCTGATGAGTACGAGCCTGAAATGGAGTGAGAATCAATTAATTTCTTACTGTATTTCATTTGAAATAAACATAGATTTAACACGCCTATATCCCCGAAGGTGTAGGCAGAGGTGCGTATTTTTTTATCAATTCCGAAACGGAAAGTTATATCCGAAAAATTCTTTTGGCATTTGAATGTCCTGATTTTATAGTATTTGCCATTTTAAAGGATGCTCTATGATCATGTACACCCGATATATTATTTTTCTTTTGAGATTTCAGGCAAAAGATTTTTGATAACTCAATTTGCCTCGTCTTTAAATGAATCTGTCAACATTTCAGAATCACTTGAACTCATTTTTAATATTCAAATCTTAGCTTAAAAGATTATTTATTACCTATTTTTTTAATTCCGTCACAGATACATAGTAACCCGCCAATGTATGTCGACTTTTTAAATATGGAACTCACCGCGTAATTGTTGCGGCTTGTTCCGCTCAAAGAAGTTTGCGCTAAGTTCACACTGGCTGTTTAGAAACTCACATGGTCACAGCATTTTTTTAAATATTGGGTCCTTACCTATGAAATTGGTGTTTTATTCTGTCTTAACAATTTGTCCGTAACTATTAAGTTTCTGAACATTCTTATAAAATAATTGCCTCTTCTAAAAATATACCATATATTTGAGCTCGTATTATTTAATTTGATAATTTTTTGCAAGTTTAATTGTGTTAAAATTAGACACAAAGACAATTATTTTTAACTGCCTCCCGAATACATCATTTGATTTGCATTAACATAAAAACGATGAATAATTTTTATCAAGCGTGTTCACAAACATATTGCTAAAGCTTGTCTAATGATACATGCCAAATATTATTATCTCTGGATTTGTCGTTGTGAAGAAAACTGATAAAATGTTAGTATGTAAAATGCAGACATCCCCAAAATCTCCATACAAAACACCAATTTCATAAGTAAGGATCTAATATATTTTTTTACATAAAACTCTTCACAGCTGACAGTAGTTCTATTTTTAAAATTCATTCCGGCCTTGTGGGAAGTAATTTGTGTAAGTTTTTCCCTCTCTATGGAGGGAAGCAGCATTTTCCACGCAATAATCAGATCAAAACAACACTACTTTCCGAGTATGGGAAATGAAAAATCCATTACCACTCTCTAATTTAAATATTACGCAGATACTATTGTAACGAGGCGCTATATCAGTATGACTGTTCTTGCGCACTTCTCGGGACTTTTCCCCTTTGTTTCTGTTTTCAAACTTACCATCTGTGTGTTTGTCATTGTTTTTGGTCTCCAACTTACATTGCTAATTAATAATGTATTACGTAATATATATTATAAATAAATGTTTTATAACTACGCCTAAGTGAATTTCTAAAGTTTTCTTACAGCTAATTTTCAAACAACGTAAATAACTTTGTCAAGGCACTATTGTAAGTAGCCTTACCTTTTATAACAATCTCTAAGTTTTTATGTTCAGTGAATTGTGAAATTAAACTTTTTATAAATTGTTCCAGTGTGTCTTAAGTTTAATAAATTTAAACAATAAGTGGCAACATCTCCAGTTATATTTAAATCTCCACCCACGACGTCACAGTATGTGCAGATACCAATTTGAAACCATGACCATGAAGAAGGAAGCTGTTTTCGATATCAAAAGCCGAAACATACTAGCCCCTCTCGTCATTGAGCTCTTCACGGTCCATAAAATCAAAATCAAATCAAAAATAATTTTATTTCATAGGCCAAGTTCGGCACTTAAAATCGTCAACATTTTACATTATTATGCATTTTACAAATAAATAGTTTTTTATGAATTATTTTAAAATTACAGTATTAAATAAAACCATTGTATTAAACTTCATTAAGTACATCCACAGGACAGTACAGGTATTTCGTTGACTGTGGTTGTAATCGATACAAGCGGCCGGATTCCGAGAGTAAGGCTTTTCATGAGAAGAACCCGGCAAGAAACTCATGAGCCACTTTTTTAAATAGCCTCATCATAAACATACTTCTCATATGTTTCTCCACGAGGATGGCCTGTGCCCAGCTGTGGGACGTATATAGGCTGAGGACGACCAATTTATAACCACAAATCTTTGCTACAGGAAAACTTTACTAAAAGCACTTAAATTGTATTAAAATCTTTATGGAAACGAACATAAGGTATAATTTACGTTACACATTTTTCCAACGTCAATTAATTTTTACAGAACTTTCTTTATGCTTTCAGTTGCATCTGTTAAATAACTTTCACAAACAAGTTTACTATGAAATGTTATAGTTCGTGAACTTTCATATCAGATAGTCCGAGAAATATTTTACTCTTTTTTGCTCTTTAAAACTCTTAGAGGTACAATCAGCAGCAAGTCTAAGTATACATTGTCATTTTAAGTACGAATATGGCTCTTATTGCCTAGTACGTAGAGGTGATCACAAGATCAATGTGCAGTGTTTACTTGTGGCCGTGTGTACTTCAGTGACTTTATTATGTCGAGTTCAGGATAAAGCGTTATTGAATTTCAAATAAGCAAGAATGAATAAAAGCAGCCGTTTTTACAAAAGAAAGCACTTTAGAACTGTGATCGAGACAATTGCTATGTAATTTTATTGTTGTATTTTAAAAAAGATTCTCTGTAAATATTTAAACGGGTTGCTCTTTGCGAAAAGCGAATTGACTACGTGTTTTCCAGCCGTTTTCTCACTAGTGGGGACACCTCCTTCCTACTTGAATTTTCTTTGGTGTGTGCATTTTTAATTCTTTCTGTTATTTTTCAGTTCTGGCATAGTAGTTCGTTGTCTTTGGGTTTCGATATTAAAAACAAAGCTACTTTCTCCAAGGCCAGTAATTGGATGCGTGACCAAACTTTGTCATCGCAAGTTCTAACTTCATGTAAGAATGCAAGTGTCCAACAGTAGGATGTATTTAGGCTGGCAACTGACAGTCATTAATTGTTTTTCTGGGTGCTTTAATTTCCACAAAACTTGGCCGCTGAAGTTGACATACACCCAAGAATTTTGTTCTCTATATGGATACCAAACTCCCATACAATTTTCAGTCTAGGTGTCAAAATGGCGTTAATATGACAGGTGAGACAGAAACTATGTAATATGCAATGAACTATGAAATATCCGTGGGATATGAAATATCAGTGGAGGAAGAGTCCTCCCTTTCTATCCAGAAAGAGAGGAAGAGGATATCCCACGGATAGCCTTCATTCATAAATAGTGATAGAATGAGAGGGAACACCTACTGATCGAGACAGAACATTGCCTCATGCTATTGTATGGGAGTTTGGCATCCATCATACAGTACAAAATTCTTGCATACACCTAATCCCACATGCTTAATTCTGATTGGTAGTGTTAAGTATGAAGGCGAGCTACGTCCCGCCCCGCACCCACCGCGCCCCCCGCATCTAACGACGCCATCTTATTATTTTATTAAATTTGTGTGCCACGCCTCGCACTCTAAATATCTATCTGGAACTAACAGTTTATCATGCCTTCCGAACACGACGTCATAAAGTTGCCTGTAGATCCGCGATAGTGGTCGATATTCCACCATTTCGTACCAAAAGATTCGCATCATCATTTATTATGCGAACTGGCAAGGAATTGAATGATGTTCTTCCGTCTTTTCCTTTAAATATGAAGGCAAGAATGTAAAGGCATCAATTATGTTGCGTATTCCACCTCAGACCACATTGTCGTGTTCCAGCAGGCGAAATATTTTTATAGTGGACCAGATAATTGATATCTCAAGGTTAGCTGCTTCGGCACGAAGAAACATGCATCAGCCTCTCTGACTGACACTTTTAAAGGACCCAGGATTGTACTAGAAGGGAATTATGGATTTTTTTAATCTTAGGGGAACCCACTACCAAACCATGATCTCTTTCCCACACCGCGCTTGTTCTATGCTCCCTACTGTCATGTCAAATTCTATTTTGTCCCTAGTGTTGCCACCTCTCCCCCTTCTGGGGCGTGACAGCGACACGGTCACTGGACTTCGCGTCGGGCTGCTCTTCTGCTGATTTATGGGATTATGGATGCTGCGACAGAGAAATGAGAATCCGAATTTCTTGGTGCGCGCAAGAATTGCTACCAAGGTGAAACGGTGACTGCGAAAGCCAGCAGGAGTGGCCCTGTGATCGAAGGGGGAAGGTGAGATAAGGGAAAAAGCTTTTCAGAATCTTCGCAGTGGGTTGAACGCACCTCACCTGTTGCCAATAGGCTAGTTGACCCTTTTTATTGGGCCCCAAAAGATTCATTACTGTTAGCCATTACCATAAAAAATAATATATTTTTTTAAACACAATAAATTTTAAATTACGTTTTGGCTTAACTGTCATAAATGCCTTCGATCATGAATGTGCCGTAAGGTCACGATTTTGGTAAATATTTCAATAAGCTAATTCAATGACAGCCGCCAAACATGCTTGATGGTTGCGACTGGCGCCGGACGGATTTTGACCACGCGTAGTTTTTGTTCACATGATGCGTTACTTTACTAATTTCACGATCAAGGTGGATAGTGTTTTTGGCAGATGGAAAAAAAGTAAAAATAAAGCATGTTTAAATTGAATTTCTACAGCAATCCCTTATTTATATTTATTGAACTTGATATATTTCGGACCCTTGTACTCAATACTATGGGAATTAAACATTATTTTCATTACAAGCCTATTGTAATATTATTTTAAAAGTTAAAATCATCGTACACACGACACCGACCTCGTTTGAGTTGTATAATATAAAAAAGTAACTGCGAATGTCAATTGTATCGAGTTACTACTTTGAACTATACGTGAAGTGTTACATTCTATCGTCTATTTGTAGGCCCGCAGCAATTTAATGGCGTATCCGATTACAAATCGGAGCCATCAATAAGTATAACTTATCTTGTCGAATAATAATTGCACTGATACTGTAGACCCTTCAAATGGGGATTTGAATGATTTTAATTAAATACAATAAATGTCCTGGCTGGCACCAGTGTTCCTTCTGATTTTGATGGAAATCTTTGTTTTCTCTGGCTCTGAAAGCAGAGAGTCTAGGTCATACAGCTCAATTTCCCGTATGTTTTTGTTGTAAAATTCTCCCATGTAGGGAAGGCAAAGGGAACAGAGCCCATACAGCCAAGTCTTCAGTATATATTTCTTCAGTAGTTTGCATTGAAATGCTAGTGTAATGCATTTCAATGCATCTTGCGAGAGTTTGGCGTCAAACGATCGATGGCAGACACTGTGGTGCTACTTGGATGAGGTGGATTACCACGTTAAAAAACTCATCACTTTTCACACCACTTGACGATTATTTCGATAATCCTCCATATTGCACATCATCACAGACACTTATTACACAAAACTACACTGATTTTACGTAACAATATCCTCTCCGTACAATATTACAATCATCGAAATAAAAATCACGTCCGCCATAGTTGAATGCCGCCAAAAACTCCGTATGTTTCACAATTTTATGCCAGGTGCTGCAAGCGTTGTAGCAACTACATGCTGTCACCTGCGGATGCGTCTGCTGCACTTTCTGCGGCGGGCTTACCGCTCACCCACCCGGCTACTTTGCCTGCCTGGCCATCCCACTAGGGGTCCGGCAAAATGGAATTCTATTTTCCACTCTTCCCACCCAGGAATGATTAAGTGAAACATTTCTTTCCAACACACTTTTCCGCAATGTGAGCTTTATTTCTGTGTTTATAGGCTAATAATGCCATATATTATACACGCGTGCTTTTTTTACATGGAATGAGTTGCTTATATCTGCGCGGCATGACTCGAACAGAGCAGCGGCCTTGCCGCCAATACGAGACTATATTCCTTTTTTTGAAAAACGCCGCATGACACACATATATATTGATGATTACCGTCCTCGACTCTCTTAAGATCATCGCCTGAGGCTCGGGTCTCAATGAAGCCTCAGCGGTAATCACCAACTTTACACACTCGTGTCATAATGTACTATTCCGCCATGCGCTGTTCGGTCCACCCGCGTTTGCTGTCTCACCTGCGCCTCGCAGCGCGCCGCCTGCTCCGCCGCGAGCTGGTCCCGCAGCAACAGCAACTGCGCCACCGCTGCCCGCGTCTGCTGCACCTGCTGCTCCAACCGCTCGCGCAGCAGCTGCAGCTGGTGCTGGGAAGTCAGCGGGGTGTTGTCATCCGCATCCCCGTTCAAGTCGAGGTGGACTATACACTCTGGGAGATCAGGCAGGTTGATACTCGGCGCTGGGGTGATGCGCTGCTGACAAAAATAAATAATTAATAATAATTTTTAAATTTTGACCGGATTCGATTAGTTTGTGAGTTCGAATAAAAATTTTATGCCATTTGTATAACACTTTTTCCTCTTTTTGTTAAATTAGTTCCTAGTGACGCCAAGAGATGGCGCTGCATTCTCTTACATCGCGCTAACGATGTTTCTTTTATGTGAGATATAGGGTTAAGAAATATTGTATGAAATAAGCTATCCATTAAACCTGTTTGTACTGGTTTTTTTTGTATTATGGTTCATACCTAAGTACATCATTATTATTTTTTCCAAAATCTATGTCATGGGTGCTAAGAGCAATTACTATCTCTCATAGTTTCGGATTTCTCCCCACTGACCCATTTGGATTGATCTGCCTGTATATAAATTGGAATTGGATACCTGCCTGCCACCTTGCAAGCGATTGGTCTATCATTTATGTTACAGTGGCCATGTCAGACTTACAGGGTGTAGGCAGAGTGAGATATTATCCAATACATAATATAAATATTAGTAATAAGACGCCGTGTGATAGCGGCTCATTAAAAGAACGCTACCAACCTATTGTAATGTTAATATTTCACTACTCCTTTACTCACCAACTAAAGATTTATGAAAAACAAATAATACAACAAATTACCAAAAATACTTATTATTTATTACATTTACAAATTTTGCATTTACTAAATATTCTAGCTTTACAATATATAACAACAATAAATACAAGGGCAGGTTGGTTCTGGTCCTGTTTGATCAATCTCGGTATGTAAAGGTACTAAACAGGTATAACAAAAATAAAGAGGTAACTCTTAATTCTTATAATTATTTATAATTATTATTAATATCTCCCTTTCCCGTTGGTTAGTACTGCATACCTTGCAGGTCCGGATACTGTATTTTAAATTTTAACTCTGTCTTTTCTCCAATATTCAAATGTCTTGATATACTATTTATTATCGTTCTTCTTTGGTACTGTATGTAGTATGGTTATACCATACACTACCACCAGGTAGTTTTTGCCCTTTTTCTCGGGCTTTTATTAATATTTTATAGGTTTTTATTAAAGTGCTGCCGGTAACCTATAAACCAGCCGGCATGTATAATTTTATGCGCTCTTCAGCCAATATACTCGAACTTCGAGCTATTTAATTTAATGATCCCTTGATTATAATATTCCTGAAATAAATTCGAGGACTTCTCTTTTCGAGATCTCAGTAAATTCGCAAAATCAGAACCAGCGCGTGAGACTTTTCAGATATCGATCCACAGATTCGAGAGAAATCCGTCTCGACCGTAGCTCCCATAGACGAGGCAAAGACACACTCGTCCATACATCCAAGAATATGAGTAATGTTTGTTTGTTTATATTATTTACTAAAAATACTTAAAGGGCCCCTTTTCATTTGAAATTACGTTGATTCATTGCAAAATAACTTGTATTTGAATATAAACATGCAAGTGCATTTATACTCAACGAGGAATTTATTAATTTACGAGGAATTTGTCAACATTATTATTATTACATTTTTTAAAGAGGATTTTACAAGAAACCGACATCGGAAACATTAAAATTGCCCAAAAAAACTTATTCGAGAAGGACGCCGGTCGTTTGATAAAGAGACTATCTTTGTATATACTGACTAGCCTGTTTTGATACGCTAAACTCTATGGTTTTGTCTATGAACCACGATCAAGGTGAGTCAAACTAGCATTTTAAAAACAAATTAAAAGTTAAAATGACATAAGGAATTGACATATGTCATTATGACGATGTAAACAACATGAAACAAACAAACATTAGTGATTTTACTTAACTCTGATGCCTTTATGTGTAATTAAGACGGTAATAAGTGATAATAAGAAAAAAGAGTGTTACACTATCTCTTACTTTGGGTGTCGTAAAAGGCGACTAATGAACTTAGAACTGCACAACAGCATAAAGCGGCGACGGGCTCACTACCTGTCACGCTGAGTGCAGTCACTGCTTGGTGAACCGCGGACTATGGCAATGGACTGCTTTTGCGGTGCTTTTCTCTGACTAACCCTTAGGGGATGGTAGTCGTGATTATATGTATGTATGTATCAGTAATTAAACTTATAAACATTTAATTTTTGAAATTACGTAGAAACAATACTTGATATAATTAATGGAGTGCGATTGCTCTTGGAAGTATGTACCAATTTAAAAATAAAGAGAAAAAATCTATTTAAAAATGACACCCTAGGCCCTAGCGTGCTATTATTGAGAGTCGAGATATAAATAATACACAAGATGTAAGTACAGTCAACTCAAAAATATGTAACCAGTATTGACAGAAAATTACTCTTATTAGAAGGAAATAAAGATCGTCATCTATATAATGTGTATACACATTTTTGTACTCGACAGTACATGTGGTACTGTCAAGTACAAAAATGCTAGGCAGTGAAGTTAAAAGAGAATAAAAAATGATATGACGTCGTCGGAGGCTAACCATCCGATTTCTTTGTAGGCCGGGCGAGGGTAATGAAACGAAAATAATAAAAACCAACCAAGTGTGAAATGTCCGCCAACGGGTACATATTTAAATATCTCGGCCCTTGTAAGGGCCCCATTAGCGGTTTATGTTTTATTAGACAGACGAAAACAATTGTCATTTTCAAACAAAGATTCGAGTTCGACGCTGGACGGAAATAAACTTCAATGTACTTAAAAAGAATTAGCTTTTGCCCCCGTTTTTAGGGGTTCCGTATTCAATTCGGAACCCTTATAGTTTCGCCAAGTCCGTCTGTCGGTCTGTCTGTCCGTCCGCAGGATATCTCTGTGACTGTTAGCACTAGAAAGCTGAAATTTGGTCTCAATATATTATATGAAGTAGAAGAAAGAAAAGATGGGTGGAATAAATGTTTTAATAGGGTAAAATAATAATACTCCCCACCTTAGGCGAGTGTAAAGTAAAGTGGAGTGTTTTTTTTTTTTTCATTTCAAACCTAACGTGTGATATATTTTTGGATAGGCATTTAAAAATAAATAGGGGTCATCTAAAATCTTATCTTATACTAACTTTTGAGCCATAAGTTTAGCCATAAAATATGAAAACATCTCATAAAAAAACTATCTAGGAAAATTATTTTCAACTTCATTGGATGAACAGTTTTTGAAAAATTTTACAAAATAATTTCTGAACTTTGTTTGAATGTAACCTTATACGCAATCATTTTTTATCTTCGTTTACTTATTTTATTATACAGAACAAACTCCATTCAATAAAAAAAAAATTTGTTCACGCAATTCAAAATTACCACCGAATAGCCTGTTTATGTATGATAAACCGTCTAGTTTGTATCGAGAGATGGCGCTGTACTGTGGGCTATTTTAACTAAAGTGGGGACACTTAATGTGACGGAACCCTACACTGAGCGTGGCCCGACACGCTCTTGGCCGGTTTTAATACCTTTTGTCGGACAACGGAAAGTAGCTTTTGTTTGGCAAAAGGTTTTTTATGTTCTTCGGGTTCCTACTTTGTTGTTTTTCTTTGGTGAAAAATCTTTATTCGCAGCAAGGAAGCGTTTATGGAAAAGGCCGACCGGCGAAAGTTTCATGGCGTTCTTCACCACATCTATGGTCAACCTTGTTGGAGCCTAAGGGGTTCGTGCCACTTCGTGCACGCTACTGGCCGAATAGAGGATGAAATGGCGAAACTCAGAGGAGGCGTATATCCATGTGGGCAATGATGAGGCATAAAGATATTTGAATGCTTTGGTTTCAATTTTAAAACGAATGGGTGACCAAAATTTTGTAATTATTATTTTTGGAATGAATGTTAGGAAAGGTATTTTAATAATATAAGTTCCCAAATAAGTTCTTCTGAATTTCTTATTATTTATTTTCTTTTTAATTTTTTTGCAAGCAATAAATACCAAAGAAAATAATCGTAAAAACGTAAAGTGCTATCGCTAAGACACTTAATATTTTAGGAAATTTCTCATCTGACCAATAAGAATGCGGAAAGCTGATGTCACATTATTTATTATACCCAATGACAGGTCATATGCGATTAGTATTTATAATTCTCTAAAAATATATTGGCCGTGGCACTCAATCTTTTAATCGAGGTAACAACATATTTATACGATGCTTTTAAAAGAAAATAAATAGTAATTTTAGATTCGAACCTTTTTCTTATTTCATAATGAATTTAGATTACTTTTACCAGCCAGTTCTTTTACTATAATTTCGTTAAAAAATTCGTAAAAATTTCTTTTGTACAAATACATCATCTTTTAAGACATGAATAATTTATTAGTGTAAACAATTACAAAAATATTCAATCTCTAGTAATTTAATCATTATGCTGTTATTTTCAATATTTTTTCTGTGCCTTGGGGATATTTGATTTAATTTTAAGAGAATCTTGATGGAAATTTCATTATACTTAACTATTTATAACATGCCGTAAAGGTCTAACTAAGTAATCTAAAAATCGCATTGGGCCAGCACGTTAGTATTTTAACCCATTCTTATAAGAAAAAATACATGAAGTTTTATGTTGTGATTGGTGAGTTGCTCATAATATTAATTTTATTCTTGTGCTTTTTTTCAGTTACATGAAGATTGTTCCAGCTGGCGTTTAAGGTTACTCTGCGAATCCACTGATTTTACATACAATAACAATAACATAACTATACTTGTCGGTTATTTAATGAATAAATTTTTAGTACCATTATATGGCACTTTCGACATTAAAAATATAATGAGACACGAAGGATGTATATATTAGGTCCTTACCTATGAAACTGGTGTTTTGTATGGAGATTTTGGGGAATTCTGCATTTTCCATACTAACATTTTATCAGTTTTCTTCACAACGACAAATCCAGAGATAATAATATTTGGCATGTATCATTAGACAAGCTTTAGTAATATGTGTAATATCACACTTCATAAAAATTATTTATTGTTTTTAGGTGAATGCAAATAAAATGATGTATTCGGGAGGCATTTTAAAGGGTTGTCTCCGTGTCCAATTTTAACACAATTAAACTTACAACAAATTATCAAAACAAATCAAAAGAGCTCAAAAATATAGTCTATTTTTAGACGAGGTAATTATTTTTAGGAATACTCTGAATCTGAATAGTTACAGACAAAATACTAAGACAGAATAAAAACACCAATTTCATAGGTAAGGACCCAATATAACACGTATAATGTCTGGAAGCTCAATAATTGACACATACTCGTATTGTACCTTATTCTATCAAAAACACTGATTACCTAAATATTTATGATAATCTGTCTGAATGCTAAAAATCTATGTTCATAATATCTATGTTCACCCACTTGATTGTACTAGCCTAACATTTATAAAAAACAAGAATTAAAAAATGTGAAAAAAAGGGCAACCCTCGAGTTTCTGGCTCGCTCTTCTCGGGGATGTCTGCGTTCCGAGCGAGTGGTAGATTCACTTATTCATAAATTGACGTTTTTAAGTGTTTGTATATCAAGCCTATAAAATAAAGATATTTTTGATTTTGATTTTGAATTCAAAGCGAACGAAGGAAAAGGTTAAGATTCTATTCGATTCTATTAACACTAAAATAAATTGCATCAAATGAACTGCAAGTCCAATACAATTTTAAATCATTCCCCAGAACGCAATAAAATTTGATTCCACCAACCAGCAGGTACATTTACAATGCAATGCAGTCACCGGTGCAGTCTTATCAAAATGTTTGTCGTTAGCGAGATTCGTGACTCGACTGTGCAATGGGTTCTTTGCAACTCTATTCACCTAAATACATTGTGGATGCTCAAGTGGTCATTCGTAAGCTACTTCATTACGGCATTCGACTTCTTAAGGGTATTTTTCAGTTGGGTCATTATTCGGTTTATCTTCACGATCATCTTAGAATGGAAGTAAGCACGGAGAACTATTCCTTGCTTTAACCCCTTGCATTTTTTTAAGGGACTTAAATATATCAGCCTTAGGGTGCTTGCTCACCAGAGTTATGCTCTGAGTGAGGAGGAATAGACCATTAGGATTGGTTCGTTTCACGTGACGTCACGTTTTTTCTCGCACACAGCATTGCCACATTGCAAAGCACTGGTGGAAAGGCTCCATAAATGAAGGTAGAAAGAACCTTTGCTTATTCCTTCAAGGATGTAGGTGTTATTTTACCATTTTTTTTTATCCTACCAGGGTGGCAAACAAGCACACGGCCCACACAGATGGGCAGTGGTCACCGTAGTCTATGGACGCCTGCAACACCGAGGGCATCACCAGCGCGTTGCCGACCCTTAAAAAACCTTTTCACGCCCTTTATGAAGGATTCCATGCTGTAGTCTCTTGGGAAAGCCTCACCAGGGAGTTCATTCCACAGCCTAAGCGCACGAGGAAGGAAATTCCTTCTAAAACGCACAATTGTTTACCATTGTTATTTTTAATAAGCCGACACTATCATTGTTTGATAATAAATATTTCTACTTATATTGACCAAAATAACACAATCATATTCAATGTACAATTGAGATACTTTATTACTATTTTTCTTTTCACAAACACTATGCAATTCGTTACGAAAAATTCTTAACCTGGAAACCCTTCTTATCGTAACCAGAAAACCCTCTTACTGAGAAATATGTTCGTGAAAAATAAGTATTGTCCTTTTTTACGCAACAGTATTTTATTTGCAAGATACCACAATCCATAAACTTTTCTGTAAACTCTATATTTCTTTTTTCTATAGTAAGAAGCAAATGTTTGCTTTTAGTTTTTACTGAACTCGGAAAATGGTTGAACGTTATTTAAGGTTATATTTTCTTTAAAATAATATGAACGTTATTGTACAGTAGATGGGGAGGTTGACCGAGACGTCAAGCGAAGGATTATCTCAGGACGGATGAAATGGCGGTGATATGCACTACTTATGACATTTATAAATCTATTCGGTTCGGACTTCGGAAATAAATGGTTAAATTTTAGTGGTCGAATCTGCTGTAAAACGCATCCTTGCATGCACGACTTTTTTGGCCGTACGCATTTGACAGCCAAAGCATTTTTTGTAATACTACACCAGTGTCCCTTATCGAAATTTGGTCGAATTCGCCCTAACTTATTTAGAGGTTCTAAAGCCTTATTTATTAAAATATTAAATGCCCTAAAAATTTTTTTTATCTCTGAAAACTCGACTTTTTCTAGCTTCCCTATGTTGAAGTAATCCCCGACGACAACCGAAAAGAGGCGAAGTTTTCCGACGGCGCATTCTTTCCTCTTTTACAATACCCTTCAAATCACTTTAACACTCACCTCACAAGTCATTCGGTAGATAATCTTATTAGTTATAATTTTTCTCGCCTCGAATTATCATTTCGCGCCATTCATATTTCCACCGCGATTCGCACGTTTCCAATCAATCACTTCCTGGGCATTTTGCCAAAACGTTATTTCAACGGAACTGAAATTCATTTGATATGTTTTCGTGTTTAGGAATACAAAATGGCAGTGAAATGACATTATTATCGAGAAATGGACAATACGAGGACTAAGAACAGATGCAGCTTTGCAATCTTCATGGTCTGAGGTTGGGGAACATTTTCAAGGAAGACTTTGCAATCTTCATGGTCTGAGACCGCTAAGTTTAAAAGAAATAATTTTGGGGCGTTTCATAGGTACGCTGGCCGCTAGCGCTGGTCAACAGCGCCGGCGAGATTTCCATACCTTTTGACGTATAAGCGCGCGCGCGGGGCTGTGAAACGATGTTAGTAGCTACGTGTAATTTTGAGCGCTGGCGCCAGCGTTATTGTCAGAAGCTATATGTTTTTATAACATAGACTGCTATTTACTCAATACCCGACAGAAAGCAGTAGAGTTAAGAGAAGATACTTGGAAGGGCCACAGAGAACAGTAAGCCTAGCCACTTTTCTGGGCAATAATTGTTTTTATTTAGATACTTAAAAAATTAAATGGGATCCTCCATCACTTCTAGACTGCAAAGTGAGCAAGGCACTCAAGTTTGGAAGTAATTAGGCCCATATCAATGATTCTACTTAATATGTATGACTTGCCTAAGTAAAAGTGAAACAAAACATAAATCAAAAACTTCAGCAGGTTACAAAGTTTAATCAATTTGTGTGTGGCATACAAAACTCGGTTATGGGCCTGTATATATAAATAAGCGAGGATATTAATGTTCCGTTCGCATTCCTATTTAATAACATCGCGACAAAAAGCCAAGTTTGTATGGAGTTGTAAAGTCAAACAGCAAAAAGCAAATAAACATTATTATTTTTAATTGAATTAAGGAGATATGATTTCTTTCTTACTTGCTTATTAAAGATTGTATACCTTTCCTATTTGATAGATCCATATTGACTTAAATCGTAGCACGATTTATTAATTCTATTCAAATCCATAATGAAACCGAGAAGAAATTTTAATATGTAAGAATTACAATCACTCGAAAATATCTCTTGTATAGAAGCTATGGCGTATTTAATATTGTTAAAATGTCTTTCTCACAAAAATTTCTCGAACAATGTCTATGCAGAGTGACCCATGCTTATTGTGTGAAATGCCTATTGTCAAAATTCCTTTTCAAAGATTTCAATAGAATCTTTCATTGTGAATAATGGTGGGGAATTTAACAATCCTTTAATACTAATTTCTCCGACTGCACGGCTTGGGTCGTTTTATGTAGTATTTGTGATATAAGCGTTAATGTAAGCAATATTTTTTGTGAAAATGGAATGCAAAATTATTTTTCAAATTTCGAAAAAAACCTCATTGACCTTTTTGTGGTGATTAGCACAATCTCTGGTTATTGAGCCACGCCGACCGCGAGCGCCGGCCACACAGCGCCTTGCTATTTACACGAGATACTCGCAGTACAGTAACGCCGCCGCCGCCGATTCACTGCATGTGTTGGACACGCGCGTTCGCTTGTACGTTAGATTGTATCAAAATCTTTGGGCAGTAAAATTATTATTTGGTCAGCAGAATAATATCGTTCAGCAGAATAATTATTCGGTCAGCAGAATAAATAATCGGGCAGCAAGATAATTACGAGTATTTAAGCAGCAGTATAATTAGTTGAGCTGTAAAGTAATTATTTGGGCAATAAAATGATTAGTTGAGGTGCAAATAATTATTTGGGCAGCAATATACATGTTACCGGAAAATTATAAAATCTAGGAAAAGGATCAAAGAAGGATCAATTCCCATGAAATGTGTTGTGATAGATATTAGGTTAAGGTATTTTTTATGACCCTTAAAACAATATTTGTCCCATTAAAACATGTTATATTAACCAATTTGGCAGCAGAGAAGGCATTTGAGTTATTTGCTGACAAATTAGTAATATCTGCTGCCTTTATGTTGCTATCCAATCAGTTATTTTGCTGGCCGATTCGATTTCCGATGTTAGACACTGGTGCTACTTTGATGAGGTGGATTACCACGATGAAAACTCATCACATTTCACAGAGTAGGATAAAAATCACGTCCGCCATAGAGAAATGCCGCCAAAAACTCCACATAGAGTAATAACATAGGTAGTAAATAAATAAAATATTAAATAAAGAAAATAACATAGGTAGTAAATAAATAAAATAATAAATAAATATCCTCAGACATTCACACCTGTCTACTAGTCCCATTTTAAGCAACTAAATGCTGCTTGTGTTACGGATACTAGATGACGGACAAATATATTTAATAGATAAATACATATAATTATTCAGAATATACATAATACACTCATTTGCAAAAAAATTTGATTTTCATTCATCTTTAAAAATGCCGTGGTATTTAAAAAAGTACGTTTTAAATTCAAATTTTCATTTGATGCTCATATTTACAGAAAACCCCTTTTTATCCTACATTTTTGGCGCGAAGTTCCAGAAGTTAACATCTACTTTCATAACTTTTATTCTATTTTCATCGATTAATTTCATATCCTTGACTGTCAAAGGTTTATTTGTTGCTGTTTCACTGTATCGAAAATGGTAGATAAAGTGGTAAAAGCTACCAAAATTATCGCGCTGCTTGAAGCCAGCCAATGCTACGTGGCTAGGAGGCTAATTGTTAGTCGCTCGAGGGTCCAAAGGACCTGGCAGCGATATCAGGAGACTGGTATCAAACACTTGCCTCCACTGGGGATCGAACCCAGGGCCTCTCGAGATGGCGACGCCTTGAGACCGGCGTACAGACCACTCGGCCTTGGAGGTCGAATATTAATTAGACTATTTTAAAAATACTGAATTTATTTATATAATTGATTATACTCCAATAATTCTTTTTTTCGTTGCGGGTAGTTGTTAAATCAACACATGTTCATAGTAGCTCTTCTTATTTATTTCGAATTAAAAATATTTAAAATCAATAATTTAGATAAATTCATGTTTTAATCATTTAATATAATACGCCCGCACTCACCACTATCATAATTCAGCTTTAATTTCAATTTTTTGAGAAGAAAGGAACACATCATTGCAACAACTATTATTATGGATGCCAAAATTGCAAATAGTATGGATTCACTGCACAAATTCTTCGAGTCAAAGATGGAGGAATATGACGCAAAACTACACCAGGCCTCTACAACTTCAAATGCGACTCCTGACATCTCCTCCTTAGCACGTGAGTTTGCAGAGTTTAAAAATCTCATATGGAAAGCTTTCTCCAGCATCAAGAACCAACTAGATTTGCTATCCCTTGCATTTGACAAACATGAAAATTCAATGCGGAGAAAGGTCTTATTGTTTCATGGCATTCCTGAAACCAAGGATGAAAAATTACACAATGTCTTGTTGAGAACAATAACCGACCAAATGAAGTTAACTGATGTTACTCAATCTGACTTACATGTATGTCATCGACTTGGTAAAGTCACTGGCAGGGCGAGACCTGTGCTGCTGCGGTTTGCGAATTACGAACCCCGGTGCATAGTGTGGAATAGCAAAGCTGCTCTCAAGGGTTCTGGCATCACAGTGTCGGAATTTCTCACGAAAACCCGGCACGGTACATTTCTCGCCGCACGTAAGCATTTCGGTGTAAATAGGTGTTGGTCTTCACAGGGCAAAATAAATATCCTTCTCCCTGATAACTCCAGGCAGACTGTGGAAACACTCAGTGAACTACAACCACTTTTATCGAAATTTCCATCTGTGTCTGCTGAAACTAATATTCCTAGATCCAATGAAAACCGTGTCGCACCTGAAGACAGTTCTAGGAAAAGAATCGTGAAACCCGTGAAGACATCTGGCAGAGTCGCATCCAGGTCTGCTAGATAACATCACAATTTTGTCGTATTATCCCGGAATTGGCAATGTTTTTCACTTTTACCGACAATATTTTTATTTTCGTAGTGCCTTTTTGTTTCTGTCTTATCAATGTCATCTCACGTCACCGCTGTCTGTGTGACGTATTCTGACATGTTGTTGTAAAATTCTCCCATGTTGGGAAGGCAAAGGGAACGAAGCCCATACAGCCGGGTCTTCAGTGTTTTGGGTTTTTTTTTTTTTTTAGTATAAGGAATTAAAGTTCTGATACATAAATATTTCTTTAGAATAAATAATTTTCTCTTTGTTATTGTTTAAATCCCATATTCTTTATGGTGATATGTGTCTTGAAACCTGTTTCTTTTATAATAGTGGATTTTGTATAAGCGCTTTGTATTGTGTTTTTCAATGTTTAACTTGTTACTTACTTCTCATCCCGACTTATCTGCTATGGTGAGTGCCGGTTGTATTTTTGAACCAGCTATTTAAATATATATTTTTTAATTTTATCAACACTAAATTATTTTATAATTTAATATTATTTATTTATTAATTTTATATTATTATATGTATGATTGCGATATTATCGACAATAGCTTCTTTTCGTGTTCTACCTCGTCCGACAGTTTTTTGAGTGCTGATGATGTTTCCACTGTTGACTCCTTACCATTACATGAGCAGATAACATCGGTTTTTCACCGGGTGGGAAATCTGTTCAATGTGGTACATATTAATGCCCAAAGTATTCCATCTCACTACGCGGACCTGCTAACATCCTTTTCCATATCTTGTCTTGATGCCATTCTCGTCTCGGAAACCTTCCTGAAACCGTCACTTTCCTCTACCTCATATTGTATTCCGGGATTTGTTCTGATTCGCAATGACAGAACTGGTAAGGGCGGCGGTGGGGTTGCTATTTACCTTCGTGCTGATTTACCATATAAAATAATAAATTCTTCCCCTAGCCTTTATTCTGAATCTGCTGAATTCCTTTTTGTTGAAGTTGTTAAGTAGCAATGAAAACAGACTGTTCATAGAGAACAAAATTATATAGTGAACTGTCAACTAATGTAATGTCACTCTCTTGGTTTTTTCTTCGCGCCCTTAGAGACAGAGGCTTTTATGTTGTAAGTGTTTTTAATATAATAAACTCGTTATAAACAAGTTGTTCTTGCTGTCTTCATTACCTTAACAGGTTATGGGCCCAGACACAACAGAAAGAAAACTTGTCGAGAGATAAAAGTAAATTGTTTTTCACGTACATGCTAACACGTGTATTTGTTGGTTCTAACAAGCCGATATTGTGAAAAATACAGTAGCAAGATGGATCAAAGTAGATCTGTAATACTTAGCAATAACAACTGGCCGGCGTGGCGTTTACAGACTAGCATTGTGTTAAAAGCTAGAAAATTGTATGATGTAGTAACCTCCAAACGACCACAAATAGAAGAGGAAAAAGCGGCCGAATCGTGGGATGATAGGGACCAAAGAGCACAAGAAATTATAGTCTTACGAGTCGACGAAAGTATATTGGAGTATTTAACTACATGTGAGAGTAGTCATGACATGTGGAATAAGCTACATAGCATCTTTGACTCGAAATCAAAAGTGGGAATACATCTAATACAACAAAGTTTCTATAACTTGAAATTTGAAGGCCCTATGTCAAAATTCTTATCGAATGTGGAGGAAATTGTAAAAAAATTAAAATCATACAACGAAGTAATTTCAGAGAACATGGTGATAACAAAAATTTTAATGAGTCTCCCTGATTGCTATAAACATTTTATTTCGGCATGGGAGTCGGTCACCATAGAAAATCAAACCTTAGATAACTTGATGAATCGGTTATTAGTAGAAGAGGAAAGATTCAGTGTTCGAGAAGAAAATGTATCTACAGCATTGTTAACAAACAACATACAGAGGTCTTCGACCAAGAATACAAAGCCAAGTGATAAAGTGATTGTGAAGTGTTATCAGTGTGGTAAAGTGGGACATTTCAAAAAGGACTGTCGGTTCAGAAAATGTAACTATTGTGGAAAATTAGGTCATGTATACAATGAGTGTAGAAATAGAGTAAATAATAATAAGAAAGAACATAGAAATAACAATAAACATAAAGCATATATCACCTCAAATTTGAATGTTAATAATATTAGATGGATCATGGACACTGGTGCGAGTAACCATATGTGCTCTTATAAAGAGTTATTTAATAAGTATATTGAATTAAAGGTGGATAAGTATGTTACTGTTGGCGACGGTAGACAATTGAAGGTTTTAGGTATTGGAAATATAAATTTTTTGGCATTCAATGGTAAAACTCATGAGCCTTCAATTCTCTATGGTGTGCTACATGTTCCTGACTTAAAGGTGAATTTATTTTCGGTTGGTTGTGCTATAGAAAAAGGATATTTGTTAACAACATGTAAACAAGGTTGTACATTCAGTTTAAATGGTGAAGTTACTTGTACTGCAACTAAAATAGGTAATCTTTATATTATGAATATAACTTGTGAGTTGGCTAATATGGTATTTATATCTCTAACTGAATGGCATGAAAGGTTATGTCATCAAAGTTTTGATTATGTTAAAAGGGTACTGAAAGACAATGATATTGAGTATTCTGATGATAAACAACAGTGTGAAGCATGTTTAGAAGGTAAGATTCATAGGCTACCATTTCATGAGAGTAAACGAAATACAACTACACCTCTAGAGATGGTGAGTGCTGATTTGTGTGGTCCGATGGAAGTAGAGAGTATTGGTGGCAGTAAATATTTTTTACTTTTTAAAGATGATTTTACCAAATACAGAGTAGTATATTTTTTAACAAACAAAAGTGATGTTAGTGTAAAATTTAAACATTTCATTAACTGGAGTGAGAGACAGACTGGACATAAAATTAGAATTATTAGAACAGATAATGGGAAAGAGTTTTGTAATTCAGTAATTAAAGAAATTCTATTAGAAAAAGGGATAGAGCATCAAACAACTATAGCATATACTCCACAGCAAAATGGTAAGGCTGAGAGGGACATGAGAACACTAGTAGAATCCGCCAGAACTATGTTGAGCAGTAAAAATCTTTCTAAAGATCTCTGGGCTGAAGCAGTAAATACTGCTGTCTACGTTTTAAACAGGACAAGTAAGAGTAAATTAGAAGGGGTATCTCCTTATGAAGCATTTCAGGGTAAACTATTTAATTTAAACAATTTCAGCCACATCTTTGGAACTAATGTTTTTGTGCATATCCCAAAACAAAGGAGGTTAAAATGGGATATAAAAGGAAAAAAGGGAATCTTTGTAGGCTATGAAGATACAAAAGGTTACAGAGTGTGGTTTCCAAATTCAAAAATAGTAGAAGTACACAGGGTCGTAGTATTTATAAACAAAAGCACAGAAAAAGATGATAGAAGAAATATACAGATAGAAGAACATAGACAAGAAGATGAAGATAAACAAATACTTTATGAGGAATCTGAAGATAATAATAACGAAGTTGAGGAAGACAATAGTGATGAAAAGGAGATTACAGAAGATCAGGAAAATAACATTAATATAGAAGAAAACACAGACTATTTAGAAATTAATATGAATAAAGAAGAAAATAAAGAAAAAGAAGAATATAGAAGAAGCAAAAGAAAAATAGAAAAACCTAGACGTTATGAAGATTATCATACAGGGTTTATGTCAATAAATGAAGAAGAACCTATAACATATGAAAATGCAGTCAATGGAATAAACAGTCTAAAATGGAAAGAAGCAATTAAAATGGAACTAGATGCGTTGGAAAAAAATAAAACTTGGAGTGAAACTAATCTACCACAAGGTGCTGAGACTATAGATTCAAAGTGGGTTTTTAAAATCAAAAGAAATGAGAAAGGGGAATCACAATATAAGGCAAGACTTGTAGCCAGAGGATTTCAACAAAAGGATGATTTTGATTATACAGATATATATGCTCCAGTAGGAAAATTATCAACACTTAGGATCTTATTAGCAATAGCAAGCAAATATAATTTATGTATTTCACAAATGGATGTAAAGAGTGCCTTTTTATATGGAGACATAGAAGAAGATGTTTACTTGGAAAGACCACAAGGTTATAGAGAAGGAAATAAAGTGCTGAAACTGAGGAAAGCATTATATGGACTGAAGAGATCACCAAAAATGTGGAATAATAAATTTAATGACTTAATGATTAAGGAAGGGCTGTGTAGAAGCAAGTGTGATTACTGTTTATATTACAAAAGAGATGAAAAATGTTATATACTATTATATGTCGACGATGTATTTCTAATTGCAGAAGATATAGAGAAGATTAATAAGCTCAAAAACCTTTTAAATACAAATTTTGATATGAAGAACTTAGGAGATAATAACTTAAAATACTTAGGAATAAATATATACAGAGAAAAAGATAAGATAGAATTAAGCCAAAAACATTATATACAAGAGTTGTTAATAAAATATAATATGGAAGAATGTAATAGCATTGAAACACCTATAGAAGTTGGCTTACAACTTGACACAGAACCGGCTCAAGATCAACACTTGGCTAAAAAATGCAGACAGCTGATTGGCAGTCTAATGTATGCGATGATAGGTACCCGTCCTGACATTTGTTATGCTCTAACTTATCTATCAAGGTTTCAAACACAAGCAAATGAGGGATTATGGAAAGCCCTAAAAAGGATTTTAAGATACTTGAAAGGTACTATCAATTATAAGTTAGTTTATCAATGTAATGGAGAAATATCATTGTTGGGTTATACAGATGCTGATTGGGGTGGTGATAAATGTGATAGAAAGTCCACGTCTGGATATCTCATGAAAGTTTTTGGTTGTTCAGTTTTATGGGGTAGTGTCAAGCAGCAATGTGTTTCTTTATCATCTACTGAATCTGAGTATATAGCCTTAGGTAAAGGGGTAACAGAAGGTTGTTGGATACAGAATTTGCTTTCAGAAATTAATTTAAATCAGCAATATTTTAAAATATACGTAGATAACCAGTCAACTATCCATTTCTCAAAGAGTTGTGATAATAAAAGGTTGAAACATATTGACTTAAAATACCATTTTGTAATGCAAAAGGTTAGTGAAGGATTATTGTACTTAGAATATATTCCAAGTGATAAGCAATTAGCAGATATATTTACTAAAGGTTTGAGTAAAGTTGTTTTCAAAAAATTGTGTTTAGAAATAGGTTTAAATTCATAAATAAGAAGCAAAATATAGTTGTCAGCAATAAGTTTTTTTTTTGATTGATTGTAAAAGTTTAAATATAAAAAAAAAAAAAAAATATATATGTATCTTATAGAAGTAAAAGTTAGTGTTCAAGACTAGACATGTTCTTTATTAAAATTTTTGTTTTTGTTCAGTATAAAACAGAAGTTTTTTTTTGTTTCATTATTATAAGTTAAAGTTTTATTTGATTGTAAAGCTGTTTTCATTGAGGAAGGGTGTTAAGTAGCAATGAAAACAGACTGTTCATAGAGAACAAAATTATATAGTGAACTGTCAACTAATGTAATGTCACTCTCTTGGTTTTTTCTTCGCGCCCTTAGAGACAGAGGCTTTTATGTTGTAAGTGTTTTTAATATAATAAACTCGTTATAAACAAGTTGTTCTTGCTGTCTTCATTACCTTAACAGAAGTTAGTGTCAATCACAAAAAATTGTTGCTTGGAGTTTTTTATAGTCCGAATTTGACTATCGATTACTTCTCGACATTGGAACGATTGCTAAATGAAAATTGTCCTGTCTTCAGTGACGTAGTGATATTGGGTGACTTTAATACCTGTCTCATTAAAAACAATCCTCGATCTCATCTCTTACAAGATATTGTCTCATCATTCAATCTTCACATTCTACCTTCCTCAGCTACTCATTTTTTTCCCAACTGTACTCCTTCCCTCTTAGACCTCATGATTGTGTCTTCTGTGGACAAAGTTGCTGTTCATGGTCAGCTTACTGCGACGTTTTCCTACCATGACCTTATATACCTATCTTTTAAAATCCGTCCACCTAAGCGCAGGCCTTCATATCGTCAGTTTCGCAGCTTTAAGTCCATAGATTTAAACGTCTTGAAACTGGATGCATCTCAATTGAACTGGTCGGAAATATTTACGAATGCTTCAATAGATGATAAGGTCATTGTACTCAACACAAAATTAGTCGATTTATTTGACAAGCATGCTCCAGTCCGAAGAATAAAAGTAAGACACAACCCCGCACCCTGGCTTTCCCAAGAGATTAAGGATGCTATGGCTGCAAGAGACAGAGCCAAACGTCGATTGAAACGCTTCCCAAGTGAAGACAATATGGCTCGATTTAAACTCTTTAGAAACCGGTGCAATCGCATGTGTAGAGTTGCGAAAAGGGGGTACTTTCGCGATTCCTTATCTGGTAAGTCTGCTTCAGATACATGGAGATTCCTCAGATCGGTGGGCATTGGTAGGACTTCTTCCCAGAGTTCACTTAATGTCGATGTTAACCTATTAAATAAACACTTTGCATCTCCTCCTTCTTCGGTTGACACTCATATTAAAGCTGCGACGCTGCAACAACTTTTAGACGTGCGTTGCCCTACCTCTGTCTCTTTCGATCTATGTGATGTTTCGTGTGACGACGTCAGGAAGTCCGTCTCAGCAATTTCGTCTGCTGCTTCTGGGAATGATAATATAAGTTCCAAGATGATTCTACTCTTACTCGATGAACTAACTCCTGTGTTGACTCATATTTTTAATTTCTCTTTCTCTAATCACTGTTTCCCTTCCGCCTGGAAACAAGCTCATGTCATACCTTTGCCTAAAGTTACTTGTCCCACTTCCCCTTCAGATTTCCGTCCTATTTCAATTCTCCCATTCCTTTCCAAGGTCCTTGAGCATCTAGCCCACAAGCAATTGTCACGATTCTTGCTCTCCAACAATCTGCTAAATCCTTATCAGTCCGGATTCCGTCCTGGTCACAGCACAGTTACAGCACTTATACAAGTTACTGATGACATAAGGTTGGCGATGGAAAACAAGCAATTAACTCTTCTACTGCTCTTGGACTTTAGCAGTGCCTTCAATGCTGTAAATTACGATATTCTCCTAGGCGTACTTGGCTCATTGAATGTCTCTAGTGCAGCCTTGTCTTGGTTCGAGTCGTATCTTCGCGACCGGTGTCAGTGTGTCCGACATGATGACAACCGCTCTGACTGGTGCGGTCTTTCGGCCGGTGTGCCTCAGGGCGGGATACTATCACCTCTTTTGTTTTCATGCTTTATAAACACTGTGGCCGGAGTAATTACTTCTAGGTTTCATTTGTATGCTGACGATTTGCAGATATATCATCATTTTAGTATAACCGATATCAATGAAGCAGTCTCGGTTCTGAATGGAGACTTGGAGCGGGTCAATATCTGGGCTAACTCGTACGGTCTCCTTGTTAATCCCACCAAAACAAAAGCTATGATTATTGGTAGCCGCTACATGCTAAGTCAGGTAAAAACAGACTCATTTCCGCCTGTCCTTTTAAATGGATCAGTAATACCCATTTCGTCTACAGCTAAAAACTTGGGGCTCATATTTGACAGCAACCTGAACTGGAAAGCGCATGTAAACGAGGTAAGCCGCAAAGTCTTTTCGTCCTTTCACACACTCAGGTCCCTCCAGTACTTCCTACCCATTCCAACTAGAATTTCCCTGGCACAGTCTTTGATACAGCCAATCATTGACTATGCTGATGCTTGTTTCCTGGACGTCACTGAGGACTTGTTAAATAAGCTGGAGCGTCTGCAAAATGTTTGCATTCGCTTCATATTCGGACTTAAAAAATATGACCATATCTCGACTTTTAGATCTCAGCTGAAGTGGCTTCCCATTCGTCTACGCAGAAATTCCCGGATTCTTTGTTTGCTGTTCAATATTCTCCATAATCCAACCTATCCCACATATCTTCGAGAACGTTTCCAATATGCTCGTTCTACAGTTGTTCCTTGCAGATCTCACCTCCGCTCCCTGCTCAGATTGCCATCACAGTCACTTCGCACTGAATTTTTCAAGGATTCCTTTACTTTTCGCGCCGTCAGCTTGTGGAACTCTTTACCGTCGTCAATTAGAGACTGTCAGACACTCACTCAATTTAAAAAGAGGCTAAAAGAATATTATTTATCCTTAACTTGATTTTATAAATATTTATTTATCTTTCTTTCATTAAGACTAACTTTCTGTTATTTTCATCATCCTATATATAGTACTTTGTTCGTAGGTATGTAAGTATATGTATATTAGTTGCAAGTATATATTACGTATATATGTATATATTTTAATTATATATATATATATATATATATATAAGTAAAGTCATTTAATATAAGTAGGCTATTTATTATAATATAATTTATTATGCTTATAATAATTTTAAGTAGGTACACGCAACTTGTTTTTCTCTTTGTGCACTTCTCCTGTCGCAGGTGGGTTGGAAGAGATATCTTATAGATATAAGCCCTACCTATTGTAATTTTATTTCTTCATTGTATATTTCTTTCTTTATTGTGTACAATAAATTATTAAATAAATAAAATAAATTGTTGTTAACTTTATCAAATTAGGTGTCAATTTGTAGAAAAAATATCAAATTCAATAAAGACATGTTTTTTCCTTTGCCTTGCTCTATAGAATAGCTTTAAAAATTATAGATTCGGCCATATCAAATTTTTTCGTTGTTCATTTTATAATGTTTTTCTTAATTGTTTTTAAGAGTGTTTGTTTCTTTGCTTTTGCCTTTATTTATAGTTGAATCTGTCAGTTCAGTGGTGACGAGAAATCGTAGACGAAATTCAAGACCGGCTAAAAGCTCAGTACATGAATAACAATATTTATATTGTTACTACGGTTCTTTAAATATCCCATTTTCCCGAACAAATAGTATTTACGATGTTGACCAGGGATATAAGGTATCACAATGCAAAATTTTATTTAGTAGATTAGCCCGAACATACAGATAAACAGACAGAGAAACAAAAAAATCATTTTTTGGTAACAAAACAATCTCTTTTTACATCCCCTGACTTGGTTTTAAGCATTTTTTTTTCTATGTACAGACATTCGACCTCTACAGTTTTATGATATGTAATAGAAGATGGATTAATTAAAATCCGTCGTGAGGATGGATAACAGACTGTGGTACGTAATATTTAATGGATTGTAATAATAATAATTAACTTGATTTTTTATTTTAACGTGCTTATCTAACTCCGCTGGCTTTGCGAGTTGGTACAAAATTGGTAACCTAAACAAACAACTGAACAAAGGTTTGTTTCCCATCTTCAAAACTAGTTTTTCTAAAGATAATAGACTTAACAAAAACGGATGAAGTTTTATTTTCATTTACTCTTTTCGAGAAATCGTAAATCAATGTTTTGAAAGAATCTCTTATAAACTTAGTGGCTTCCCGCAGTTTCACCCGCGTGGTGGCCGCACCCAAGGGAATATCGGGATAAAAAGTAGCCTATGTCCTTCCTCAGGCTCTAGACTATCTGTGTACCGAATTTCGACTAAATCGATTCAGTTGTTTTGACGTGAAAGCGAGACCGACATACAGTCTCTTTCGCATTATAATATTAGTATGGAAAAGGATCAGTAGTAGTCTTATGTGAAAAGATTATTTTATAAAATTACTTTTTCCATAGCGTAGCAAATACCTATCAATTAAACAGAACACAATAATTATTAAAAAAATTGTGCAGCCAAATTAAGTGGGGTTTTTTTTCCACTTGTGACTACCGTGAGAAAGCAGCTCCTTTCCGGAAACTTGTGTCTTGTATTTTTCGCTTTGCAGTGTGAATGAATGAATCGACCGACATTTTGAATTGTTGTCAACTACTTGTTTTTGTTCACTTTTTAGACGATGACAAAATAATTAGTGAAGAATTATTGATTTCACGGAATCTGGAAACGACATCAAAAGGTATCGATGTTCTGAACACAATATCGGAATATTTTGAGAATCATTTTGTTATTATGGCTGTTTAAAAAAGGCTAACTGTTGAGTTTCTTGCGACACTTCTTCTCAACAGGCCATTCACGTCGAAGTGCTAGTAGGAAAAAAAATATTAATCTAATTGCAGAATAAATGATTTCATTTCATTTCATAATCTAATCTGGGATAAACTCGTTGCTCTCTGTACTGATGGTGCTCCGGCAATCACGTTTTGGGCTGGCGACGTTAGCGACGTTAAACCGAAAATTCCCAGCAAGACTTTTCTTGGATTCCTTAATGATACACTGAAATGGACTCTGACGATGAGGCACTTCGGTTTCATGTTGAGAAGATTATATGAACTGAGAGCATTGGTTGAGATTCTTCTGGCTGACCAAAACATTTATGATTATTTGAAACAGTTTACTAATCCCGCATGTCAGTTTATCTTGCGGATATTTTCACACACTTAAATAAATTGAACCTGCAACTGCACGGGTCCGTAAATAAACAATTTGAAAAAAATATATTATATTCAACTTTGAGGACAAGCTACGCGCTTTCATCTGGAAACTGCAGATGAGGAAAATTTAACCAAAAAAATTCAGCGTTTAAGACATTAAAAACACCCATAGAAGAAGAAAAAAGTATGACGCCGATAAAGTAAATATACAAGAAAACATAAAAATTTATTTACTAACGTTGGTTGATGAATTGAACTGTTCCTTCCCCGAAGATACCGAAGAAGCTAAAGTTGATCAAAAACTGATTCGTAACCCTTGAACACGGACGCTGTTGAAGTTACTAAAGGTGTCCAAGAAGAACTCATTGAATTGCAAAATGACAGGAACTGCAAGGATGCTTCGGCATCGGATTCACTTGAGTCGTTTTGGTGTAAAAAAGCAATCTCTTGTACGAAACTCCAGGAAATCGCTTTGCGCTATTTTATGGTTTTCTCAACCACATATTTGTGTGAGCAAGAGTGTTCTGGTTTGTTGGTAATTAAAAATAGGACGACGAATCGTTTGAAAGCAAGTAATGATCTGCGTGTAATAGTTGCTTTCGCATTTTAATATTACTATGGATAATTTAATTAAGAATTAAGCATACTTTTCTTGCTCGTTTTTGAACTATGGTTGTTAATAGATATCAAAATGGCATTATTTTTTATTGACAAACGAATTGTAAGAAAACTTGATTGAATAAACTGGGTCATTTCCCTCGTTATTGTTATTACTATGTCACAATATTGACACGTAAAAATCCCAGAAGAAAAACTAAAGTTTAATGAAAATAATGGTAATTTTTTTAAGATGGCCATTGATCACCCATTTAACAAAGTTTTCAGTTTCTTTTTCAGGACACATCTACATTTATCATAACCGTTTTTCCTTAGTATACCATTACAACATAGTCATTTAAACAAAACTAGCAATACCATTGAATAAATGCTTGGGTGCGTGCAGTAAAAAATATGTATAATATTTTTTACTGCACGCACCCAAGCGTTATAGGAACGCCTTTTCTAAGGCATTTCTCTTATTCAGATATGATGGCATTCAGATTGCTATATTCGTCACTGTCACCGATGCCTTTGCATTTCAATGGAATGGAGTTTCTGTGTCTCTGGGAACATTTTTATTGACATCATTGCTATTGACATGAGCTATAAATTGATCGTGATAAGGTACAAAATGTGGAAACACTCAAAATATACATAGCTATGAGTTTTTTTTTTACATAAGACATGTAAGCTCTTGACCTTCATCTCACCTGATGGTAAGTGACGATAAGGCCGAAGGTGGAAGCGAGTTTCACCTGTAAAATCCTCAAAAACTGAGTAACTGGCTATCTTACCTGATACCTTATATGAGCACTCTTAAGTGTCGTCCTTAGCCTATATACGTCCCTCTGTTGGGCACAAGCCTTCCACCACCACGCTGGTCCAATGCAGCTTGGTGGGTAGAAACGGTTGCAATAACGAACGGGAATAACGGCTTAACGTGCCTTCCCATCTTCCCTTTGGATGGGTGTTTTCGTGACCCATCCAAAGACTGACCATGGCGAAGGTAGCTTTGTTTTCGATATCTATAGCCAAAGCGTACTCCACTATGCCGCCGACCTTTTCAATCATCATCATTATCCTGCCTTTTTCCCAATTTCATTTGGTGTCGGCGCAACGAGTCTTTCTCCTCCACTCTCCCCTATCACACGCCATATCAACATTCACTCCCATTCTAGCCATGTCCTCATTCACACAATCTATCCATCTCTTCTTTGGTCTTCCTCTCCCTGCATTACCATCCACTCTCATATTCATAACTCTTCTTGTTACATGCTCATTATCTCTCCTCAAAACATGTCCACACCACGCCAGCCGCTTTTCTCTCAACTTCTCTATCACTGGAGCAACTTTCGGACATCTCCCGATATACTCATTCCTCACTCTGTCCTCCTTAAAGTCTGACATCACTTGTCCTCTAAAACAGTTTAATACGATAGTCAGCCTGATACGTACGAAGGCACATTTGAATAAAATTTTATTGTATAAATAATTGCGAATACTCCTTGCCTACACCTCCGCCGACCTCTTGGGTTAATGATGATAACAATGTTAAGCACGTTTGCGTCTTTTGTGACGACCTCAGTGGTCGAGTGGTCTGTATGCCGGTCTCAAGGCGTCGCCATCTCGAGAGGTTCTGGGTTCGATCCCCGGTGGTGGCAAATGGTCGTGTGATGAATACAGGCATTTGTTCTCCAGTCTTGAATGTTTATATAAGTATGGTGTATATTCTGGATATTTATATGTATTTATCTATGAAATATATTTATTCGTCATGTATTATCCGTAACACAAGCAGCATTGGTTGGTTCAAATAGGGCTAGTTAATAGGTGTGAATGTCTGAACATATTTATTATTTATGAGCCTATATATATTTCATGCTCGTGGCAATATGATGAATAAATGTACCTACAATTTTTATCATCGCCGAATAAAGATATAGTAGTCAGTTTCCTAATTTTCTTGTTAATCTGACCCTTTAGTTGAAACTCGTTAGTGACGTGCTTAGCAAGGGTTTATTATTAAGTTCTTGTATTATGTTACATGATGTGTGGGTCGACGGGGCCAAAGTTTCCTTGGCTCTATTTTCTTTTCGTTAATAGCTACCTTTGTCTAGACCTGTGTTATTTCGCTCTCAATTATAATTTAGTCACTGTATCAACTCCCACTAAAAATTACAAACCTAAAAAAACCTAAAAAGGAGAGTTTGGCGGCATTTGACTAATGGCGGACGTGATTTTTATTTCGATAATTTTAATATTGTTTCGGAGTGGATATTGTTACGTAAAATCAGTGTAGTTTTGTGTAATAAGTGTCTGTGATGATGTGCAATATGGAGGATTATCGAAATAAGCGTCAAGTGGTGTGAAAAGTGATGAGTTTTTTATCGTGGTAATCCACCTCATCCAAGTAGCACCACAGTGTCTGCCATCGATCGCTTGACGCCAAACTCTCCCAAGATGCATTGAAATGCATTACACTAGCATTTCAATGCAAACTACTGATGAAATTAAATACTGAAGACTTGGCTGTATGGGCTCCGTTCCCTTTGCCTTCCCTACATGGGAGAATTTTACAACAACAAAAACCTAAAAAAACTAACCTAAAAAAATTGCGAGGTAAATGTCACAAAATGGTCCAAAACTCTACTTATAATTTGATAGATTTCTATTATTTTTGAAAGTAAAAATATATTGGGTAATTATTAATTACGATGTGTAATGCTGCCCCTCTGTGAAACCTCTGCCTACCTTTAGGAACCTTTTTAGGTCTTTGAATGTAATGAGAATGTATAAGGTGAAATATACCTTTCGGAATTTTATTATAGTATATATAGAATATACTTACAATTTCCTTTAGAATATCAGCGACTTATGAGTATAAAAAGTTAGCTTTCTTTTTATTGTATTCCCTGCTGTCTTTAAATATATATAACCCAAAGGTGACTGACTGACACTCCCAAACCACTGGGTGGATCGGGCTGAAATTTGGCATGCAGGTAGATGTTATGACGTAGTCATCCGCTAAGAAAGGATTTTGATTAGTTCTACCCCCAAGGGGATAAAATAGGGGATGAAAGTTTGTCAATTTTATACCGATCGGGCTGAGATTTTGACTGAAATCAAAGGGTTCCCGTGGAATAGTTAAAAAACCATATTAACCGCGGACGAAGTCGTGAGCAACAGCTAGTCTTAGCATATAAACTCATCTACTGCTAGGTCAGTAATACGCACTTGCCTTTAATAAAAATATCTGGAAATAAAGGAAGACCCGCTCCGAATTTCGAGCTTTACATTTGATACGATCTTGATCAAATGTTGAGCTCGAAATGTCAGAAGCCAAAGATATTTGAAACTAGGAATCATCCAAGAAAGTTTTTAAGGAAATCGCTGAAGGATTAATATGTTTGTTATTCTATTTAAAAGTACAATTCTATTCCCGTCAGTAATACGATAAACCAGTTTACGTAGTGTATAACTTCCAAGTATCTTTGGCATCGTAGTAATATTATTACAGATTTGATATATTGAAACCATTGCCTCATTCGACGTGGGAGTGCGCTTATTGTGAGTAGCCCACACTATTTCTGGTCTCAGTGCTATTATTTCTGACAATTTAAAACATTATCTCTATGAATTGTTTCCGATGAATCGATATACTTGTAGCGGTGATGATGGTATGTTTGTTGTGTTATGACTTGATTTTGTTTATGACGTATTCGGAAGGAAGTCTTTTCTTCCGTCCTTTTCTCATTTTAAGTGGGATCGGCACAATGTGTCTTCTTCTTCTGTTCTCCTCTATCATCAACTCAATATCCACTCCCTTTTTTCGCATACCCGAAGTCATCGCTACTTTAGGCGCATCTACATCCACTCTATTATCCCATGTTCGGGGAGAAGATTGAGAACAGCAGCAAGACTGATTATAATGAAAATCTGGGGGTGGGGGTCTATCTTCATCAAAGGCTTATCCTGACTGATAATGATGGTATATTCTTAATATTATATATACAATATTATTCTTCCATTCGTATCACAGAATCTCACACACCTGTGACATGTGACCTCAGAGTAAACAGAACTGGGGTAGCCATTAGTCAATTTCTCAAACATTTTTTTCTGCCATTTCTTGCGGGGGGTGAGGTTACCACTACACTCAAAGCCAGCACACACATAAACAATAACTTATACCGTTTTTACAAATGCAAACATGCATAATTCGACACACAAATTTAAATTTCACGCACACACGCTTAAAATAGTCTCGTGGGATGTGCGTTTTGACAACGTCACAGCCGCACTCCCCACGAGACTAGCGTTCGAAATTTGAAATCGTAGAATTCTAAAACATAAAATAATGAAGTAAATAATCATAAAATCTTAAAAATTATAATTACAAATAAAAGGTGACACCATCTTTTAGCATACTCGATGTTTTCTATTTATTTTTACAACAAAAAACAGCACAGGCAGGCATTTTTGCGGGAGCTCTGTTCGCCGCAACGTTTACGATGTTATGGCTGTCAAAATGGCGGCTCAACTAGTTTTATTAAACGTGCAAGCATCCGATGCTTGTGCATTTGGCAGAGGGGAATGTTGGACAAAGGCTACTCCAGTTCTGTTTACTCTGAGCATGTGACGGGTTGGGAATAAGAGTTCTAAAATTACCCAGCCTGCCTTGCTTAATTATGTTGTTAAATTGTCATAATGTTGAATGTCTCCCAATTCAAAATTTGATGATAATGTAGATTTTTTCAACTTATTTTTGTTTACTTTATTACTTTAGTTTATTGTGCGAATGGTTCTAACAATCGGACTTATCTGTCTCGAGAATGCGGTCCCGGTTAAAGTTATCAGTCGCCGCATTCAATGCACCTAGCGTAAGTGAAGGACTACAATAGAGACGGCTTTAATGTTCTGATAGAAACGAAGCTCTACATCTTCAACCCCTCTATTATTTATAACTATTGAATGTCTTCTTACAACTACTATAATGAAAATTCTGGTGACGTGGTTGATCCGGATATATATAAGTCTTTCTTGACGTCACTTATTTGTATTACTTATTAATAAAGAACCCACATGGCACCCGTTCTCATGGAAATATCAGGATAATAGCCTTCAAGGTACCCTATGTCCTTTCTCAGGCTCTAGACTATCTGTGTACCAAATTTCGGGTAAATTGGTTCAGTAGTTTTGACAATAAAGCGAGACAGACAGAGTTACTTTCGCATTTATAATATTAGTATGGATTTATCGATGTAGTATTTCATAAGTATAAAACATCAACACCATAAAACCTATTAACTGCAGAGTTTATAGTTTGGGCTATGTCGACGACATTATAGCTCACAATGATCTTAGCTTCAGATGATTACCGCTGTACAGTCGCAGTGGAATGGTCACGTTTGTCATAAAACTGAGCACACGGCGTAGGATGCACTGTGGTCGATGACCTTTAGGGCTATTGCTCATTATGATGATTTTAAAAAACGCGTAAATCGCCAGATTTGCTATGGTGATGGTAAGATACTGTAACATGATATTAGCATCATCGATGAGGGACCGACTACAAAGGATTCAGTCAGGAGACGTCCCCTGTTGAACATAGACCAATAGTGAGTAGGTACCAAGTATTTTCATAAAAAAGGGCTTTCTGTTTTGCGGGTTTTGCGAAGGCACCACATCGCGCATATTTTTATTACAAATATCATGGAAAAATCATGCTCTACAGAAATATCAGATGAAAAGAAAACCTCTAAAAGTTAAATCACGACTATTATCCCCTAAGGGTTACTCGGAGACTAGGCAAAAGCACCGCAAAAGCAGTCCATTGCCATAGTCCGCGCTTCACCAAGCAGTGACTGCACATGTGTTCTACGTGACAGGTGGTTTGTGACTGTGAGGTTTGTGACTAAGAGTATTGTATAATACACGTAAATTTTATTAGGTTGTAGAACATATTGATGTAAAGGGAGGATGGAACCCTTGCAGAGTTTCTTGCCTGTATCTTCTCTAGACAAGGCCTCCCGGTAGTGAACAGGCCGAGAAAAAAGTAGTGGTATTGTCAATTTTAGGATACTTATTTATAATTTATTTTGTTTTGACTTGTCAAAAGTGTATTTGATGATACCAATTTGATTAAATGACATTGAGTTTGAGTTTGAGTTTGGGTGACCCGTTTCTATAAGCTACTGGACGGTTGTGCAGTTCTAAGTCCTTTAGTCGCATTTTACGACACCCAAGGGAAGAGATGGGTTGGTAATCTTAATAACTGAGTTAAAACAGAGAGCACATTTATATGTACGATCATGATCCACTTTGCGGACTCTGCTAAGAGGGTGGAATTTAAAAAACCGATAAACGATACCCCAGAGACCAATCAGCTCTATCAAGTAACACGCCATGTTTCAGTGCTTGCTAATCGCTTTTACGATACCTAACAATGATTAGAAGCGTTAGACTGATTTTATATTTTGTTAGCTTTGCTCGGACTCGGACTGATTTTTTTTTTAGTGGTATGTAATATTTACTTTGGTTGTTGGAATATTGGTTTGAATTGCAGAATGAATGGATTTGGAGTGCCCGGTAGCGCTTGTCCCTATTGCGTTTGTCCAACGAAATTACTGGCAAAGTGTGGGCGTGTAGTGATCTCTGCCTTCATATTGACCCATTAAAACTTTGAGATCCGTATCCGACGACCTCGGTCTCAAGGCGTCGCCACCTCGAGAGGTCCTGGATTCGATCTTCGATGCCCCGTTGGAGGCAAGTGTTTGGGTGATGAATTTTCAGACATTTGTTCTCCAGACTTGGATGGTCATTATATATGAATTATACTATGTATATTCTCAATAATTATATGTATTTATCTATTAAATATATTTGTCCGTCATCTAGTATCCATAACACAAGCAGCATTTAGTTGCTTAAAATGGGACCAGTTGATAGGTGTGAATGTCTGAGGATTTTTTTATTATTTATTTATAGAACCAAACCCAAGCTTAAGGCTGCCTATCCACTGAAGCGGAGAGGAGAAACGGAACTTGAGCTGTGTCAAAATTAACCAATAGCATCGCTTCAAATCTCCGCTTTGCTGATTCGATACCTCGATTAATCAATAGCGTTGCTTGAAACCTCCGCTCCTCGTTCTACGTTCGTGGACTGGCAGCCTGTACCTCTGCTTGAGTAGTTACGCAAAAGGTAGCCGTAACCGAGTTGGAAGTCTCTTCACTCCTCTTCCAAGAGGTTCGATCCCACCGCCTGAGTTTGAATAAAACTTAAGTATGTCCTCAGCCTATAAACGTCCTACTGCTGGGCACAGGCCTTCCTCATGGAGAACACATGAGGGGTATGGGCCGGGTTGGTGGACCAACGGATAAACGTGCCTTCCAAAGCACGGAAAAGCTCGAGATCGCAAAGTTTTGGTCACCCATCCACGGCCTGACCATGAAGATGGTAGCTTTGTTTTCAATCGAAAGCTAAAGCATACTAACCACTACGCCACCTATCTCCTCAAACTTAATTACATATCGCAGTATTGTACATATCGCTTGCCTCACAGTGTCCGGAGAGTCTATTGGTATAGACTCTAACATGGAGACTTAACATATCTGGCGAAATGTGGAAATTGCCCATCACTCAAATTACACTCAAGCTCTATCTACTGTCGAGTTTTGGTTCTGTATTCAGCGCAACATTTGCTTGACCTTGTCGAAGATACACGGGTGATATCTTAATGCAAATTTTTATTGCTAACTTCTATAAAATCTATAGGTATCTTCTTCTTTCTACCCTTTGCCTACTTCAATTAGGGTCGGCACAACATGTTTTCTTCGTCCATTCTCTTCTGCCACTCGTCAGCTCAACATCCACTTCTTTTCATCTCATATCAGAACTCTCACATTCAATCCATCGTTCTCTCGATCTTCCTCTCATTCTAGGTTCATCTTTATCCATACTTAACATTCTTCTTGTTATTTGGCATTCATCTCACTTTATTACATGACCATACCACGCTAACCTATTCCTTCTCACTTTTTCTGCCACTGGGGCTACTTAAAGACTTCCTTTAATATATCATTAATTATCATCTTGTCCAACATTAGCATCTCTGCAGAGTAGTGCAGAGTGCAGTTTTCTTTAGACCATCGCTTTCGTTGGCCAATTCTATAAAATCTATTACTCGTAGACAACTTACCGATATTATTTCATACTAACTTTGCCCGTGACTTCATCCACGAGCGGATACTATGGTTTATAATACAAAGTATCTAAGATGTTGACCAGGGATGTAAGGTATCACCATGCAAAAATTTCATTAAAATCGGTCCAGCCATTTCGAAGATTAGCCCGTACAAATAGACGAACAGACAGAGTAACAAAAAAATTAAAAAAAATCATTTATTGGTATTTTCCCTCTTTTTGTATGTATGTAGGTAAAGTACAAACATTCGACCTCTACAGTTTTATTATATGTATAGATTAATATTAGGATAAAAAACTTGTACATTTTTCAACTGATACCAAAACATTAGAGAGGAAACACACATGTTACGCTGACCCTAGTTAGTAAAATATAAGCCGACCAGTGATGATGTCTGCCGTCTATTAGGCATCACAAAGGCCGTAATGGCCCGTAGTTTAGTCGGATAATAGGTGTCTCTGTTTGAGCCAACATCATAAATTAATAGCATGCTGTTATGCGGAAATTATCCAATATTCGCTTTACATGTGTCAGTTACTGTTATTTACTGTTTAAAACCTTTCCCGAAAAAAGTAAGAATTATATTGGCATAACTACGATTATGTGGTGCTTTGATTTTTTTGATAATATTTAAATATATATAGTTATTGCATTTTATGATGGCAAGTAGCCTCGCTCTTAAAGCCTTAAGATAGAGTCTAAAGTCGAATAATTGAGTCGCCTTTTATACCTATGGATTGTATTTATGTATGCGTATTCGCTAAAAGATACTAAAAAATAGTTATATTCCATCTTGTTTTTACGCCAAAACTGCCAACTGAACCAATTTACGAAATTTGGTACACAGCACAGAGCCTGAAAATGGACACTGACAACTTTTTATCCCGATACTCCCATGGGAACGGGTACTGCGCGGGTGAAACCGCGGGAGCCACAAGTGCGTAAAATTTGTAATAGTCTATGTATTTTCATGCGGCAAGCAATATTACAACAGGTGATCAAGACATTACTTCCAAATGAAAATAAGCTAAATAAAAGTAGTATACAAGACTCGATCTTAATCCAATGGAAGAGATCTGAAAATTTGAAATCACAGCTATTTGTTATTATGGGTTTTCAAACGATGCTCATAAACATATCTCATTGCCTCAACAGATGCTGATTGTCAATAAATAGTAAGAGCTATGGTTTAAATGTAAAAGTTAGATTTATTAAAATTATATCGAAACATGTAAAAAACTAAAACAGCGGGGTATACAGCTATGGAATCAACTGCCACCAGAAGTATTTTCAGACCTATACGACATTCAAAGCTTACTCCTCCGGTGTTGTAGATGTCTATGGGCGGCGGTAATCACAATCAGGTGAGCCATCTGCCCGTAAACCCATAATAAAAATACACAATAATACAATATTACAATATCATTGGTAGTACAGATGAAAACTCTAGAACATTGTGACAGGTATTAGACATTTTGTTCCTTCAAAGTTATGATAGGTTACTCCACGACTGTTATCCCCTAAGGATTAGTCAGAGACTAGGCAAAAACACCGCAAAAGCAGTCCATTGCCATAGTCCGCGCTTCATCAAGCAGTGACTGCACTCAGCGTAACAGGTGGTGAGCCCGTCGCCGCTACAAGCTATTGGATGGTTGTGCAGTTCTAAGTCCATTAGTCGCCTTTTACGACACTCAAGGGAAGAGAAGGGTTGGTAGTATTATTTTAATGAGCCGCTACCACACGCCTCAATATGCAACATTATGGATGTATAATATTTGTTCTACTTACATAACAAAAAGCTAGAAAAAAGTTAACTTCTACCAGTAGAACAAAAATCGTAGAATATATTGGGACGGTTGCTATTTCTTTGTTATTCTTCAATAAAATAATGTAATAAGGTTCATAATAAACAGCCAGACTTTGTCAATGGCACATAATTTTATTTCTTTGGATACATACAGTGACATATTTAATACATTTTAAGTTCCGACTAAAGTTAGAAAACACAAACAACTTCGAGCCTTTCCTACAGCCAAAGACCATCATTGAAGAACAGCGTTCAGTCGACGCTACCTCACACTTTACGAATCTGTTAAAATTCTGCATTAGACTATCAACCATAAAAAGCGATTCATGAAGTGTATTAATGATTGATAAAATCTGACAGTTTGTTACATTACGGGCATATTTTAATTTATTCAGGCAAACGTTAGAGTGTTTAGCTTTGTTTAACAAAGGGTCTAAATTATGTTCTTGTGTCAATAATTGGGTGGTTAAAGGGCGAAATTTATGTGCGCCGCGCGTCCTTTCAAATTTATTTATTGTACTCTTGTGGATACCAATAATTTTCTTTGCTTAGATTGCCAGAGTTTATTCTTTTTTAATGGTAGGTAAAAGTTTATTGAACGAATTGAACCGAACGAAAATGGATAATTAAAAAAAAACTTATTTGAAATACGTAAATGTTTTTTGTTTGTCATCAAAATCATTAAAGTCATTTAGTTTATTAAATTTTAGTTACATACGAATCTGGGACCTCAAGTATAATATTGGAATCCATCACGCTGTGTTGGCGACAGACCTTCTTTTATACTTATTTTTAACCTTTTTGATACTATTTTACCTATTGAAACTATTTTGTATTTGGATAGCTTTGTCTTGTATCTTGCTTTTATTGTCAGTTAGTGTCAGTCAGTGAGTTGGTGCTAAATAAACATCGTAATTATTAATTGTGATTTTGCTACTTTAAATCAGTTCACTCCTCAACACGCTGCTAGCCAAATTTCGTCTTTAAATCACTCAGTGTTCCATCGCAATATAAGTATACTATATTTGGCCAACTACGCAATAATTGAAATATACTTTGATAAATCAAATTAATATTACGCAAACCTCAAAATTTATCTACCCGGAACTCCATGAGTTGTGATCACATGCTGTCAAATTTAGACTACGATCCTCTGGCAGTTTACTATGCTTTTAATTCGGGGCAATAAGATATAAAATTGGGAAGCGAGTGACAAGTTAAATTGGTCGGGTGTACTGGTACAGAACAGAAGTGACTGAGAATAAATCTTTAGCTGTTACTGAACAGATTGCGTTCGTTCAGTCGTCAAGCCGTATCTAAGCTGGATTTGCACCACGAATCCGTTTTGTACAGCCAGCACCAAAATTAGATGTCCATTTAGTTACCTTGTCGAGACAATTTTTAATGCAATTATTATTAATGGCGTCCGTGGTCGAGTGGTCTGTACGCTGGTCTCAAGGCGTCGCCATCTCGAGAGAACCCCGGTGGGGGCAGATGTTTGTGTGATGAATTCAGGCATTTGTTCTCCAGTCTCGGATGTTTATTTATAAATTATAAAAAATCAGAATATTTATATGTATTTATCTATTAAATATATTTTTTATATTTAGATATTTATTTATTGACATGTCAAGGAAAACGTAGGTCAAAGAAAATGTTACTCAATACCAGCGACCACATAGCCTCTCCATGCTCAATACCTACTAAAGTAATGAGCTGCATTTGACGTGGACTGGACTTGTTTGATTTACTTCGATTTCTCGATAAGCTTTCACAAACCGGGAATCAGATCATCTATAACCAATGCATCTTTTCTATCTTTTTAGGAATAAAACTTAAACTTTTTTTAATTAATATTTTGTTGCTCTTGTTTCTCAAACCAAATAAAGGCCAAAAGACTTCTCAATTTACAGGTAATAATGCTGTATTCTGTTAACCGCTAACAAAACATCTAGACTCTTACCAGCCTTCCATCAGAGCAAATAAAAACCCGCCAATAGGCTTTATTTATTTAGCACTGATTCTGTTCCATTCAGCGTTTGTCCATAGACAAAGCTAGTTTTGTATGGATCTTATTCAGCTGTTCAGCCGCGTAAGCATCTCATACAAAATCGTTGTTTTACAAAAAAACTGATGTAGCTGAATAAGTGTGAGTAGACCCTAAACCACACTAATCGCGGAATTCGAACGTCGGAACTTTGGGAGTTGCAGCGAATTTGCAATTTTTTTTTTTTTCGATCTTATAAGTGTAATAAATTCTGTCATTAATCATCGTCATAAATCATCATATTGTGTTGTTGCAATGGACGCCTTTTTTAGCCATTAATGATTGACGTCGATGATTTCTTCTTAACGTGGTTGACCAAGAACATAAGATGTAAGTACCCTACCGTCCTATAATAGGTAGGTACAGTCAGCATCAAATAGTTAGTGACACTCAGGGTGTTCAATTAAATAGACACTACCAAAACGTCAATAATATCGGTACAAATAAAGTTCCCATATTCTTAAACACACAAAAGAGCTTCCGTATAATATAATAGGTAAGGAAACTCTTTTGTGTTGCCAACAATTTGGGAACTTTATTTGTACCGATATTATTGACGTTTTGGTAGTGTCTATTTTATTGAACAGCCTGAGTGTCACTAACTATTTGATGCTGACTGTACCTATCTTAATATCCGTCCTTGAAAAAAAAAGATCCACCAACATATTTAGAATTAATATTGATAATATTGATTCCTGTAGTCTACGTAAAGGATTGGTCCCAGCCACGTCCCAGCGCATGCTATTACATTGGAGTGCACCGCGTCTCGTAACCCAATATCCGCTGACCGAGCTTCTAAGGGAAACGATTTCTGATCCGTAGTCAAGTTTACCAAATATGGATGTGGACGGACCTAGAGTGAGAGGAAGACCAAAGAAGCGATGGTTTGGATGTGTGATAAATGATATGAGAATAAAAGAAGTGGATGCTGAGCTCAAGAGTGACGGAGGAGAATGGAAGAAGAAGACATGTTGTGACAACCTCCCCTAAAGTGGGAAAAGCGCAAGAAGAAGAGTTTAAATCAAATGGTGAAAATCTTGGCCTATTGGTTCCCATGGCAATACCAAAACGTCAGCTAATAGTTAAATTTGCAATGAAAATATTGACATTATCAACATCCGCCATTTTTTTAATGGTATCATCGTGTAAAGTTTAAATTGTGTATAATTATGTAACTTAATTTAACTATTAGTCCAGCTCACGTAAAACATTTTGGTATAATTTCCTCAGCCTATACGTCTTAGAAACAGTCGCAATAGCAACCGGGACCAAAGGCTCAACGTGCCTTCCGAAGCACGGAGGAGCTCAAGATCACAAAGTTTTGGTCACCCATCCATGACCTGACCATGGCGAAGGTAGTTTTGTTTTCAATCGAAAGCCAAAGCATACTAACCACTACGCCACCGATCTCCTCGTAAAAGTATCTTTGGTATGATACCTTTTTTAGCCATTTGGTTATCTTGACTACGGATTAATAAACTGACCCTAAGACTCAAATCAACTTAGCCATCGTACGGGCGGCTCTTAAGTAATGTAATGTAAGAGGCAAGTTTCTGCTCGTTTGCAGAAGCTTTAAAGCGATCTCCATAATCAATGTTATGGTATACACATTTTATATTCTTTAGGGTTTGAACATTGATAGTGATGCAGTCATGACAAACATGCATAGGGTACCTTTTGGTACGTTTTTTGCTATAACAACAGAACTAAGACGTGTCCGCTTACAAGGGCCTCATAAGAAGGCTCAAGGTCACTTAAGGCAATGCAGAAGACTGCTTGGAGAATCGAATCAGAAATGAGATCAGCAGGAGAACTAAAGTCACCGAACGTAGCCCACAGTGTTGCGAACCTAAGTGGAAGCGGGTAGGGCACATTGCTCGTAAGACTTGGGACGGAAAGGTTCCCCCGCGGCAACAAGGTGGACCGATGATCTGGCCAATGTTACAGGAAGGTGCAGGATCGGTCGATGTTATGTTGTCATCAAGATAATAGGCCTATATCTAGCAGTGAACGTCTATAGCATTAGTTCCCAAAGTGGTCCAGGTGGACCGCTGGGGGTCCACGGAAGGCTCGACGAGGATCTTATTGTTTTCACATCTTCATATTTTTGTCGAGTTTTGGGAATATGGTAGACATGTAGCTGCAGGGGGTCCACTGGAACCAGATAAATTTATAAGAAAAATAAGTCTGGAAACCTCTGGTGTATAGACTGATAGTTATGTTAACGGATGGATGATAGATATGTGCAGTTACATATACTTTGACGATCTCCGTGGTCGAGTGGTCTATACGCCGGTCTCAAGGCGTCGCCTTCTCCAGAGGTCCTGCGTTCGATCCCGAGTGGAGGCAAGTGCTTGGGTGATGAATTTTCAGGCATTTGTTCTCCAGTCTTGGATGTTCATAATATATGTATTATGTATATTCTAATATTATATGTATTTATCTATTAAATATATTTGTCCGTCATCCAGCGTCCGTAACACAAGCAGCATTTAGTTGCTTAAAATGGGACTAGTTGACAGGTGTGAATGTCTGAGGATATTTATTTATTATTTATATACTACATGATCTCTTAGTTTTCAAATCTTGTAATATTTATAATAAAAATAATTAAATGATTGCATATTTAAAGAAGTGGCTCATTCTTGCCGGATTCTTCTCATAAAAAGCCTCTCGGAATCCAGCCGCTTGTATCAATTACAACCACAGTCGGCGATGTTCTTGCTACAAGCGCTTGCGGTAACGTCATAAATAAGATTTGACTTTTGTTATTATGACATTACTTTAATACAAAAATAAATATCAACTTCAAAGCGTTCTTAGCTCTGTGCGGATAGTCCGTGTCGCCTTTTCATATGAACGGAACTAATATAACGACAGTACATTATAAGCTTGTAAAATCATTTTGAATTAATGTATTGAGTGATGGTAAAAGTCGTAGAAAAATTTTTGTTATTATATATGTTAGGTACCTAGTATATAAGCTTCACACAAAATTAGGAAGTCCGTATGCCAGAATGTGATTGTTTAATAATATTCAACGTTAAAAAGCACCTACAGAGATTTAGCTTCGAGAATAGTAAAATAAATAGATTTAATAAAGAGTAAGCACTTTATTGTTTTAATTCAAATTCTGAGAACGGGAAAACATCTTCAAAATGTCAGACTGTACAGACAGCTACGCAACATTATACAGATTACGAGAGAAATGAATTGATATTATTATTTTAACAATATTGTAAAAGCAATTTGGAAACAAATCGTACCCGTGGGAAGTAATATATTATTGTCTTAACCGTTTCTTCAGAAGCAATTTTCGGAACGACGGCATAATAACACTGTTTATTTGTGCTAAGTTACGTGCGAAATATTGAAATATATTTCCTAGCTGTGGCAGCCAAATCGATAGCTTGTGGAAATGGAATATGCGATCTTTATACGGTTTAAATTATTTCTACAATATTCCGCATGATTAAAGCGCAAAGAAGCGTTTTGGAAATATTCCTATCAAATGTAAATTACGTTTATTTCGTACGTATTATTTCTGAAATTCTGTACAACTAAAGCATACGTTTAAGCAGAACGGATATTAAAAAAGATGGTCACCCATCCACAAAATCACCATGAATAACGTTGCTTGACTTTAGTAACTAAACTATAAGCCGTTAATAAAACAAGAGGCACTTACCATTGGAGATCTCTTCCCCTCTTTCCGCGGCGGCGGCGGGAGCAGCTCGAAGTGCGCCTTGATCTCAGTCACCCCCCCATCGGGGGTCTTCGACGTCGAAGCTACTCCTGGGTCTGACACTCCACATTCGGATGGCGCTTCTGTTGGTTAACAACTCTTTGAAATTTATATAGCCACTAAGACTCGTATCACAGAAGCATATTCAAGTTTGAAGTGCAGTTAGAAAAAGATGACGTTATGTGAATGAATAGCACCATCCATTTCTAAATGTACTTAAGCAGAAATTCATCCAGATTGTGATGAAAACGCCTGTAATATCCACAAGTCAGACCTAGCCATGTGCGGACGTGACATATTATTTGTTTCAATTATTAACGCCATATGTCATTGTCCGTCTGAAAGATATGATTCTGAATAGTAAAGTAGGTATTAGTTTAGACGTCACAGACAAATAGATAATGGGAGCTCACATTTCGAGTAATCATAACTATTGGTCCCGTGTTGGTCCGGGACACAAAAATAATGTACCAACAGCTTTCTTACCTCGTAAAAGGCGACTAAGGACGTATTCGTACTGGATCTGTGATTGTATAGGCGATGAGCTAGCCACTTGTTTAACGATTTTTCATCTGACCAAACCCAATTTTTGTATAGCTAGATGTGGTCTTAAGGAACACAGTGCTCCTTGGACTCTGCCTACCCCTTCGGGGATTACTGGCGTGATTTTATGTATTTATGTATGTATAAATATTACCCCTCTCGTAGTTTTGTGTGAGATTGCAGTACCTTTTGAGTGACATCGAACACAAACTGGAATCATACCATTTGAAGCCGAAAATCGCAAATTTTGGAGCGTTAGGTTAAGCTCGAAGCAATGCTCACACTGGAGCGATTTATGCGTGTTGTAATGTTGTATGAAAGTATTCTATGTCCTTTTGTATAGTAAAAAACGCACAATCCAACACGCTAAAAACGGTTCACCTCCGCGTGTGAGAGCGGCAGACGCAAGGTATGGCACATAGAATCGTGCGTTTTCTGGGCCCCAATTCTGTTAAATTACAACTTTGGCAATACAATGGTAGTATTTTAATGGTAAAAATTTTACAACTATGGCAATATAATGGCAATAGTGGTAAAAATTTTGATGTTTCGCAGTCTTAATCTAAAGAAATTTGATTTTCAGACCATGAGATGTAAAAAATTGTACCAATGAGACACTATTTTCATTATAATGCTTCAGAAACTAAAGAAAATTAATTATTAGACTACGAATTGTCAAAATTTTACCATTGTGATCCTATTACCATCCAATTGTGCAATTTGTAAATTAGCAGACTCAGGGCCCTTGTATGAAATGACGGCCAGCTCTGACAGGTACGTTTTTTTCATGGACCAATTAATTTTTTTTATAATAAGCTTTCCCGCTTTAACGTTGTTCAAGTTCTTTATTTTGAAAGTCAAATTTATTAAGCCGAATTTATTTATATATTAGCCACTAAAAGGTACAGGCGACTAGCACCACAAGGGTCATAGGGTCATAATTGAAAGGAATAAAATTACTTCTAGTTGCATTCCTATTTAAAATTTACTCGGCACCTCAGAAATGCAAACTCTTTGGAAAACTGTATAGAGTCTTACTTTCAAAAATTACAAATTGTGCCTTATTTCAAAATTTTCAAATCTGCTAGGTTTAAAAAGTGATTTATGTATAACTCGACAACATTATTACGTCGTTACCACTAACAATAACTGGCTACTTCTGTTGCTGTAAGGTTGGTTTCAGTACATAAAATGGATTTATGTCTTCATTTCCAATAACATTCAACAGCTGAAAGCCACTGTGAATTTTTAGCTCGGTGTAGTATTTGAATTTGGAACTCGGGAATTCTCAGTAAAATTACGTAAAAAGAACAAAAAGCGATTGTATGTGACTTTATTTTTTATATTACTGGTCAGACAAAGGCTCTTGTGACATATTGGTTACTTTTAATCTCGTTCGAATTTTGAAAAATACAGTTTTTTAGTTGAGTTCTCCGTCAATTTACCTGAAAATACTTTAAAATGACTTGCCTTTAATAAGCTGGCAGACATAATATTTAATAACGTCTATTTGTTTATTGGAAAGCAGTTATTTACCTCATTACTTTGCATTCTGATTTTTGAGGACATTTCAGTATGACCTCATCACTGTTATGACGTTGGCGGTCAAAACAGCTGTTTGTTAGGTAACGCGTCGGATGTCATAAAACGGAACGTAAAAGCTAATTATATTCCCCGTGAGTTTAGAAAAAGAAAATGGTGGCTTTTTTGTGGTTATCTAACACAAACAACCTTTGAAGCGATTGTGAACTTGTTTAGCCTGTAACGTGTTGAAAACTATACGATTCTCTGAAATCAATTTGATCACACTTTTGATTTCATAAATCATTAAAACAGGGTTTTAAACTAATAATAATATGAAAATAGGACTGCGGGGTGTCTTGCCTTGTCTCCTTTGATTTTAAAAAAGCAGTTACCTAAAATAAATTAGAGAAAAACGACTTTCTTGGTATAGACATGTAATGAGAAGGGAGAATGATCATGGCACCAGGAAAGTTATGGACTTGAAAGTGAATGGGCGTGTGGGGAGAGGAAGACCAAAGAAAAGATGGATGGATTGTGTGAATGATGATGTGATGAGGATGGCCGTGAGTGTTGACTTGACGAGTGATAGAGGAGAGTGGAAGAAGACATATTGCGCCGACCCCAAATAGAATTGGGAATAGGGCAGGAAAAAGAAGAAGAAGTTACCCTAAATAAAAGTGTAAAATATCAAGAACTATTAAGTTCTCTCAGTTTTCGGTATACAAACTAATATATAATATAAATCCAGAATATTTGTATAAATTTAGATTATAAATGCTTATATTGATGGCATTGTCAATATGTGTATATTTAGGCCTAGAACCGTGCATAGTTCTTTACAGAAATGACATTACTCCTTCTGAGACATTTTTAAGGACATATTTAAAATGCTCGTCTATGTACAATCGACTAAATTGTTTCATGACCCACTTTGACAATATTTCGATAACAACTGTCTTGCAATAGGACGTTTTTACGTACGTGTCCAAGGAAACCTGTATACATTTGAATTTTGCTTGCATTTAAATGCTTCGGAAAAATGACGTTATGGTGGGTCAGGAATCTATTTCCTCGATAGTACACACAATTATTACGTGTATTTTAAATAGAGCATTTTATTTTAACTAGACAACGGACACACAACCTAACACAATAGAAACATCTATTGTTTGCGATCACCGGTGTTCGCGGTGCCCGGCAAGGGGTTAAGCACATCCCGGAAAAATAAATATGAAATAACAGTTAAGTTTGATTGAACAAAGCATTATTTTTGCTTTCAGGAACCTGTGAAACTACAACTCCAAAACATTCGAATATTTCGTAGTAGTTTCGAATAAATTACGCAAGTTAAATGTTTTATTCGGGAACTTTATGAAGTATCATGTTCACATGTGAAACCGTAGTTTCAAAGCCTTCCTTCATTTTTCCAAAGCGATTGTTTTTTTAGAGCGCTCAAGTTTATGAAATGGCTACAATTAAAATACAATAAGCCACGATTTAAACAGATTTGTTCTTCGAAACGCTATTCATAACGCTCCAAAATTTAGCGAAATTCTGTAAGACTTTACACCAAATACACCGTAACAATTAACAATGTACAAGATGATAAAGGTACTATCAAAACAATAGATCACGCTTACAAATAAAGGCAAACAACATTGTCAAACGCTCAAGTCGCTCCGCACTTCGCTTGGCACAATAAATGAGGCGGTATGAATTCGCTCGGCGCGATATCTCCAAACAATGAGAAATAATAGGCACAAAACAATCTGTCGCTAACATAACGCGAGATAAGATTATCAAGGCATCCGCTGGCACACAAGCAATTTCGCCGAATTTGTCACATCACTCGATTGCAAAATTCCAATCGAACTCATTTCCATAATGAATCAAAGTATTAGTGGAATTAATACCTATATTATTGGAAACAGTCTGGTTGTGGAATAATCAATTAATGCTGAGGATAATTAATCGCGTTTATTAGGAGTGGATATGTCTGTAGAGGCATTACTGTCTAGAGCTCTGAAGAGACTGGTTCGCAGTTCGCGTCGACTGACAAGGAGGCAATTGGATTGTCCACTCATTGCTCCACTTCGATTAGTACTTGGACAACAATTGCTGTATGATAGAAAACCGTCGGGAAACTCGGTTACATGTGCATTGATCGCGCTAATTACACTGCCAACTAAGCTCGCAGAACGCTGAAACGCGTTGCAAATTGGAAAACCATGAAAACAGAGGCATTTATAATATTAACGCTCATCGTTACTTGTTCTTAATTAATTCCAATTAGATGCTTATTAAACTTGGAGCTATCAGTGTTTGTGGTAAAATAACGGTAACGGTACGGTGGCGGTTTGTGGTATTTGATATTTACGAAGGTTTTGATTGGTATTTTGTCAACCGTGATGTCACAAAATTCGAGTTTCAAAGTAGTAATCTGGTTAGTATTGACCTTTGGAGGGTGGGATCTCGCTGGTCAGGTCTGCAGCCGAGGATGTGGAGGGTTCCGGCTGGTCCTCCGGGGGGTTGGACAGCTGCAGCTTGTGGCAAACCTCGAAGGCCTGCCCCACGGTGCGAACGATGCGCATAGCTTGGCTCTGAAACAAAATTTGACCAATTTAACAAATGCAAAGAGAGTAGAGAGTAGAGAAGACAGTAGAGAAGACAATGTCATATTGCGACGACTCGAAACAAAATAGATAACCGCGCAGGCTAATGAAAAAGACAGAAATGTCAAGATGTGAAAAGCACACGGAAATATCTAAGCGTCCGCTTCGACTAATTTACACTACAGACTATTTCTAAATAAATAGAAGGTGTTTTAAAATTATAAAGCTTAATGGCGTCAATTTCATGTGTTTGTTTGTATTATATTATTACGTTGCTATTATTCCAATATCCGAAATATAAAGCTTAAGGGGTAAAGTTCGGATATTTAGGAATTAATATTGTTTCTGTACTAAATCTATTGGATTTAATTTAAATAACTAGAACAGGTAACCTAGTTTACTTGTGACTTGCAAACCCTTCTGTGTCGCTTTATTTTGAGCCTTGGAATACAAATACGTGAATAGTTTCCAAATGTAATTATTTAATTACTCCCAAAACAAAGTCATTTGTTAGCCTGATCTTGTAATAATGGGTCCTTACCTATGAAATTGGTGTTTTATTTCTCTCTTAGTATTTTGTCTGTAACTATTAAGATTCAGAGTATTTCTAAAAATTAATTACCTCGTCTAAAAATAGACTATATTTTTGAGCTCTTTTGATTCGTTTTGATAATTTGTTGTAAGTTTAATTGTGTTAAAATTGGACACGGAGACAATTCTTTTTAAGTGCCTCCCGAATCCATCATTTTATTTGCATTCACTTAAAAACGATAAAGAATTTTTATGAAGTGTGATATTACACATATTACTAAAGCTTGTCTAATGATAGATGCCAAATATTATTGCCAAATATTATCTTTGGATTTGTCGTTGTAAAGAAAACTGAAAAAATTTTAGTATGGAAAATGCTGAATTCCCCAAAATCTCCATACAAAACACCAATTTCATAGGTAAGGACCTAATATGTAGTAACTTACTAATTAGAATGAGGGTAGTAAAATTTTTGAGCGCAAGGTAAACAGACTGAGCCCGCGTGGGAGCGACCGCGTTTCTAATTAATATACGTAGCATCCGTTCGCAGGAGATTATTTACGTTGGGAGCTTTACAAAGGGCTGCTTAGCACTGTTTGGAGGGCTTACTCGTTTTGAAATTAACATCGTTTCAACAAGAATTAATATGATTAGCGAAGAAAAAGAACATTAAAGCCCTTAATAGGGTCCTGGCCTTTTAGGGTTAAATCTTCCAAATTAGGAGTCTATACCCGTTAAGAAGATTATCATGGATGGTTTTGTTAATATAGAGAGATTTGTGGAAGACCACAAATGTAGTAGGAGTACGAAGAAACTTGCAGGAACGATAGATTAAGGTTGCGCAACAATTATACATATTATTATCATAGAATCATCTGAAGAAGGCACTTATGGTTGAGATCGTCGAAGTAGATGAAGAAGAAACCTTATTTTTATTAAAATATTCTTAATTACTTAATAATATTTTAAGTAATTCCAACTAACCTGTTCCAGTTAGATGTATAATCATTACTTCTATACGACTTCATTTTTTTTATTGACGCCCAACCAGGGGCCCGCAATTTTTAAAGAGTTCCGTTTCGAACAATAAAGGTAAATCAATTATAAATTTTTAAATAAGATTGTTCCTTTTTATGACCTTTTTCAAAACAGCAGAACAGCCAACATACATATAATCACGTTTTTATCCCGGTAGGGTAAGTAGAGATTACAGTCTTCCACTTGCTACGATCCTAGTTGTCAGTTTTCGCTCCATCAGCTATCGTTAGTCTTGAAGCATGCCTGTCTGTTGAAGGCTCTTTTGACCTGGCCCTTCTTTCTGTTTGTTACTCATAAATTTTAAAAAGAAAATTTTCACTACTACCTTCATGATTATTAGTTTTATAATGAGTGATAGTAAAAGGCAAACCATTTCTCAAGTAAAAAAATTTGTTCCAAATTTAAAATTATATGTCCCTGTCATAAAACCTTTTTTTTGGCGGGCGAAAATCTTCGCGAAAGAGATTCGCCTGGTCTGTACGGTTTTTCTAACGTTTAAATAAAATACAAATGAATACCTAAAGAACCGCGCGGTGTACTGTGTCTAAAATTAACTAAAACCTAGTATGATCTAAAATAAAGTCCAATGTCATTTCTGTTTACGTTACAAATAATAGACGCAAAGTACTAACTGTTTATTTACCGTGTATAATGATCTGGATTGATGGAAACTTACTGATAATATTTAACTACAGTTAAGCATTACTTTGATATATTTTGTAAACAAATTTTAGTGGAGATCATTGAGTGGACATCGGGTGGAGACCTTGGCAGCCAGCCAAGCATTGACAAGATATTCCACAACTAGTGGATGCAATACAAAGAGCCGGCTATCTCACCGATTTCCACGTAATATGAACCTTATGTCATAGACATTGAACTCTCTTATTGTGTAACACGCATATCATGAAAGGAAGGCATAAATTGACATTAAGACGACAAAAAGCAATGCATGGAAAATGTTTTATTTTTTGTGTAAATTACTCGCGAATTCTACGAATCTGAGAAATTCAAAAGAAAGGCTTTGGTATGATGAATTTGTAACTTTTAGATTTAGATTTCTGTAGAATTTATGATTAAACGAACTTACTTGTACGTGAAGTTCTATCATAATTATACGAAGTGCTTCGTTCGAAGAGATTAGTAATCTGAAATTTAAATATTAGTACATACAAACACTTGTAGTTTCACTAAGGATTCACCACATAGCACTGTATTTGAGATATTGGAGGGTAAATTCAAAATAAAAAAGTTTCTATTTTTTATGAAGGTAGCCGTCGATACTCTGCTTGTCATTTAGTTTAGAGTCCTGAAACACACACACCATGTAGGTATCGTTGGTATTTTTAGGTTTATGGGTTTAGGGTGGGAGGGACTTACTAATCTCTTCGAACGAAGCACTTCGTATAATTATGATAGAACTTCACGTACAAGTAAGTTCGTTTAATCATAAATTATACTCGTGCTTCGTTCTCGAGATTAGTAATCTGAAATTTAAATATTAGTACATACAAACACTTGTAGACTTTCAGAGATACAACGAAAAAATATCAACGATTCCAATCAAAATTTAAAAAAAATAATAATAATATAAATAATTGTTTATTAAATGTATTAATTATAACAATCATTGGGAAGACTTGTAATAGATAATACTTATAAGAATTTTTACTTTATGTATACATAATAATAAAGGTTTAACGTTCTTATACGATTACGGTATTTTAAAAAAATATATATAATGTAATAATAATTATTATGCAATGAAAAATCATGGCATAATAACTATAATGAAAATTTTATTTTAACTATTGACATTGTTAATAATAGCTCTTGTTACGACTGAAGGGTCGTGCCTGTTTATATTTCGTTGATAGAATTTAAAAAAGTATTGGAAAAAGTTTTCACTCCAACAGTTTTTTTAATTAAATCAATGTTTACGCCTAATTGATGTGCTTTGTATTAGAGTTAGCATGTCTCTTACTAATATAATGTCAGTGTGCTCACAGCCTTATGAGGTTTCTACAGCCTATAAATAAACAATCCGTTTTACGTGTAGATGAAGTTTTATATTAATAATCGACTAAGGTTTTAGCTAAGACTATTTCTATTTTGTATAAAAAAATAAGGTAACACTAGTAAGCGATGATTCTATCCTATTCTGGAGGTTTTAATTAAGTCAGGTATTTTAATTATAATCTCATTTGGTTTCTTTTAAATATTTCTTTTCTTTTCAATATTTTGTAGATTAATACATGAAAATGTTTGTACACGGTGAGCTGTAAACAGAGCTAGTAAAGTTATACATTTCTTCGACAACTGATCTAATGTAAGAGTTTCATTCAGAAATCATGTAGATAGGTAAGTCAAGACACAGGAGGTGTCCCATGTTGTACCTAGGCATAGGAGGACGCAGGTGGTAGACGCCTTTAAAGAACCTTATTAATCGTTCATCTTTGGAGATGCAAGGTCCTAATATCAAGGATAATGCTCCGTGGTCGAGTAGTCTGTACTTGTACGCGGTCTCAAGGCGTCGCCATCTAGAGAGGTTCTGGGTTCGAACCCCGGTGGGGGCAAATGTTTGGGTGATGAATTTTCAGGCATTTGTTTTCCAGTCTTGGATGTTTATATATAATATATTTATATAAATTCAGGATATTTATATGTATTTATCTATTAAATATATTTATCCGTCATCTAGTGTCTGTAACACAAGTAGCATTAGTTGCTTAAAATGGGACTAGTTGATAGGTATGAATGTTTGAAGATATTTATTTATTTATTTAATTAATTCTGATACTAACAAATTTCTAAATACAGGAAACCACGGCTGTGTAGGCCACTAAGGTACTATAACAATGCCTTTCGCTTAGTCATTAATAATTTTCATAATGTTTTTTTCGTTTTTTTTTTTTTAAATAACAGGAAATGGGGGATAACCATAGAAGAACATTTTAGACCAGCAAATAAATCAATAAATGGTTCCAAAATTTTCAACAATATGAAAAAAATACATTTTGTTAAAGACCATTCTATATCCGGATGGATTCGTCTCGACTCTATCTGTTACGGTATTATCCGCGGATTAATGTCATACGCATAAACGAAAATCTTTCGCGATTCGCACCTCTGCCAAATATTTTTTGCAACCTGTATTAAATTGTACTCCACCCGATCGGTTAATAATGCTAATTGCAGTTGAATTATCGGCACGTAAAAGTATTTGGCAATCGTGGAGGTCCCATGCAAATACTTTTAATGCGAAAAAATTTTGCCTCCGAAGCGTCTGTTTCTCCTATCCGTGCTAGGAATACATGGTAGTCTTCTTTTTCATAATTTTTGTTGACGATCTATAACATGCATCTAAACAGAATAAAAATTATATTTGAATAATTTTTATTCTGTTGTCTGCCAAATAAGAATATTTGGCATTCGTGGAGGTCCCATGCAAATACTTTTAATGCGAAGAATGCGGCTAAAAGTTCCAGATAGTTGATATGTTGTTGTTGTTCAGACGGCGACCACCGGCCGCTCGCCGGCTCTGGGCCACACGCTGCGCCCCATCCCCTAGTTGAGGCGTCAGAATATATCAACTGAGAAACTGTCACCTTTGATATGGTTCTCAGGTTTTTATAAAAGCTCGTAACCACCATCTTAGGCCCTCATGAAGATAATTTGGAATATTCATGTAACGATTGTAATCATTGACCCAATAAATTTAAATATTTACTGCGTTCTAGACTTGGTGTAAAGTAAACCGCCGCTAATACAAGTAAACCGACTTTTGCAAAAAAATTAATTTTACACAGATTTAGTGTCATAAAAAAATTTATTTCCTTAATTATACGTACTTTTTGTCATCAGGTAACCTAATTAAAAAAAATTTGGAATCAAGAGTAAAATCAAAAAAATTTACATGTCATCTAACAGCTTTTTTCATAATTTATGATAAAGCCTAGAGCTGCGAGTAATCTTATTGTAATTTTAACATTATCAACACAGGCGTTATAGAATATCCAATTATATGTAGGTATATGGTTGATTATTAGGCCGGCGAATCAAAGCAATTTAACAACAGGTTTCATCACACGTAAGGGGGTGTATTTAAAACGTATATATTTTTTTTTGACTCTGAGTCAGTTTGCATAAATTTATTCAAACTTTTTAAATATAGATTTTTTTTTTTTTTTTTTGCCGTTTGGTTTAGGTACTAAGAAAATACTGGACAAGTATTGATAGTGACATGAGACACATTCTGAAATAGTACCAATTTTTATAAGTCCATTAATTATTTCAGTAAAAACACTGATTTCATTTTTATCAAGGCAGGTAAAGGGGGCAAGTTTTGTTGAAAAATTGGTTGAGCAAAAATTATTTGATAGCCCTCAATTCAAGACAGTATTGTTGTATCTTGTGTCATATGTGACTATTGCTTAACAAACGAGGCTAATCGACCAGCGTATCGTACCTCATCTAGTAGCGGTGGTTCGACCTTTGCTGATAGCGCGATGCCTTCGATGAGGCTGAGTGCGGCGCGGCGGCGGCGGGCGGCTCGCCGGTGGCGGCGGCGCCCTCTGTGCAGCGGGCGGCTGAGGCGCCCTCTGTGCAGCGGGCGGCTGAGGCTGGCGGCTCCTCCGCGGCCCTGACTGCCCGCGAGTCGGAGTGGGAGCCCTCCAGTTTAAACCATACGACGTAGAAGGCTGTGGTTGTTGGAGTTTTATAACATTTTTATAGTAGGTACGAGGAAATTTAATTTCAGCAATAGACTTTGTAACTGCTTTGGCAGTCTTTAGAGTTTCAGCCAATTCTTCTCCAAAAAGGTACTTGTCTATTTTAGTCTGTCTAAAATAGACAAGTACCTGTATTTTAGTCAATCACATTCTTCTTTAAAAAGAGAAAATCTGAATGCAACGTATCGCACATTATTTTTACAGCATCCATCAGCTGTTTAAAAGGGTTTGCGTTTCTATCATTTTCTTGCATAAGTATTGAAAGACCTCACTTAAACATGGCTATGCCTAGTTGTCGTTGTCTGTTTTCTATGCCTACGTCGCGTTTCCAATTTATTTCGGACATTGCGGATTTTATCTCCGGATTTAGGATTGGTGGAGTTGATGCGAGCGCAGTTAGCAGGTGTCAAAAACTTTTTAGTTAGCTCCTTGCTCGCGTCATTCTTAAGGCCTTTCACAAGAATGTGTTCCAGACGGTTGGCTAAGCCAACGTCTATATCCTTACTAAACTGAGCAGTTTTAGTGGGATCCTCGCCCAATATTTTTATGAGATCGTCGTCGACAGTAGCAGCGGCGTCGTCGCCGGCGGTGTCTTGGTAAGGTTCCGCGGCTGACGGTGGCGGGTAAATCGGACGCGGCTCCTGCTCTGCTTCGACTTGGGACACTAACTGTATAGTCTGCGTCGGAAAATGTTGCACCGGAGCTGACGTGGATAAGTCTGAGACTATTAGTGAGTTGACATCTTCGACTCCCAATAGGTTTGGCGAAGCTGGAAGTTTAACAGAAAGGTCACAATTCCTTTGAATTGAACGTCTTTCTTTACTCAAATGGTATATGTAACAATTCCAATGAATTGAACGAACCATACTTTAATGAAGATATATATACTTGTTCGATGTCATTCAATAAATTTATAGATGAGTGATATATTCCATTGAATATAACGTATCTTTTGTTCATTTATAAGTACACAATACGGAAGGCAAAACTCAAACCTGTAATAAATAAATAATTTTAGGAACGTACCTTCATAGTTATGCTCGACATGTACCGAGTTCTCCCGGGATCGCGATGACGATCGTTTTTGTTTTACACGTTTTAATCTCTTTCCTAATTTACGTAACTTCTTACTTATATGGTCTATATCGCTATCACAACTTCTCTTAGGCATTTTAACTTTTTAACTTAAATAAAATATATAAAGGTGTGCAGTGGTGAAGCACTGTAACGTGAATGACAAGCAGAGTATCGACGGCTACCTTCATAAAAAATAGAAACTTTTTTATTTTGAATTTACCCTCCAATATCTCAAATACAGTGCTATGTGGTGAATCCTTAGTGAAACTACAAGTGTTTGTATGTACTAATATTTAAATTTCAGATTACTAATCTCGAGAACGAAGCACGAGTATAATGCTTTTGAACGAGGTATAAATTTATACGGGGATAAGTTTGAAGGTCTAGGCCGTCACGAGATCTATCTATACTTGACTGTACCTAACACTAAGTTATTATAAAAGTAATGAATATGAATTATGGTTTGCTTCATACTTTTCCCGGTGCATGGAACATGTCTTGTGATACATTAGGACTTTTTATATTTTATGCAAGGAGCCGATAAAACCGACTGATATTGTTCCCTCTGGGATTTGAACAGGACTCTCCTATAGTTATAAAGATGTACGATGCTAATCTGAAGACGCGCGTAAGATGACATAATTTTGCCCAGAACTATAAATAATACTACAAATATAAATATAACAAATATTTATTTGTTATTTCTTTTCATTTATTCCTTTCCTACTTTCATATAATAAAACTGCAGAGGTCGAATGTCTTTCTATAGAAAAAAAATGCTTGAAACCAAGTCAGGCGGATGTAAAAATACACGATTTTTTTAAATTTTATTTGTTTCTCTTTCTGTTTGTCCGTTTGTACGGGCTAATCTCCGAAATATCTGGACCAAATTCAATAAAATTTTTGCATGATAATACCATATATCCCTGGTCAACATGTTAGATACTTTTTATGCCAGAAAATAAAAGAGTTCCCGTTGGGTAGTTAAGAAACCATAGTAACCGCGGACAAAGTCGCGGGTAACAGCTAGTATTCAATGAAAACACAAAACTTGGTGTTCCATATTAGCCCAATTTTATGAGATTAAAAAAATTATACCATAAATTACTGCTCCATTCCCTTTGAGGTCTAGTTCATACACGATAACAAAGACGGAATCGTTTGTGTACTTTTTCGCTAAAGAGATTATCTAACGGCTGTAAGTGCGGCTTATTATAAAATAAATTAAACGGTCACGGATTACAGAAACATCGTTGTTATAATAATAAGCCATAAGTCGAATTTAGAGTAAACATAACCAAATGAATCAAGCACTAATGCCCGTTTGCGAAGGTACTTTGACGGTAGTTTATCGACTCGACATCGGTATTGGTTCGATAACTCCTACAAGTGCGTTTCTGAACTCCGCGATGTCAGTCAAACACCGTATAAACTTAACTGGCGTTTATCTTATTCATAACTTTATTGAATCAACTAATTGGGAACATAACTGAGGTCTTTGGAAACCGGGCATAAGTAGTGTTTGTAACCTGTTGCTGTACAGTCACGAGCTTTAATTCGGGACCCATTTCCATGAAATGTTGTTTGAACATTCAGAAGGCAATAAGGTCGAAAACTTCAATTCGATATAAGGGAGAAATGTCAAGTTATGGCATTTACTTGTCTTACTATCCAAGAATCTTATAATCTATATGGATGCCAAACTCCCATACAATAGCATGAGGCAATGTTCTGTCTCGATCAGTAGGTGTTCCCTCTCATCAGCCCGCAGGCTCTCTTTTGGGCGATTTGAAGTAGGGCTTTAATGGAAGGAAGATAACCCTTCTGTGCCGAGTACCTATGCCTTAGCATTGTCCAGATTCCATAGTCTGGAACGGAAAATGCTAAGGGACCCTTCATATGCCACGCGTTTTCGCCAAAACGGTACGGTCACCAAGGGTTATGCCGAGGTCGGCACCGGACAAACACCTGCGCGGATTTGTTGGTATTTACCACATTTTGGTGTGGTAAACCCCAATAAACCAAACAAACTTTTACGTGTTGTTATGACGCCGCCGCGAAGTCTCAAGGTGTATCTCTGAACTCATTACAGGAATCATAATAGCACCTCAATCAACCATTCACATCAACATCCATCCATAGACCATGTCCTGTTGATTCAACTGCATCAATTATCTTTACCTGTAGTTGCTAAGCCGAATCACTGTAGTTTATGGGGTAATTTGGTAAGAGCTACAGGTAGACTCCATCAATTCATTGCTATAATTTTTAGGAATCACGATCGATATCATAATTCTCATCTTAATGACATTGTTTCCAATTTCTTTCCTCGCGAGTCAACTTCTGCCCTCTCTGCCTCTGCCACAGAAATCATACCTCTGGACGTTCAAGCGATTCGTCGTGCTGAGATAAACATCTTAAAACAGAGTCAGATTAACGCTTTCGGATCGGAACTCGCCAGTTTGACCCGCGGTCTGCCTCCGCCAGCTAAAAGTTGCCTCACCAGACTGTCGCCGGCATTGAATGAGAATGGCTTAATCTTTTTACGAGGGCGGATATCAGCGGTCCCTGGAGTTAGCAGGGAAGCCTTGCAGCCAATTATATTGTGTGGTAAGGATCCACCAGTGCTTTTATTGATAAGGGATGTCCATTGCAAGTACGCCCACGCCAATACCAAGACGGTCCTTAATGCTTTACGCCAGCAGTACTGGATTCTAGGAGTGGAAAATGCCGTGAAGTCAGTGTGCCGAAGCTGTCGGACATGCAATTTACTGCAAATGAAACGGACTAAAATAGTAACTACGAAATGATAATGAACTGTAATCCTGATTATGAAATATATTGAGTACATGTACGAACCAACAACAAGTAAAATCAATAATAAAAAATATGACAAAATCACTAGGAATTTTTGTGTCAAATTCGTATACGAAAGAGCTTAAACCAAGTACAAAGGAGGTGCACAACATCCTCCCCTCCGTGCAGCACTGCACCAATTGGTAAGAGCAACCCTAAATGGTGACCCTGACCAATTTCTTCAGGGGTCGACGAAGTATCCCTCCTATCGTAGCGACATCTACCACCCTAAGTACTCCATCCCTGGCAGTGAATGTTTTCACGACCCTACCTCGGGGCCAGCTTCCTCGCGGTAGCGTCTCGATGATCTCGTCAGCTATGATGACTACATCTCCTATCTGGAGCTCTTGCCCTGGATCTCCTCTTGTCAGCTGCCGGGGTGCAACGTGGGCAGAACCTCCCGAACCCATCTGGATCAGAAATGGTCGGCCAACCTTAATGCCTTTCTCCACTCTGCCTTGCCTATCAGCTCTGCGTCGTCGAGTGTCTGTGGAAGGAACTAGTCAGATGAAGTTCTAATGAGAAAGTGGAATGGAGTGAGCGTTGGTGGGTCGTTAGGATCGGTGGAGACATGGGACAATGGGCGAGAGTTAACAATGGCTTCGGCTTCAGCGAGTAATGTGGCTAATGTCACCTGGTTAGGTGCCCTAGCCTTTAGTGTAGCGTTTAAGGCTACTTGGGGAATCCCGAGGGGAATCTGGCCTCGAGGGGTGATTGAAGCCCTCTACCCGGGTCGAGATGGTTTTGTCGGAGTAGCAGATGTTCGGACGGCAGGGGGAATTTTACGGCGGCCTCTAAAAAAAGTGGCCCCCATTTAAATGTAGGGAACATGTTCCCACATCTTGACCCTCCTTTTCTAAAAAAGAGGAGCATGTTCCCAAAGGAACCTTTTTTGATATCAATATTACATATATTTAGACTTTTTTATTTTCTTTATGTTTTTGATATTGACTTTGACGTGGTCTGTCTATTATCGAAAAACTATTAAACGCTGAAATTACAGCTAAGATTCATTAATCTTTTATTAATTAACAAGGATCAATCAAAAGAATCAGTCAGTTCGTGTGAAGATTGAGTTAAGATTATTAAGTTTATTTTACGTTTTTATTACAAATAAATTAATAATAAATATTGTGCCTGAAATATCTTAATTGATGTCTACTAGTCGGCGGGGTTTAAAAACATGATAAAAACCTCAGATAAACACCCATTAAGTGACAGTTAGTCGAAAAAAAACTAAAATGATGGTTTCCTATGGCGGTTGCCCCCAGAAACATAAACAAAGGTAATTGTCGATGGTACATGACATGTATGAAATTAAGTGAAATTAATTATCAGTTCTAAGTAGTGTCAGTTTGTTAAACGATATTACACCTTAGGTGGGTCCCAAATTAAAACGCGTGACTCTACATCTATATTATGTGTCAAATAGAAGACTTAAGCGAAGTCAAAGAAAGTTGTTTTTTTGGTTGAAAGAAATCTTTTGATTGGCAATTACGAAGAAAAGTATAAGTCGAAATGCCTAATAGCACCGGCGTGATTTCCATACATTTTGACGTAGGTAAAGCGCGCGCGTGTGGCTGTGAAACGATGTTAGATATCTCTTGCAATTGTAAGTGCGCACGCGCGGCCAGCGTTGGCGACCAGCCCACCTATGAAACCACCCTAATCAGTTAAAAGTACTCATGTATATAATAAATATAATAATAATATTATTATTCTTCATGTAACCTGGTATTTATGTGCTTATTGTTTACGCACATGCAGAACATGGAATTCTCCACCAAACCATGAACTGCAATATAGGTTCATTCAAAAGCGGCGGGAAAGGGCATCTTATGGGCCAGCAAGACAGTGCAGGCAACTGGCTAGACCTATTTTTTGTGATGAGGAGAACGGTAGGTACTACTGCCTAACTTGCCGCTGCCTCTAATTCTGAATCATATACAGAACGAGCTTTTGCCGGCGGCTTCTCCGCGTGGAATAGTTATTTTGGGATCGTTTGTAGCCTTCCTTAAAGAATGGGTAATCTAACACTGAATTTTTTTTTAAATCGGAGTAAGTAGTTGTGCCTGAGATTCAACCAAACAAACTCTTGTGCTTTATAATATTAGTACCTATAGATTTACTTTATAGCATCAGGTGGTGTGTCATTTGCTGATGTCCTGATATTTTTTTAAAAACAACTACTTTTTTTTAAGCTATTTTTTATTGTTTTCTTATAGGTCACCACGCTCAAAAAGTGTAACTTGAATTAATATCAAAGAAAAAGAAATACTGCATGAATAAAATAAATAAATAAAATTATAATTGCATAAATTGATACAAAATGCTATGCAATAGCTTTACCGCGGCAGTCCCCGAGTGCCACACGTCTTTTTTTTATTGATTTGCCAATTATACCTCAATATTATATAAAATTATCTCCTGTTAGGTAGGTATTTTTTTTTATTTCGTGCAAAGTAAAGCTTCTCCCACTCGGCTACCGTCTACTCATTTCCCCACGAATTTTCACCGTAAAATTATTATCCTACGGTTTAAGATGCCGGCGTTACCGCTTTATACAAAAAATAACATGCTATGTTTCTCAATGAACACGGCGACATTGATTGACGATCGGGAATTCACAACACGTAACTATATCAGAATAACGGCGCGATGTGCCGACCAATTCGTTTTATGACGAAAAATATCGTTTGCAGTGTCCCGGGGACGTTGTTGATACTGAAATATTTATCCTCATTTTGGGATAACGACCTTATTTCATGTAACTACATAGATAGCTTTCGTCGTCATCAACTTTGAGACTAGTCTTAATCAGAAACAATAGTTAAGTATGGGTTATTCATCTTTATATTCAACAGTTACTAAACATTGTGATTACACAGGTTTATTTTTAATTAATCAACAACATCGTAAGACGATATATCTAACATCTTAAATAACAACATTTGCTCTTAGAGTTTTACTATAACTCAATGCATTAATTAAAAATTATTTTATAAGCTTCCGTTCACACAAAAAAACGCCTCGCGCGACGCTCGCGTTTGCGTTGCCCGCAGAGCTAGAAATTTATTTCGATATTAAGTTTTGGACGGACCTAGAGTGAGAGGAAGACCAAAGAAGCGATGGTTTAAATGCGTGAATGATATGAGAATAAAAGAAGTGATTGCTGAGCTGACGAGTGACAGAGGAGAATGGAAGAAGAAGACATATTGTGCCGACCCCACCTAGACTGGAAAATGGCGAGAAGAAGATTAATTTTTGAATTAAAGTAAAATGTGGCAAATAATTAAAAGTCGTAGAATAAATGTTATTATTTAATTGTATGATAATAACCTATTATAGGGCTGTAATGTTGGGTAGTTTTCTCGTGAAATATGTTCCGAGAATTGTTAACTTTAACATTGTCAATTATACTTGAAACTCTTACAGCTGTACGGTTTTTGCTCTTAGTAAGTATTTATCTTCAATCTCACTCAATGTCAGAAGGCGTCTCAAGTGATAAGAGTAAACTGTTTATCTTTGCCTTCAAAACAGACACGCAAAATGTTCTAGAATAATATTATATGGCCACCATATCGTTATTTTTGTAGATAGTTGCAGTATTTTCATTTCTCCACTCCTTGTACACTCCTAATTAAAATAAGATGCTCTGGTTCTTCTCTCAAAGCTAAATGATATTCTGAGACGTTTGCTGCGAAATATGCAATTTGAAGCACATTCAATAATTTTAATTAATTTATGGAAGTTAAAATATGAAACAAGACTACAGTTATAAGCAAATGCAATGTGTGAAAATATCATATAATTATGAAGCACTATAATGGGTCTAGAAATAAAAAAGGCATATAAGATTATTTTAATGATAAATTAGAAAGATTTTGTCAATTAACGCCTCCGATGACACCTATTGAAAGACGTCCTAATTTCATGTATCAGGGAACACTTTCACGAAAGTTTTATTCATTGGCTGTATGATCAGTAGACAAACAAAAATATAAATAAGTTGTAAAAGATATTCATAGCTATGTTTTGACTTGTTCCAAATATCTAACAATAAATTTGTACAGAGTCCAAATATAAATGACAACATTACGTGAAAATTAAACATCGCCAGGAAACGTCGCAAAATATTTCGCTTCCGCAATGGTGAAACTAAATTCATTTGGCCGACGTTACCTCGTTCGTCCGCGTTGATTATTAGATCTTTGGAAATGCAAGCTGACTCAAAGACTCAACTGTGATTAAGCTCAAGTTTTTTGCCGGCAATTTCTATAAATCCGGACGCCATAGGAAAACAATTTTCATTCAAAAAGTGTTCTTGAAAATATTGACCATTCAATTTTCCAATATGTGGATGACCTACTTTTAGCTTTAGCTATTCAGTTTAATTTCTCTTTATTTAATTGTGATGTAATTGGTAAAACATATTTTATTAAATAACATTATACAAACGGCTATACACAAAGGTAAACAGTTCAAATGTTATAAAATAATGCTATTACATTACACACAATGACTTTTATCATCAAACTAAAAACTATATAAATGTTAATGAGTAAAGGGGCACAACTTATAACTTAGAAGTGTTAAATGGTATCTCTTTCGGCATAATTCTCATTTATGTACAATGGGCCAACGTAAGGTATCTGTAAACAAAAGGTCATTAAAAGGTTTTTCAATTAAGTCTTCTGACAATTCTATTTTTCTTTCAACGCCAGAAAAAAATTGCCGAATTTAATAGTGCGCAATTACTTCAATATTTTTTTACAAAATACGTAACAGTAACTCAACAAAATGTCAAACAAGAAGCACACACGCTCATGTTGAAGTGTACTAATTGCACTTCTGTGATTCAATCCACTTGCAGTTACCATTTCGTCTTGCCTCTGGTTGTATTCACATTCAGGAGTTTTATTTACTTCATCTCTCAACGTGATAGCTTCAAAGCGGAAAGTAACCAAAGAGCATTAATGTTACACATTTATAGCACCATTGCTGCTAAAGTAAATGCGCATAACACACGTAAATTATCCGTTCCGAAAATAGATGTCTGTTCCACTAGACAATGGCTAGACTCGAGGCGTTTCCCAAAACACACGAGACATTTCAGAAGACAGAAACTGCATTGATTGTTCATCCATCAGCAGATCCATTAAGACTTATTTCTAACCCTGAACCCGCATTCAAAATAAACTTCCGCTTTTTTCGTCCACGCATAAAAGTTGGTCAGTTTGAGACAATGACCTTTATTCTGTCACGGATTTGGCTGCTTCTCGGCACTACGTCAGAACGCTATTTTCATCGGCGTCGTCACCAGAAGGTAAAAAAGTTGGGTCAAAGCTTTCGTACGTGCGTCGTCGGACAAACTGAAATGAGGTATACACACGCGTGAGCAGCTGCGATATGACTTCCCAACGACAGATCCTGCTTTAGGAAGATATTGCTCAGGTTTTCTATTAACTGTGTTAAAGGCTTAGCTTCAGTCTATCTCCTCATTCATTTTGACAAGTTGGGTCCTTTGTGCTTCATTATTTTCTTTTCTTCTTCATATTATAGCCGTAACACAGTCCTCGGCTAGCACGGGAGGTAAAGAACTTTGTCGGTATACCTTCAATTAATATTATTTATTGTATTTGGCTATCTTTTGGAAAAATAATACCATGTTAATAAGTTTCTTAGTTATTAATGCGAAATGTTTGTATTATGGTTTTTAACTAGTGAATTACTACCACAGTCGTTTAAGTGTATAGTGTAATTTAGTGTACTGTATGCTTAATTTTGCAATAATAGTCTATTCTATTCTATATACATGTTATAAGGATACACGTCGAGTTAAATCGAGTGCGATAACATTGATTAACGAAAAATCTAATTTGCAATCAGCGCGTGTCCTCAAAGTCGTGAGGAATCTGTACATTATAATCAAAGCCCGAAAACATGTGGCCTTAAAATCTGCCACATTACCACACAAGTTTTGACTTTGAGTTTCGACGAAAGCCATTGTTTTTGTTATAAAGTTAATACAGCTTCCAGTTGAGTTTTGTTTGGTAAACAACGCTATGAGCAATAATTACGTAGTTCCTCGAGGAAGGCCATTGCAAGTTAAATGACATTATTATTAATTTATCCAATTTTTTATTTTGACCGATTTCCTTGTTATATTGATCGGGGTGCATTAAAATGGATAGTTTGAAAGAGTTATCAATTGAGCATTTGATCCAGACCTAGTTTACCCTTTCGAACTATTTGGTTTGATATAAGTGACCTTTGCTTGAAATAATGGTGTCAATGAAACTAGTTTATCTTGACAATTATTGTATTAAACATTAATACATGTAAGTAGGTTTACTTTAAACTAATAGGTTATAGATGTGGTGCGCCGGCGATTCAAAATGTAAGTAAGTGACCTATTTCCTTCTGCCGTAGTGATGGGATGCGTCGCGCGTCAGTCGACTTAGTGATGTGCAGCGACAAATGGTTACGAAAATAATATTTCTGTTAATCACACAATTATATTATTATTAGTTTTCTATTGCATTTAAAACTTCACAGCATTTTTATGATAATTTCTTGTATCCTGTGCCTGTCTGTTAGTACTAAAGCTTTATTCGTTCGTTACAAAGCTATTCAAAGTTATACTAAATATATAATAATAAATTGTTTCTTAACTCTCAACTACAGTAACTTCTCAACGCTTAACGGGAGTGGTTTAAAGTTTGGAATTCGAATAAAAGAAAGGTATTAACAAGTAACCGTACAAACTTAAAACGCTTCGCGGCATCCGTCTGTCGCAACTCAGTGCTAATTATGAACCGACTTACAAAGTTTCAGTCGAAACAATCAACGATGGCGCCGGGGAATAAATACTGAAAAGTTTTTAAAATTAATTAATTTCGTAATATTATTATGTTACTTGTAACATTCTCGTTCTTTTGCAGTTTCGTATCCAATAGATTTTAGATTTTACCCATTTAGCTTTTTACAGGTTGTATTTGGGGCTCATATTAAATTTACAATTACAATGTTTCTTGTAGGTTGCCGCTTTTAAATAGTACTAAGTCTTGGTTTTTTTCTTGGTAGTCTTTTTTTTGTTATCTTTTGTTCAATTTAAACATAATTTCGAATTTATAAATAAGCGCCACTGATTTCTATAAATACCAAGAAAAAGCTTTTTCTGTAATTGTCCGTCCTCGCCACTTTAAAATTTTCTCCGTATGCTTAATATAACTGTGCAGTTATTCAAATAGCCATTTGCTTTATTTACTTGTGTGCTTTATTTCACTCCATTAGCACTTGTATGTTGATCTGGCGTAAACGAATAAGGAGGATTAATAACAGCGACCGAAGCTTCGGTATCTCAACTAGCGCTAGTTCCGAAATATCTGCCAAACAGAACATTATCAGAGTTTTCCAAATAATAAATGACACTGAGGACAGAAGTCGTAACGTAATACGTCACCATAGTATCTTGTCTAAAACGATTAATTTCCGCAAGCGCTTGAGTAATGAAAAAGGTGGCTACGTTTTTATTGAAACGGGACAAAAAATTACAAAGTATACCATAGATTCTTTCACCCGGTACTATCAGATTCTAACGTGTTTTTCTTCTGCAGAGACCATGGTGGTTCTGTGAAAAGAATGGTGGGTGGAATTTTGAGTGTCAGCAACAAATAAACAAGTGGTAATACTAGTAATGGCTAAATCTCTAATTGGAATCCTCCCCTGTAACAAGAACGACCCTCATTTGGAGCCTTACGGATTCGTTTTCTTCTTATTTGGTTGGTGTTGCTGTTAATAATTGCGGCAGAGAATAAGAAATGTCTCAAGACATTGACCACAACACTTCGCTGATTTTTGTCAGCTGTTCTCATTTCTGCCCACATCTAGTAGACAATCTTATGTCGCAACTTTTTTTCTACTGTCAGCATTCATCATGACCTTTCGTCACAACATCATCTAAATTCTCACAGATAATACCGTCCATATTAAAGTCTGCATAATCTTTAAGTAAATCCCATCCTAAATAAGGACCTTTTATTTTTATGTACGTACTTAATCCTGCTGTCTGGTTAAGTTTTGCCCAACAAAAAAAACTTCTTAATTGAATTATGTATTTAAGGGTTGGTGAACAGCAAAAGACATAATTTAGGAACTCCCTAATTAAACCAGAGTTGTGCCAATTATTAAACTTGACCAGACAAGAGTAAGAACAGGATTTTTTTAGATTTTTATCTTGTTTCTCTGACGGTAATAAACTTAGTACCTAAAAGGTTTATTTCAAGATGAGTTCATTTGAGTGGATAATAATTAATCAAATTTTAATACCGCGTCTGATGATCTTTTATGTTTGATGTGTCAGTAAAGATGATACAAATTCAAAAAGTAGCTTCCTGGAGTGGTTTCTGACTACATAGATATTGATTCTTAAATTGAGTGATTAAGACTTTGTAGTCACGATATTTCGGAAATCACGTAAAGGTTTGGTCTCCACTTTTATTACAACCGTTTATACTAAAGAGGCAGAAGTAGAAGCATAATACTCCTACCCTGTACGTGTGGGCCTTCTGCTGCTTGCTTTACCAAGCTGTACTTGGTACTAAAAACAAAAGCGTGGGCGCTCATCATAATTCCTCTTTTTAGTTCTTTTTAGTCATAAAAATTTTGGATCACATTTTGGTGTAAAGAAATAAATTATTTTCTAATTTTTGGTGCACTTTCTACGCATAAATAAAAGCGTTTAAAAAAGTTTTTTTTTAAGTATTTTTATTCTCAATATAATTTTTATTAATTGAACCAGCAGCAAAGTTACTTACGTATTTACGAAGGCAGTAATTATTTACTTTTGAGAGCTTTTTTGTTTTAATCCAAAACAAAAAAGCACTCAAAAGTAAAAAATATTTTTTTGGAGTCGGTTTTATTTTTCATAAAATAATGAAATATCGTCCTCGATAATACCGCCGTAAGCTGTTATATTTACGATAACTATTTCTGTCATTCGAAAAGGAATATTGGCGTGAGGACATATAGTTAGAGCGTTCGGAGACGCTATCAATCATCACTAATTGGGTGTTTTCGCGATGACACTGCGCCCCATATAGTCGTGTTGTCAAAACATTTTTCTTATTATTGTAATATTTATACGAATTCCAACTTACGGCTCACGCGTAAAAAACTATTTAAGGCAATATTTGAACAACGTGTCTAGGGATTAGAATACTAAATTGAATCTGCAGGGATAAAAAACCGTAGACAAAGGTTATTTAACATCCAATGCAACAAAAACCAAACTATTGAAATAGTTCATGATTGGTTTTCATATATCTCGACCGGAGGCAGATTTCGACCCCCAAGGGGTCAGTAGCGCCCACTTTGCGAATCAGTGCAATTTCGGAATGTTTCGAGAACTATTATAGAATATCACAGAAGCGGGAAATCCCGGAATCCCTATAGTGATAAATGTTTTCGGTACTTTGACTTCGTTGCAAGAAGCAAGTACCGAGTACATTATTTTATTTAGTTGAAGATTAATGAACTTGTGTAAGTAAAATAGGTACTGCTGAAAAATCCTGTTGAAGAGATGCGATAAAAGATATCGTCGTTTTCTTAACAGCATTTTTCAATTTGAACCTTTTAGTAAAATGTTGCCAAGTTGTCAAAATAAGTTACTACAGAATTAAACAAACTCAAAAAATCAGACAAGAATTTTTTTATCCAAACATCGCAATTAGCATAATTGTTGAGTGCCGTTATTTTATAAATTTTGATGTAATACTGGTTGATTGAGCTCGGTGGCGTAGTGGTTAGTACGCTTTGGCTTTCGATCGAAAACAAAGCTACCTTCGCCATGGTCAGACCTTGGATGGGTGACCAAAACTTTGTTGTAGTGGAAAATTTACTCTTACTCTATTATTAGAAGCAAAGTTCACAGTGGCGTAAATTTATTCTTCATTTTTCAGGGAGGTGTAATTAAAATTTTTTAACATTTACCCGCATGGCACCCGTTCCCATGTGAATATCAAGATCAAAGGTAGCCTACGTTCTTTCTTAGGCTCTAGACTGTCTACCAAATTTCAGTTAAATTGGTTCAGTAGTTTTGACGTGAAAGCGAGACAGACAGACAGATTACTTTCGCATTTATAATATAAGTATGGATTAGAAAGAGTAAAACGTTCACCGATTCAGATTTGATATTTTGATGTCACATACACTATAAAAAAACATAATTACGAGTATTAAGTAGGTTTAATCGTCACAGTACTTCGGGCTAGTTGAGAGGACAGATGTGGAGTGAATAAAAGAAGTTTTTTTTTACTTTTGGTCTTCTGGTGGGTGTGTGTGAGGGTGGTTTCATAGGTGGGCTGTCCGCTAGTGCTGGCCAGGCGCGCGCGCACTTGCAATTACTAGCTTTACGTCAAAATGTATGGAAATCGACGATATTGGCCAGCGCTGGCGGTAAGCATATCTATCAAACTATCTTTTTTTTTAAAGATGACAGGTAAGCTCTTGGCCTTCAATCTCACCTGATAAAGTGACGATAAGGCCGAAGGTGGAAACGAGCTTCACCTATAATCCTCAACAACTGAGGAACTGGCTATCTTACCTCTGATTGCCGGAACACAACAATGCTTATATCATTGTTATTATGGCGACAAATTTAGGTAAGACGTAAAATTAGGTAAGACGAGAGAAGCCCTACCACCAACAACCGAGCAGAAAAAACCCTGCCTCCGTTGGGAATCGAACCCCGGGTCTCCCGATCTACACCCGGTGGTGTCAACCGCTAGACCAGAGAGGCGGTTAAAGAAGAAGTCATCTTTAAGAAGTCTAAGCTTCCCGTCACTACCCTACTATGTAACCTTTGTCGTGGTTTTTCATGATTTCTCTCAGCAAGAGCATTGACTTACACAACGTTTGAGCCATATAATTTAAATGTATTCATGGACTAGTTTGAGTCAACGAAATTACTTAACATTAATTTCAGTTTCTTGAACAAGCCATTCAAGATTTTAATGTTTATGGAAAACGACTTAAAATCAGTTATTGAAAGTGGAGGTCATTATTATTGTAATAGGTAAACACATACTATTGGGTCCTTACCTATGAAATTGGTGTTTTTATTCTGTCTTAGTATTTTGTCTGTAACTATTAAGATTAAGAGTATTCCTAAAAAATAATTACCTCGTCTAAAAATAGACTATATTTTTGAGCTCTTTTGATTTGTTTTGATAATTTGTTGTTAGTTTAATTGTGTTAAAATTGGACAACTCTTTTTAAGTGCCTCCCGAATACATCATTTTATTTGTATTCACTTAAAAACGATAAATAATTTTTATGAAGTGTGATATTACACATATTACTAAAGTTTGTCTAATGATAGATGCCAAATATTATTATCTTTGGATTTGTCGTTGTGAAAAAAACTGATAAAATGTTAGTATGTAAAATGCAGACATCCCCAAAATCTCCATACAAAACACCAATTTCATAGGTAAGGAGCTAATATATCAATTATAATCATAGCAACTGACCACTGAAAAGTTGCTTTAAGATGAGGTTTTTGATCCATAGTCATAGTAACCACAATAGATAAATTCTTGACCCATAGCGTCAATGGAAACGTCAACAAGTGTGACGTCAGCTTGACAAATTGTTAAAAAAGTTGTGGTTAAAAAGTTATTTCTAAATTCGACTATTGGACAAGATAACATATCACGACATCATGAGTTTTCGCCATTCGTCCATATTTTAACCTACTGGCCACCTGACCACGGTTCAAAAAACTGACTGTTAGTCTACCTATACTATAGCGTAACGGTTAGATACGTTTAACTCGTGAATAGTCAGACACATCTATTGCTTGCGGACACCGATGTTCGCGGGGTTCGGGTATTTTTTTTTACTGTAGTCTTCTGATGTGGGTATGGTATTTATTTAATGTGTAGTCGAACATATTCAGGCATATATCGACAAATACTGAATAAGGACTATGTAAAATTTTTGTGTTATTACTTTATTTGGGAGATTGTTTGAATGGTGGTTCGTATCTGTGAACGATCATGGATGATATTAATTTAATTAACAGCCAAGATAAACCTTCATTAGTAATTAATGATGTCGAGACACCACGTAGTATAATAATAAAAACAACATTTACGGACATTTGGTGCTATACTATCTAGACCACTCTGTCAAACTCTAAAATAAAAATAATCTCACATACTACAGCATAAACGTAATAATATAAAGCCAAAGGTCTAAAATCGCATATATCAATTGCTTATATGAAGCTTTCATCTGACATATACAGCATTATTTACAGGGAGTGGTACTCATAAAACGTGAGACAGTGACATTTGTGTCATCAATACTGCACTGCATTGAGTCACCTTTCATTGCTATTCCGAAAGCCATCGGAGTTTCAAAGTAATGGATCTAGGCTAAGCTTTAGGTAAAGTCGAACACCTACCTCCAAATCCGAGTCAATCCCATCCAGTGAAGAATGTATTTCTACCCGCAGTGAATTCCTGTTAGATTTTCTCGTTAAACTATTAACACCCATAAGTTTATGTGATCTCCCGAGAGTAGCACTACCGCTCCCAACGATTTCTGGTTCCCGGAAGGACAACTTTTTCCTCGGCCGCTCGCTGGCATCCTGGATATGCTCTTGGCTGCTCAGTCTGTCAGCCGTCGGCACCGCTAGCCGGGACTGCACGCACACGTCGTCCGAAGACTCATACAACCGTTGCCGCATAGGGGACACCTCTTTAAAAAAACTCCCACTTTGGAAAACATCTGTTTCTTTATCGTAACGCTTCAGCGGCCCTAGAGATAGGGGCCTCGGTTTCACATCGCGAGAAAGGTCATTTGTTCGACTTCTGTGTTTGGCTCGAATTTCACTGAACTCCGACTCGGAACGACTGCTTTTGAGCGTGTCTTGTTTCTTGAAATTTTTAGGATCTTTCGGGACTTTGGAACGTTCGCTCTTGGGCTTCAGCGCTCCGCTAATCGACACGAGGGTGCTTCGGGCTTTGAGTAATACTTCGGTGGGTAAGCTTTTGAGTACTTTGTCGTTTCGCCTGTGTTTGTCTTTGTTAGACATTTTCTTTTCACGATTTCATGTGTCTATCGATGTGTGACGAGATTGAGCGTGTAGCCGGCGCGCGCGCACGGCGTCTTCCACACAACTGGAGTGCGCGCATGGCCCGCGCGTGCGTCGCGACGCTTCGCCGGCCACAAATAAACACGCGCGCACTAAACTTCAAACCGCACGAATTTCAAAGAATACTAATCACACTAATAGAAACAGCGCGATGCATTAGTTGGATAACACTTGAAAATACTAGGACAGCAGACACTTTATGAATGTAATCAAATCTCATCTTTGAGATTTTGCAATCAATATATGAATTTACTTGTTACTTTCAGACGTATGACGATCCATATAGAAAAAGCTTATAAGCCGCTTTCATTCTTGCGAAATAAATCGTTAGCCTACATATGTCCCACTGCTGGAGAGACATATGAAGAGTATGGGCCGTAACACCACCTCACTAGCCCAATGCGGGTTGGTTGGTGAAATAAATAATATAATTTTATTTCAGAATAGAAAAATAATTATGATTTATTATACGGAAAAACTAGAGAGATAAAAGCTTGTTATCTATTATAATTTTTGGTAAATCGGACTGTATCATACTATTCCTCTTTTGTATTCATAGTTTACATTATCAAGGCAATATATACACTAGCTATAATTTAGGGCTCACCTAGACGATTTTCAGATTTAATAGTAACACAAACGATTCTAATTCCTTGTTTATATAACTGTGTCCTTGTGGACTTCATATAAGATATTTAGCATTATACTGCAAGGTGGCCCACTTCAAATTTTAATTTAAAAAAATATTGATTCGGTTTTGGTATTTTACAATACTTACAATTCGTCCTCAGCCTATATACGTCCCACTGCTGAGCACAGGCCTTCCTCATGGAGAAACACATTAGTATGGGCCGTAACACCACCACTCTGGCCCAATGCGGGTTGGTGGGATGAAACGGTAGCGACCGGGATCAACGGCTTAACGTGCGTGCAGGGAGGAGATATAAATAAAAAAGTTTTGGTCACCCATTCCGGCCTAGCCATGGCGAAGGTAGCTTTGTTTTCGTACTAACCACTACGCCGTCGAGCTCCTTATACACTTGTGATTTTCTTAAGAAATCAATTAAACGATGTCAAAAGCTACAATATCTACCTCAACATAAGGATACTAGATTACTAGACACAAGAATACTAGATTTTATCCAAACAAGTAGTGGTGAGGATTGTACCGGCGATCTCATGCAAGAATTACCTTAACACTGACTTGGCTATCGCTGTCTTGTTCTGCTTCAGCAACGAAAAAAATTCAATTAGAAATATCCAAAATAGTTCTCATAATTTTGGAACTGTTTAAGTGTTAGTAGATAGATAAAAAAATAAAAAATAAAATATTTCAAGTTTTATACCCATATTCAAATAAAAATACAAATAGTCTAAAATCCAATTTAAATTACATAATTAAAATCCGAAATACATTCCATCAAATTAAATCACGATGAGAAATTTGATTACATTTTGCCTTTACTCAATTATTCAAACATGAGTGAGAATTTTAATGGCTCGTTAAATTTAAACAATACTAAAGCAACAAAACTTTTAAAATGATTTTCTGCATTCACTGTCTTAACTTGTATCTTTAAGTTCTCTTTAATGAATAAAATAAAATATTTACATTCACAATATAGCCTTATCTATAATTTGTAGACTGGATCCTCCATTTAAGCAAACAAAGCCCGTGTTTGGGTGCCTCGTTTTTTCTTAGCTAGCTATTTTATAATGTATTACACAGAGAACGGGAATAATCTTAAATGATAAATTAAAGTTACCAATATTTCTTTTCCATGCTTACAATTTTCCTTAAAATGAAACAAAACCAATTACAGATCAGAAAGATTTTAACAAAACAAATATTTTATATTTGTCAATATGAATATGAGAAATGCGTATGAGTGGTTGAATGTGTGTGTGTGTGTATGTGAGTGTGATGCACTAAGATTATTAAAATGTAGCGTGATTCATTAGTTGCTTAACAGAGAGAATTATTTAATTTAATGTTTTGTTTCACCATCCCAATTTCGACCTTCGAACGTCGACCACAAGCTTTAAATCGAGAATAGTCAATTGAATTCCTTTTCAGTCTATTACGATAATTACTTGGTCTAGTTCGCACAGCTTTGCAAAGTTTTTATAACGACAATAAAACGAATCCGAAATCTGTGCCTAGTAAAACATATCCCAATCAATAGGCGTAATTAAAAATCCAACCGTAAAAGGCTTAATCCAAACAACTCTGTTACTCCTCGAATATTTATGAGTTTCCCGAACGAGTGATCGGCGACTGTAATTGATTATAAAAGTCTAAAGCAAGCAGAACAGAAGATTTATTCACTCTATAAACAAATTACGGGTCTGCAGCCGCGATGCTTTGAAAAGAACGAATTGAATGTAATAAATTTAATTTACTGTTCCTACAAGTAGTAACTACTTTGAACGACGTGGTTGTGTTTATGTAGTGATTACAAAAGTCAAGCGACTTTAGGTGTGGTTGGTACTGAGATGGGTGATCAAAAAATGAGGCAGAATTATTTATTATAAGGTTTTTGGTCATATGTTCTAATAAACAAATAACCGGCCTTGAAATAAATATTATATTCTGTCTATATCTATAGATTCCAAAAAATCTATTAGGCCCTAATTTTGTTGAGTCCTATCATATTATTATGGTTCGTTAGTGTGAACAAGTCAAAGAGAATACTAAACATGAATACATCTTAAGTTATTTTTTTACCTAAATGCAATTTTATCTTAAAATTTACTTTCCTTTATTTTCTACTAGAACTCAGTCATTACTCCAAAAACCTACAGCACCTACAGATTATGTAGTTGGTTAATGAACTAGTTCCGGAGTTAGAGAACTTTAATCCTAATTTTAGATCTTATTGCTTTGTAATCAAAGACTAATAATATAGGTTTATTACAGGTCAATACAGACATAATTAAAATGTCTTTATGGCGGAAGAAAGAGGCGAATTGGAACGGCTTTAGACGTAGTTTTTTTTAAACTACACTTCGTGTGGTGAACTGTTTTGGACGCAGTTGTAACGAGGCGCTATATCAGTGAGCGACTCTTCGCTCACTGAGTGCGCTGAGCGACTCTTCGCTGTTATTGCGCTCTTCTCTGGCCATTTTCTCTTTGTTTCTGTTTTTAACATAACCATCTGTTTCTTTTTTCATTGTGCTTGGTCTCCAATTTCATTCCAATCAGAGTCAGCGTTTGGAGCGGTTGTCTCGACGCCAATAAATTCATGGTAATTTAATTGTTGATAATAAAATTAAAATCTGTATTATAGTTAATAAAACTATAACTTGATATGTTGAAGTAACTATTCCAAGGCACTATTGTAAGTAGCCCTACCTTTTAAAATAATCTTTAAGTTTTATGTTCAGTGATTTGTGATATTTACGTTTTTTAAAATTGTTCCAGTTGTGTGTTAAGTTCTGAATTACACAATAAGTGACATCGAGCAGCTTTTTTATTTAAACATCGGTATCCACCACGTCACCCAGTGATAGTTGGCGCGCCATGTATTGGCGTGGTACATAGCCCTGTATATAATATGTACATGTCCCCATGTAACAGGCGGCGAGCCCAATATATTGCTTGTATTACCCTACTATATTCAAAAATAAATAATAATTTTATCACGATTTATACAAAGCAATATTTACTCTGTCGTTTTTCATAAAGGAACTATAACGCGACAGGTGAGAGTAGCTAAGTTGGTGGAATTTTTTTAATAAATATTATTGGGGGAACGTCAGCGGCACTCGTGCGCTGTCTAGTTCGGATATTAATATTAATACTTTTTATATTTCTTCTAACTTATTGATTCGTCTATAGCCTTAACGATGTCAAAATGTCAGCGGGGCATGACATCCACTCCCATCGTCTGGATGCTTGGTTGGTTGTACTCCACTGTGCGCTTCTCCAGGAAATTCCTTCCCCACACAACTAAACTGTGGAATGAATTGTCGCCCGCGGTATTTCCGGACCAGTATGACATGAAAACCTTCAAGAAAAGAGCGTGTTCCCACTTAAAAGGCCGGCAACGCACTTGTGACCCCGTGGTGATGCGAGTGTCCGTGGGCGGTAGTTGCTTAACATCAGGTGACCCGTCAGCTCGCTTGCCCCCTATCCCATTAAAAAAAACCTATATAATAGTGTCGGAAAATGGGAAGTAATTAATTATTTGGTCGGTAGAATAATTAATTTGGCAGCAAGATAATTAGTTGGCAGCAGAGAAATCATTTTTTGACATTTGAGTTGCTGCCCAATTGGTTTTTTGCTGACTAATTAGAAATATTTGCTGCCCATAAGTTGCTGACGAATTGATTTTTTTGCTAACCATAATTGGAGTATTTTTCTAACCGTTTAAATAACAACCACAAACAATAATCCAGTAGGTAAGTTGTTGGAAAGAAATCAAGTTTTTAGAACATTTGTCTGTCTGTTAATAGGTACTAGCTACATATATGCGCAAGAACGACAAGGTGCAATTAAATGCAGCCCTAAAAGCACATAATTTTGAAACCAAATGACTACGTCACCGAGCTTTCCCAGAACTCGTTAATTTAAAAACCTGGCCAAAATTACATTTCGCCTAACCAATAAAGTACACATAAAGCCGACATATAGCTACGGAAACTAATTTTTCCGTTGAAAAGTAATGGCGGAAACTCAATTTTTCACGAATTGGGTATGAATTGAGGGCATTTATATCGGAATATGAACTTTATAGAAATATATATTGGATAGTGGAAATAAAATGTCAGAACTATTTACAGTTAAGCCGTTAGTCCCGATCGCTATTTGATACTATACTATTGATACTATATTTAAGAACGTATAGGTACATACATACATATAATCAGGACTATTATCCCCTAAGGGTTAGTCAGAGACTAAGTAAAAGCACCGCAAAAGCAGTCCATTGCATTGCCATAGTCCGCGCTTCACCAAGCAGTGACTGCACTCAGCGTGACAGGTGGTGAGCCCGTCGTCGCTATAAGGTATAGGATGGTTGTGCAATTCTAAGTTCATTAGTCACCTTTTACGACTTTTGGGCATGGGATGAGTATGGGATACGTATACAGATAAAGGTATTTAAATCCACATACCTAATTACCTCCAAATAGCGTAATTTCCTTGACGTAGACGCATTGTCGGAACAAAACACAAGACGTGGCGACTAAATGGCAAGCATTGATCGAAATGTTAGTTCCGGTGTAATACCATTATCTATGTACGTAGTAGTCACTCATGCTTATTACGTAAATAGTGGTGTCACTTCACTTATAAGTAGTGAGAAGATCCGTGAAGGCCTAGCGTTTTAAAGGCATAATCTGGGTGATAAGCAATACAACGCGGAACACTTCGATCAGCTTTCATCATTGAGAACCAGCGACCACATATCCTTTGAGAACATACGTATTTGTTTTGATTTCATTTGTTTTGACAGAATGTACTCGATGTGCCTAAAAGAATATTAACACTAGTCTTATGCAAATATTGTTTACATAATGCATATTTACCAAATTTTTAAAGTAGACCATTATCCTCAAGATAGTATACCTTTCTAACAATGAAAGACTTTTCAAATTCGGCTCAGCAGTACCGTAGGGGGATTACCTCGAACAAACTTTACCTCCATTTAATTCCCGGATTGTACAGAATAAATCGGTTTAAGTAGTGAATTTTCAATATATTCTATCCATAAATTGAATTAAATCCTCAATGCTAAATATAATTTTACATTGTCACTCATATTCATAATTATTTTGCACAAATTGAATGACGTACGAGGGAACCAGTTTTGATTTACATTTCATTTCATCGGTATAATCGGTATATAAAATAGTTTGCTCAATTTGAAGCTTTTTGTTACTACTATTTCTCGTAGTATATATACGTAGTTTACAGCCTATATACGTTCCACTGCTGGGCACAGGCCTTCATCATGAAGAATTTGAGGACTATAGGCCGCCTGGGCCAACGGGTTGGTGTGTAGAATCGGTTGCAATACCGACCGCAGCCAACGGCTTAACCTTCCGAAGCACGAAGGAGTTTGAGATAAGTTTTTAGGTCACATATCCAATGCCTGACCACGGCGAATGTAGCTTTGTTTTCGATATGGAAAGCGTACTTGCCATTACGCCTCCGAGCTCCTCATACTATTATTTCTAATTCGTCAACTGCCTTTAAAGTTCCTGGACGTTACAAAAATAAACCGAAAAACCACACAAGCTTAGTTTCACAGCTTACAATATTTCTAAGCTCTCGAACTAACATTATCGCAGAAAATAACAGTTCGCAGGAAAATGGAACAGTGAAGCCTTGGCTGAGTAAAGGGGGGAAAAGAAATAACTATCAAAATGAGTCCACGGACAACATAATGAATTCAATTAAGTTAAAATAAAAAAATAAATAAAATCCAATGAAAACAACTTGTTTAGGCGAAATATTCTCTTAGAGCAACTTTAAGCAATAAAGATTTTGCGCTTCTAAACTTTGGCAGTTAACGAAACAAAATTAACGGAGTTAAAGGAGTCACGGAAACAAAGATTTCATAAAAGTCTCGAGCGAATTTTGAAGAAGTTCTAGTTCGTAGAATTCGTTTACTTTGTCTATGCTTGACTTTATTAAATTCTACAGTTTTTAATAACAAGTTTCATGTTTCGCTTCCTACTACTTCCTACTACAAGCATGACGCAAATGCACGTACTGCGCGTGTTCGAAAACCCCGACCAAACGTCGGGGTTGCCCGCTGCTAACTGGTCTGCGCGCGTCGGAATGGCTGCAAAAACTAAAAAAAATGTCTCGTTGTATGATAATTGGCAGAAAGGCATCGGCGGCATCGGTACCTTTCAATCAGCCTGGTTACCCGTCTCAAAATTACGGCTGCGACGTCACCAGACGTTGACACGCTTGGTTTCAATACAAATCGTTATTCCTACGGAGAACTAGAAATTTAAACGAGCATCTTAAGACTGTAGACTAGACAATCTACTTTTGATTGCATCTCCAAAGCACACAGTAAATTGTAGAAGGGTTATTTTATGAACGAAATAAACAATCCCTCTAAAACTTTATCCTAATCTTGAATGATGATACGATGACAGTACAAATTGGCACATGAATAGATAGGACAAAGAATAAGATTTATTGCTATTTCGTGGTTCAATTTGCTGGTGAAAATGCATATCAAGCCGTTCTCTACAGATTGTGCGTATAACTTGGAAGATTAAATAATAATAAATATCTTCAGACATTCACACCTATCAACTAGCCCCATTTTAAGTAACTAATGCTGCTTGTGTTACGGACACTAGATGACGGATAAATATATTTAATAGATAAATACATATAAATATTCTGAATATATATAAACATCCAAGACTGGAGAACAAATGCCTGAAAATTCATCACCCAAACATTTGCCCCCACCGGGGATCGAACCCAGAACCTCTCGAGATGGCGACGCCTTGATACCGGCGTACAGACCACTCGGCCACGGAGGTCGTGTGTTTCTCTTATGGAGAAACACATGAGGAGTAAGGGCCGTAACACCACCACGCTGGCCCAATGTGGGTTGGTGGGTAGAAACGGTCACAAATGCGACCGGGACCAACGGCTTAACGTGCCTTCCGAAGCACGGAGGAGCTCGAGAAAGTCTTGGTCACCCACCCACGGCCTGACCATGGCGAAGGTAGCTTTGTTTTCGACCGAAGCCAAAGCGCACTGACCACTACGCCACCGAGCTCCTCAGATTGTGAAAGTGAATATTTCCTTGAATATGAACGTTATTAAAAATGGGAAGTAATTATTTGGGCAGCCATTAATTATTTGGTCAGCAACAATAGGGCCAGCCGACAAATCATTTAGGCAGCAAAATAATTATTTGGTCAGTAGAATCATTATTTGGTCAGCAGAATAATTAATTTAGCAGCCAGATAATAATTAATGCAGCAAAATAATAAGTTGAGCTGCAAATTAATTATTTGATGAGCAATATTTATGTAAGAAATATCGTCTGCCTAAGTTGCTGACCAATTAGATATTTTAGCTGACCAATTGTATTTTTAGCTGACCCATAATTCGAATATTTTTCTAACCGTTTAAATAACACCCATTAAAAATTGTTATCTATGTAAATATATTTCTGTGGAGGCAATTCTATTCCCTTAGATAGGTACTCAAGGCACAGTCGCAATAGAATGCTGTTCCCCACACTGTCAAACACTAAACTGTAGTTACTTAAAAAAAATTAAAAGCGGATTATTAGTGAAAAGTTCTTATACAACCAAGAATCAAATCCGATCGAAATATATAGCTGCCAATGTTTTAGTTCCAATTAAGATTCATATCCTCTCTTATGAAGCCCATAATCAAAAATCAACCCTTCAACGCTTTTTAGTCCACGAAAGGGGAAAGAAGATTATTTTGCTTCTAATATTTATGAGACTTCAAAGGCAGCGGTAGCCGAGTTGGGACGGACGGGGCACTACTCGAGAGACCGCGGGAAGAGCGGGTTCGATCCCACCGCCTGCACCACTGAGTTTGAATAAAACTTATGTACAGTTCATTGTGAATATCGCTTGTCTCACATTGTGCCCGGTGCATGGCAAACGGCTCGCCACCTGTTACATGGGAACCAAACATATCTGGCGAAATGTGGGTGTTTAACACCTCTGCCTACCCGTACGGGAAAGAGGCGTGAAGATATGTATGTTTATGTTCGATGAGTCATGATTTTAGCTCCCTATATAATACGCAATTTATATAAAATAAAATGTATTATTTGATCTCGTAAAAAAATACTCTAACACAATTTGTTACGTAATATTGCCCACCAAAATATGCCTTACATTAAATATGCCAAAATTGCCTTAAATGTATGTAACGGAAACAATTATTCTGATAACGGAAATGATTTCGTACACTGATAAAAGTTATTTCGTGCTAATACAAAGGAAGAATATTCGAATTTTTTTTTTCTGTAATCCTACGTATAACAAGGCCGCTGCGTTTTATTGTTGGGTCCTTATCAAGTAGAATTTTTTCATAAAATCTGTTATGAAGAGCTAGATAATGTTTTACAGAATGCGAGGTCCCAGAATGGGTAGGCAGAGGTGTTAAACACCCAAATTTAACCTGATATGGTGATCAGATCGGTGTCGGTTTTAGAAGATTGTAATACAACAAAACTAACATTTCACGCCTTTTTCTACGAAGGTGAAGACAGGGGTGTTAAACACCCACATTTCACTACACATGTTAAGTCCTCATGTAACATGCGCGAGCCTGTTGCCATGCAATGGACAGTGTGAGGTAAGCGATATTCACAATCAACTGTACTTATGTTGCGTATAAAAAAACTATTCCTATGAGTGTTATACTACGTTTAGTTTATTAAGCTTTCAACTGTTAAATCATAAAAGGTCATTTTACGAGACAAAAGAGTAACCTTTTCGGAAGCGCGAAAAATAATTTAGGAAACATAATTATTCCGCAAGACATTTTCTAAAGATTCTTAAATTTTTAGAAAAAACGAAAATTATTCTGAATAACATTCTTCCGCGAATTTGGCTTAAGTTGGCTCGTTTCGTGGAAAAAACTTAATTAAAAACAGTACGAAAGTCCAGCGAAAAAGAAATTCCGTTGATTTTGGCACCGTGAGTTATGACTGCTGGCAAACGTGGCGACAACTGAAATTTTGCCTTAGCAATATGAGTGGCAAAGTTCAAAATAAACTGCCGTTGGTGGGTTGAAAAATTTTAATGAGATAATTTGTAATTATCCTATCATCTGGTTAAGGCTTTTAAATTCCAGGCTAGGATTAGGACCTCTGCAAGAAATAAGTGGAGAAGGAACGTGGTCAAGTGTGTTCAGTCATTCGTCATTCATTTACATAGATGACACCAATACTTGTACTGCGTGTCGGGAATGGACGCTGTTAACTAGTTTGTGCCGAATGGCTGAAAATACAAATGCCTCTTTGTGTGACAATTGGCGGAGAGGCATCAGCGGCATCGGTATCTTTCCATCAGATTGGATCTCGCATCTCAAAAATAGGGCTATGAAGTCACAGTAGACGTTAAAAAGTTGATGCGTTTTCTATTTAAATGTATGTGAGGTGTGAGTTCTACGTGAGGTTGCAAAATGTCTTCCTCTTCCTTTATGCCTAAAAGGAGGCTTCGTTAACGTTGATGTAACAATATTTGTTAATAATAAAGATTTTTTTATTATGTTGGTCAATTAACCACTTCTGTACAAACACCTGCCCCCGATATTGACTTATAATAAAAAAAAAATTTGATTTTAACGCTAAATTAAAAAGTATATTATGTTCTCAAATTAAATGCAATGTGCAAAAAATGTTAAGAAAAGTTCCTACCTTCTTATTGCTCTTGAACACGTTGCATTTGAAGACGTTATTGGCACCATCCCGGGCGATGTAGGAGAAAATTTTGAGATCAGAGCTGTCGTGGGAGACATAGAAGATACGGTAGATGGGGTGGTGCATGATCTCGAGGTTGTCGCTGTTGGCGCTGCTGCCGCGGCCGCGCCCGAAGATCTTAGAGCTAGAAGTTTTCTGTAACAACACATAAATCTAAGCCAAAGACATCTAGAAGTATTCTTCGCATATTAGGGCGGGTACCGTCTCTTATTGTTTTTTATTTATTTAATGATTTAAAAATACATTAAAAAACCTTAAAACTAACAGTAAATACCACATAAGTTTATAACAATACTGTTCAATTACGGTATCAATGTCATAGGCGATTTGTAATTCCAGCGTCGACATACCGCGTCGTCAGTTTGAAAAGTCAAAAATTATGATTTTAACGATGCTCCTAGTTTAAGAGTGATTACAATGTGACACAGTTTGCATAAATTACAATTGTTTCAAGTAAAAAAGACGATTTCAAGTAATACGACACTGTATGTTAACGGCAGAATTGTAGGAAAGTTGAAGGCAGAATTGTTGAAGGAAAGACTTAAGTAATAGTTTGGTTCCTGCATTGACTGTTGTAAAGCATTGCTCGAAGCATCAGGCAGTTGTGTTCTTTAACAAGATGCCCTTGGATTTAAAAATAATAAATAAATTGACCTTATTCAAAAAAATGTTGAAGGTACTGTTATTAGAAAAAAATTGTATTCTCTAAACAATTTTTAAATGCATTTTACAACTATGAATTTTATTTAAATTTTTTTTTAACTATATACTAAGTTAATTTTAAATGAGCTATTATAGTATTTTAATTTTATTTCATGTGACATTATTTAATATTGGGCATTTTTATTAGAAAATCAAATTTATTACCTTATTTTAGAATGTATTTGACAATTTTTTTAATAAGATTAATCATGTATATCTTGACTCTTATGTATTTTGAGATTAATTAGTTAATATTATGTTTTGGTTGATATTCGCATACAATGTGTGTTATTGTTTATTAAATAAATGAAATGAAATGAAATAAAATGAAATATAGTTGCCTGCGATATAAATACAGTGTGTTTACGTTAGGGTGTTATTTGAACGGTTAGCAAAATATTCGAATTTTGGTCAGCAGAAAAATACAATTGATTAGCTAAAATAACTAATTGGTCAGCAATTTATGGGCAGCAAATATTTCTAAATTGGTTAGCAACTTATGGGCAGCAGTTAAGCTATTGCATAGCTTCTATCGCGAGTCTTGAGCGCGGGGACCGAATCCAGAAATTCCGTAACGAAAAAACCTCACGCTCCCCACTCCGATGCGCAAGGAGGTGTGGCTTGAAGGCCGTGCATGTTAAAACCCAAGGTGGTTACCAAAATGAAACACCGTGTCCAAGGCGAATACAAATTTTAATTAACATCGGTTTGACCATATAAGTCTATGAGAGTAAACAATAGTGAGTTTTAAAGGATAGGTGACGCCATCTAGTGATACAACAAAGAACTAATTTTAACAAAGACGCCACTTTGGTTTTATTTATAAGCTAACTATTACACATTGTTTATTATGAGTTTTGTTATTTTATTAATTAGTTTATTAACATTTATTTTATGATTTAATTTACTTATAAGTGATCCGAACGAAATAATGTATATGCAAACTACCAACAGTTTATATAATTTGTTTTCTTATCGGTCACCACGCTCAAAAAGTGTAACTTGAATTAATATCAAAGAAAAAGAAATACTGCATGAATAAAATAAATAAATAAAATTATAATTGCATAAGTTGATACAAAATGCTATGCAACAGCTTTACTGCGGCAGTCCCCGAGTGCTACACGTCTTTTTTATTTCTATTTTGTCAGCCACTGATTGGTCAGATACTTAAAGGTTTTCTCTGCTGCCAAATTTTTTTATATATTTTTTGATGACACAAATATTGTTTTTTTTATGGGATAGGGGCAAGCGAGCTGACGGGTCACCTGATATTAAGCAACTACCGCCGCCCACGGACACTCGCATCACCACGGGGTCACAAGTGCGTTGCCGGCCTGTTAAGTGGGAACAAGCTCTTTTCTTGAAGGTTTAAAGGGGTTTAAATGGGTCATAAAAATAATAACCTTAACCTAATCAGAATATATTACGTAGGAATTGATCCTTTATCCTTCATTAATCCTTTTCCTAGATTTTATTTATTTAAGGTAACATATAGTAATATTGCTACCCAAATTATTTTTTTGCGGCGTAAATGATTATCTTGTAATTAATTACTTCCCATAATTCAAAAGGTGGATTTTAACAGTTACTTGTAGTGAAATTGATATACCAATGAAAATGGTCCTATAAAATTATTCAGACTGTAACATAAAGTAAGCTAGACAGAAAAAAAAATAGAGCGCTATGTGTGTGCCATGAATAGTATTTTAGAATTCTGTAACGCGTTGTATAAGAGAATAAAAGCACATATAAAAGCGCTGACATTCAAATCGTGGAAAATTTCTCGATCTAATAGGTTGGGGAAAAAGTTTCTTCGCATTTTTTAAGAAAATTCAAAACATTTTTTAATATAGTTTATTTACATTTAACTAAAGTATGTAGGTACCATTTTGTTCGATAACTTTTTGCCATCTTGTAGGTAGGGACATGATCCCATTGCTATAGAAATTTTGCGACTTCTGGTCAAAATACCGCGACAAGTGGTTTTGGCAGTCCTCTCGTGATCTTAACCTGACACTGCCTAAAGAATTCTGAAGAGACCGAAACAGGTGGAAATCTGAAGGTGCAAGGTCAGGACTATACGGCGGATGCATTAACACCTCCCAGCCAAACTCTCTTAATTTTTGCTGAGTGGCTAAAGATGTGTGAGGTCTAGCGTTATCATGATGAAAAACCACACCCCTTCTGTTGATTAATTCCGGCCGCTTTCTCTCAACTTCTTGCTTTAATCTCATCAGTTGTTCGCAGTAGAGTTTGTTCAGTACAATATTAGTACTGAACATATTATTAATATTTAAATTATTAAAATATTTATTGTAAATTTATTTTATGTTGTTTTACTAATTTTATTATCTAAAATGTTTTATTTGTAATAGCAACTATTTGTTTTGTAATATAATTATGCCCTATGGCAACATTCTGCCCTTCTGTCTTCTGAGTTGCACCTATGTGCAACGCCTTTTACAATAAAATATTTTAAATAGTCAAAGCGCCTATTATTTCCGCAACATAGGCGTTTTTGTGGTCCTTCGAGCTAAGTAAACCAGTGGAGAAATAAAGTTCGTGAGTGTTTGTCGGTTTGGGTGCTACAGCGACTTTCAATACAAGTCGTATTTTTGGATTGCTGGCGGCGAAACCTCAGTGAATAGTGCCTTATTTCGTCCTTTGTACGAATAAGACTCGTCAATACATCCACTGGAGAAGATTCAACTCCGAAATCAATATTTTGGTGCAAATTTTTGAAAAAAAAAATCCATTTGGCGCGCGAAGGTTTGAGTTTTGGCGGCAATCGCCGTACGTTGACAGCAACAGCCATTAATTGTGCGCGCGCAGGCAGTCTATGGTCGACAAACGTCAAAAGTTGTAAACAAACTTTTGTGTAAATAATTTTGTGAATAGTGTTTAGTGTAGTTTTAAGTTAGTGTCAATATGGAAACCGAATTAAAAAGGTTGCGGTCCAAACGAACCATCCTAAAAGCTACCATAACAAGACTGCAAAAGTTTATTACCGACCCAACTGCTATGGAGCTGGCTGGCCTGGAAGCACTACAAGTGAGATTGGACAAGCTTGTAGATACATTTGAAAGGTACGAAGAAGTAAACTTTGATATTTTTAATCTTGACGATAACGACAGTGAGGATGTTAGTTTGATAGAATATACATATTTTTCAGTATTAGCAAAGTTAAAGGAATGTATTAAGATTTTATCTATCAAAGAGAGCTCATGCTCACACAGTTTTAATTCCAACTTGCCAACTGTCGATATACCATACTTTGACGGTAAGGACTTTACCAAGTACAAACCATTTATTGAATTGTTCAATGCCATAATACATTGTAATACTAAATTAACAAATGTTGAAAAGCTTTTTTATTTAAGAAAATATTTACAGGATGAAGCTCTATCATTAATTGTAAATTTACCCCTTATAAATGATTCTTACATTGAAGCCATTAATTTATTAAATAAACGCTATAATAATAAGAGAAGGATAATTTCACATCACATCTCCTTACTGTTAGAGTTACCTACTATACAGAGGGGTACTGCATCTGCTATCAGGTCCTTTATTTCAGACATCAGGCAGCAATTATGTGCCTTACAAAATTTAGAGCAACCCATAGGACAGTGGGACATGCTATTAATAATAATTTTGTCTCGGAAATTAGATAGTCAAACAAACACAGCTTACCATTTAAGCAAACAAAATTTTAACAATTTACCTACTGTTGAGGATTTTTTAGACTTTTTGGAAAATAGAGCTATTGCTTTGGAAGATAGTTCAAGTACTTGCTATGAAGGTAATTTGAAATATAAACATTTTGTCACAAATATTGTTACTCAGCCTTATATAAAGCAAGTTTGCTTATATTGTAAAAATAATCATTTGTTATTTATGTGCCCTAGTTTTAAGTCTAGTGCTGTAAGTGATAGAGTTAAGTTTGTTAATGTAAATAGCATATGTAATATTTGTCTCAGATCTCATTCTGATAAATGTAAATATAATTTTAAGTGTAAATATTGTAAAAAAGACCATAACACCTTGTTGCATTCCGATGAGCACAGGGAGTGTATGACATTACACAATACTTATAATATTTCGAATGTGTTATTGCCTACTATACAGGTAAAATTAAAAGATAACTTGGGTAAGCCTATATATGTTAAAGCACTGCTCGATAGTGGTAGCCAAACATCTGTAATTAAACAGTCCTTAGTAAATAGAATTAATTTAAGGAAATGTAAACATAAGGCTGGCATCTATGGCATCGGTAGTAATATGAATAGAGTTAGAGAATGTGTAAATTTAAGTATAGAATCATTAGATGATAGTGCTCATTTTAATGTAAATTGTAAGATATTAGATGTATTAACAACCAATTTGCCTCAGGAATACATAAATAAAGGAAACTTTAATATACCTAGCCATTTAAAATTAGCCGATCCTGATTTTAATATTCCTTCAGATATTTCTCTTTTATTAGGAGCTGATCTTTATTTCAAGATTTTATTAAATGACAATATGAAATGTAACAACAACATGACCTTACAAAATACTTTATTTGGTTATGTTGTAGGTGGTTCATACCAAAATTAGTTTTTTTATTTTTGTTAGATTTTAGTATAGAATATAAAAGCATTTTTATATGTATACCTGCTATGAAGGTGAAATAATATTTTAAAATTTTGATAATTAAAATTAAAGGTTGATTACCTATGTAATACATAAAAAATTTATAATATACATATTGTTAACAATACATTTTAAATTATATCTAACATCCCTGTATGGTTATTATGAAATGAGCTAAATCTTTGTACTTACTGAGAATTTTTGTTTTCAAAATTCAGAATTGAGCCTAATAAATTGATTTCTGATATTTTATGAATTTTATGGTCAGTGTATGGCATAGTATAGATTTTAGTTTATGAGTCAAATTCCCATTCTGGCCCCCGGAACTTATGTTCAGTACAATATTAGTACTGAACATATTATTAATATTTAAATTATTAAAATATTTATTGTAAATTTATTTTATGTTGTTTTACTAATTTTATTATCTAAAATGTTTTATTTGTAATAGCAACTATTTGTTTTGTAATATAATTATGCCCTATGGCAACATTCTGCCCTTCTGTCTTCTGAGTTGCACCTATGTGCAACGCCTTTTACAATAAAATATTTTAAATAGTCAAAGCGCCTATTATTTCCGCAACAGAGTTCAGAATCGATGGTCCTGCCTGGTGGTAACAGCTCATAATGAATAATGCCCTTCCAATCCCACCACACACACAGCATCACCTTGTTGCGAGTTAACCCGGGTTTCGCCACAGTCTGGGAAGCCTGACCGGCCTTTGACCACGACCTTTTTCGCACGTTCTTGTCGTACGTGATCCACTTTTCATCACCAGTTATCACCTTCTTCAAAAATGGTTCGGTTTCATTACGTCGTAATAAAGAATCACAAATGAGTACACGGTTCATTAGGTTTCTTTCAGTGAGCTCGTGAGGTACCCAAATGTCGAGCTTTTTTGTGTACCCAGTTTTTTTCAAATGCGCCAAAACTGTTTTGTGGTCAATTCCTAGTTCTTCAGCTACGTCGTAACTACTGACATGCCGATCTTGCTCCACTTTTTCAAAAATGGCATCCAATTTATCTGTAATAGGGTGACCAGAGCGACGTGCATCTTTGACATCAAAATTTCCGGATTGAAAACGCTTAAACCAAATTTGTGCTACTCTCACAGACACTGCACTAGGTCCATAAACTTCGCAATTTATTTTCGCGGCTTGCGTTGCATTTTTACCTCTTTTGTAGTAAAATTTTAAAATGTATCGAATTTCTTCATTAGATTCACTCATCGTGGCGGTACGAAAAACAAATGAAAATCACACATTTTCCTAATTTGAATTTGGAATTATGTTCTTTAAAATTTAAACTTTCAATGATACCAAAACCAGCCAGATACAAATAGTATAGCCAAAGAGATTTTATTACAAGTTTATACATACTATAATGCGAAAAGACTTTTTCCCCAACCTAATATTTCTATAACGACAAAACGACATATCTGTATTTTGAGAAAATATACGTCAGTAATATTCAATATTTTGAAATTCGTTTCGAAATAAATTTTGATTGCTCATCGACTCGATGGCGTAGCTTTGAAATTATTGTTAAGTGTTTTCGGATTACCATTAAGCTGTGTCTCAATTAAATTTAAATTAATAATGTGGACAGTTCGATCATCACAGCTGAACGTTTATAACGCTATTAAAGTATGCAACAGATTTACTATGGTCAAACAATAGGCTAGTTGACCCTTTTTTTATTCGGCCCCAAATGTTTCATTACTGTAAGCCCCAAATGAATCATTACAGCATAAAAAATAATATATTTTTTTAGGCCTATAACACAATAAATTTCAAATGAATTATCTGTGTCGTACAGCCACGATTATTGTAAACAATTCAAAACGCATGTGACACAGGCTGACACAGCCGACAGACAATCTTGATTGGTTGCGACTTGCGTTTGACGGATTTGACCATGCGTAGTAATTGTTTACATGATGCGTTACTTCACCAACTTCACGAACATGGTGCATAGCGTTTTTGGCACATGAAAAAAAAGTAAATATAAAAAACATTTTGAAATAGAATTTGTACAGCAATCCCTTATTTATATTTATTGAAATTAATTATACTATGTGAATTAAACATTATTTTCATAAATTGTTATTAATAAAAAAGGGTGTTTATATATATTTTAATTTGAGAAATAAAGAATAATCTAGTTATGATATTTTCATCGCCTTTTATGTGTAACCGTGACTTCCTTACATCAATAATGGATTTAATTTTGAATGTAATTTTTTTTCGAAAACTGACAAGGGTAGTTTCATAGGTGGACTGGCCGCCAGCGCAGGTCACGCGCGCGCTTACAATTACAAGAGATACCTAACATCTTATCACAGCCGCACACTAAATAATTGAGGTTGAAATCTATTGACTTGTAGTTTTAATTACTCTGATATACGGCTCATTGTATTACACATAACTTCATCTACAGATTACGACTATAACTATTAAGAGCAATTTGAATATGAAGTTTCAATGGTCATTATAGTTTACGTTCATAGTGTAATAAACCATTTTGGTTCTAGGAACATTAGTGCTGACCGCAAGGCGAGCAATACGCTGAGCTGGGATATAAATTACCTTATATTTTATATCTGTTAACTGGAGATTAAGATTTAATATTCATCGGTGGTCTAATCATTATAATAGAAATTTTATTCCCATAACGAAACCTAACTTTATACATATAAATATAGTTTGTGACCTGATGAAGAAATGAATACAGAACAACAATTTATATTTAATAAAAAACAACTTCTATTTTCCGATATGTCTGTGTTGCGAAAAAGAAAATGTTTATTCGATGGCTAAGTACCTTCCAAGCCTTATTGAAGCCAACATTTACAGACTGTAAATGGTAAATGTGGCAAAGCTAATAGATTTTCTTCTACATTTCTGTTTAAAGCTTAAATGAGGTCTAAAGCGCTAGTGGAAAATGTACAGAATAAGTACTTTACGTCTGTTGGTATACAGCTTATTTTTGAATATCTAACCCATCAAACTAAAACCATTATGATTTGTATCTTTATGTTATAAAATGGTACAATAAGAGACGGTGGAAAGTCTTAAATTAGTAATAAAGAAATCACATTTAATTAACGTTTCATAGGTTCATTGGCCTCTAGCGCTTGCTTTCAGCACCAGCGAGATTTCCACACATTTTGACGTACAAGCCCGCGTGTGTGACTGCGAAACGACGTTAAGTAGTTCCGTGCAAATTGTAAGCGCGCGCGTGGCCAGCGTACCGATGAAACCACCCTTAACCAAAACAACATTCTATAAAACATAACAAAGACAATGTTATATAATTCTGAGTTATTTACATCTAAATAACACAACTAACTAAAACCAAAATTAAACACTAAACTACCAATCACGACACAAAACGGATATTATTTCAAATTAATTCTAGATTCTCCAAGCAATAATTTTTAAAATCATCATTACCTGTACGACTTTCGTATCATTTCATTTCATCTTATTCGAAATGATGATACACATTCCCATGTTAGGTGAGAAATTTATTAATTATTTCGACAGTCACGGCCATGAATAGGTTTTTCTTGGTATTCGTGTTCGTGTGGTCTTTACAGGGCTCTCGATTTAAAGGCCGAGCCACACCGAATGAGTAACACGCGCATTGCGCGCACAACAAAGATACGCACGTGTCGGCATCTGTTCGGGGTGATATGGACGCTATTAACACGTTTGCGGACGGTGAGTCACCCTGCTTTAGCACTATTTTATTGTATGGGATTTTTGCGATTGCTCTAGCATTTTCGTCACGATGCCCCCATACATTTGACGCATGCTATAGCAGACGCGACCATGCGGGGTAGAGGAGGAGTAAACATTGTTTTTTCTTTTTGAGCAGAATAGGTCAAATGTGACAGTAAGTGATCTGAGGTTGTATCAGCAGTGACAGTAAGGTATAGAGAACCCATATTTTATATTGAAAAAGCAACTGCTCAAGCAGCACTGTCAAAAAACTTGGGATGCTGTAGCATCCGCGACATAATTGAACTGTCCAACAAGAACGCTATAGCATTCTTATCCGCGAACGTGTTAAATATAAAACGTCATAACGTCACCTTTTTCACGTTTTCAGTCAGCGTCAAATAGTTAGTGACACTCAGGATGTTCAAATAAACAGACGCTACCTACCTAGTCATTTAGTAGTACAAATTAAGTTTCCTTTGTTAGAAACACAAATTATTTCTCATATATTATAATATGGAAACTCTTTTGTGTTATCAACAATATGGAAAATTTATTTGTACCGATATTATTGAATTTTTGGTAGTGTCTATTTATTGGAACACCCTGAGTGTCACTAGCTATTTGACGCTGACTGTACAATATGATCGCACGTGCATGTTGGGTGCACGGATGCCTGGAATGAGATAATAAGCTAGAACCTTAATTTTTGTGTTGAAGTTGCCTCAGAAGTCTAATAAAATGTAAGGTCTGCGTCATGAGTTATACAGGATTAAATATGCAGTGATGTTCATATTTTTAGACTTTTCAGACAAAACACCAAAACTTAGGTGTACACAAGTTTTCAGCTTGTCATCTCTCATTCTCAGGTAAATCCCTAATTTTAGCTAAACTGAGTGTACAGACACAGTGATATAAGTCCCTATGTACGTATCTGACAGCTAACACTGCGACAGATATTGTTAAAAATAAAGAGTTACTTAAAAGTCAAAGTTTACATATTTTCCATATTTTTCCCCGTAATACTAAGGCTATATAAATAATACGGCTTCGGTGTGTATCGGCCTTTATTCCGAAATTTAGCTCAAAATGTAAAGGTTTCGATTGGATGCAGGCGTGCCTCTGCTCCACAATTGGGGTGGATTTTCCTTTCAACGTTGCCGGAACGTAACACTTAAAATGGACACCCATTTGATAAATTGGGGTCAGCCCGTTTTAATTCAACACCATATTTCCTCAATACAATGATAAAACGTGTTTGGTAACCATTGCGTTATTTTACTTCATTTGTTTTATCGTTGATTTTGAAACGTTTTGAGTCTCTCTCTTCTTCCTGCCCTGTTCCCAATTCTATTTGGGGTCGGCACAACATGTCTTCTTCCACTCTCCTCTATTACTCGTCAAGTCAACACTCACTTCCATCCTCATCACATCATCATTCACGCAATCCATCCATCTTTATTTTGGTATTGGAACCGTTTAGGTGTTTTAATAGAATTATTTATATTTCAAATTTTATTCTGTAGACGACGTGAAAGGTGCCATGATCGTACCGAGTACTGGCTAGAATACACAAGCTACCTTAACCCGCCACGTGACGGATCTCCCTGACATTAGCCTAGACGAAGTTATGGCGGCTCTTGTGCAACTTGAAAATTGAAAAGCCCCGTAGAGGACGTAGTTACACCAGAGCTTCTCAAAACTGCTGGCAAGCACTAAGGAGCCAAAGGGAATATTTAACTCTAGAAATACTTTTTTTTGGGAGAACTTCGAAAACGTGGGACCCTGGTCGTGCTATTCCTTACCTGTGTGAAAATACTGTAAAGATAGCATTCACTAAAATCTTTAAAAAATTCTACAGGACCATCATTATACACTTCCAAAGTTATTGTCATTATACAGGCTTGCATGGAAATAAACAAGAGTAATGTAAGCCAAAGTACCCACAATGCCACAAGCTAAAATTGAATATTTCAAACTACAATATATAACATGTAACCAGTTAACACATGATACAGGACCACAAGTCTGTTATTACTGTAATTAACTAACGAATTCTCTTATAGCGTTAGCGCTATCTTGTTTGTAATTTCACGGATGATAGCTTTGGCGGGCAGGGTAAGAAATAGCTCCAATTAGTTCTGGGCCCATCTCGGACGTAATTACCCTCCGTCCCGGGGGTACACGGGAGATTATTTACCACTCCGGGTAAACCCTATCAAAGGCGTTCGCGTTGACAGCGCTTTTGGCAGTTTGTTGATATTAATTTTGGTGTAAATGATTATAGTAATAAAAAACTTAAAGCTGACGACCTCTGTATTGGAGTGGTCAGTACGCCGGTCTCAAAGCGTCGCCATCTATAGAGGTTGTGGGTTCGATCCCCGGTGGGGGCAAATGTTTGTGTGATGAATACAGGCATTTGTTTAATGCATAGAATCTCGCGCGCGCTGTGTCAGCGCTGGCGGCCAGCGACCTATGAAATGTCCCTAAAATTCGGTTTGCGACACTGTGAACGTAATGGTTATAAATAGTACACAATAAGTCTTAAAGGGTTACCCCTTTATACGATACTCGATTCACTTAACTGCATTGCCTTATAACGTGTAACGTCTTCCACAGTAAAAGTTAACAAGCGTTTTATCTTCATTTTCTTCTTGCCCTTCTCCCACTCTAGGTGGAGTCGTCACAACATGTTTTCTTCTTCCATTCTCCTCTATCACGCGTCAGCTCAGCATCCACTTCTTTTATTTTCATATAATTCTTCACGCATTAAATGCATCGCTTCTTTGGTCTTCCTCTCACTCTAGGTCCGACCACATCTATGCTCAGTATCCTTCTTGTAATGTGACATTCATCCCTCCTCATCACATGTCCATACCACGCTAACCTATTTCTCATAATCTTTTCTGACAATGGAGCTCCTTGCAAACTTCCTCTAATATACCTACTCACTCCTGATCTTGTCCATTCTTGTGACTCCACACATCCTCCACACAAAAGTGTTTTATCTTCATATTAGATTAAAATAGAGGCATCTGCGCGCTCTTACGGACATAACAAAATTAGCAAGTTAAAAAATTATTGTGGAATTAAGGGTGGTTTCATAGGTACGTACGCTGGCGCCTGCGCGGGCGTCAATATGTATGAAAATCTCGCCGACGCTGTTGGCCAGCGCTGGCGATTATGGCTAAACAATAATAATCAAAGTATGTGGTCAGCAACAGAGCTACATCTGGACCGGATGAACTGCCTCCACTGATTCCGGTCCATCCATATTTACCCCCGTTCTAGTCATCCCCTCCAGTGTGACGTCACATATTTTGCCATTTTACGTCTATAAATTATTTAATTCAAACAGCAGTTCCAAAATTAGTTATATTTCTATTCCTATAAAACATTAATTTTGAAATGTGACGTCACTCAATTAAACACACCTCCTAGTCACACAATGCCACATTTCGTCGGACCCCTTCTTCCCCTTAATCTGTGACGTAATTTATAGATTGCCCCCCCACTTCTAACTGTGTGGAGTTCGGAGGACGACGAGTGTTCGCGCCATAATTTGAATGCGCGACGTTTGACAGCTAGATACACCTCCTGACTTTGCGGGAGGCGACACTAGCGCCATTCATACATTGAATCGACTTAGCCCAAAACTAAAGTAGTGTTCTCCTTCTGTCTGAGCTCGCGGTCGTCTGCGCATCTATCCGTGTGTGTCTGCGACATACCATAATCGTGTAAGAAATTTCGTGTGTGCCCGGCCGGGTACCAGTGAACCAACGAGTGCATTTACATATAATAATCAGTTGATCTCCTCTGTGCTTCGGAAGGCACGTTAAGCCGTTGGTCCCGGTCGCATTTGTTACCGTTTCTACCCACCCGCATTGGGCCAACGTGGTGGTGTTACGGCCCATACTCCTCATGTGTTTCTCCATGAGGAAGGCCTGTCCCAGCAGTGGGACGTATATCGGCTGATGACGAATCAGTGTTAATCCGCCCAATACTGTGCCGTGCCTTATTGGAGGGCCGGGAGACCACGCGTTCACCATCAGCTCAATCGCCATTAATTCTGCTCATCATCATCCAATCCAGGTACGTCCATCCATAATCTCATCCGCCCACGAGGATATGTGTATTTCCCACACAACGAGTCTTTCACTTGATCGCACCATCTCATTGGTGAACGACCGCGCGATCTTTTGCCTTTGATGTTCCCAATAACAATAAGTTTTCCCAAATTATCTTTGCCTTTGCGTACCATGTGCCCGAGTAGTGTACTTGTATACGTCCACTATGCTTTTACTTGATTGCGTCTATCGGTTATTATAGGTTGTGAAACTCCTACGTCTGTTAAAGGGGATTGGTACCGATTAACTCGGGCGTCTAATAAAAGTGGGGAGAAATCCGAAACTATGAGATATAACGAAATGTGTTATAATATTGTCTAAAAACTATATAACATGTTATGTAACCATGTAATTCTGTACACATTACACATAACAATGCAATATAATAACCATCGTCGTTTGTCATTCTTTATAATAATCCTAATAATATAAATAATTATAATAATCTAAAATTATCCGCCATTTAAAACTATCACTGTCACTTTCTAAAGTCATAAAAAGAAAAGGGACAGAGCTCACATTTGACTGACAGATAGTTTTATCTGAGGATTGAAAAATCGGGCCTAAGTAATATAACATTGTTATACATATAAATCATCATTTGCCTGCCCTTCTCCTAATTTCATTTAGGGTCTGCGCAACGAATCTTTCTTCTCCACTCTCCCAACGAGTCTTTCACCTCCACACATGTCCTCACATGGTTAGAATGGGAGTGAATTTTGATATGGCGTGTGATACAATCTATCCATATTTTCTTCGGTCTATCAATAACATATTGTTATATAACATTCAGTGTGCACATTATCTGAAAAATGTTATAAAGCAATGCTGTATAACATGTTATATAGCAATGCGTACAATCTATGTAACATAACATGTTATACAGCATTGCTGTATAACATGTTATATAGCAATGCTGTATAACATGTTATACAGAAATGCTGTATAACATGTTATATAGCAATACTGTATAACATGTCATATAGCAATGCTGTATAACATGTTATGTTACATAGTTTGTACGCACACCAACCATCGACAAAAAAAACGTCATTTATTTTTAAATTTCGACTTATTTCCATTCCCAGTTAAATATGAGAGTTGGAAAAAAAATTTAAACATACATATAATCACGACTATTATCCCCTAAGGGTTAGTTAGAGGCTAGGCAAAAGCAGTCCATTGCTTGCGTGACAGGTAGTGAGTCCGTGGCCGCTGTAAGCAATTGGATGGTTGTGCAGTTCTAAGTCCAGTCACCTTTAACGACACCCAAGGGAAGGGATGGGTTGGTAGTATTCTTTAAATGAGCCGCACGAAAAATTTTATGCCAATTATTATTTTTTCCAAAATCGATGTTATGGTTCCTGAGAACGCTTTTCGCTATCTTTCATAGTTTCGAGTGTCTCCCCACTGACCCATTTGACTTGATCACCCTGTGTAGTTTAAGAAATAACTTTCTGAAGCCATATTGCTGTGGATTATGGATGCAGTAAGGAAATCCTTTTTTGCATCGTACAGTCACCATCGGAAGTTGTTCATCACTTTAGTACAGACACATTTTCCATGTACGACATTTTCCTAGACACAGCATGTGACTTGTTTCGACATTTAATTCGACAAGTTATTCAAATCTAGAAATTCGAATGAAATCTAAATCGGAGAACGAAGCCAACTTTTATCAACAAACTGCCAGAAAAGGCTGCTAAAATATTAATTATACCTTACGATCAAATCGAAACCAATACGAGCTTACATAACACATAACTCCTCACACGAGAGCCCTGTCATAGAATAGCGATCTTCGTCGTAACCTAATTATTTCACACTCAACTGTGCCCAATAAATCTTGGCTAATACAGAAAAGCTCGCTCAACTCAGATAATTTCTTTCTCATTTTTCTTTATTAACGAAATTCCTGGGTGTTCTTTGAAAAGTTTGGAAGTTCCGTGTACCCTGCGTTTAGTAGGTAAGAAGTAATAAACATTAGATTTCCCTGGAGTCAGTTCAGCTCACCGACTTCGTGACGAGGCCAAGTAGCCTAAAGTGGCTAAAACGTGAATATGAATTGAACCCCAGGGTGGTACGGTGAAGTTTTCAATTTAACTCTACAGAGTTTAGGCTACCATGTAAATTTTGATCGGAATATCATGAATACGAGAGAGAAACTCTCAAAACGTTTTAAGCTCAAATGAAACTCAAATATTGCGGGATCGTTCTCAGTGTCTAGTTATTGTTATCACTTGGTGCATGCCCAGCAATTTTGGTATATTAGTTTGGATCAGAATATTCTAAGTTAAGAATATTAAGCTCGACTAGACCACCAGTTTAATGTCACTCAGCGATCTATGGAAAGGGCGATGCTCGTAGTAAATCTGAAGGACCGTATTAGGAATGATGTGATCCGACAGAGAACTAGAGTCACCGACATAGCCTACCCTATTAGCAAACTGAAGTGGCAGTGGGCTGGTCTTATTAGCCGTAGAACTGACGACCGTTGGAGTCGTAATGTTCTTGAGTGGAGACCGCGACTCGGCAAATGCAGCGTGGGACGCCCTGTGACAAGATGGGATGACGATATTCGTAGGTTGACCGGAGTGGGCTGGATGAGAACGGCCGAAGATCGAGAGCGGTGGCGTGCATTAGGGGAGACGTATGTCCAGCAGTGGACGAACAGGGGTTGTTGGGGAAGTTTACACTGTATTTAAAATAATATTTAATGAGGGTATTTACCTTAGCCTTCTGCTTGCGAGTAGAAATCCGGACGCCTTCAGTTGACACATCCAGAGTCACTTTGCGTTTTTTCACTCCCTTCGCTTTGAACTCGTACTGTGAATAAGAAAAACGCACTTTACTTTATTTACTAATATTTTAGCACCTTAAATAATTAATGCACATTTTTAAAAACTTTAAAAAGGTATTTTCTCCAAGAATTTCCAGAATTGAGTTTGGAACAATGAAAAATAATGATCACTATGATATGTGGACCGCAATATACTTTAATGACATTTTACATTGAAGAAAAGATTTTCCTTTGAATACGCTGCAAGATACAATAAATTTCTATCGTCTAAGAACATTTGAGATATTAAAAGTATAATTTTACGTGTAAGTGACGACAGCGGAGTATCCGAACATAAAATATCTGATTTCAATAAAACAAAAAATCTTTTTTTACCGTAATTAAAATGGAATTAGGACCCTGATGATGAATCTACAAATACCAGAATATTATGTCTATACCCTCTCATAAGGTAACAATAGAAAACAGTTTGAATGAATTCATTAGAAAGAACATCAAGGCACTCATTTAAAATTAGAAATATTTATTCTAAATACATGAGTCTCAAGGATTTCAATTAATGGGATTAACTTATTAGGGATGTTAGAAAATTTTTACATCCTTGTTCTGAGAAGAACCACAAAGAACGGATGATTCTTCCTCATTTTAGTTACCACTGTTAACCTCTCAGCGGGTGCAATACTAGACACAATCGAAACATAAAATTTTATTTTTTATTTGATTGTCACACTTTTTTATTAGTTAACAACGTATTTCTCTTTGTAAGGGTTTGATAGCCATGCCGACCACCAGCGCCGGCCACGCGCGTGTGTGCTTTCAAATTTACACGGGATTGTTAGCAGTATTTCACTTCACGCGCGCCCTATTAAGTACGTCAAATTGTATCGAAATTTTGACGTTGCTCCGAAACGTCCCTAAAATACATTAAAATTATCATTTCTCTGCTATTGGGTAAAAAAACACCTCTGAAATTGGTGTTTTGTATGGAGATTTTGGGGAATTCTGCATTTTATATATAATAATATACCATACCTAATATTTTCCCAATATATCTTTTTTACTACTCTCCAACACTACAATATCCATCAATAATTTAAAGGTGCACGGTAAAGAACCGCCCAAACAAAATTTTCAACCCAAAAGAGTACTTGTGACGTAATTGCCACGTCACTTTCTAAAAGCAGCAGTAATTTCATAACGGAGGAAGTGGGTGAACAATTAATTTCATACCAGGCTTTAATAAGCTTTAAAGAGATTCTTAGCACGGGCTGGTAAGTGTCGTTACAAATTGTATTTTAACCTCCTGACACCGAAATATTTTAACTGACTTCTATTGTCGCCGGTTGTACTGGATATAGTACAAAACTGTTTGGGCTGTTAAGACCGAGACTTTTCAATAGTCATTAAATTACCAAAACCAATTTCACATGGCATTTCGCTAGAACAAACCTTTTTATGGATGACTCGAGGAACACAGTGTGTGCGTTATTATTTGGCTATCTTTTGATCTTTATAAAGTAGTAGTTAGAAATTTAACAATTAGTATAATTTAATATAAAAGTATTTTATATATTAAGGTTCATTACCGTGGGCGCTTGTAGCAAGTACAACCCTCCGTGGTTGTTGTCCTTTGACGGAGGTTGTAATCGATACAAGCGGCCGTATTCCGAAAGTAAGGCTTTTCATGAGAAGAATCCGGCAAGAAACTCATGAACCACTTTTTTTTTAATTAGCCAATCATATAACTATTGTCAGTATTAAATATGTTTTAACATTATTTTCTTAATTTCTTTTAATATATCAAAATAACATTCTATTTAAATCTAACTATTTCCACACATTTTTAGCCTCCAGATAATCTTGGATTTCATAATAGACTTTTTTCATTAAAGTTTGTTTAATATGAAGCTTAAATTTGTGATAAGGCAATTCTGTTATATTCGGAGAGCTGTTTATATAAAATTATCTAGAGAGCTACTTTGATGAAAGTTGGACTATTTTTGTTTTAATAATAGGTATTTACCTATGAAATTGGTGATTTATATGGAGATTTTGGGGATGTCTGCTTTTCCATACTAACATTTTTTCATATTTCTTCACAACGACAAATTCAGAGATAATAAAATTTTGGTATGTATCATTAGACAAGCTTTAGCAACATGTGTGATATCACTCTGCATAAAAGTTATTTGTCGTTTTTAACTGAATACAAATTAAATGATGTATTCGGGAGCAACTTAAAAAGAGTTTAAATATTAGGGATAAATATTAGGGTATGTTCACAATGTTTAAATATTAGGGATCCTAAAAATAGAAAAGCTCAGTGTAGTAGTGGTTAGTACGCTTTGGCTTTCGATATCGGAAACAAAGCTACCTTCGCCATGGATTGGGTGGCCAAACTTTGAGACCTCGAACTCTTCAGTGCTTCGGAAGGCACGTTAAGCCGCTGCTGGTCCCGGTCGCTTTCGCAACCGTTTCTACCCACCAACCCGCATTGGGCCAGCGTGGTGACTGGTGGTGTTACGGCCCACACTCGTTATTGTTTCTACATGAGGAAGGCCTGTGCCTAGCAGAGGTCGTATATAGGCCGAAGACGACGATCCCAAAAATTTGAAACAGTTATTACAACACAATTTCAATAACTAAGAGAAATAATGAATGAACTATATTTTTCTCTAATGTTATTTTTTAGACATCAAACTTCCCCAAACTTTTCGGCGTATGGTAAAATTTAAAAAATACAATGAGCGACATCGATAACCCAGTTGGGAACACATCACTGTTCGTGCAAGACGTCGTATACCTATTTTTTTAACGGTAATCTCTAGCCTTCATGGCCGAAGGTGAAAGCGAGCTTCGCCTGTTATTCCTCAACAACTGAGAAACTGGCTATCTTAGTACTTCTGATTGCCGGAACACAACAATGCCAGGTATAACATTGTTATCATGGCCCAGGAATAGCCTCACCGGGGGTCCGTAGAAGAGTCATGAGCTCGACAGAGAACTCGGCCACAATCCTGTTCCACAAAGGCTGAAAAGTCGGAATAGCTTCGCTCGGTGTATATCGCCTCTTCCAAACAGCGATCGGTCAAGAGAAAGATGTAGGTTGGTTATTGACAAAGTGTTGCAGGTTGCGGCGCGAGAGCGTTAATCTTCCCAACCCTTTTGTCCCTGTGTATAAGAAATGTCCTCCTGCACACGAGCTGCCTAGCTAACCTGGAAGTCTTTAAATAGACTTCGAACTCAGATTGGCCGAAGTGAGGAGAACATGTTCAGATGGGGATTCTCAGATGGTACTAATCTGGAGTGCAGTTGCGGTGCGTATCCGTAGTCGATGGAGCCCCTAATATCCTGCCCCGCGTGCCCCACCAGCTGCACGCGGGACAGTGCAATTTCTGTGCAAATAGAATCCATCGACACGAAAAGAAGAAGAAGATGGCGAGCGACTTAAATAAGACGATGGTAGCTAGCCAGGCGAGTTTAGAAGCCCTATCACCAACCAAACCGTTCAGGAAATCCTCTACTCCCGTGGGGAATCAAACCCTGGACCTCTCGTGGGGAATCGAGCCCCGGACCTCCTGATGAACACTCGGTGGTGTCAAGTACTAGACCAGAGAGGCGGTTAAAAATGAACTATGTATACTTATAATTTTACTCATGAAATTCGAAAGCGCTTGTGAAACAAATGAAGCTACTTATGAAATAGTGCCTATTTTACAGTAACACTAAATTTATCCCCCAGGACGATATGGTAAATTTTAGCAATATAATTTGTGCGCTAATCATTTAGGGTAAATTTTTTATCCGGGGTCAGGTTGACCATTAGGTTAAAATATAGGCCAATGTCGAAAACGAATGATGTCGTGATATGACAACTTGTCCAATAGTCAAATTTTCAAATAGAACTAAAGTTAAATAGTCATAGACAACCACAACACGGTGCTGGAATTAGTAACTGCTGGCGGCTGGCGGCACAGTTGATATATTGCTTGGGATTTTAATCGCAAATTTAACAATTTATCAAGCTGACATCACACGTTTTGGCTTTTCCATTGACGCTATTAGTCTAGAATTCAACTACTGTGGTTACTACGACTACGGATAAGAAAACTCACCCTTAGTCAAACATAATTATTGATTTTAAAATACTACTGAAACAAAAAATAAATATAAGGTCCCAAAGCCTTAAATTCAGTCAAGGATCCATTTAGTAATCAATTATCGAAACGTTGTAATGTGTTTTTATAGCAGTGAACCTCCATTCCCATTAATTATGAAATATGAAAAGAATTCTAGTCGATACTTGCAGAACTGTACGGACTATACGCTGGGCAGCGAAGGTCCATCCATAATGAGTACTGATCATAATAAATATTCAGCGTGATACAGATCTCAAGGTCCATTACGTCGTCGTAAAACTCGAGTATATTCTGACTTCAAGTAAGACTAGATCCATCGAGGCTTACTTGGCCTGACTATAACAATATTGGCTGAAGCTTCACTAGGTATATCGTTTCTCCTAAACGAACAATACTGCTACGAACAAGATAAGGTTTAATAAAAAAATATCAGATTTAAAATTTAAAGTTACATCTTAATTTTAAGTCGAAAGAGGTAAGGAAATGTGAAAGAATATAGTGAAAGTGCTAACACAAAAAGAGAGACTAACATTATGGAGTTCTTTAAAAATATGCAAGGATTTCTTACTCGACAATACGAGAGATGATTCAGATTTTACAGGATTCTCTAGGGACCAACTCACCATCGGGAATATTGCTTAAAATAAAAGATAATACAAAGAAGACGTACAATATTTATATAAAAAGGTTTATCAAATTTTCTATCTTATTGAGCAGTAATATTCTCGATAATTCTCATTGCTATTTCTACAGTTGAGGTCTATAAAAATCGATAGAAGGCAGCCATATTTTACATGTAATATTCCTTGACTTAACCATACTTAATACATACTCATCATTAATTGGAATGGGAAGCTTGTCTAAAGCTAATAGTAATAATGTTGAAACTAGCACAACATTATATTAGGTCCTTACCTATGAAATTGGTGTTTTGTATGGAGATTTTGGGGAATTCTGCATTTTCCATACTAACATTTTATCAGTTTTCTTCACAACGACAAATCCAGAGATAATAATATTTGGCATGTATCATTAGACAAGCTTTAGTAATATGTGTAATATCACACTTCATAAAAATTATTTATCGTTTTTAAGTGAATGCAAATTAAATTATGTATTCGGGAGGCACTTAAAAAGAGTTGTCTCCGTGTCCAATTTCAACACAGTTAAACTTACAACAAATTATCAAAACAAATCAAAAGAGCTCAAAAAGTCTATTTTTAGGCGAGGTAATTATTTTTTAGGAATACTCTGAATCTTAATAGTTACAGACAAGTTACTAAGACAGAATAAAAACACCAATTTCATAGGTAAGGACCCAATATTTTAAGTGAAACCTATTTTAGGGGATTATTTTAGCCACATTTGGCGAAAAAACTGTATTAGCCGAAGACTTCACCTTCAAAACAGGATTATTGGTTAACAAATGATATTGCTGAGACAGATCTGTATCTGTCTCAGCAATTATTTGCTTACCAATTTCACACATAAGAGGATTCGGGCAAATTATTGGAGATTAAACGTGAACGAAGTGAAATGGAACAAGATATGCACTAAAATTTTTATCACGAGTACAGCTCAAATGATAGTGCACTGTATTGTAACTACTGGCGATCTTATTCCTAGAGCGATTTCTATCGAACAAGTACACTATTTATTGGATTTGGACGGCCTGGCGGACGGCGTTCTTTGGAGTTATAGGCGTTTTATGGATTTCAAGGATTATAATTATTGTTTTATTATGATTAACATTATCAATGTTAATCATATTTTGCACAACGATCAAGATTCTTCATTGAATTTTACAGTATTTCATTCCATTTACAGTTGGTTCTTTTGTTTTAGATTATAAGTAATTTGCTTGCTTGATTCAAGACCGTGAACATAAGGTTAAAAATATAACTTGTCCCAGAAAACCAGAAAGACAACTAGAAGCATCATCGGCAAACAAAAGAAGTCAAAAGCTATCTAAAGGTGATTAAACTTAACAAACCTCTGAAGTATTTATTGGAATTGAGATCGTGGGGTTAGAATTATTATGGAACAAGTCTCTTTACCAAGATAAGGGTACAGAAATTTTAATTAAATTCTTATTCGACTATTAAGCAATCGAAAGTTACGTTAAGCCGTGAAAATTCTTCATGAACTTTGGAGAAAGTATCAATATTCAAATTCTTCTCACTCATAATGATATCTTTTGTAGGAAAGATGAAAATATAAAAAAAAAATTTCTTGTTGCCTGATTTTGCTACAAAGGTAAGCAAGTTAAGCCCTAGTTAATAGTAAACTTTTAAGGTGATCAATTGATGTTTGTACCAATAGCGTCACTTCATTGACGACTAACAATTAAACGAGTATTTATTTTTACTACGTTAAATATTAACTCACTTTCATGTTTGTCTTTTTGTTTGGAAATAGTTCAGAATCCGGTGACAATACAACTTGCAACTACTTTCAACTTTCTAAGAGCACTTTCAGGTCGAAATTTCAACATCTTTTAGTAGCAAAATAATAACTCAAACGTGGGGGCGCATACTTGTAACTTACACTTACACATACGATAAAGTAAAATCCTTATAATATAATACATGCATAGATTGTTTCTAATACAGTATTTCTTTTAATTGCATCTACTCTATATTTTTATGAGTGTATTGTATTGCAATCTTATATCTAATAAGGTCATCGTAATAAATAACGAGGACAAAGAAAGAAAAGAATTTCGGCCAGTATGTTATTTTTAACATAAGCTAATAAAGTGCTTGTTTATGACAGTACCAATATTTGACAATTTACCAGTTTGATTCCTTCACTTCCTTTACGTTATATTATAAACTACCGTATTCGATCAGATGTATTCAATAAGAGATTTATAGGAAATTATTCATGCGTATAAAATTGTGCGCGAATGAAAATTCTATATTATTAACATCAAGCTTCTGCACCTTGTTGAATTTGGTAGAACTGAATATACAGGGAGTGGCCTGTAATAAGAGCAATAAATTAAAACAGAGACTCCTTATACCATAAGAAATAAATTCCAATTGGTTTTATTTAATTAAAATTAAGAATTTATTTAATGCTGTCAAAAGAAAACATGATTGTGCGGTTAAAAACTAATTTCGATTGATGGATAGAAACGAAGATATTACACACTTACTGTATTATGAAACGGTCGCCTCAGTACCAATAAAGAAATGATGTCTATCGACGGAGAAGCGATAATTTAGTGATGTTGGAATTAATTTAATATGAATTGCAGCTTTGAATTACTTACTATATCTCTGTATTTGAACTAAGATGGACTAACTAAGAGCACTAAGGTGGTCAAGGTAACATCGTATACTCAGTAGAATTATTGATTAAATTTATTGTTCTTATTACAGGCCACTCCCTGTATATCTTACATTGAATTAGCCTGTTTACTTACTTTTGGAAAACTTTCCGGATTCTATGTGGTGACATCTTGAATGTGTCCTGTGAGAGACACCTCAGTTGTCCGATTGAACGTAGCCGAGTTTTTTGTACTTATTCTATTACCACCCCCGAAATTTATTTTCAGCCCCGAGTTTAAGTGCCAGTGATATTTTGAAGGTTATATCATGGAATGAAAAATTATATCATGGGCGCTCTTCAAAAAGTGTCAATTATCTATTTTTGTAGTTAAAAAAAAACAGCTTCAATATTTTCGCCGTCTCCATAATGGTAAAATTTATTCAGTCGCTACCGCGCTGTCTACATACAGCCATGGATTCAGCTAGGTAGGAAAGAAACAAGTGTTTTTGTGACACGTATAAATACTTCGTTGCGTTTACCATCATTCTTTTTTTTTTAGGGCGGCAAACGAGCAGACAGGTCACCTGATGGTAAGCAACAGTGAAACTCAACGCATGCTTTCACCGGTTTTCTGTGAGGCTGTGGTATCCCGGTCGAACCGGCGCGGCGGCCCATTTGGGCCGAAACATGGCTCTCCCACGGTATAATTCCTTTTTGTCTCATTCCTGTAGTTTTCTAATTACGTTAATTACGTAACCTATTGAAAAGACCTAGTTAAGAAGTAAGATATTGTGGAAAGTACTTATTTATCGAAAATCAAAAATATTTAGTAATGGTTAAATAAGGAGAATAGAATTCAATAAAAAAAAAATATTATTTTTCACCATCTTTTCTATTACATCCTTCATCAAATTGCAGATTAATTTAACGTTAACTTAATATTAATCTGAATAGAGCAATCCCGAAATCCTGGGATTTTATTTTTAATAAAATCATTTTAAGAATCAGCTTCGATAATAATATGATAGCCAAATGTATTTTAGGTAAATATACATCCGAATATCCGATCTCTAGTTATAATTATAAATAAATAATACGACAAATTACGAATTTCATTTGGATTCCGACAAAACGATCAGCATCCAGAAAGGAGTCCTGCAAGTGAACCCTATGCTAATAAATCATGTTTATCTCTGCGTTATGCTCGGAGACAGTGACAGATGCCGCCGCTTAGCCGTCCTTAGAACCGCATTATTTTAACTGGATTATGTCTTTAATAATCTTTTTTGTTAACTGTTACTTCAAGCAAGATAGAGGTGTCAATCTTGTAGAATTTATAAAATTTTATCTGTGAATATGTAGATTTAATCCACACACTGTATATTTTGACATCCCTTCTAAGTAGAACTCTAAAAATCGCAAAGCTTTAAAAAGAAATGTTGTTAAGAGCAATGTCAAAATCTTTGTAACCTCTTTTATCAAGTTGAGAATTGGGCAGAGATGCTTTGTAAACTCATTAAATTAACTCATTAAACTGATAGATGTTAGGTTAATGTTATTTTTTATGACCCTTAAAGACAATATTTGTGTCATCAAAACATATATTAAACAATTTCGCAGCAGAGACAGCATTTGAGTTGCTGCCCAATTAGTTGTTATGCTGACCAATTTAGAAATATTTGCCTACCATAAGTTGCTGACCAATTAAGAAATATGTTATTTTAGCTGACCAAAATTCAATATTCTGCTAACCGTTTAAATAGCACCCCTTGATAAGGTCATTGAACCGAAACCAGTCTCTAAGCCATCTGTTTGTTCACTACAGTAGGCCTAGCACGGGCCGGAGAGAAAAGGTCCCCGGAACAAAGTCACTGACGATGCAATGACGATGGCAATGACGATTTTTGTCTCTAGGGACGTTTTCTCTCCGGCCCGTGCTAGGCCTTCTGCTGGATGAAGTCTAGTAAGCCGTACAAGAAATTCAATTTATATTCGTAATTTCTTAAGCAATATTGTGCAATGTAACACTCTCATATACTTTGTCATTTATCTTAAGTGAACTTTATAACATACTCTATATATTTGATCTAAGAGTGGGAGCCTGAAGATCTGATGCAGGTACTTTTTTGTATCTAGCACAGGCATCATCACACGAACACTGCACCACACTATTGTACAATATTATTGTCACGTGTGTTCTTATGTTTGTGAAGAGAAAATAAAGAATATTATTATTACTCTCACTCATATATTAAAGTTTTGAGTTCAGAGTTTTTGTATTAATAGATCCAACATTTCGTTTACTAATCCATACCAATATATTAAAAGTGCGAAAGTAACTGTCCGTCTGTCTGTCTCGCTTTCACGTCAAAACAACTGAACCAATTTAACCAAATTTGGTACACAGTCTAGAGCCTGAGAAAGGACATAGGCTACCCTTTATCCCGATATTCCTTCCCATGGGAACGGGTGCCATGCGGGTTAAAAAAATTAAATAACGCCTCCCAGAAAAATGAAGGGCAAATTTACGCCACTACGCTCGTATGAACTCTGCTTCTAATAATAGAGTAGGAGTAAATTTTCAATTCTACCCATTAAGGCTACTGTTTCAATTTGAAAAAATCTTTCAGTGTTGAAAAGCCTATTTATAGAGGAAGCGTTCCTCAATAAATAGGCTTTTCAACACTGAAAGATACTAGAGAACATAGTCTACATACCATCACACTATCTCAAAATAACTATTCTAAGCGGACGAAGTCGCGGGCAAAAGCTTGTAATCTAATATTTGTTTTTTTGATTAAATTTTCAAACAAAAAAGAATATAAGCCTCTTAGGGTGTCAAATTGGATCCTGCTTACCAGCTCCATTCAGCCTATCGCTTTTGCATATATCTGATTCAATCTAAAACGTGTATTCCTGTGAATTGTATTTTCCCTCTGAATACAGCTAAATGCGATGCGCCAGCGAAACCTTAATAAATGCAAATTGACTTGTAAATCTTACTCAATATTTTTTGGGATGTTTGCGTTAGCTGTTTTCAATTATATTAATAATTCAGGATTGTACGAGTATTAATTCCGTCTCAAAAAAACGGTGGCGCGAAATAGGTAATAGGCATGTCTATCATACTCGTATTATGAAAGGGAGAAATGAAATTGTTTTTTTTATTACTTAGGTTCATATACACTAGCATCCTCAGCTTACAATATTAATAATCCAGGATTTTACGAGTATTAATCCCGTCTCAAAAAGCACAGTGGCGCGAAATAGGTAATAGGCATGTCTATCATACCCGTATTATGAAAGGGACAGATGAAATTGGTTTTTTTTTTATTACTTAGGTTCATTTACACTAGTTCCTCAGCTTTTATACGTCCCACTGTTGGGCACAACAATCCTTTACAGAAAAACATGAAACATGAGATATTTGGGCCGTAAAACCTTCACGCTGGTCCAACGAGGGTTTATGGGTAGATACGGTGGCAGATTATATTCATCTTGCTGTATTAACAATGACTATATTATATGATTTTTAGCCCTTTGTTCTATAAGGTGCAATATACAGAACATCAACATTGAAAATACATATTACGGGCTGTTCCCCGCGACTTAGTTTTTTTTTTTTTTGAAGGGCCCTGAACTGATGCCTCTGACGGCTACTCAGTTATAACCGGATGGTTACAATGGTTTTTACCTATCCCACTGGAGCCCTTAAATTTTCTGAAATCAAAAGTATCTAAGATATTGAGCAAAGATTTAAGGTATCATCATGCAAAATTTCATTGAAATCGGTCCAGCCATTAAGGAGAAAAGCACCAACAGACGGAAACAAAATATTTACAAAACAATTGTTTTTTTTGTATTTTCTCTCTTTTTACTTGGTTTTACGTTTTTTTTTTCTATGTGCAGATATTCGACCTCTACATATTCCTTAATGTAATAATATGTAGTTCATTATATGTAATAATAAAATATGTAATTATATGTAGATAATAAATATTTTCAATGTTGATGTTGCGTATAATGCACATTATCGAATTAAGGGTTGATATAAGTTTCCAAGTTAAAGTTCGAAATTGTAAATCATTCTAATAATAATATCCCTTAAAAACGATAAATAATTTTTATGAAGTGTGATATTACACATATTACTAAAGATTGTCTAATGATAGATGCCAAATATTATCTTTGGATTTATCGTTGTGAAGAAAACTGAAAAAATTTTAGTATGGAAAATGCAGAATTCCCCAAAATCTCCATACAAAACACCAATTTCATAGGAAAGGACCTAATATTATTCACGTTGTTTTGGCAGTACGTACGTCATCAGCCTATATACGTCCCACTGCTGGGACAGGCCTTCCTCATGGAGAAACACATGAGGACTATGGGCCGTAACACCATCACGCTGGCCCAATGGTTGGTGAGTAGAAACGGTCACAAATGCGACCGGGACCAACGGCTTAACGTGCCTTCCGAAGCACGGAGGAGCTCGAGATCATAAAGTCTTGGTCATCCATCCACGGCCTGACCATGACGAAGGTAGCTTTGTTTTCGATCGAAGCCATAGCGCACTGACCACTACGCCACCGAGCTCCTGTTTTGGCAGTATACTTGTTTATTCAGCTCATCATCAGTTCCTGGTTTCTCGCGCTATTTGAAGGATAGTCACAGCGATATCTACTAGTATTTGTACATAACGGAGCAGTAAGCCTGATCAAATAAGGAGATTGGAAATATTTGAAATACGTGCCGAAGCGACCACCTCGACAGGCTAGTTGTTAAATGGTGATAATAGTGATAACAAATACTTTTATGTTTATTGCTTCTGTCAATATTTCTTGCAGTTTCTTCTAATGTTTTCAATTAAAGTAGGGGAGTTTGTGTACAGTTTATTCCTATTGCAACTCTAAAGCTTGGTTGGCGATCAGTCGATTTGGATTCAATTGTAAGCAAAGTCACTTTTCCCTTAGTCAAACCAACAGGGTTTGACCATACTTTATAAGGCACGTCAACCCTTTAAGGTTGACTTGCAGGAATAAATCCAGTAAAAAACACGATTTTTGTCATTTTAGCCATAAGCACATAGTAGAAGAGAAGCTCGGTATCGGAGTGGTTCATACACGGTTCATACGCTTTGGCTTTTGATTGAAAACAAAACTGCTTTCGCCATGGTCAGGCCGTCGATGGGTGACCAAATATTTGTGCTCTCGAGCTCCTCCGTGCTTCGGAAGGCACGTTAAGCCGTTGGGCCCGGTCGCTATTGCGACCGTTTCTACCCACCAACCCGCATTGGGCCAGCGTGGTGGTGTTACGGCACTTACTTCTCATGTGTTGCTTCATGAGGAAGGCCTGTGCCCAGCAGTCGACGTATATAGGCTGAGGACGACAGGTTTAAAATCAGATCCAAAACACAAACCATTTAAAATGTCTTATAAAAAGATTTTATTATTTTATTTTCTCGCTTCATCAGGAAGGAAAGTCGTTTCCTCCATCAGAACATTCAGGAAATCGCTCCCGAAATGCGGTTGCTGTTCCTTTTGATGTCTACGCATGTCTTCAATCGGATTAACATATATTTCCCACGCATCTGTCACTGAACAAACATTTCCACTCTATTTGTGGCGAGGGTATTGCGTGACTGCGTAAAACAATAGATTTGGGAATATCTCGCCAACTCCGTGGATCCAAGCACCCCTCCCGGACCTGATCATAAAACGCGCACCGCATAACCGTTTAAATAATAAGACGATATCCGTATTTCAAAGTAATATCTAACATTACAGGGTCCGCTGAATTAAATTATTTACGCACCTCTGTTCGGGTTGGTGGAATTCTTTTTAAAGATTTTTGATACACTTGGAACTCCTATCTCGATAGAGCAGCTTTAATCATGTAACGTTCATTAGTAATATTATCTATGATAATCAAGTGTTAGTTCTATTGCGAATTAGTCTTTTCGCGAATTAGACCTTTTAAGAGATGGTAGGCATTTTGCGAATTAGGCATTAAGCGACTAAACGAATGTATCACTGGTTTGTTGCCATTTTCTACGTCATGTTTTATTTGTGTATTTTCTAATATTCAAGTATATTGCATGACTCTTGATATTTATTAAAATGATAAATCAACCGAAACCATCGGCTTAACGTTGCACCCGAAACACGGATAAACTGAAGGTTACAAAGTTATGGACATCATCGGAATAAGTTAATTTGCTTTCAGAAACTAAAATATTAGTTCAAACTACGCCACCGAGCTCTTCCTATGCCCGAAAGTTTATTAACAGGCACCAAAACCAATCAACCTTTTTCAATCGATATCATAGTGTAGAAAAAGAATGATTAAAATTCATTCTTCTTCTTCTTCTTTTCGTGTCAATGGAACCTAAACGCTGTCTGCCCAAAACTCTGCCACAGAAATTGCACAATTCATTCGACACGAAAAGAAGATGATTTATTTTCCATGTTCACCAAATTCCGTGTTCACACGTGGGTTCAAACACCAAAAAATGCTTAATTGTTAGTCGAATCCGCTCTAATGACGGAGTCCTGTCAATGGCGTAGATACACGGGCGATTTTCGGCATAGTACGCATCTGACAGCTAATACATTTTTAGTATTACTACACTATTGTCAGTTGTTGACGACCTCCGTGGTCGAGTGGTCTGTACGCCGGTCTCAAGGTGTCGCCATCTCGAGAGGTTCTGGGTTCCCCGGTGGGGGCAAATGTTTGGGTGATGAAATTTTCAGGCATTTGTTCTCCGGTCTTGGATATTCAGGATATTTATATGAATTTATCTATTAAATATATTTATCCTTCTAGTATCTGTAACACGCACACGCATTGTTGTTTAAAATGGAGCTAGTTGATAGTTGTGAATATCTGAAGATATTTTATTTATTATTGTCGCTTATCGAAATTTGGTCGAAATCGCCGTAATGCCAGACTCGATGTCCAATAACTGTCTTTTTGGATTTTATGGGATTGCTCTTAAAAATCTTAGCTTAAAAATTGCTCTTTAAAAATCTTAACAGCTGCGATAATGTCTACAATGGAGCGAGCTTTTCCAAAAACTGTCTATTCAACCTAAGTCGAAAAGTTTAAAGACCCTTTTTTAACTTGAAAGACCGTATTAAGCTATCGGGAACACTGACGCAACTGACTCAACTGACGCAGTAGTGCATTCTTTGCGGCTTCCGAGCTAAAAACGGTATCTGTTACAACGAAAATTTGCTTTTGCCCGAGGTCTAGAACCTATTCCATTGCCAGCAATGCTTGTGGTCTACAACAACACAACTGAGTGCTCAACAATTGGATGGTCATGTAAGTAGTAGACCTGCGCCAAGCAAAGATAAGAACGTAGACTGGTGATGTAGTGTCTGCCGTAGCTCGTGTAAGCTTATTATATTATACAGGGACGTCACTCTAGCAACCCGGTTCATGTCCTCGGATGAACTTATTTACTCAGCAATTGTAGTTCTTTTTTTGCATTTTTAATGGAACGAGGTTGATGAAAAATGGTGGTACAAATACATCGTCAGGCCTGTACATACTCTCGAAGGCTTTGGCAGAAGTTTAAACACTCATATTTTGATTTGTTCCTGATTCGTCGTATTCCTAATTGGTCATCCTCATACTTATTAAAGCATCGCAATTTCATTTGTTTGTACAATGACGAGGAAAATGACGAATTAGGAATGTGATGAGTCAGGAATATGATCAATTAGAAATTATGAGGAATCAGGAACAAATCATAATTTTGACTGATATAGGACCTTGTGTAAAAGAGGCGAGCCCCCATGCATCGAATAAGTGTAAAATTAAACAATGGATATTCTAAACACACTGTATCACTGAACTACACGCTTTGCTTATAAAAAATGGAAAAAAATAATTTCCTAGGTTATGTATGAACATCGGCTATGAGACACGTGATGAGAATGGTCCAGAATTCAAATAACGAAGTTTTAGTTCCATTTTGATGCTTACTGTTCCATCCAGTCGTATTTAATCCGCTATAAAGCACAACTACCTTTAAGTTCAAAGCGCAGGCTTACTATTAATTCAGTGCTACGTTATTCCTGCTCACACTTATTTAAAATGACATTTTATCGCCTCATTCAGGTGGCAAGTTAAGCCTGAGACCCATCCGCTGTCAACCCTTAAGGCAAGCTTGGCTTGTTGATGAGCTAATAGTAGCTAAATTAAGCTGATCTACTCAGCTATTAGCCTTTGAGTAGGACGCCTTAAGGGATTGAACTATTTAATAGTTATGCTACTAAATGATAAAATGACGCAGTTTTAAGCTGATTGAAGACTTAATATTGGGTCCTTACCTATGAAATTGGTGTTTTTATTCTGTCTTAGCAATTTGTCCGTAACTATTAAGTTTCAGAACATTCTTATAAAATAATTGCCTCTTCTAAAAATAGACTATATATTTGAGCTCGTATTATTTAATTTCATAATTTTTTGTAAGTTTAATTGTGTTAAAATTAGACACAAAGACAATTATTTTTAACTACCTCCCGAATACATCGTTTGATTTGCATTAACATAAAAACGATGAATAATTTTTATCAAGCGTGTTCACACACATATTGCTAAAGCTTGTCTAATGATACATGCCAAATATTATCTCTGGATTTGTCGTTGTGAAGAAAACTAATAAAATGTTAGTATGTAAAATGCAGACATCCCCAAAATCTCCATACAAAACACCAATTTCATAGGTAAGGACCTAATATTTCCTATTCGATTTATTTCTCTGACCTTATATCGTTACCGTTACCAGCCTGTTAAGTCCCATTGGGCAAAGGACTTGCTACTACAATTACACGACGAGTAGGGCCTAAAAACCACGCTGGCCCAATACGGGTTGGTGGGTAGAAACAGTTCCTTCCGAAGCACGAAGGAACTCGAGATCACAAAATTTTGGTCACCCATCCTAGGACTAACCATGGCGAAAGTAACTTTGTTTTCGATATCAACAGCCAGAGCGTACTATAATACCTTTTCTCATAATCATAATTGAAGAACAAAGAGGAAATCTTATTACTCCTAACACCTCCACAAATTATGAGAAAACATTAGTTAATTATAGATCACATTCTATTAACCAAGTTTCCTCCACATTACCCCGAACTCATTATTTCCCGGGAACAATCCTAATGTTTATATTTATTAAGGAATACCCCTGCACGCCCATTTCGAATCCCCCGCTCTGAAAATTTACGCCTATATTCATAATTTGCATTTACGAGATAGCGAAATTTTGTCTCCCTCTAACTGGCTGACAAAGACAGAACTATAAATATTAATGCCGGCAAGAGTCAACGCCTTTTTGTACCAAATGTGATTCATTTATATTCAGGGGTGGAGCGCCGTGTCATATTCATATTTCAATGTGACGCTATAGACCCGGACGGGAACTGCTTCAGATAGTAATGGGTCTTCCCGACCTATCTGATAATAATCTACAATTGTTTACGGAGATGGAAAATAATGTGCTCTGTTACTGATCCCATCTTGGTAAAAGTCGGAAACACTACTTGGTATTTATATATAATGGAACCTATTTGCGGATGTGGCTTCTATCAGGTACGGAGGCACTGTTTATTTGGGTAAGTATATCTGAAGCAATTTTTGGAAGCTGTAATAGGCCAGTTAATTAATAGGCTGGTTTATTCGTAATCTTGTTACAATGCATGTCACTTTTGTATGTAGAAAGACTGGTAGAAAGTATTTAAATCTGTTTGTGTGATTGTCTGTTGTTTTGAGTTTTCCACGGATTATTCAACTAGCGAATGGTGACATCCATTAGGTTATGGGCCCACGGTTTGAAGGTGCGTGCACAATATATATAATTAAATAATTTCTGAATATTTTATATTAGGTATAGTTTATTGATATGTTTCTTTATTAAATATGTTTTGTTATACATCGTAACAGATTAAGGGTGCGTGTGGAGGCTGTAATAGGCCTGTTAATTAATACAGGCTGGTTTATTCGTAATCTTGTTACGACGCATAACACTTTTATTTGTAGAAAATATTTTCTATATAAATTTCTATGGGCATGCGCATGCATTACATCAACTCCGTATCGTCGCCGGATCGCCTCGCTCACGAGCTGTCCACGCGCGGACTGCGGGTAGTCCACTCGGTGACCACACGTTTCTCGCACGCTTACCGGGAGCAGGTTCCGAGTTGATCGTTCGTTGTTTTTACTCATAAATACATGCATAATAAAGCACCCTGGCGAATGGCCGAGGCGCATAGTTAGAAAATTATATTAAAAGAATTTTTGATAATTAAAAAGTCTGCAAAGGAGAGAAATTGTTACAAATACATTAATTAACGTATGAATGAAGCATTTGTAGCCATGTTCATCATCCATCATTAACATGTAAATAGATTTACTGAAGCTACAATAATCTTCTATTGCGCAGAAAGCTGTAAGAGGGATACAATGAGTAATTGCACTCCTAATCGTGTACAATCACGAGCACTAATATGTATTCTATCTATGTGACACTTATTGCTTAGAAAATAGAGTTGCTTTCAAGTCAATTTTGTTTACATACTATTGCTAGTGACTGTACACAATTGTAACTGTATTGTTATTATATGCTTTACAGTACTTTACACGAACTACGGTTACGTACAAACTGTTCGCTATTACGAGCAGAATGATTTCTCTATTTATAGTAAATATAAAATAGTGTTATGTTTACAATTATTTGTGTTGATTGTATTTGTGTTTTGATTTTTTTAATAGTTATTGCACATTAAATCTTTATTGCACATAAAATTGTACAAATGGTGGACTTAATGCCATAGGCATTCTCTACCAGTCAACCAGAGCAGAAGGTATGAAAAGTTAATAACTAAATAGGGCACGAAAGAAAAAACAATGAAAATTAATTAAAATTACAAATTGAAAATAAAGCAATACAACAAATAAATTAATAACACCTAATTACAAATAAATACACTCAAATATACTTTCAAATACTTACTTATATAATAAATATATACATATAATAGATATACGTAACTAGATAGATAAAAATATATATAATATATATACATAACTAGATAGATAAGTAACAATATTATGGATGAAGGATCTGGGTGAGAGTAACGACATAGTGCTCACGTACCAATTTCTTGAACACCTGGATGTTGGGAGCTTTTTATTTTTATTATGTCTCTGGCATCCACGAAAGACCAAACTTGTGGCTAACGCCTCGACACATGTTGAGTGGAGACCAATTTGGCAATTTAATATTTATGTAATTTATATATCAGTAACTTATGTGATGTAAACATTTTAAATATATTTATTTTATTAAAAATATTATATTATTAAACATGAGCATGACAGACGGACATTTGATTTCGTGGTTGAGAATAGTCAAAATCAACGCACTTTCGAGCCAAGTCGGTCTGGAGTCAGTCTAAATTAACGAAAACGATAATTTACGATCAACCAATGAACACGAAATTCAGTCTTCAAGCTTATGATAAAATATATAATACTTTAAAATAATGAAATAAATAAATAAATATCTTCAGTCCTTCACACCTATCAACTAGCCCAATTTTAAGCAACGAATGCAGCTTGTGTTACGGATACTAGATGACGGATAAATATATTTAATAGATAATTAATTACATACAAATTTTCAGATAATACATGACAATAATAATTGAATTCATTATTCTCCTCCATATCACAATTTTACCACGTTTTTGCGTGTACCCGCGGCAACAGATCCTAAAACTATTTTAATTTAAACACAACAGAGCAACTTCTCACAAAAGCTCTTTAACTAGAAACAATATAAATAATGCTTATGGTTTTCGTTTTATCTAAACTTCACAAAATGTCAAAACTTTTTCTATATGGCGCCCTCACTGTGCCCTTTTCAAATAGTAGGTGGCATAAAATATACGAACATTTGTGAGCGAAAAACAAATAGCTCTATATTAGTTAAAAAAACCATAAAATCTTGAGAAAAAACCAAATTTAAACAGTATTTAGATATCCAATTTTTTTCTTCTTTTCTTAAAAATTTTATTTGAGTAGAACGGTCACATAAAGTATAAACCTTTTTTTGAAATGCATCTGAGAAACACAACTGATGTCAAAGAAAAACAAAATACGAATTTAACACCCTTCACTTTTCTGAATCAAAGAAAATTTCCTATATCCCAAAAGGAATTACTATACGTCCGTCGTGTATACTCAGCCGAAACTTAAGCTATATATGTAGGCAGGATTTGTGCACACATTGTAAAAGAGTCGTTACTAGGTACGCATCGAATGCGGATGTCCATATCGATATTTGTCGATAATCAGTTGATTTTCGATCGATTATTAATATCGTTGAGTTGATCAGTTGAATCAGTCGATAATCAGTTGATTATCGACCTCGTATTAGTTACCTTAAAGCTAGATATTGTGCTGCAAAGGCATGTCGTAGTCTAAGTATACATTCCAGTGATAGAGACAGGCCTTTCTTGAAAAAACACATAAGAAGAAACACATGAATATTGGCTCGCAAAGATCGCATCATATGACTGTCTCACAAAAGACAAATCTAAAAATAATAAATATATAATGTATAGTATTTCTTAGGTTTATTTAATTGGTTTTGGTATTACGAATCTCTGAAGGAAAAACCAACAGCTTTTTGATTTTTACCTCGTTGGTACTTACCTTCAGAAGGCCAGTAACCGTTCCAAATACATCTTTTGTTTGTTTCTTTAACCACTAGTTAACATCGATAATGACGAAATTTTCGATTTTCTGTAATTTCCGACAGTTAAACAGATAAATCATTAATCAAATATGTCCCGCAGTCTGCTTGGCGTCAAACTAAAGTTAGTTTTGATAACATTAATTTAATAGTTTAATATTTGTTCTCCAAATTTACACACAGTTCTTAATTGAACTGGTCTAAGTTTGATTCTATTAAGTAACGAATATCGACACCAGGTTCCGATAGTCGATAAGGTCGAATTTATTACGAGTTACATCACTAACCATTACATCTTAAGAATAGAAAACGTCCCAAGTGCCAACGACCTGCCAGGGAGGCAAATGAACATCTATAGGGAAATACAATGTGGATTTCTTATTAAATTCGTTCTTAAGAGTGTTTTTGTGCAAAACAGAATTGGTTCTATTGAGCATGTACGCTCTGGCGCAAACAATAATAAATTATTCTTTTCGTTTTGATTTGAGACTTAAGTGCTTTTAATTTCAGCTCGTTGAAACGTTTCAACGTTTTGTTTATTCGGCACAATTCAAATTATTAAGATGAACAATAAATGAGGGTATTATTAGGGGCTCAAATTACATTTATATTGAACTTTTGAAAATAATGAGGTGATAAATCAATTGAGTTACAGAAAAGTAAATAAACAGACTCTGATAATGTCTCCGGACTTCACTGGCGCAGCTCAAGTCCATCTTTGTATGTCTATATGTTAGAATTAAAAGCAGTTAGTATGGAATATCATCTAGTAGTATTCCTAAGTCATTCATTATATACTTCACAAGAATGCAATTATTATTAATATAATTTCAGTTTAAACCACCCACAAAAACGACATAAATTTACGTGCCTACATCATTGAAACTAACCTTAGTTTCAATGATGTAGGCAACATAGTGGGCAGCGATTTAGTTTTACCCGTGTTAAACATTATGATTAAGCATTCATACCTCTCTTGCCTAAGCATAAGACAAAAGATTAAACAATAAGAACTTTATCTTTGCAAAAGCTTGAGCAGTTACTTTGGAATTATTACAAGAGCACAGAAGGTAACATTTCCAATTTCAATATAAAGTTACCTGAAATTGGGAGAAGGCAACTTTATTCTGACTGTTATTAGGAATAAGCCTGACTTCACATTACGAAGCCGCACGTAGTGTTTTGGTGGCAAATATTATATGCGCATTTATATTAAACCTTGTTAGACAACTAAAGGTCATTATGAAGTTATGAACTTCGTGGTCGTATGGTTTGTTTGAAGGCGTCGCCATCTCAGAAGGTTCTGTGATCGATGAATACAAGCATTCGTTATACAGTTTTGGATGTTTATTTTATACCTATGTTTTGAGAATATTCGGAATATTTATGTAATTTGGTGTATAAAGTGTATATATCCATAACACATGCGGCCTAATATTATGAATACTCGTAATTATTAATTTTTTGAAAGTATCTAATCCCGATATATAAATATTTATGAGAATGTGCAGGACTGAAGTTTACGCGAATAAAATGAAATTACATTTTGCACATCCTGCCACCTGCATACTGGAACTATTTTAAATGACCCAGGTTGCTCGGTTTTCCATATCGAAGGCGTCCTTCTAAGCTTCCAAATATTATTACCTTCAATCCATTCATTTTATGTCTTCTAATTCAATCCACGTCTATTAAATTTTTTTTTATTTCCTCAGGACGATAGGACACAATTGGATTATATTATCATATCTTTATACACTCCTCCGTTTTTGCGATCAGTCGAGCAAATGGTGATCGCTTCTAATTTGGTTCACATCAACCCATTCTTAGATCTCTACATCGGCCTTTTCTATAGTTTCATTTTCCGGCTCGGGAGCCTCTCAAGCATCGTTTGGTTGGTCTGCAATAGACGCGCTTGCTATTGCTGTCTCTTCAGTCTGTGATTTGCCCACTTTTCTCAATGACTCGTTTCGGTACTTACCCTTCTTCAAAGCTTTTTAGTTGACAAAAACTCCCCTATTTAATTTGGGATGAAAGGCACTCATTTCAAAATCCATTGATACAACAACGTACGGTATTAACATTTCTAGTTCGCGATATTACTCCTGTCATATCATATTCCTTGTCTCATTTATGTAGATATTCCTGTTTAATATGTTACTCACATAGCAGTATGTTTGAAACTTTGAATTCATGTTAGATTCCTATCGAGTATAAAAGTAAAGTAGTATTCTCATAATTCTAAAATTAACCTATTTTCACAAATTTGAATTCCGAAAAGACCAAAATGTATTTTTATGCAAAAATAAATATAAAGTTCAAAACGCTGGCAGTTATAAATGCAACGCAATTCGAGGAAAAATATTGGGATGTCAAAAATCGCTCCAGACCGCAGTGGACATTCGAAATAAAATGTTTATTTCGCAATTGAAATTGCAGAACGTGCCAGCACGACCGTTTGAGAAACGGCGATATAAAACATATGCCGCGAGGTTTTAAAAGTTTAGTGGTTGGAACCACCAGATACTCTGGAGATGTTCTGGGCTCGATTCCCCATGAGTCTTCCTGAGTCATCCTCCTCAGTATATAAACGTCCCAGAGCCTTTATGCATGGGCCGGTAACACCACCACACTGGCCCAATGCGGGTTGGTGTTGTTCTGCTGTGTGTTCGGTCATAGAACTGGCGCGCCTGGTTAGCCGTCTTATCTGGTGATTCCGACAATGGAAATTTTAAAATCTCGCCGCATATATTTCATTTCGCCGTTGCTGTCATCATCTTAACAGTCTGATATTATAACATTGTTATGAATATTATTGTGTTCCCGCAATCAAAAGGCAAGTCAGCCATTTCCGCAGTTGTTAAGGTATACAGTTGAGCAGAAGGTCAAGAGCATGCCTGTGATAAAAAATTGGTAATCATATTATTATGGAAATTCTTAAAAGATTCCATACCAATAACATTATGGTTCTTGTAATACGTACGTACGATAGACTTTCGTTTTGTTTTTTTTGTTCTTCCATTAATCTGCGATCAGCCTCTTTAGTTATAAACAGATTGACGGTTTCCACAATAGGCATTCGAGATTGTTCACATGCTCTGATGTGTCATCTCTTAATACGCTAGATCAGAAGTTCCCAGACTTATTTTTCTCATAAACCACATACAAAATTTATCTGGTTCTTTGTCCCCCTAAATTTCTAAATAAAATAATATTGCTATTGCCTAACGGCAGGTTTGGAAATTGCAAATTGCTGACTGTGGAAATAAGTTGATTCTGCAAGAAAAAATATTCTTGAAAATGTTTAAGTTGGAAATTTAAATGTAGAAAACGTTTTGATGTGTTGGTTGTTCTCAAGATTTTATAAAGTTTTGATTGCCCAAATCGCAAACAAATTCGTATGCAAGGTAAAATAATGAGTCAACTAGGCTTATAGTCTCTCTTAAAGTCTAAAGGCATATTGGTTTCCTGAACAAACTGCGTTGTTTAAAAAGTAATCTTAACTAAGCAAACTACTATAAACCAAATGGAACATTTTGAAATTCTTAAGATGACTAGAATCCCTTTCTATTTAAGCTGACCTCTGTAATTTCGCACCCTGAAACATTACCCAATAAAAAATAATGAGTGACGTTGAATGGTAAATTTTTCATAAGGGTGTTTGGCATTTTGACAGTCAATCCCCAGTGCACGTTTCACTGGAAGAATATAAATGAGGGCTGGCCTCTCCCTAGTTCGTGACCCAGGACAATATTTAGGATAAATTTTACATCAAAGAAGCTTCGTATATATTTTTTTAACTACACCGTCAAAATCTGTAGGGATTGGACCGTCGGTCTACGTGACTGAAAACAGTTAATTCCCACCCATTTGTACTTTGCAATTAGAATAATGTTCGGTATGAATAAACTGATTATTTTAGATGTGGTTTAACACAGGCCATTTTGATTGTTTAATCCGGCTCGGAGGACCAAAGCGAAAACCGCTCAGGTTTCGCTAGGATACGAGTGGAATATTAATTGGTTCCAAAATGGCCGAAGACCGATAGTTTCTTAATTGAAACAAATTGATAATTTACAACTTACCCGGACGCGACGCATAGCAGCGACGATCTCAACCCGGCTGGTAGGTCTTGGTACATCCATGGTGCCGATGTACTGAAACAATAATAAAATATATTTATTATTACATTTATGAGGGGCATGGTTGCAAGGAAATATAACCGAAGCACTGTTCACCTGGATAGGTGACCAATCCGCACTGGGCCAGTGGGTATGTATGGTCAGGAACAGGAGGGTATGGCCTTGCAGTAGGGCTTTAACTTTGACAGTGACAGTGACAGTTTTTTATCATATGTCTTAACCTTATTGCACGTCTAAATCATGTAACACGTTTTACATGTAACAAGCCTCCACATTGTGTGACATGTTATGACACATTACAATTGAGTACAGATTTGTTATGTTGCATAAAACAAGGTAAGCATGGCATAATCGCGTGTTATATAACATGGTACGTAAACTGGGTGCACCTTTACTAAACTATCCTAAACATTGCGCTCCCTTATAATATATTTAACGACATTAGACGCATGGTCATGTGGCCCCTATAATAAAGCCGCATATAGCATGACATAATAATATGTAATCTATTAGGTCTTTACCTATGAAATTGGTGTTTTGTATGGAGATTTTGGGGATGTCTGCATTTTACATACTATCATTTTTTGAGTTTTCTTCACAACGACAATTCCAAAGATAATAATATTTGGCATGTATCATTAGATAAGCTTTAGCAATATGTGTGTGAACACCCTTGATAAAAATTATTATTATCATTAAAAATTATCATCGTTTTTTATTTTAATGCAAATCAAATGATGTATTTGGGAGGCAGTTAAAAATAATTGTCTTTGTGTCTAATTTTAACACAATTAAACTTACAAAAAATTATCAAATTAAATAATACGAGCTCAAATGTATGGTCTTTTTTTAGAAGAGGCAATTATTTTATGAGAATGTTCTGAAATTTAATAGTTACGGACAAATTGCTAAGACAGAATAAAAACACCAATTTCATAGGTAAGGACCCAATATTAATAATATGTAATCTATTAGTGTTAGACCACAAAAATGCTCTAGGCTAAACTCAATGAACGCCCCCATAAAACATAATGACTCATAATTATCTCTAAAAGACGTTCAGGTTTCGTTTCTCGTCTAAATTACTTCCAGTGTTTTCTGTTCAGCCGTCATTGTAACGTCCAATTAGTGAATTTCTTTCAAAATAACTGAAAGTGAAAATGGAAATAAAATACACAAAGAATTTTTCCGCACCTCCAATGACTGTAAAGAGAAAAATGACTTTCATAATTAGAGGAAAAATATAAGAAAATTCGACACAAAATTTGACTTAGATTTTCATATTTGAGAAATTTTTCTACGTTAATGATAAAACTTACCTTATTCGATTTTTATGTCGATAATAGCTTTATAATGGTATTTCTTTTACATGCAAACTGAATATTAAACACACGGATTAAATCGTACCTACATCAAAGACCCTTATAATTAATCAAAATAGGATCAAAGTAATTTCAGCGGGATGCCTCCCAACACAAACTTTAATTATTAAACACTAAATCATCATTCCATTAAAGTCCACTCCGACGTCTCAGTTTTCCAATTAAAACACTATCTGTGTAATCAAAGACGAGCTATTAAATCGTTTTACTAATATCTGATTACGTAATTAAGTACATTTTAGATTTGGTAATTACTACGGACGTTAACGAACGGTGACGGATTGGCTAAACTTAAGTCGGAACCATTAGCAGCTCCTTTAGCTTTTAGCTTCCAATGACTTCTCTTTTAGCGATTCTATACACTAGGGACTATTTATTCGTCACTGGTGAAATATGAGCTCTAAGAGACAGCACTTAGAGTGATTAATCCGTTATAAAGGTCGTGAAAGCAGTTTCCTGCTTTCTGGTATCCCTTCCAAATGAGGTATTTAGTTGCAGTCCTTTTTGAAGCGTTGATAGCATTAACTGCGAGTGAAAATGAATTTTAATGATTACCTGAATCGTAGAACTCTCTTGTCTATCTTGTAAGTGATTTTAACGGGATTTGTTTATTATCAAATCCTAGAACACTTCTCATGTGTGACGTAACAATTTATCTACAACCACATTGTTGCGTGGGTGTTTATAGAAGTTGTTATTTTATTGCCTTTACCTTTGTATCTGAAATAGCTTAGCGGCAAGTCTAAAAGGTTTTGCAAGAATTTTTCGACCCTCAGTAAAATTACTTTAATAAGAATGTTGATAAACAGAAATTGGCTAAGAAACTTTTTGCTAAAAGAACTCCAACATAAATGAGCTTTAGGTCCGATACCGAACGTTCGCACATCAACGCTGTCAGAGACCTGTCGCCTACTGCCAAATCCAATAAGCCAACAGTCACGTCTACAAGTGTAATGTTCCAGTATCTAATGGTAAAATCAAGTCCCGAGAAATCGACCGTGCTAAATTTTGCCTTCGAACCATTTCTGTTGACGTAACACTCAGCCACTGTAAATATGCTGAGTTTGATATTGATGAGCCAAATTGTGGCGAAGCTAATGTAATGAAAGTCCATCCTCCTAATTTGTAACTGTGCTCGCAATCGTATTTTTTTCATTTGATTTATAGTGATCCATTTCCATTTGATGTCTAACTGCATTTCAAAACGAATTCCCGATAACACACATTCACGTTACACGGAACAACTTTTTGAATAAAAATACTGTACTCTAGAGAAGATGACGATAATGCAAAGAGCAGAATCTCCTACAAGAAACATTTTAAATTCATTCAATCCATTTATTAGTGGAGACGACGATGAGGAAGCTCGTGCTGGGATCATCGTGGCCACTACAGAACATTACTTGAAAATAATATAAAGCCAATTTTTATTTATTTATTGCAGAAATCATTTTGCCATGAAAACGTTTGATTTCATAAATATTCCTAAAATGAACTTTTTGCAATAACTAAACTATAGCAAGAAATAAATATTTTTACATTCCTCTCAGTTCTGGAGTGAACCAAAGAGGTTTTTCGTAGCAGCATATAAAATCATAACCTTACACTTGGAAACTAAAATTGCCTTTCTTGCAACATGTGTCACGAGATCCGAGACACAGTTTACGATATAATATTTAACAGTATAAAAATGGGCTTCTATATTATTCATAACAGGCGTGAAAATATTTTATGGTCTGTCTTTTTTGCAATGTAACCGCTGACGTCTCTGCGTGGCTTAGAATGATAGTTCCAAATATTCTAAATAGGGACGTAAGGACTATGTCGGGGCGGTAACTAACGCTTTTTTTCCGAGATTAAATACAAAGCTAGTTTAGCTATTGTTGGAGTTTGTATGGGTGACCAAAACCTTGTGACATCTTGATTTTCCGTGTTTTGGAAGATTAATCCGCATTATTCCACGATGGTTCTTCCAAATACACGGGCTAACACTCAAACACAAGTAAACATTGTAATAAATAATGGTTAATTAATTTTGTAATTAAATAAATTAGGTCTATATCATATAACTTTTTAGCGTGACTTATATAACATGACACACAATGTAGACGCGTTATTATATAACATTTACATAATCTGGACGTAGCTTTAAGTTCACTTTTCGGAATACATACTAAAACATCCAAACAGCAATTAGCAACAGCAAATTAGCTATAGCATCGAATCCAGCGTAGAAAACTTTCGTTGACACTCGGCACGGTTCACACCTCTGGCAATTTCGGACGATTTCCGTCCCGGGATGTAATGTAATGTCAATTTAAGCGCGGCGAGACTCGCCTTTTCATAATAGTCTTTTTTGTTCACAGAAAAGACAGCCGAATTTGTAAAGACGTTAAATTGATTTCCGCCGCACGCTTGCCTAATTTTCCGAGTTGTGAACTCGGCTTTATTAATGTTTCAAATTAATTGCTGTATTTTGCAGTCGCTTTTGTCTCTGCATCTGTTTACGAGCTTTCGCTAATGACACGGATGCTGTTAGCTTCTTTTACGGGACCTTTATTGCGCTGTTGATGATAGCCAAAAATATTATTTACGTTAAAATATTTAGTATCAAAATTAACATACAGTTGCATGAAAACCACTATTTGAAATGGACATTGTAATTTGAAGCAAATTGAAAGAAATGCGTTATTATATTAATTACAACTCTGACAAACAATATTACAAAATAATTACAAAATTAAAATTATTCGCGACTATAGCATGCACTAAAGGATGTTGAGAGTGCAATGAGAATAGCGTTCTGTAAATGGTTTTGAGCTCAGAAAAGATTGCAGATTGATATCTGAATGTTGCCAGGAGATTTCTTAGTCCATTTTTATTATTCGGACCCCTTAGGATATCGAGTAAATTGGCAGTAAATTGATTTGGAACTAATCTCATTACTAATTTCATTCCAACGTGAGGAGCTCGGTGGCGTAATGGTCTTAAATACTGCTTAAACGCCCGACTCACTTGATATGTTGACAGTTAACAGTAATAATTTGTTTTATCATATAGTGATAAAACAAAGCCCATGCTCATGACTGCGCCGAGGATAACCTTCAGAAGCAAGAAGTTCAAATGAAGGCCTAGTTGCGCCGCTTTTTATCTTACAAAGAGTTCTCTTACACGGCCTGAAGGAAGACTTTTTATAATGATCAAACGATTTATTTGATCACGATATGTTAAGGGTAACTTAACTGAACTAAGGGTGGTATCATAGCTACGCCGGCCACGCGTGCGCACTTGCAATCACCCGAGATGCCTTTTTGAAACACCAACATTAATATTTTATAATGGCAACTTATAATTTTTTTTTAAATCTTTTTTCGCTGTCCTGTCCTCAACCTATACACATCCCACAGCTGGGCACAGGCCTTCCTCATGGAGGAACAAATGAGGAGTATGGGCCGTTACACCACGATGTGGTTTGGTGGGTAGAAGGTTTTCATGTGGGGAAAAAGAAAATTTTGCAATGTATTTTAATTTGTATGTGGAAATAAATAAATAATAATAATAGTCGCAATAACGACTGGAACCAAAAGCTTCACGTGCCTTCCGAAGTACGAACGCGCTCAAGATCACAAAGTTTTAGTCACCCATCCACGGCCTGACCATGGCGAAGGCAGCTTTGTTTTTAATCGAAAGACAAAGCGTACTAATCACTACGCCACCGAGCTCCGAGCTCCGTGACTGAGCTGAATACACGCATTGAAAGTTGATAATTTGGCCTTTTATTTTACATTTAGATCACCGCCATACCACATCAAATCCAAGCCCTGGAGCTACAGCATCCAAGACGATAATACCTTGTTATATCGTTTGACTACCACACGCGCAAATATTGGGTCCTTACCTATGAAATTGGTGTTTTTTTTCTCTCTCAGTATTTTGTCTGTAACTATTAAGTTTCAGAATATTCTTATTAAATAATTACCTCGTCTAAAAATAGACTATATTTTTGAGCTCTGTTGATTTGTTTTGAAAATTTGTTGTAAGTTTCATTGTGTTAAAATTGGACACGGAGACAACTCTTTTTAAGTGCCTCCCGAATTCATCATTTTATTTGCATTCACTTAAAACGATAAATAATTTTTATGAAGTGTGTATTACACATATTACTAAAGCTTGTCTAATGATAGATGCCAAATCAAATGATGTATTCTGGAGGCAGTTAAAAATAATTGTCTTTGTGTCTAATTTTAACACAATTAAACATACAAAAAATTATCAAATTAAATAATACGAGCTCAAATACATGGTCTATTTTTAGAAGAGGCAATTATTTTTTAGAAAAGGCAATTATTTTATAAGAATGTTCTGAAAAATAATAGTTACGGACAAATTGCTAAGACAGAATAAAAACACCAATTTCATAGGTAAGAACCCAATATATCAAAATGTATGAAATTCTTGCTGGCGTGGCGCTGCGCTGTTGGCCAGCGCTGGCGGCCCGCGTAGCTATAAAACCACCCTCAGTTCACTTCAGTTACCCTTATTAGGCTCAAATCACACCGAAATGACAGCGCATGGCAGCGGCGCGACTGCTCGCGGCCGCCCGCGACTTGCCTCGTGCTATTTCTATGCACAGTTTACATTTAACATTTAACAAGGAACCTTATGTGTACTTGTCAATGAAAAAGAAGGTTTTGGAAGAGGAAAGGAGGGAAAAGTCTTAGAAGAAAGAGAAATTTTTGGGTGCAAGACACTGCCAGCAGCCGCCCGCGACTGCTCGATCTGTAGCGCGCCGCCGCCGCGTAGGAGTCGTCAGAGTGCTCGCAGCATCGCGGGCGGCCGCGAGACTTTTCAAGATTCTCAAGCAATACTACATACATACATACATAAGTCACGCCTTTTTCCCACAGGGGTAGGCAGAGATTACATCCTTCCACTTGCTACGATCCCTGCATATTTCTTTCGCTTCATCAACTCTCATTACAGTCCTCATGCATGCTCCTCGATTTCGGGTACTTTTGACCTGGCCCATCTCTAGAACGTCTTTAATTTGGTCGAGAAACGTTCGCCTAGGTCTGCCTCGTCCCGTATCTCCACTCACATCCATATATCCCTTTAGTCAATCTATTTTTATCCATCCTTTCCACATGTCCAAACTATCTTAGCATACCTTTCTCTATTCTTGTCACTACGTCCTCTTTCAAAACACAGTTCCTTCTTATCACATCATTATATATATATATATATATATATATATATATATATATATATATATATATATATATATATCCTGTCTCTCAATTTTACTCTAGCCATGCTTCTCAAAGCTCTCATTTCTACCGCTCTCGTTTCTTTCTAGCAATACTATGTATTACAGTAATGAAGATAAAGTTCAAAATCATATGACACTGAAAACGCTCGCTGCGCGGCCATTTCGGTGTGATTTGAGATCAGATCAAATAAATCGTTTGATCATTGTTTATTGTTGTCCTTCAGGTGTGCACGAAAACTGATGTCGTTCATGGCCTGGCGAAAAGCGTTCAGCATGTGGATTGTAAAAGAACATAAAGGTCATCAAACTGTTGGATAAAATCCCCTAAAATATCCAATTGTTATTGTGAACACCGAATCGCGTGTTGTGAAAAGTGCTACTAATATTGACAATTTATAACACACGGTTGAAACGTGAGGGTTTTATTAAGGAAAAGCTTTCAGAAATACCAGAAAGAATAATGGTTACCGACACAGCGCAGTGTCTGAACGTATCTATGATGAATCTTCGTGATACGTTTCAAATAAACGGAACATTTGTATGTTACGAGAGGAGAATAACTTAAAATAACGGAAAAAAGAACATTATGTACATTTTTCATTAATTAGTTGAATGATAACTTTATTGTGGGATACAAAATATTTTAATTATTAATAACAAATTCAGATATTCAAGGAAGTGTAATAGGTACTTTTAATATCAACTCTATCCTCTCAGCATGAAAACCGTAATATAATATTTATCACGTTTTTATCACGTTCGACTCATCAATGTACTATGAAATTAGACATTTAGGCGAGATAAAAACGTGATACATATCCTATCGCAGTGCTCATGTTTTTTAGGTCGATCCTTCTAAGTAGCATAACGTTTTTATCAAATTCAATAGTACTATGATAGTTGAACGTCATAAAAACAACAAGAGGATCTATAGTTGATAAAAATCTTAATCCAAAACATAAAACATCTTTAATTACTAATAAGATAAGATAAATTTATTGCTCCAAAATAGTTATTACAATGGTTTTGGTACAACATTGTGGTCTTATAACTAAAGTAGGTCTTGCCTCTGTGCTAGGATAATCCTGTGTTGCAGAAGTAACTTTTTTTTAGCTTTTATAAGACTAAACGAAAAGCACGATAATACAATTATGTAACCAATTTCTAAAGTACACCATTTATATAACCTTTGATCAGAAAACGGGCGTATGGACAAAGGGTAAGAAGTTTCAAACAATACACGACAGCATGATAATAATAGGACTTTACCTATGAAATTGCCCTTTTTTTCTCTCTCAGTATTTTGTCTGTTACTATTAAGTTTCAGAATATTCTTATTAAATAATTACCACCTCTAAAATAGACCATATTTTTGAACTCGTTTGATTTGTTTTGATAATTTGTTGTAAGTTTAATTGTGTTAAGATTAAAAGCGAAGACAACTCTTTTTAAGCTCCTCCCGAATATTATTTGATTTGCATTCACTTAAAAACGATAAATAATTTTTATGAAGACTGATATTACACAAATTGCTAAAGCTTGTCTAGTAATGATATATGCCAAAAATTCTTTTCTCTGGATTTGTCGTTGTGGAGAAATCTGAAAAAATTTTAGTATGGGAAATGCAGACTTCCCCAAAATCTCCATACAAAACGGAAATTTCATAGGTAAAGACCTATTACGAGTACAAATACACAAACAAACAAGACTTGTCTGGGTGCAGAACACAAGCTAACTAAAATTGTTGACAGTGAAACTGTAAAGTAATTGTCCCGACAAACTCGTTGATGAAATACCTGAACTTGTCTGACCAGTCTACAGTCATCCTCTAGCTCAAAGGCTTTAACAATGGCTTACACAGAAATGGCAAAAAGGCAGTGTATGCCAATTTAGTCAATTGCGATTGTGTGTCCATCATAGGAGATTAATCCCGTGGTAATAGCATAACAGCCATCCTACTCTTTAAACATATTTCAATGGATTGGAATCGGATTGAAATTAGCAAAAGCGCCACATTGATTCAATATTAAGCGGTTGTTTTGTAAACTAACTTCCTTTTGTTTCTTTTCGTTACAAATTGGAAATTGCTAAAATTTCCTACATTACAACCGATGACAGACAATGGTCACGCAATCCAATATTTAATATTTATTCACAAACTCGGTTAGAGAAACAAATTTTAGCCATTTTACGAAAACAGACATAAGGAAGTTAGTTCAAATAGGGGTTTTATTTAAACAGTCGGCAAAATATTCGAATTTAGGTCAGCAAAAAAATACAATTGGTCAGTTAAACTAACTAATTGGTCAGCAAATATTTCTGATTGGTCAGCAAAATAATCAACTCAAATATTTTTTTGCTGCCAAATTGTATAATTATGTTATTATTTTTTACGGCCCTTAAAAATAATATTTATAATGTCTACTCAATTAAGACAAAGCGATTATTGACACAAATATTGTTTTTAGGGGTTATAAAAAAATAACTTGATTACACTTCCTAGGAATTGATCCTTGATCTTTCATTGATCCCTTTCCTAGATTTTATACATTTCGGGTACCATATATACTGTGTTGCAGTAAAATAGTTTCACACACAGTTAAAGGTAAACAGTAAAACAGTTTTGCAATATTTTGCAGCTCACTTAATTATTCCGCTGACCAACAAATTATTTTGCTGCACAATTATATACTTCCCTTCATATTTAATATTGAATAAATGTGGCTCTTTGTTACTCTCAAAATAGTGTACTTCAAAAGGTTGTAGATTAGGATGGGCTTGGTTGAGTTCACAGGCATTGAATGCGCCAGGGCTGCGATCAAAAGGAATATTAACCCTCTGCTTTAATGTAAACAGCGACATATCGGATTAGAATTACTTGCCTGCGGTAATGTAACCAATGTATACATATATACATATATTTTCATCGTTCAGCGCGACACGACATCCACTCCCACTGCCATCATCTGCTTGGTTATCCACTGTGCGCTTTTCCAGGGACTCCCTACCCCGCACAACTAAACTGTAGAATGAATTGTCGCCCGCGGTATTTCCGGACCAATATGACATGAAAACCTTCAAGAAAAGAGTGTGTTCCCACTTAAAAGGCCGGCAACGCACTTGTGACCCCGTGGTGATGCGAGTGTCCATGGGTGGCGGGAGTTGCTTAACATCAGGTGACCCGTCAGCTCGCTTGCCCTCTATCCCATAAAAAAAAATAAAAAATAAAAAAAAAAAAACTGTAGAGGTCGAATGTTTGTACATAGTAAAAAAATGCTTAAAACCAAGTCAGGGTTTTTTTTTGTTTCTTTGTCTTTTTATCTGTTTGCAAGGGCTAATCTCCGAAATGGCTGGACCGATTTGAAAATTTTGTAGGGTGATTCTTCATGTCCCTGGTCAACATCTTACATACTTTTTATTCCGGAAAATTAAAGGGATAGTTAGTGGGCTAGTTATTAAACTATAGTAACCGCGGACGAAGTCGCGGGGCGGGCAACAGCTAGTAATAAAATATAACCTATATTTTAAGATAGACGTCTAACAACAATACAATCAATTCCGTGTTTCAATTTGCGCGTGAGCGCGTATGTGCAAACAAATTGAGTCAAGTATTTCGGCAAAACGATTATACTAGCGACCCAACCGGCTTCGCACGGGTTACCCTCTTAGGGACGGTGTTTCGTATAATCCGTTCACCCTTTAAGGAATGTACAATCACATTCAAAAGTCCATTCATAGTCGGTAAAAAATATCGCATGGAACAGAGCTAGGCGTAACATGATACAAACCCATGAGTCCTAAATTATGATAACACCGCAAACACCGGGTTCGCAAACAATAAATGTTTTTATTGTGTCTCGTTTTGTGCCCGTTGATTATAGTCCATTTTTACAAGCTTTTTATTTAACTTGCATGATGTATGTATTGTAACATAGCATTTTTTTTTATTATTTAAATTGTAAAATATTTATTGATTTCTAACTCCTTTAAATGCTTCTCTCAATTCTCTCACCTCGAAGCTATGTATTCGTAAAAAAATTCAGGTAGCTTAATTATTTTGTATTGAAACTTGTCAAATGAAACAAATCACAATTATTGTTTATTTTAAAAATCAATTTCCATTTAATCGCGAAAAAAACAAAATTCCAGTAACGGAAAAGAGCACTTTATTTGTTGAACTTAAAAAGTGCGAAACTTTATTGAAAATACATGCAAATGAATAGATAAAATATACACTCGAAGACGAGGAAAGTCAGTTTTAAATGTTTATCACTCGCTATTCTTAATAAATGGTCTTTTAAAAATAATATTGGCATGGAACTTTAGGTGTAAACACACACCACACCCCCTACTTGACAGAGCCCTGCTTATGTTAAGTTATGGCATGGAGGCCGAATCGCGGTCTAGGAAATTACTGTTATAATGATAAACAGATGACTGGGACTGAAATCTAAATAAATCATTTTAATTTGGGATCTATTCAGACCAGGTAGTTTACTAGAAACTATATTCCAGGTTTGTGAAGATGTATCCTCTTCAAGTATAATTCGTTCAATAACGACAACGTTTACTTTCGATCTTTTATATTTATGTTAACTCTCTAAAGCTAAATTATTCTTTTATTTTTAAATAAACGAAAAAAAATAAAAGCTCGCTTCCACCTTCGGCCTTATCGTCACTTACCATCAGGTGAGATGACGTCAAGAGCTGACCTGTCGTGTCGTAAAAAAAAATATGACAGGTACCAAGGCCAACAGCCTTCATATCACCTGATGGAAAGTGGCGATAAGGCCGAAGGAAGCGAGCTTCACCTGTAACCCTCAACAACTGAGGAACTGGCTATCTTACCTCTGATTGCCGGAATACAGCAATGCTTATAACATTGTTATTATGGCGGCAAATTTAGGTAAGACGGTGGGGAAACTCTACCACCAACCAAACCCAGCAGAAAAACCCGGGGACAGCCGTGGGGAATCGAACCCCGGCCCTACCGATCTACACCAGGTAGTGTCAACCACTAGACCAGAGAGTTCAATAATAGTTCTAACTTTACATAATCCATTTACGCACTACATAATGTATAAATGAAGAATGAAATCCGTTGCCTTTTAATTCCTTTGTTCCAAAGAGTAACACACTAACACAATACCCGGTGGGGGTGACTGTTGCGAGGTTTTTTCGCTGCTTGGGCGTCTTTTGTAGCATTTTGAAAATATTTTTTTATTAAGTTCTTTAAATAAAAAGTCCTTGTGGGTAATTTGCTTTTACCGAAAATGGCGTTCTAAGCTGAAGGACAATTGTGTACGCTTGCTGTACGCTTGGCTCCATGCTTGGCGGGCACCGCGAACACCGATGATCGCAAACAATAGATGTTTCTATTGTGAAAATGTATTTAATACTGAAAATTATTATATGATTGGCTATTTAAAAGTGGCTCATGAGTTTCTTGCCTGGTTCTTCTCATGAAAAGTCTTACTCTCGGAACCCGGCCGCTTGTATCGATCACAACCACAGTCGGGGCACTGTGGATGCACTTGTTACATGAAAGAAAATTATTTTTGATTTGATTTGATTATGTCTCGTTTTGTAGTTACTACGTAGTTACCAATTTTTATTACTGGCATGGTTTCTTTACATATGACAGGCTAGCTCTTGGCCTTCATCTCACCTGATGTTAAGTGACGATAAGGCCGGTGGACGCGTATTGCGTATTTCAACAACTAAGGAATTGGCTATCCTACCTGTAACTGCCGAAACACAACAATGCTTTAAGGTATTGTTATTTTGTGGTAGATTTAGGGTGAGTTTTTTGATCCATAGTAATAGTCTCATAAATAGTTAGTAAATCTAGAACAATAGCGTCAATGGAAACGCCAAAATGTATTAACAAATTGTTAAATTTGCGATGAATTCGAAGCAATATACATCAGCTGTGCCGTCAGCCGTCATTTTACTAATCCCAGCATCGTGTTGGGGTTTAAATTGTCTATGATTATTTATCTTTAGTAATATTTAAAAATTCGACTATTGGACAAGCATTCATATTACAACATCATATATATCTCCATTGGTCCATATTTTAACCTACTTGTCAACTACTTTTATTCAAAATGTTGATTCGTTAATTTTCGTAACGTAAATTTCATTTTAAACGTAAAATAATCCACTCAAACTCCAGGAAATTGTGCACTCTACCCTTAATTAGAGAGACAGTAAACAGAAGCAATTAATTCAATATACGCTCAATCACAACAAAGCCGACTCCAAAGTCAATATGGAATCCATTAAATGCCTTGTGGCACTTTGAGCGTATATGAGTGAGTGAGTAGGAGCTCAGGCTATCAGGTTCGTTCGAGTCGAGTCGTTGAGTTAGCAGAGAAGCAGACAGAAGAAGCAAGAGTTTGAGATTCTTATTTTTATGACTCCGTGGTAGAGTGGTCTGTATGCTGGTCTCAAGGCGTCGCCATCTCGAGAGGTTCTGGGTTCGATCCCCGTTGGGGGCAAATGTTTGGGTGATGAATTCAGGCATTTGTTCTCCAGTCTTGGATGGTTATATATATTAATTATATATTCAGGATATTTATATGTATTTATCTATTAAATATATTTATCCGTCATCTAGTGTCCGTAACACAAGCAGCATTAGTTGCTTAAAATGGGCCTAGTTGATAGGTGTGAATGTCTGAAGATATTTATTTGGAGAAGATATCTTGGGAATACCTTATGATACAGACGCGAAGTTATTAAGTAGGTCACTTCAATGTATGGTCTTACTTATTAAATTATATTATAAACATGTACAGAGATAAACAAATTTTTAGTTTATAGGACGTATAAGATACATGTTAAATTACTGAATCAAGAAATAATTCATTTAAACTGCAATTAGATAATAAATTAAATTTTAATTAAATTTTAATTTATTATTATCACTTATTTATCCATAATTATTTTCATTTTTTACCTACTTGTTACTTTATAAAAAAGGTAGCTGTAATATAATTTAATATCAAAAAAAGATATTGTATATTATTTTAACAATATCATTGTATCATTACATGTTTTTCCGATGCGCAGTGAGAAAATCATGAGAAAAACACTTGATATTAGGTCCTTACCTATGAAATTGGTGTTTTGTATGGAGATTTTGGGGATGTCTGCATTTTACATACTAACATTTTATCAGTTTTCTTCACAAAGACAATTCCAGAGATAATAATATTTGGCATGTATCATTAGACAAGCTTTAGCAATATGTGTGTGAACACGCTTGATAAAAATTATTCATCGTTTTTATGTTAATGCAAATCAAATGATGTATTCGGGAGGCAGTTAAAAATAATTGTCTTTGTGTCTAATTTTAACACAATTAAACTTACAAAAAATTATCAAATTAAATAATACGAGCTCAAATATATGGTCTATTTTTAGAAGAGGCAATTATTTTATAAGAATGTTCTGAAACTTAATAGTTACGGACATTTTGCTAAGACAGAATAAAAACACCAATCTCATAGGTAAGGACCCAATAGTTAAGAGACATTTTGAGCTGCGAAGCTTATTGGCGTAATGGCTTGTACGTTCAGTTTTGATTCTAAAACCCAACCGATTTGCCTATGATTCGTATCTATATTTTCAAGAGATAACTTGGATGAGAAACTAAAACTTTATCATCGCGAGGTCCTCCGTTCAACGACGCAATACAGCAATGTAAACACTGATGCTGAGCGGCAAGTAGAGAAAGACGCTGATCCATCTCTGAACCCTATATTTAATTTTAATCCCTTAGCTTGCTGAGTAACGGCTCAACTAATATAGTTCAAAACTAAAACATTTGTGTTTATAAACGTTCACTATAGTATCCAATTGATTCTTTCGGCGCCCAAACTTATTAATAAGATATTATTGGAGGAAATCTGCTTACGCTTTGGTAACTTCGTCCAAAATCTGTCTGACAAGTCTTTGAAGTCGGGCATTCACTTTCATTTTATCGGAACGAAGTAACGAAGAACTCGGCCCGAGTGGATTTAGGTATACAGACAGACCCATTCGATGTTAAAACAATTTGTGTTTATACACATATCTAGAACGGTTGCGCATTTTCAGGCGTGCAAATTTCAAATACCCATAACGATTCCATATAACATACAATTATTTTTCGATTCTTTCCGCTTATTGTGAATCAAAGAAAGCTTTATTTTGCATTTATTTTGTTATTCATTTATTGTCTCCAGTGAAATCAAGCTAAGTAGAAAATCGTCTTCTATTTTTGTTTCTCCTCTACCACTGTTTTTCAGATTGCCACTTTGACGATTTTCCTTGAAAATTTAAGTTCTACTTTTATAATAATAAGAAAGTATGTTAAAGTAGCTTTATTATTATACAGACAACGATTACTTAACATAAAAAGTACATTGAATAAAACAACTTCCTGTCACAAGAAATGGGTTCAAAGAAGCAAATTTTCAGATTAGCCGATCGACACACAATCTTCGAACGATTAATTAAAAATGTACTTGCCGCATGCCGCAGGATAATCTTTTTCGGTCTCGTTTACTCCAAGCGTCTTTATTTTCGTTCTATCTCACACTAACATGATGTATGTTTTCAGTTTTGAGCAGTGTTCTGACAAATGCTTATTTGAGCATGATAGAAATTTCAACATGGTGGTGTTACGGATCATATTCTTCAAGTGTTTCTCCATGAGGAAGGCTTGTGCCCAGCAGTGGGGATATATGGCTGAGGACGATATCTCTGAGGAGTCTGTACAGTCAGTAACACTACCACGGTAGTCCATCGCCAATTAGTATAAAATAAATAATATAATAATAGTACATTATGATATAAGTGCGGTAAGTTGAAAATTACAGCCGAGGCGATATTGCTAGCCGTAGCGTAGGTGAGGGCTATAAGAAGGCAGAGGCTGTAATTATCAACCCGCACGTTTGTCATACGACGGAACATCATACAATGTGTTTCAATTACATTATAGCACAATTAAGTAATGTAGATATATAGATTATGATATTGAAATAGGTGAAATAAGAGACCCTTTACGAGCAAATGTGTTATAAAATAGTTTTTATTGCTCAATATACAATCAGTAACACGTGTTAAGTCTCCCTAGTAATTAGCCAGATAGTGCCTGTGTGTTTGTACGTGAGTATGTTGCAACACAAGCATCAACAAGTTTTTCGAAGCAGCAGTGCGAGCATAGAACATCGATAGCCGCCATATTTGATCGACAAAAGCATCCGTCCTTTTCACTCCATTGGGTTATCTGTCAAAATCTGTCAAATTTATCGAATTTATCGACAATTGTCGATCTTAGACGTCAAATTGGGCTTATCGAATGTTCTATACTCGTAGCGCAGGTATGAACGGATCATGCAGTTTTGTCATTCATTTAGGATTTAAGGATTGGGATTGAAATAGGGCGATCACACAAACAAACAACTCCTATCGTTGCCTATTGCTCTATAGCTACTGCGGGTAGTTCTTTTTCTTATAATAGGTGTAGAAAATATTTCTCCCTGATCATTAAACCTTAAGTAATGACTATAATTCTTGCTGTACGGTACTAAAGCGAAGGTAAGCAAAGCCGTGAGGAGTTAACTTTAATATAAACAGGAAGCTTCGTAAATTATTTGGATAAACGACCCTAAGCCGTTGTATAAGATCAATTAGACCTGCATTAGATGTAAATCTAAGGTTTTTAATGAAGCATTATAAAGTTTTACAGGAAGAGATTACTGTTTATTGACCATAATTTAAGAGTAAAATATAAGTGTAACCCATAATGTAATAGCAGTTACTGCCATATAATGCCTTTTTTAAAAGTCCCTTAAATAAATAAAAATGAAAAGGTCTTTTTTTGTCAAGGATTTTGGACTGTACCTACCGCTGGCTAGGCGGTAGGCGCGTGTGACTCGTTCAGTTACTCGCTGGGAAAATCTACATGAGGCTTTTTCTTCGACGCAATTATGTTGTGCTGCGAACACTGGCGTCCTGCTAATTTTACGGGCTGAAAATTCCGGGACTTCCTAATTAGCCTCTGGCTGTAGTCAGTCCCGTATTGGTCCGGAACACAAAAGAATGTGCCAACTGCTTTTCTTGCCTAGTATGTCGTAAAAGGCGACTAAGGGCGTATTGGGTGCTGGGTCTGTGATTGTGTAGGCGATGAGCTAGCCACTTTTTCACGATTTTCCATCTGACCCAACCCAATTTTTGTATGGCTAAATGTGGTCTTAAGGTACACAGTCACACGCCAACTGTAGCCGTCTACATGCTGACTGCACACTGGGTATGCATCGCAACACATCAGTTGCCTATGCCAATAGTGCTCCTTGGCCTCTGCCTACCCCTTCGGGGATTACAGGTGTGATTGTATGTAGCCATCCATCTGACAAATCATCAACAGGAAACTCATTCCACAACCTGAACGTACGAGGAAGAATATTCCTTTATCAGATAACAGTTCGCGACCATTTCGGACACTAAAAGAATGGACTTGCTTATCGTAATTTGTCGACACAAGTCAGTATAAGGTGTTATTCATTTAAATAAAACCAATCTGCATTAGGCCAGCGTGGTGGTGTTACGGCCCATACTCCTGATGTTTTTCTTTATGTAGGAAGGCCTGTACCAGCAGTTTGACGTTTATAGACTAAGAACGATTCATTTAAATTATCTGTTTCCATATATACTTTTGTTAAACGCACAATAATTAGTCGGAATACAACGTTGGAGAGTAGACGTCTATCAATTAATGAAAATGTTATAGAGATAACCCTATTAACTTTCTCATTACGTGCGAACACACTACTCAATCAAATAATCAGTGATCCAATAATTTCATGCTTTATGAGTAATCTGCAATATCATTCGTAGCTCTTTCGACATGATTAGTATCATATTTCACGTAAAAACATTAGTTGGATAAAGATAATTAACAAATATTTCAATGTTTCGACAAGCGTTTTCGAATAATACGTGAAATTAAGCATTGCAATATAAGTTTATTTTTGGTGGCGGGTTTTGATCAAAATTTAGCTAAGGTTTAAGGGTTTTATAGGAGGGCGCAATGTGATAAAACATATAGCGCTATCTAGTAATAAATTTATTAATTACATAAATTTAATGCAAACGTTATATTTTAAATAACAAAATGTGCTGCGGTTGGGCACAATGCCATCTAGTGGCAAAATTAAAAGTTATTCGCACCGAACACCAATTTAGATAACAATAGAACCGATCCCAATAATCCTGGCCTGTATTCCACTAAAACTTTGTTAGTTTCCGAAACTAACGACAATTAATCAAAGGTATTCGTGGTTTTGCCAGCCGTTTTTGTAAAAGCAATAGAATTTAACGAAACACCTTTTATACTAGCTCAAACTTACAGGTCACGTAAATTGAATTCTTTTCTTTTTACCAATTTTGAATTTAATTTACTGTCTCATCGTTATTAAATAAAGTCTTATTACTAAAGACTTAAGGCGATTAGGTCTGTCAAATGGCCAGAATCCAAGGACTACTCCTCATTTATCACTAGCCAGAATAATTTAAAAAACTATATGTCAAACATATTACACATATTACAATTGATACATTCGTTTTTTACATAACATAAAACGCCGCTCTGTATCTTGCATTTTCTACTGCTCCTTCTCAACGTTACCTAATTGGTAATATATTTACAGCAATTAATAAAGAATTCGATACTATTTGAATACAACATAACTTTTGAAAATCGAGTACTGTTTATTTTAAAGATTATCAAACAATACTTCCAGACGTTTGGTTAGAAAGAGGGTCCTGCGCGGACGCGGCGGCAGTCGTCCGCTAGCATTCAAATGGGTAGGTTGTGTCGTTCTTTACCAAATTTTTACGGGCGATTGAGGGCGCATACTCTTTTTGTTTGTGTGCGTTGATAAAATATGGTTTTGCTTTTGTATGTTTAACGAGTAGTGCAGTCAGGGAGATGAAACTACTTGTAGGTGCCAAGTAGGGTCGGCACTCGTCTGCTTTGCACTAACATTAATCTACTTAGATTTACTTATCCACTTCAATACCTCTTGAGTTGCAAGTTTTCACATTAATACATACTTTCGGTCCCCGAAAGCGCTTTATTATTCCAGACAACTTTGCCAATTGCGTTAGTCCCACGTAACAGAGGGCAAGCCTATCGCTGTTACCGGCCTGTCCTCACCCAATGAGGAGTGGGCCGTAAGACCACCACGCTGTCCTAATGGTTGGTGGGTAGAAACAGTCGCAATAGCGACCGAGACCAACGGCCTAACGTGCTTTCCGAAGCACGGAGGAGCTCGATATCACAAAGTTTTGATAGCCCATCCACGGCCTGACCATGGCGAAAGTGGCTTTGTTTTCGATCGAAAGCCATCGAGCAAGGAAAATCCATGAGTAATTCAAACCAGAATTTCAAGCTGCCAGATCTCTGAAGTCCGAGCACAAGTGACAATGTTAGTCATTATCAGCAAGCTTTTCCCCTCAGAATCAATATTCAAATTCAATATCGAAACTGAAATGTTGCACTGTTTCAGCATGTAATGAAATTTTATACTGTTTCCACCAATTGTAAAGAATTTCGACGAGTGAGCGGAAATAAAACAAAGGGGGAAATAATATATTGAAATGTGTATTTTTTCTTTCCCCATATGATAAATGACGATGAACAATAAACATTGGGCGAGCATACATCGAATTGTTTAGGGCCCTAAATTAATTGGGGACACGATCCATGGCTAAGCCGAGGTCAAATACTGGGATGGATGGACGCGGTTTTTGTTAAATGTAATGCAAAGTTTTATGTCTCCTAAAACAGCTTTTGTGTAGGAATATTTATATTTGTAAACCTACACATTTCCGCCACAGACTTAAGAATTTAATTTGCCAAATGGAGACTATTAAGTTGGACCTGTTGCAAAACTTCTTTGCATATTGTATTCAATTAAATAATAATTTTAAAATATTTTGTCGCGAGCACGTGCAAATGGACATACGACTAGTTTAAAAAATATTGGGTCCTTACCTATGAAATTGGTGTTTTTATTCTGTCTTAGCAATTTGTCCGTAACTATTAAGTTTCAGAACATTCTTATAAAATAATTGCCTCTTCTAAAAATAGACCATATATTTGAGCTCGTATTATTTAATTTGATAAATTTTTTTAAGTTTAATTGTGTTAAAATTAGACACAAAGACAATTTTTTTTAACTGCCTCCGGAATACATCATTTGATTTGCATTAACATAAAAACGATGAATATTTTTTATCAAGCGTGTTCACACACATATTGCTAAAGCTTGTCTAATGATACATGCCAAATATTATTATCTCTGGATTTGTCGTTGTGAAGAAAACTGATAAAATGTTAGTATGGAAAATGCAGACATCCCCAAAATCTCCATACAAAACAACAATTTCATAGGTAAGGACCTAATATGTATGTATGTAATATTTTAAGCAAGTAAATGGGTTACGGAAAATTATGTCAATGTTTTTAAAGAGTTTACGAGTTAGCAAATAAAGAGACGCTTGTTTAGTAAATTATGAATTTTAAACTATTCATACACAATATGTACTGGTAAAGTAAATTTGATGTATAAAATTAAGTTTATTAGTTTAGCACACTGTTAAATTTTCTCTGTCTGTATTTCCTGCCGTGTTCCCAGGAAAAGAATCTGTCAATTAATTTTGAACTTGAATTAGCGAGACCGACCTAAAGTGATACGTTTTGAAACATTATGACGTTATTAATAAAACCTAGAGGAAAGATATTCCCGGCTTAAACTTTCATCTAGTGGGGAACAAAGGCCTATCGAAGTCAACGGTGGACATATGAAAGATGAAGGACCCCTCGACCTTGGCCGGGACCTAAATCAAACTGGTCAACTCATAATCGAGACCACTGGACGTAGAGACTTCAGTAAATATCTTCTGCAAGTTAATAGGGGATAAATATCCCTTATATGATATAAAGTATAAAACTGGCAATTTGTAAAATTGTTTTTTTTTTTCTTACCAACATTTTTCATATTTATGTCACAACCGAGATAACAAACCTTATAAAATTTTGCCTCAGACACTTTACATTAAAGGGGTCTCACGTCCCTTAAGTCAGAGACAACCCTAATCGTCTCCTAGATCGCCTCGTGTGTAGGCAAATCGTTACGATTTTTAGTGGGCAGAGTAGCAGCCTTACGGCCCGGCCTGATCATACTTACTAGTATAAAAATAATTTAAATCATAATATCTTTAATACAAGACAATTAATTAGTATCTACACATTTCCTCATTTCTCTTCTTTTCAATACAGACATAGTGTATATAGTATGTATCCTCAGAGTAAATAGAACTGGAGTAGCCATTAGTCAATTTCTCAAACATTTTTTTCTGCCATTTCTTGTGGGGGGTGAGGTTACCACTACACTCAAAGCCAGCACACATAAACAATAACTTTTTCCGTTTTTACAAATGCACACATGCATAATTCGACACACAAATTTAAATTTCACGCTTAAAATAGTCACGTGGGGTGTGCGTTTTGACAACGTCACAGCCGCACTCCCCACGAGACTAGCGTTCGAAATTTGAAATCGTAGAATTCTAAAACATGAAATAATGAAGTAAATAATCATGAAATCTTAAAAATTATAATTACAAATAAAAGGTGACACCATCTTTTAGCATACTCGATGTTTTCTATTTATTTTTACAACAAAAAACAGCACAGGCAGGCATTTTTGCGGGAGCTCTGTTCGCCGCAACGTTTACAATGTTATGGCTGTCAAAATGGTGGCTCAACTAGTTTTATTAAACGTGCAAGCATCCGATGCTTGTGCATTTGGCAGAGGGGAATGTTAGACAAAGGCTACTCCAGTTCTGTTTACTCTGAGTATGTATCATATACTTTATATATATATATTTTTCTTTCTTCTGTTGTTTTTATATAGACATATGTATTCTATAAATATATATTATATTTTATCTATTTCTTTTCATTTTATTATATTATTGTATTTGAATTTTATTTTTTATTATTTTTATATTTTTTCGCTTTTGCACTGGTGTCTCTTCCCTCTCCATACTAAATCTCACACACCTGTGATAGGTTGGCTGGCAGAGTTCCCTATTAGAGATAAGTCTCCTTTGCATACTTTTTTTATTTTCTGTAATTTTGTTTATTGGTGCAATAAAGAGTTTAATTACGAAACTAGAATTGTTTGTCAGAAATGGCTTGTGTTCCTTTCATTTTTGGCGTGTTCAAGTAAAATTATGGACTTTAAATAACTTTTGTGATCGAAGGTCGGTTTGTGTGGCAATGACCCTGTGTCTTGGATTGTAAGATCTGACTCATGTTTGAGCGTTGAAGAGCTTTTTAACTTTATCTCGTATTCTTAGGTATAAGGGTGGTCTTATACGTTCGCTAGCCGCCAGCGCCGGCTACGCGCGCGTGCTTACGATAGGCTAGTTGACTCATATTAAAAGTAATGAAAATATAATGTGTCATTCACATAGTATTTAATACAAGGGATTGCTGTAGAAATTCAATTTAAATATGTTTTATTTTTTATTTATTTTTTCATCTGCCAAAAAAACACCATGTTCGTGAAATTAGTTGAGTAACGTAGTAATTGTTTTTGTAAACAATTACTACGCATGATCAAAATCCGTCAAACGCCAGTCGCAACCAATCAAGCATAACTGCCGGCTGTCACAAATGCGTATTGAATTGTTTACAATAATCGTGACGCTACGGCATAGATAATTCATAGACCGAAGGCGTTTTTGACATTTAAGCAAAAGCGTAATTTATAGTGTAAAATTTATTGTGATGGCTATCAGTCATTAATCATTTGGGGCCGAATAAAAAAAAGACTCAACTAGCCTATTCCACATAACCACTAACATCGTTTCACAGCCACACGCGCGTTTACGTTAAAAAAGTATGGATATCTCCATGTGAAACATCGTTTACACAATATTGCTTCCCGCTGTCTTCTTGTAGGTTTATGCTTTAATCTTAACGGTTTGGCGATCACCGCGAACACCGGTGATCGCGAACAAGAGATGCTTCTATTGTGTCTCATTTTCTAACTGTTGAGGTTAAAAACTACACAACGGAGTTTGGAGTGGGGATTTTAATGGAGAGTGATTCAAAAGTAATGTTTATATGCACCTATATGATAATGTGATAATGTATAATAAAGACATACACACACACATACAATCACGCCTGTGATACCCGAAGGGGTAGGCAGAGTCCAAGGAGCACTGTGTTCCTTATGACCATATTTAGCCATACAAAAATTGGGTTTGGTCAGATGAAAAATCGTGAAAGAGTAGGAACAACTGGCTAGCTCATCGCCTACACGATCTCAGACCCAGTACCCAATACGCCCTTAGTCGCCTTTTACGACATGCTAGGCAAGAAAAGCAGTTGATATATTCTTTTTGTGGCCCGGACCAACACGGGAAACACAAACACGGGAAATAAATATTTAAATAAAAATTATTATCTTGAGACATTCACACCTATCAACTAGCCCTATTTTAAGCAACTAATGCTGCTTGTGTTACGGATACTAGATGACGTATAAATAAATATAAATATTCAGACTTTATACAATACATATATAACCATCCAAGACTGGAGAACAAATGCCCGACTTCATAACACAAACATTTGCCCCGACCGGGGATCGAACCCAGAACTCCCGAGATGGCAACGCCCTGAGACCGGCGTATAGACCACTCGACCATGGAAGTCGTCTAATAATATAATATAACATTAGTTATAAACTCAATTTAATTTACAGTAATATTTTAATTCTAAAAAATATATTGAAGTATCTATAAATAATACCACTTTAAAAGCATTCTAAGCGTTCTTGATTGCCGAAAACGATCTGTAATAGAATAATCCATATACCGGCCGGCGAGCAAAATGCTCGGACGATAACCGTACGTGCCGGCCCGTAAACGGTCCCCGGGGACCAACGGTGGTGGAGCAGGGAAAGACGCTGATAGAAATGCGACAACGTGATTAATGCCCGGGTGTAAATTAAGAGTACATTCTAAAATGTACAACTAAATAACAACAAACAAAAATATTGTAAATGATATTGGGTCCCCACCTATGAAATTGGTGCTTTTATTCTGTCTTAGTATTTTGTCTGTAACTATTAAGATTCAGAGTATGCCTAAAAAATAATTACCTCGTCTAAAAATAGACTATATTTTTGAGCTCTTTTGATTTGTTTTGATAATTTGTCGTAAGTTTAATTGTGTTAAAATTGGACACGGAGACAACTCTTTTTAAGTGCCTCCCGAATACATCATTTTATTTGCATTCACTTAAAAACGATAAATAATTTTTATGAAGTGTGATATTACACATATTACTAAAGCTTGTCTAATGATACATGCCAAATATTATTATCTCTGGATTTGTCGTTGTGAAGAAAACTGATAAAATGTTAGTATGGAAAATGCAGAATTCCCCAAAATCTCCATACAAAACACCAATTTCATAGGTAAAGACCTATTATATAATATGACTAACAATGCAATCTGGCATGGTTCGGAATTATGAGTTCCCCAAAATCTCCAAACAAAACGGCAATTTCATACCAACATACTAACATTTTTTCAGTTTTCTTCACAAAGACAAATCCAGAGATAATAATATTTGGCATGTATCATTAGACAAGCTTTGTGTGATATCACACTTCACAAAAATTATTTATGGTTTTTAGGTGAATGCAAATCAAATATTGTGTTCGGGAGGCACTTAAAAAGAGTTGTATCCGTGTCCAATTTTAACACAATTAAACTTAGCCCAAAATAAGGTAATTATTTTTTAAGAATACTCGGAAGAATACTCTAAGGGAGAAAAAAACGGCAATTTCATAGGTTTTATTTTTACTGGCGTTACATTCAAACTTGTAGCTCTCTAAATACCACGTGAAAAACATAATGTTCAACTTATTCAAAGTTAAAAATTAAACATGAACAAGCCAACGAACAGTTACGTCAACAAGAACAGTTCTTTTTCGAAACGCCGTAAATTTTTTTGTTGTAGTTAGTTTTAGTTGTTCAAAAATATTTTGCACCTTCGGGGCTTTTGGATTTCTATGAGGTACGATGGGAAACAACTTTTTACGAACAGTACCTGTACGTTTGACATGTGCGTAGTAATGACCAAGTTAAATAGTATAATAAAAGTAACTGGAGTTCGCGTTTTTAATACATACATACATATAATCACGACTATTATCCCCTAAGGGTTAGTCAGAGACTAGGCAAAAGCACTGCAGAAGCAGTTCGCTTTACCAAGCAGTGACTGCACTCAGCGTGATAGGTGGTGAGCCCGTCGCCGCTATAAGCTATTCGATGGTTGTGTAGTTCTAAGTCCATTAGTCGCCTTTTATGACACACAAGGGAAGAGACGGGTTGGTAGTATTCTTTTAATGAGCCGCTATCACACGACAAATCATCCGGCTTTAAATATTTGCCCATATTTACCTACCAACGAATATTTTAAGGGTCGTTGAAAGTAATTTCTATCAATATCATAATGACCGAAACGGTTTTACTTTATTCTATGACGTTAAATTGTTTGTAACATCTATTGAACCAGTTCATAAAAAAACTGCTTCTCTTCTGCTGGACACAGGCGTTTCTTATGGAGAAACGTATGAGGAGTATGGGCCGTAATACCACCCCGCTGGCCCAATGCGGATTGGTGAGTAAATAGCGACCGGGACGAATGGCTTAACGTGCCTTCCGAAGCACGGAGGAGCTCGAGATCACAAAGTTTTGGTCACACATCCACGGCCTGACCATGGCGAAGGTAGCTTTGTTTTCGATCGAAAGCCAAAGCGTACTAAGCACTACGCCACCGAGCTCCTCAAAAAGAATTTCTCATTTGAACATTGTTTTTGTGTTATAGAAAATTTCTATAACACAAAAACATTGTTCAAACTCAATTACAATGTATAACTTGAAGTAATAATACTAGGTTAATTTGTAAGCATTCCGTAGGTTGCCGCAGTTAAAAGTTACAGTGTACTTCGGTGACTTCAATTATCTCGACTGTACATGGCTGGACGTCAGTACAAAATTGATTCTTAATAGAAAGGGTTAAAGTAACATCAAAATTGAAAATGAAACGGCAGATACACATTGAAGTGTACCTAGTGTATGTGGCAGCTGTATAGACAAAATGGGATTAAACAAAAGATTTCTGGATAAAAAAATTTATTGGCCAAACATTTCAATTAAAGAAGTCAATATATATGGGAGATAGCGTAGCGTATATCACAATTCACTAAATAAAAAAGTCGGCCAAGTTCGAGTCAGACACGCGCACAAAGGGTTCCGTACCAATGACTAGGTAAACTACAGTAAAATAGGCAATAAATGGCATTTTTTGTATGCGACAGAACGCATCGGCGCCTCACCATCGCAGCGCCCGCGCAGCGCCGTGCCACGCTCGCGGCTTGCCGCTTGTATTTGTTTGTCTTAAATATTATAATAATAATAATAAAAAACTGAGTTTTCCTGATAAATTAATGTGCCAACCTGTTGCCATTATTGACATCGAGAAAGAAAATCGCGTTTGTTGTATGAGAGGCCACCTTAAATATCCATTTTATTTTGATTTTAGTATTTATTGTTCTACCAGAAGGCCTAGCACGGGCCGGAGAGAAAAAGTCCCCAGAGACAAAAATCGTCATTGCCTCTCGCTTCTTCGTTCGCGCGGAAGCGAGAGGCAATGAGTAATTTTGTCTCCGGGGACTTTTTCTCTCCGGCCCGTGCTAGGCCTACAGAAATACATATTTTATGAAAATTTAAAGTGTCTAACCATCATGGATTTTGAAAACAGCCTGGTGACAGACAGACGGACGGACGGACAAACAGACAGACAGCGGAGTCTTAGGTCCACTTGCAGGAAATTTTAAATCTATTTTAAAACTCAATTTAGTCATTTTATGACATTTTAGCCATAGTAAAAATGTCAAAAATTTACTAAATCTGGTTTTAGATCTCGAATTAAATTTCCTGCAAGACGCTCATAGTAATTTTCCATCCTTCTTACAGCAAGATTTAGCCTAACCACTAAAACTTAATGTTTTCATACTCATCATAGTCACAAAACAATTAAAAAACCTGGACTTACTGAAAATACGTAAGGTCCAACGTGACTGCGACATACAGATCAGGTGACCGAACCGGTCGAGTCAAGGCCGGTGCAGCTACGACCGCTCGCCGCTTGTCCATTCAATCGGCGATGAAATTGCGAGTCTCCCAGCTTTTGCATCCGACATTATACGTCCACTCTTACTTTCAGATGGATAAGCCGATAGGAAGCTCAATGGAGATTTTGTTGAACTTTTGGACGACACTTCAAACGTTATTAGTTTCAAAATTCGCTTTGACTTTTAATCGAAAACAAAGCTACCTTCCCTACAGTATATGTATGTATATATATTTAAAATATACTGTGACCCGTTAGCGAGTTTATGAAAATCTTAGACGACGCAAATGTCTGATCTTAATGAGACACTGGGCTTTATGTGTAAGTCAAGGGTACTTTACCCCGCAGCGCGCTGGTCATAAATTTTTATTACATCGAATACTATAAGTGCACACAAGGTTTGGTTTGGAATAGGTACTCTGATTTCATAATTTATTGATTGGCTTTTAAAAAACAAATGTGGCTCATGAGTATCTTGCCGGATTCTTCTCATGAAAAGCGTTACTCTCGGAATCACTCTAATGTATCGATTACAACCAGAGTCAAAGCGCTGTGGTTGTACTTGCTACAAGCGCTCGCGGTAATGAACCTTAATAAATAACACTTACCGCTTCTTTATTTAATTATATCAATTGTTGATTTTGTAAATTGTAAAATATTGATGTTTTTAAGTGCCAGGTTTGGCCTATATGAAATAAAGTTATTTTTGTTTGTTTGTGTTTGTTTTTGTTTGGTGGCAGACGCTCGGCGAAGAAATGCTTAACAGTCCACGTTCACGGAAAAATAAGAAAATAAGAAACTGAATATTTAATTCAATTAGAAAGTTATTTAGGCCGATGGGGGTGTAAACACTTCCTACCGCTTTGGCGACAGTCAGGTATATACGTTTGATGTTTTTCAGCAAATTCTTCAACAAAAGCTGAGATTTTACTTTGAAAAATTAATACCTTCTAAAGGCGTTATGAAAATAAGCTTTGACATTGCATGATTCAAAGCGTCACCCACTATCGGACTTAAAAAAGTGTATCACAAGCATGGAACTCCACATCAAATACGACTATAATTCTCTGTATTTCGTAATCGGTTTATACAACAAACGTAATAAACAAGCTTCTTCAAAAGAACGCGATGCAATGCCATGACGGTAAAGACAACTCAAGGCGTGGATCTTCTAAAATCGACCTTTTTAACTAAAAACATTATTTGATGTCTTAAAACTGAGTTTCAAGACATCGAATAATTTTTTTTTAAATTCAGATAAAATATAATAATATATTGTTTATTCATGAACTTTTCTTGATTATTCACAGGCTAAAACACAATAGTTTTATACATTTTCGATCACAAAAAGGCAAAGATAGGTTATGACTATTTTTCAAGTTTTCTTGAAGATTATTAACACCACAAAAAAAAACGTAGAATTGGAAATGACATTGTTTAAATTATTGTGTGTGGCTATTTTTTTATTACTTTCTAATCCTCAATAATTAACAAAAATGCGCGCTCGCTTCTGCTCACCCGCTAATGTTATATCTATTCTACTCTAGATCGTTGATATGTCATAATGCTCATTTCCCATAAAGAGGTGGATCCTCTATGACTAAGCTGACAAAGAATATAGAATTCTCTTCCAAACAAAGATAGCCAGCAAACCTAGAAGCTCGAGGTCAGAATATAAACCCTATCAAAGGTCATCTGGTAATAAGAGCTTCAATAGTTACTACGTTATTATGAATTCTAGCCTCTTCGGCTTAGTAGGTAATATACAAGGCCCTGAATAAGTCATGAAGCTTTAAGAAGTGGTTTTGTACATATTTTTTAATGTGACAAGGGCCCGTTGTCCTCAGCCTATATACGTCCCTGGGCTGGGCACGGGCCTTCCTCATGGAGAAACACATGAGGAGTATGGGCCGTAACACCACCACGCTGGCCCAATTCGGGTTGGTGGATAGAAACAGTCGCAATAGCGACCGCGACCAACGGCTTAACGTGCCTTCCGAAGCACGGACGAGCAGTATCACAAAGTTTTGGTCACCCATCCACGAGCTGACCATGGCGAAGGTAGCTTTATTTTCAATCGAAAGCTAAGCGTACTAGCCACTACGCCACCGAGCTCCTCCTGTGACAAGGGTAGCAATTGGCAAAGCAATTAGAACCTTAAGTGGCAGTGGGCAGGGCATATTGCTCGAAGTGACGGCCGTTGGGGCGGAAAGGTTCTCGAGTGGCGACCACGTACTGGAGGCCCAACGTGGGAAGACCCCCATCGAGATGGACCCACGATCTGGCGAAGGCAGCAGGTAGTCGCTGCGGGCGGCGCAGCACGGGTCGTTATACAGGTCATTGGGGGAGGTCTATGTCTAGCAGTGGACTTCAACGGGCTGATGGATGGATGATGCTTAGATCATTAAACCTGTTTAACGATCTGTTTAACTCTGAAGTGTGAGAGCTTAGAATACTCTAGTATAAGCTATTTAAATTCTCTTACAAATTTTCCGATTCTCTTCAATCTATTAGCGAAATACCACTCACTGATTAAATCACGAAGTCTCAGAAACTATAACATCTACAAACTTGTTTGGCTGGTAGGGTTTTTAACAAAAGTACTGTTTAATAGAACCTATCTAAGGTTCTATTAAACAGTGCTTTTAAATATGTCTAATGTATATCCAATAGTATTATTATATTGGGTCCTAACCTATGAAATTGATGTTTTTATTCTGTCTTAGCAATTTGTCCGTAATTATTAAGTTTCAGAACATTCTTATAAAATAATTGCCTCTTCTAAAAATAGACCGTATATTTGAGCTCGTATTATTTAATTTGATAATTTTTTGTAAGTTTAATTGTGTTAAATTAGACACAAAGACAATTATTTTTTACTGCCTCCCGAATACATTCGATTTGCATTGACATAAAAACGATGAATAATTTTTATCAAGCGTGTTCACACACATATTGCTAAAGCTTGTCTAATGATACATGCCAAATATTATTATCTCTGGATTTGTCGTTGTGAAGAAAACTGATAAAATGTTAGTATGTAAAATGCAGACATCCCCAAAATCTCCATACAAAACACCAATTTCATAGGTAAGGACCTAATATATGTTGTTACTTATAGCTTTAGGGGTTACATGCGGTAAGAACGAATTTTACAAAAGTCCACCCCTAAGGGAGAAAAACGCGTGAGTAAAACCGGGGCGGGGCGCTAGTTATATATCGTGTGACATTATTACATCACAAATTAGATCACACTGTGTTCTTGGTTGCAATTCAAATCTCGCGCCCTCAGCTTATATACGTCCCATTGCTAGTCCCACAGGCCTTCTGTGACACCACCATGGCTCCAGGTAGGTTGGTGAGGTTGGTGACCGAAAGCTTATCGAAAGCTTAAGCACACTATTCAAATCTCTGTAGCACTAGAACTCAAAATGTTGTGGTATTATATTGACACTTGCCGACTACTGCTGACTCCACTATATAATAATGTCATGTCGGTCACGTCGGTCAGCCTACACTGGTCTATTTGGAATGACATCCCGCAAAACCTCAGTCTGTAAATCCTGTATTCATTTAGCCACTCCAATTAAGAGCGGCGTCGCTCTTTATTTGATAGACGAAATTGCAACATACATGTCACTCTGTCGGTATATCTTCATTCCATTTCACGATATTTCGGCGCGTTTCGATTGGATTTTGATATATTTTGACGTGGACGCTCGGTTCTTAAGGATAGAATTCTGTACTAATAACAAACAGCTTGATTGAAATGTTTTATTATCATTGCACTATCAACAAATATTCAGTATTTCAGGGTTTCAGTACTAGAAAACATTTTATTAATGTTCACTACCTTGATCAGATTTTTTCTTGACAGTCGTGGTTAGACTTATGTAGTCTAAACTCGACTGCCTTGGGCACAGAGGTTGAGGACGGATGTACGTAGGGTTCTTCAGTCAGAAAATACTGGAACCAGATGTTAAGAGATTCAAACCGTACAAAATAAGCTATCTCTTGTGATAATACTATAAGCAGTTGGTAGGTAAGGGACTTCGTTAAATCGTGCTGTCAAGATAGAGAATAAAATGGATTGTTTTTTCCTTATATTTTCCTACAAATCCACATAAAAAAGCTGTTGGAGCCTGAACTTGTAAAAAATCTTTGTTTTACTTATACTAGTAACATAAAAAGAAAAATCTGGTCCATCTCCGACAGGGGTGGAAAGAGTACTTCTTACATATTTCTTTGCCTTCATCTACTGTTATTACAGTCGTTAGATCCCACGGCCTGTACCACTGAGTTTGGATAAAACTAAATACAGTTGATAGTGAATATCGCTTGCCTCGCATTGTGCCCGGTTCATGACAATGTTGTACTCTTCTGTTTAGTGTTTAACGTTTATAGTCTAATTTAGATTCTCCTCAGTCTGTGAAAGATTAACTTGAATCCTATAAGATCTCCATTCTTCAAGGCACATGCCTTATTTATCTATTTTTCACTTTGCATTAAACATCTTAAAATTTAACGTTATTCAGCAGGAAACCAAGAGATGGTAAAATATTCAATTGATTAAGTGCTGATACAATTGATTCTTCGTGCTGATTCTTCGGGTCTGCCATTTATTGATTCGATGAAATTTCAAATTTTTTATTCAAATTCGCTGAAGGTAAACAGATTTTAAATATTTCTCAAGGATAAAAAATGCATGCGTATAATTTTTATCGGGTTATATTATAATTTGAGGATTAATGCGTGGGCGAATGATTTGTTGTAGGCCGGTTTTCACAGCTGTGTCTCTAGATCTAGTCTTTGTAAGTCCCTGGGAACATCTCGGAAAATTGTTTCAGCATAGCCCGAGTAGCTCGCACGGAATCCTCAGTGAGCAAATCCCACTATCGACATTATTATGTATACTATCAACGTAGTACATTTTATTTACAATCCCACACACGCCTACCGAAAATTCCAAAGGGGAGGTTTCACATTTTCTTTATGTTGTAGGCGGCTAGCGGGGACGGCTTACCTGAAAAGTGATGACTATTGAAACCATAGATGTGTCGCCGTCCTTTAAGAAAATAAGGGTAAAATATATATAATAATAAATAAGGGTTTCATAGGTACACATAGCCGGCAAGTGATCGACAGCGCGCGAGCTTACAAATACACGGAGCTACTAACATCGTTTCACAGCCCCACGCGCGCTCTATACGTCAAAATGTAACAGAAATCTGGTCGCCAGCGCTGGCTAACAGCGCCGGCGACCAGCGTACCAATGAAACGTCCCTAATACGCCCCCATCGTCCTTTTTCGAGCTTCAAGATTACAAAGATCACTCACTCGCTTATCCAGTATCCAACCGTGAGGAGCTCGGTGGCGTAGTGGTTAGTACGCTTTGGCTTTCGATTGAAAACAAAGCTACCTCCGTCATGATCAAGCCGTGGATGGGTGACCAAAACTTTGTAATCTCAAACTCCTCCGTGCTTCGGAAGGCACGTTAAGTCGTTGGTCCCGGTCGCTATTGCGACTGTTTCTACCCACCAACCCGCAATGGGCCAGCGTGGTGGTGTTACGGCCCATACTCCTCATGTGTTTCTCCATGAGGAAGGCTTGTGCCCAGCAGTGGGATGTATATAGGAGCTGAGGACGGAACCGTGGCTAAAGTGACAGTGTGCAAGTTTTTAATTATGGATGCCTGGGATAACTAAGCAGTCTGTAATGAACGGAAATCAAAACCCCTAATGCTTAAAGATTTCTGTAAATGCATGCTGCGTTACAATGAAAAGCAGCGGCTTATAAGTCTTGCATATGCTGAGCTGGAAACCCGGTTCATCTGCAGTTCCGAGATAAAACACGTTACCTTTTCAAGATATTTTTTGTATGTTAATTGATTTGATTGTTACTCGATTGTTTGAAGAATTATCTTTCTTACTTTCTTCTATTGTTAACGATGGTAAACTTGTACATTGATCCAAGGGAACATTGTCTATGGGCAACAGCGATTATTGTCCATCAGGTGAAACGCCTGCCCGTTGTCCTCCCCTCCTAACAAAACAGCTTAATTTCCAATCAGCGGGAAATAAGGTCAAACCAGTCTGATTGATTCAATCTAAAAAGCAAATGTTAAACAAAATTTTGTCCAGTATAAAATATTGGATTTAATTCCTTTAAAAATATATATTTTTAATGGATATCCCTTTAATAATACTCGAATTATGATCGCGATGCTTATAATAACTTCTAACATACTGACCAAAAAAATATTGGTTCGAATCATTATGTTATATTTTTTCACAAAAACAAACATAGCTTTGGCAAAATTATTTACATGAAGGATGCATTTTTAATTAAAAAAATTATTGTAGTTTATCTAACTGTCACATAATATAGGATATTAAAAATGAGCGTGGTTTTAAAAAACGAGCCTCGGCGAGTTTTTTAATGGAATCACGCGAGTGTTTTAATACCGAGTTATGTGCAGTTACATACAATACTTTATCAACACTCATTATTCAAAGAATTAAAACAAAAAAATTAATAATTTTATTTATTGTTGGCTGTCTGGAAAACATTGCCATAGTTTTGTGCATTTTTAAGAAAAATAAGTGTTACATAATGAGTCCAACCTGTTGCATAATGGATATTCGGTTACAGTTTCCATTTTTAAATTTTCTTTTTTATCATCTGTGTTAAATCATTATGAGATCGAGTCTGAGTTCATAAATCGATCTCATAACATGAATGTAGATAAAGTAATTTATATTACAGATTATTACGCCTTCTTGGACATTATCTAATTTCGGCCCAATAAGGCGTTATTATTTTTATTGATACTTACACCAGTAATGACGTTTAATTTGCGATAGATAATTGGTAATCATGTGGTTTATACTTGGTGTTTCAAAACTCACCTCTAAAAATCAATATTAAGTACCGCCTAGTACTAGCTACCAGGAGTAGGAACAGAGTTGTAAAAGGAAGTAATTTCAACTGATAAACTTAACTAAACCTTTAATAGAGTTGCGCTTTAATGTCGATAGTTTTAAATTTTTGGCAAAAATAATAATTTTTCGGCTATAAAAAATAACAAGTTACGGTAATGACTTATGTATGAGGGACCCTGTTGAGGAGTGAACTGAGTTTATGTTTCTTAATAAAAGCACAACAAATAATAATAACGATATTTACTTATAATTATCACACTGACACACACTAACTGACTGACAATAATAACAAAAAACAAGACAAAGCTATCAAAATACAAAATAGTCTCACTTCAGTCTCAACAGACCCTACACCCCTTTTCGTTTTTTGAAATACCGTGTTTTCTACAAGAACAGCCTTTCCGTTAAACAAGTATTTATGTCTTCTCGTTTGCCTCGTATTCTATAAAAAAGCACCCGTTACTAATTGGTTCCTAGCTTCATGCTATCATTCTCTCTATTGCTCTCAAATTACAAGTAATTTTCCAATAACATTAGCCTTTATAATAGAGTATGTTCAATCATTTGCCGACAACGTATGTCATGTCTAGTGTTGAACTGTCCACATATCAAATTGAGGCATCAAAATTTAACGCGTTATGTTAATATTTGATGATTTCAATTGCCCAATCTTGACTCGCGACACAGCCTATTTTAACACAGATCGTGCAAGACTACTGTGATTTTGTATACTGTTGTTTCGTACATTGAAACTTTCATAGTGCAGTTTACGCAAGTTTTTTTTACAAGCCAGTTTTAAGCGGATTGCAAAAACAGCTTTTAGTCGCAGCACGAATTAAAAACTCTTGTTTTCTTTTTATAGGCCTTCCAAAGGAGATTATAAAGTCTAAGTACTATTAGAAACATACGTGATTTAAACTACGATGTTCATATTCTAGTGATAGGAACTCAGCAGCCAGTTGTTTAGATCAAAGATGACCAAAACTAATAGCATTCCAACAGAGGCTATGTCCAGCAATAGGCTATTACTAGTATACTGCTGTTCTTTCGAAGCTGTGACTGTTCCAATATTATGTTGAATTCCAACTATACCGTGAATTGTTCTACATTATTCAAACACAATCATGTGGAGGCCAAAACTTCAACATAATATTATATATGACTTTAATTATTATTGTAACATTATGTCGTATGTTTAATGCTGTTTTGGAGTACTAAGTGCTCAGATAATTAATTATTATTGCATATTGTTTAATATTTCGAGGACCTCGGTGGCATAGTGGTTAGTACGCTTTGGCTTTCGATCAAAAACAAAGCTACCTTCGTCATGGTCAGGCCGTGGATGGGTGACCAAAACATTGTCATCTCGAGCTCCTCCGTGCTTCGGCAGGCACGTTCAGCCGTTGGTCCCTACCCACCAACCCACATTGGGCTAGCGTGGTGGTGTTACGGCCCATACTCCTCATGTGTTTCTCCATGAGGAAGGCCTGTGCCCAGGGACGTATAAAGGCTGACGATGTTTAATATTTTCAATAAAATTGTTCATGCGGCAATTCAAACTAATTATAAACGCTGCTTAATTAGGGTTGTTTACTGATGATTTCTTTGTTATTCCAGAATATATTTTTTAATAACGCAGCCATTTTACTAAAAAAAAGTATCTATTTGTAAGCTCCTAAGTAAGAATCCGTTCTGAGCCGCTCAATGATGAGATTTTACCAAGAAAACAAGTAAGCACAAATAATTCCGTTGGAAAGTACTCAAGTGGCATAAGAACAACGTGGATTATTAATTATTAACGAGCAATAATTCTGTCCCACGAACGAAGAAGGGTATATATCCGAAATTCTTAGTTTTCAGGAGAAGCTATTTCACTCTCACTGATAACACTCCTAATTAAAAAATATAATTTTAATAGAGGTAATTAAATGCAGTTAATAACTTAACCCTTTAAATCCCGGATGGCCTTTTTAAGATGCCAGAAACAATAGATTCGGCTATTGTTTGTCGTGCAGGGGTAACCGAATGGGCTTAAATGACACTGTAAGAAATCTCCGCTTGTAGAAGGTATCGTAGCCTTTATAACAGAATTAAAAAAACAAAACCAAATATATAATCACGACTATTATCCCCTAAATTAGTCAGAGACTAGGCAAAAGCACCGCAAAGGCAGTCAATGGTCATAGTCCCAGCTTCACCAAACAGTGACTGCACTCAACGTGAACAGGTGGTGAGCCCGTAGCCGCTATAAGCTATTGGATGGTTGCGCAGTTCATTACAGAGTTTATATAAAACCAACATACAGTTTCTTACCAGCACCTTCAATATTCATTCATTTGATTAAGTAATTCAATTAAATATAATACATTTATGTCATTCACATTATAATTAAGCTTTATCCATAAGTTTGTTATTTTAATACTTGGTGTATTAAAATATAAAAATAATTACTATTATGTTTTTTTTTTTGTAAGAAACCAATTTTTGTATAATTGGACATACACCTCTTTCATCTAGAGGCACAGAAGCAAAATCGGCTTCTCGCAAATATGAAATACAATTTAATTGGCGCACTTATTCTGACATAAATATCAGATTACAGAACAATGGTTCGAGAAGAATCCTCTTATAGAAGACAATAGACATTATTTTTCTGTAAATTATATAGAATTTTCGTAAGGATAGATATTAGGATCAATGTTTTTATAATAATCATAATAGTAAATTATTATTCATGTATTTTTGTAATTGTAAATCTCTTTACTATTTTCCAAAGACAAAGATTTCACTGTAACTTACCTACCTACCTTAAACACTTACATACCTACTGCGCAATGTAATGAGAATTTGGTATAACATGGATTTTTCCTAGTAACTTTATTGGCAAATAATAGTCACCTCCCATGTTTATACCTTCTATAAAACTCTCGAACATAACTAAAAATAGGACGGGTTATTTAATTACAAACAGTAGCCGTCAATGTTGATTTATTTTAAATAAAATTTTATTAATTACACATCGTAATGAAAATATTATGAATTAACAAAGCTATACTCAGAATTCCTTATCCGAATTAGTATTAAATTTCCACACCGTTTAAACGTGAGCTCAAACAGAACAAGCTACTTAATTCATAGGGGACGAAGTACGTATATTATTAATAACAATATTACTATGTACCCTGGCACGGGTTGAGCCTTTCTAATCTTCTTACATTATCTCCAAACAAACCTTGCATACATTATTTAAAACTATTCATATAGCTTTTTAACCCAAAATCCGCCTTAAAAAACATAGTTTCAAATAGTAAAACCTCATTTTGTTACCACCGCTTCTGAGCCGGCTTAAGGTGGTTAAAACACCTGTTACTTCGAATAGTAACAGGTTCAACTACAACCATATCTTCCATAGCGACAAACACAATAGAAGCCTTTCTTTAGTAATAATTTGTTGTAAAGCTATTCTTTAAGGGGTCTACTCACGTAATCAGAGGTAATATCGTGACAGTTGTGGGCAGCGCTGTATTTCGTCTTCTAGAGCGCTTCGTTACGATTTTGAGTGATAAGTAGCAGCCAATTTTAGGGTCGATTTATCCCCACCACAACTTTTTTTTTGATCCGGGGTAGTGGCCGACCCATACCCGCTTTCGGGGGAAGGACGGGTAATGAAAGACTCGAACCCACTAAACCCCCCGGCGGCATTCTCCGCCGCGTTTGCGTCGGTTCGGGAACTCGGGTAGGCACCGATACCAACCGCGGCCAGGGCTTTTAGGCCCTGGAGGGGCCTGCTGACGAGCCGTGCAACGCGGGGGACTACCTCCACCTCCCACCACTGCCCCGATATTGACTCTGATTAAAGGGCCGCGAGGACTCCCCATTACCACGCACCAGTCTAGAATAAAATTGCATAACTGTTAAAATATTGTTAATGATTTCCAGCTACAGAATAATACTTGACTCAGACACAATCATTACGTTCTTCTTATTACTAGTGCTTTCTCGACCTTTTACCTTCTCCACTTCAGTTTTCGACATCCTCTGGTCCAAGGTTTAAGCCCGATTTTTAAAGCCATCCTCGAAGAAATAAATTATAGAAATTCATTAACTATATTAGGTACTTACCTATGAAATTGGTGTTTTGTAGGAGATTTTGGGGAATTCTGCATTTCACATACTAAAATTTTTTCAGTTTTCTTCACAACGACAAATCCAAAGATAATTATATTTGGCATCTATCATTAGACAAGCTTTGGTAATATGTGTAATATCACACTTCATAAAAATTATTTATCGTTTTTTAGTGAATGCAAATAAAATTATGTATTCGGGAGGCACTTAAAAAGAGTTGTCTCCGTGTCCAATTTTAACACAATTAAACTTACAACAAATTATCAAAACAAATCAAAAGAGCTCAAAAATATAGTCTATTTTTAGACGAAGTAATTAATTTTTAGGAATACTCTGAATCTTAATAGTTACAGACAAAATACTAAGAGAGAAAAAAACACCAATTTCATAGGTAATTTCATACCCAATATATTGTATTTTTTTATATATCAATTTCATAAGTTTATCTTGTTGTTAGTTTTATTTTGATAAATATTAGTTCCTAGCTTTAAGTGAAGTATTCGTTTCAGTTGTGACGCATCTGTTGACAAATAAATCTATTCTCTTTCTTTCTTTCAAACTCTTTGGCACGCGCGTAGACTTTATTTGAAAAAAAAATTTAATTTAAATATTTTCATGTGTTTGGTGAATAGAGAGCATAAGAAAAAAACAGCACACTGTTGTCAGAACACGATCCAATACATTTTTTCATTATTAATATATCGTTAAAAGTTTCTCGGGCGTTTTATTCAAGAGAAGCCTCCTAAAGATCCCGAGTGCGGTACCTTAACTTACGCTCACACTTATAAAGAAGGAGAAATATTTATCTAACTCAGTTCAATAAAGTCTCATATTGCAAGCGAGAAACAAAATTACTGTTTGCAAAATTTATTGCACCGGGAAAAGTAGGAGTAACTAGAAACCAGAAGTAGGACGCTCATAATATGCAAATGACGCTTTAGTTCGGAGCCGGCGCATTCATTGTTGTGAATCTATAGAACTTAGTTCAGTATAAAATCTTTGAAACCGAGTATGCACTGGAGTCGGATAGAAAGGTCGATTAACGTCTGATAGATTTCGAACTATGCCAGTGCTATTTGTATTTTAACAGTAGTAAGAGTAAACATTTCGAGGATAAGTACATCATCGTCATACCAACAACATAATTATATAGCATTTTACAAAACGGTCAGATATAGTAAAGGAAGGTCTCCGTTAAGTACGACGACGAGCAAAGCTTGTAACGAGGCGCCATAGCTATATTAGCGCCTCGTTGCTGTCATTGCGCTCTTCTCTGGCCATTTTTCTCTTGGTTTCCGTTTTTAAATTTGCTGTCTGTCTCTTTTTATTTGTTTTGTTCTCGAAGCTCATTCTTACGAGAGTCAGTGCGTAGAGCGGTTGACTCCCTTCTAACAATAATTGTATATATTTATAAAGTGAATCAATTTTTATAAGCTGAAACAAAGTTACAACAAACCACATTATCAGTTCCTAATAGACTATATGTTTCTCTAAGGCACTATTGTAAGCAGCCCTACCCTCTTTATAATATATTTAGTGTTGTTAAATGTGAAATTGTTTTGTGTTCAGTGTAATTTACCTTTTTTTTATATAATTGTTTCAGTTGTGCCTTAATTCTTCATTATAAATATACAATACACAAGTGACGACCCAACTGCATTTTCTTTATCCTCGGCTTCACCCCGTCACAAGCTTAACGCGCGAGCCGAGCGACCGATGCGAGCGTGCCACTGCAACGGCCGGCGAAGCGCCAGAACCAAACATAATTCTTAGCTGATACCTTATTACATGTATTGACGTCATACCAAATATAGCACGATTAACGAAGTAATACTATTAGTTAAATATTTTCTTAGAAATGTAACACTTTGCTCGTTTAAGCCCACAAAGTTTGCACCATTAATACATTAGTCAGACCACTATCACATTAGGGATTTCATCCATTAGGTATTTTGATTTTAGAGGTTTTGGCCATAGAGATTTAAATTTAGGGATTTTGACCATAAACCATTTTGACGTATGGTCGGGTTTTATAGCTGCAAAAATATGATTGGATTTGGTTAAGTGATTATTAAATTGTGATTAAAATTTTCTATACATCGCCCTTCATTAAATCTTAACTTTTATTATGATTACTCTATCTGTGTTTATTATTACTTTGACAATAAGAAATAACAAATATGTATTCATCCAGCCCACTCCCAGCCCATCTAGGAATACATTATCCCATCTTGTCACAGGGCGTCCCACAGAACGTTCAGAATTTAAATATTGAATTTTTCATGGTATTTCTGACGACAGATTTTTCACAAAAAGACGATTTATCGTTTTTTTTGTTTCAGTGCTCATGTTAGAGGGACAGGTAGAAAAAATGTATCATCCATTTTAACAACTCGATTTCACTTGGTGGAACGAATCAATCAATCGGAGTGTATTTATTTATTTATTCAAATGGAGTTGAACATGATTCAACATGATTGATGATTTCAAAAGCAATTAGTTCGTATTTGAATTGATGCCATTTTTACGTTTCAAGTATTCATTGACATATTAATTACAAAAAGAGACAGATTTGTTTACTGCAATAATCTTCTTATAATGTACATTGCACACTCGGTAATAACCATTTTTAGCCATCAAACGGACAAAAACATAATTACCAATGCACAATGAGCGTGGATAACCACGCCACCAGTAGAATGTGAGGCGAAAATAATGAAAGCAAGGAACATGAATGCAGTGCACTGGGCTACTAGCAATTACGGACTCGTACGGCATATCTCTGACCGGAATAATTTACAGGCACCCCCAGCCACCAAATAACATCTTAGCGGTGGAAAACATATAGGATCAAAGGACATTGAATGGTATAAGCCCCATAAAAAAGGGTAAAATAAGAAATGTCATCAAACGCTAGCCCAATGACAGGGCAGAAGCGGTGGTAATGGCAAACCAACAGCTTTTCACAGCGAAAGTTACTTTATCTTCAACAGCGAAACAATATCCGAGCAGATTTTGGTCGGTCGGGGCACTCCTCGTTCGAGAGGCTCGATCCTATACCACGAGAATGTTTCGTGCTTAGGGTACAGTTCATTGTAAATATCGCTTGGCTCACATTGTGCCCGGTGCATGGCAACAGCCTCGCCACCTGTTACATGGGGCCTTAACATATCTGGCGAAATGTGGGTGTCACATCTCTGCCCACCCCTTCGGGGAAAAGGCGTGATGATATGTTATGTGTTGGTGAAACCAAATCCATTGTACTCGGTGGGTGGCAACGGGCTCGCCCCTAGAGTGACACAGCGGCTTACACATATCAGGCGAAATTTGGGTGTTAGCACCTCTTTTGACACCAAAAAGTCTACACCGCTTAACACACACGATTTTTGAACACTTTAATTGACTTTTAAACGATATAATATTTTTAAGATGACAAGTCGACATTATAAGAATAATGATCGTCCAAGTATGCTAATCGAATTAAAAACTCAATGACCGATGTATTAAAACCCCTTGTAGCAAGGGTCGTCACTCTGACGACCTTTCTGAACCTTTTCACCCCTTTTACAAAGGAACTTTTTAAATTCACGCTCTCGAGAAAATATTAAAAACTTTCTATTGAAAAGAATGGGCGCCTCCATTGAAAAAGTATGTAGCCCTTACATAATTTATTACAAAATTTTGGCGTTCAGAATAACTAGTTAAGATTAAAAAACTCTCCATTTAAGATCATATTTTACAGCTTATTTTTGCGTCCATATTGTTTAGACAACATACATGTTTTGTTTCTTTTTGTTTTATGTAATTTATTACAAGCTTACGGCAAAATTAATACTCATTAATACTCAATAATCATCAAAAAAATAGTGAAATATAATTTCATTGTAAATAACGATGATTTTTAAGAATTTATAGAATAGTAGTTTAATAAGTATTTTATTCTATAACTAAGTTTTCTCATCAGTTTTCATTTTAACAATAGTTACGTATTAACTAGTGAATAAAAAAAAAAGAAAAAAATATTCTACTCCTTAATTACTGTGGTGGATAATACAAGCAGTTGTTACTTGTAATTAGTCAGTGGGTAACGACGTCAATAGACATACAGTCACGTGCAATAATATTATTTTATCATATCATAACAGTGCCACAACATCAATTATTTTACTAAAATCTTGGAGCGGCCAAGTTGCACAAAGAGTACATCGTTTTGCTCGTCACTGTAAATTGTGTTGTTTTGCGGTGTAAGGCCGCACATAATGCACCTAATTGTCTTTCCCTACAAGCCGGGATAATTAAAGAAATCATGAAAAAATCTACATTGCACTTTTCTATAACATGGGCTTATTGTTTGTCAAAGGTTTCCTAGGTGGACTGGCCGTCAGCGCCAATATATTTTGACGTATCGCGCGCGTGGCTGTGAAGCGATGTTAGGTATTTTGTAATTATAGCGGGCGAACGCAGCCATTACTTCAGAACTGACTAAAACACAAGCTAAGATCGAGTTCAGAAGACGCTGACGACATACAATGACAGAGGGCGCCAGCTATCAACTTGCAATAACTTATGTCAAGTCTGGGCGTACGCAGGTGTTACTTTACGGCGGGAATAGGCACGTAGTAGAGATGCGTCGAATATTCGTTTTGTATTCGGTATTCGGCGTATTCGGCATCATTTCCACTATTTGTATTCTCCCGAATTATTCAGTTGTATTTTCTTAGCTAGATGACCGGGTATAGAACAAAGAGACATAACTTTTTCTGTAAGATTTATGTTACTCATGCCAACATAATGATTTCATAGGTCGTTTAGTTTAGTCAACTTTTATTTTAACATCGCCTGTAGTGACACGAAACATACATGTTGTCTAAGTTGTTTCTGTGGCTAAGCAAAGTAATTGTAAACCGAATAATTCAGCCGAATATCCAGTTCGGTAAAGGTTAAACCGAATAATATTCGGTATTCGGCGAAACCACTATTCGACGCATCTCTAGTGCGTAGCTATTCCAGAGATTCCAGTCCCTTATTCTCAATTATCCACGGATTACATTCGAAAACCAACCTCCTGTCTCACTCTAATTCGGTGCATCAAAAAGTGACATGTATAGAGTTTCCATCATTCGTTTGTCTTCCGACATCTATAGTAATATTATAAAGATGAAGAGTTTGTTTCTTTGTTTGTTTGGTTGAACGCGCTAATATCAGGAATAACTGGTCCAATTTTAAAAATTCTTTCAGTGTTCGATAGCCCATATATTGAGGAAGGCTATAGTTTATGTACCATCACGCTAAGTACCTACTTCTATTCCATGTGGACGAAATCGCGGGCAAATTCTGTTTAAGAATATGAGAGCAGTCTCCCTCTGAAAATATATGAGTTCTGGAACTCTTTGAAACAAATGTAACAGGTTCTTCATGCCATAAAAAAGTTTTGAGCCACAATTTGAGTGCGTTATCGACAATCCGTACGCGTTGACTAAATTCAACAGGTGTGTGATGGATTATTTTACCTTGTATTGGGAAAGTTATGGCAGGCAACACATTCTGTTTTTTTTTATACATAACACATAACCCAACAAGCCTGCCTGTTGCCATGCACCGGGCACATCTAAACATAAAACAAATCTTTTATCTAATATAAGATGAAAAAACTGCACCTTCAGTTCTCGTTTTTACTGTATGGCTTTATTACCTGAAACAAAAAACATTTTAATTAGATATATGTTTCTTACTGACATATACAGGGCGTCCCACGGCCATGCCACATGGAGGGAAAGTATATTAAATATTGAAGATATGATGTTTTACTTAAAGAAGACATCATTTTATTTTTTATTTTATGTGGAACTGCATTCATAGATTTATTTAAAGTCGCCTGCCTCTACCGGGAATTGAACTCGCGAAATGTGAAAAAAAACTCCATGTATTTTATGATAACCGTCGAAACGGTTAATCACAAGGATTATTTTTTCTTAAGGAACATAGCATCTTCAATGAAAGGAAAAAAATTTTCGTGAGGAAAATTTCGTCTGACTCTGCCGTGTTTCTTATAACTAACATGATCATTTCAAAGTATTTACTACATACTCACCTAAGAATACAAGATTTTCTTGTTATAAGTATGTCATAAAAATAACAAAATGATACACATACCGTTTGTAATATTTGCATACTTTTTTTTTACTAATTTCAGCCAGCCACATTGTAATTGCGTGCTCATAATGTTATAGGAAACACGGCAAAGTCAGACGAAATTTTCCTAACGAAAATAAAATTTTAAATTTCATGATCTTCCTTTCATTGAAGATGCTATGTTCCTTAGGAAAAAATAATCCATATGATTAACCCATTCGACGGTTATCATAAAATGCATGGTGATTTTTTTTTTCACATTTTGCGAGTTCGATTCCCGGTAGAGGCAGGCGATTTTGAATAAATCTATGAATGCAGTTCCACTTCTTATAAAAAATAAAATGATGTCCTCTTTCAGTAAAATATTCTACCTTCAATATTTAATATACTTTCCCTCCATGTGGCATAGCCGTGGGACACACTGTATAAACAATTTAAGTAAGTGACTAATCTTAATATAAGTGCATACTTTATTTAAAAAGAAATAATATGTCATTCAGATAACTCGTTTAATAAATGTTTATGGATTATTACATAATAATTTGATTGTGAATATTGCCTCACATTATGCCCGGTGCATGGCAACAGGCTCGCCACGTGTTACATGAGGATTTATATATCTATCAGGCGAACCGTAGGTATTTCACGACTCTGCCTACTTTGGGAATAGGGGCGTTATGATAATGTTATGTTTATGTTGATTATGGCCAGTTGATAAAAGTTCAAAGAAAAAATATGATGGCTTATGCTAAGGGGTACCTGAATCAACCCCATGTATGTTTACGCGATTTTTGATTAGATTTTGGAAGGTTTTATCTGGTTTTATCTAAGATTATCTGGAAGGTCCTTAGAAGTTTTTAAGATCATTTAGAAACCTCCAGTACTCCTAACTTATTATGTTTCAAGCTCTAAACATTTTAGATTATTACGCTTGAACGGTAATTTTTTACTTATGACTAATTTTGATGTTAGTTGTATAAAACCTGAGCAAATGAATTTTTTCGAAATGGTAGCTACTACTATCGCCAAATAATTGCACAAAAAAATCATAGTTTTTCCTAAAATAACAACCAATTTAAAGTGAAAATTTTGGAAAATAATGCTTTGAAAACTTCTAGCTCCTAAACTATCAGCAATCGCGGAACATACATGGGGGTGATTCAGGTACCTCTTGACATAAGGCATCAACATTTTTCCTTTGGGCGTCTAGCAACTGGCCATCTGTATAACGTAGATAGTAATTCGTACGATCGAGACTGATTGTCCTTTCAAAAATGCAATGTTCTTTATCCTTTCAAGAATTGAATCTATTGCATAATACTAAAGTGTGTAACAAAATTCACATAAGGAAAATCTCACCTGAACCATAATATTAGGTTGGGGAAAAAGTCTTTTCGCATTATAGTATGTATAAACTTGTAATAAAATCTCTTTGGCGATACTGTTTGTATCTGGCTGGTTTTGGTATCATTGAAAGTTTAAATTTTAAAGAACATAATTCCAAATTCAAATTAGGAAAATGTGTGATTTTCATTTGTTTTTCGTACCGCCAAGATGAGTGAATCTAATGAAGAAATTCTATACATTTTAAAATTTTACTACAAAAAAGGTAAAAATGCAACGCAAGCCGCGAAAAAATTTTTGCGATGTTTATGGACCTAGTGCAGTGTCTGTGAGAGTAGTACAAATTTGGTTTAAGCGTTTTCAATCCGGAAATTTTGATGTCAAAGATGCACGTCGCTCTGGTCGCCCTATTACAGATAAAATAGATGCCATTTTTGAAAAAGTGGAGCAAGATCGGCATGTCAGTAGTTACGACGTAGCTGAAGAACTGGGAATTGACCACAAAACAGTTTTGGCGCATTTGAAAAAAACTGGGTACACAAAAAAGCTCGACATTTGGGTACCTCACGAGCTCACTGAAAGAAACCTAATGAACCGTGTACTCATTTGTGATTCTTTATTACGACGTAATGAAACCGAACCATTTTTGAAGAAGCTGATAACTGGTGATGAAAAGTGGATCACGTACGACAAGAACGTGCGAAAAAGGTCGTGGTCAAAGGATGGTCAGGCTTCACAGACTGTGGCGAAACCCGGGTTAACTCGCAACAAGGTAATGCTGTGTGTGTGGTGGGATTGGAAGAGCATTATTCATTATGAGCTGTTACCACCAGGCAGGACCATCGATTCTGAACTCTACTGCGAACAACTGATGAGATTAAAGCAAGAAGTTGAGAGAAAGCGGCCGGAATTAATCAACAGAAGGGGTGTGGTTTTTCATCATGATGACGCTAGACCTCACACATCTTTAGCCACTCAGCAAAAATTAAGAGAGTTTGACTGGGAGGTGTTAATGCATCCGCCGTATAGTCCTGACCTTGCACCTTCAGATTTACACCTGTTTCGGTCTCTTCAGAATTCTTTAGGCAGTGTCAGGTTAACATCACGAGAGGACTGCCAAAACGACTTGTCGCGGTATTTTGACCAGAAGTCCCAAAATTTCTATAGCAATGGGATCATGTCCCTACCTACAAGATGGCAAAAAGTTATCGAACAAAATGGTACCTACATACTTTAGTTAAATGTAAATAAACTATATTAAAAAATGTTTTGAATTTTCTTAAAAAATGCGAAGAAACTTTTTCCCCAACCTATTATCAAGCTTCGTAGCGCAAATGTAGCAGAAAAAGTTGATCGTTGGTTCGTAGCAGTACTCTGGTCTGGCTACGGTTTTTCGTAGCATGTACAACAATTTCGCACATGGTTACAAAACGAGACACAATAGAATCATCTATTCTTTGCGAACACTAGTGTTCGCGGTGCCCGTCAAGGAGTTAAGTAACAAGGAGTATTTATTTCTTTATTGATTCACTAACATTTGTTTACACTATTACATTAAAAACTATAAATAATTGTTTTAAGATAGGTGTAACAAACACTTATAGGCGAATACATCATGCTATAACAATAGATAATAATTAACATAAGATTAAATTAAGACTTACAGAAAAACAAAATCAAGGATATGGATCAGGTATCAGTGTCCTAAACATAACGCGGAGCTTGCTAGGTGAGTCGGCATGCACATCCAAAGGGGCACTGTACTCGTTCACCAATCCACTCATTCTGGCTTTGGGGCAGTTTGAACCACTCACTGTTTTGCTAATAGGAGGACTGAGAGGAGTTATTCTACCTCGTGAGTACCTTCTGGGAATGCGCAAATTAAACTTTTCCAGTAACCGAGGACAGTCAATTGTATGATTAAAAATTTTGGATACAAAAATTAGGTCACAAATTTTTCTACGTTTATCTAGAGAAGCTACTTTAAAGTAGTCAAGTTGTCTTCTATAAGATCGTAACTGTCTCAAAGAGTATACATAAATATAAATTAATAGGGATTTATATGAAAAATTTTACATTAATTACTTTATTTATTAAGGGCGGTTTTGATTCGTGGTCTGGTTGAGTAGGTTAAAATATGGACCAATGGCGAAAACGTATGATGTTGTGATATGACAGCTTGACCAATAGCCGAATTTTCAAACATTACTAGTAGATAAATAATCATAGACAATTTAACCAAAACACTATCCCCAAACCCCAAAGGAATAGGAAGATATTTAATCAGAAAAATACATCACTCCTTCATGTTTATTGCGTATTTAAATATGTATGTATATATGTATTTATTTTAGTATAAGTATAATGATGTTTGATGATGAGTTTATGTAGTTTTATTTTATTTATTTTTGTTGTTATTTTTATATTTGACGTGTATCTGTCTTTTTTGCATCTGCGTCCCAATACAATACTTTGAAGATCATTCATGGGTTGACTGGAAGACATCTCATTTAGGGATAAGTCCGCCATTGTAAACAATATTACAAATTATGTTTTGTATATTTTTTTCAAATGCAATAAAGAGTATAAAGAAGTGTCAACAGTTATAAAAAATATATTTTGCTTGATATGTTAAAGTTCCTATGGGATGAGCCTGCCTGAGTATGGGGTTAGTAAAATGGCAGCTGGCGACACAGCTGATGTATTCTTTGCTTCGAACTTTCATGGCAAGCTTAACAATTTGTCAAGCTGACGTCACACATTTTGACGTTTCCATTGACGCTATTGTTCTAGGTTTTACTGATTACTACGTTGTAATTATAATTATTACAAATTTCGAACACCTATGCCTACCGCTTCATTTTGTTAATTAAAACCCCATTAAAATAGTGAATCTAATAGCTCTCACAATTCAGTGAGGAGAACGGTGGCGAAGTGGTTAGTACGCTTTGGCATTTGATCGAAAGCAAAGCTACCTTCGCCATGGTCATGCCGTGGGTTACCAAAACTTTGTGATCACGAGTTAATCCGAGCTTCTAAAGGCACTTTAGCGGATGCTATTGCAACTCCTCATGCGATTCTCCATGAGGATATGCCTGTGGCCAGCAGTGGGACGCATATTGGATGAGCACTGAAACTTCTCACAATCACAAAACAATTACCAAGGAAATTATCCAACAATTAAAACACTGCTAAAAAACGCAGCGGTAGCCGAGTTGGGACGTTGGGACTACTCGTCCGAGAAGCCGCGGGAATCGCGGGTTCGATCCCACCGCCTGTACCACTGAGTTAGAATAAAACTTATGTACAGTTCATTGTGAATATTGCTTGCCTCACATGTGGTGAGGCAACAGGCTCGCCACTTGTTACATGGGGGCCTAACATATCTGGCGAAAAGTAGGTGTTTAATACCTCTGCCTACCCCTTTGGGGAAAAGAGGCGTGATGATTGTTATATAATGTTTAAACCCTGCCAGACGAGCCACTAAACATTCACGTTGCCCTCTTTTCGACATATCTCGCGACTCTATTTAACTCGCATACGTTCTTGAAAGCACTCCGAGGCTTCATTTCCGTTCTGTGTTTGGGCTCCTAATGGCACGTACCGACTAGAGGATTTTTACATAAGCAGTTACTTTAAAATGCAGCGAGGAGAGTGTAACTCGGGGTTAATATTGGCGGGACTGCGTTTGCAGTTTGCGGTTCTATTTTATGTGGCTTTGTATGCGCACGTTCACTTTAGATGTGGGTACACTGTAAGGTTAATTATAAAACAGAAAGCATTTCAAAGCAGTATCGTGATAAGAATGTCACCTAAATGAGAATTTTTAACGATTTAGGATTGAATATAGAAATTACAATATTGCATTTTAGAAAGGTTTTTTATATTAACTTGCAATCAATACATATAACATACATAAAATCACGACTTTTAGGCAAAAGCAGTCCACTGCCATTGTCTGCGCTTCACCGAGCAGTCAACTTGCAATCAATCATTATATAATTTAACAAAACCACCAAAATAATTGGTTCGGTACTAAGTTTGCATAGGGGAATGAGCAGTCTTTAAATTGTTATGATGTTTGCGACTTGACGATTTAGTTTCAAATTCACTGTATATTGTGATACAGCCCCTGCCGGTTGTGATCCGCAGCAGATCTAACGTCACCAACTTAGCAAGGACTCGCTAGCAAGCTTGCTGGCAATGAGCATCAGCTCACAACTATTGGCCTATTTTGACGACCTCAGTGGTCGAGTGGTCTGTACGCGGGTCAAGGCTATGGCGACCATCTCGAGAGGTTCTGGGTTCGATCCCCGGTGGGGGCAAATGTTTGGGAAATGAATTTTCAGGCATTTGTTCTCCAGTCTTGGATGTTTATATATATTCGGAATATTTATATGTGTTTATCTATTTAATATATTTATCCGTCATCTACTCCTAGTATCCGTAACACAAACAGCATTAGTTGCTTAAAATGGGGCTAGTTTGTGACGGGGTGAAGCCGGGAATAAAATGAAAGACGCTGGGTCGTCACTTAGGTATTGTATATATTGATAATGAAGAATTAAGGCACAAAATAGTGCCTTAAAGAAACTTATAGTCTTTGTTATTTATTAGGAACTGATCATGTGGTTTGTTGTAACTTTTGTTTAAGCTTATAAAAATTTATCATCACTTTATAAATATATTACAATTATTGTTAGTAGGGAGTCAATCGCTCTACGCACTGACTCTGGTAAAAATCAGCTTCGAGAACTAAACAAATAAAAAGAGACAGACAGCAAATTTAAAAACGGAAACCAAGAGAAAAATGGCCAGAGAAGAGCGCAACGACAGCAACGAGGCGCTAATATAGCTATGGCGCCTCGTTACAAGTGTGTGTGAATGTCTGAAGATATTTCTTAATTTTATTTATTTATTGGCCGTTGAGGTAAAAAGTTTTCAATGATGGACTATGAAGTTTCCCGACAATCTGAAAAAGATGTTGCTAATCACTGGATGCGACCAGCGCTGGACCGATAGTTACGGAAATCTATGCGGGAAGTCTTTGTCCAGCTGTGGACGTCCACAGGCTGATGAGGAGCAAGGTACCCCGCCCCCTCCCCTCAAGATGTAGACCGATCTTGACGAGGTTGTACGACGTCGTTGGATGCGAACAGCATAATCATTTGCATAGCTAGCAGCGCCAGACTAAAATGACAACCCTAAGGTGATAGCCACACCATGTTAATAAAAAATCACATCCACAAGCAATGAATAATGCAAGTGTATTTACATGAGGAGCTCGGTGGCGTAGTGGTCAGTGCGCTTTGGCTTCGGCTTCGGCCGTAGATGGGTGACCAAGACTTTGTGATCTCGAGCTCCTCCGTGCTTCGGAAGGCACGTGAAGCCGTTGGTCCCGGTCGCATTTGTGACCGTTTCTACCCACCAACCCGCATTGGGCCAGCGTGGTGGTGTTACGGCCCACACTCCTCATGTGTTTCTCCATGAGGAAGGCCTGTCCCAGCAGTGGGACGTATATAGGCTGATGACGAATTCACATGAATGTTACAAGTGAACCACCTAATTGGTGCACCGCCTTTCAGACGTGAAACTAGGCCTTGGCGGTAGCTCGGGCGCTACCCATTACTCATTCATTGCTGGCTTATTTCCGCCCCCACACGCGATAGTTATTCACATGGACCCGTTCATCAAAGCTTTGAAGTAATAGCAACCGTCTGTAAAACACAGCTTTGTTTACAAACATTGTCAATGTTTTGCATTGTCACACCAAGGGTTAGTTTTGTTTTTATTTTGAGCATTTGTGTCGCATCACTACATAGCGTCACACATATGTGACGGGTTGAATGAAAAAGATCCTCTATTACATAATACTATATGACTGGATGTATTTTTTTTGATTTGATGCAATAAGAGTTTAGCAAAGTTTAACAATATAATTTTGTCTCGATATTATTTAATAAATAATTTGTATCTACAAAGGCGTTCTGGGAAATTGAAAAAAAATGGTTTCAGATATAAATGTAGTAAGAACACAGCAACTATGTTTTAATAGTCGGTAACAGAAACCAATTAAGACTTAAATAAAGTACCAATATTTATTTAATAAATTGGACGTGACCCGACGAAAAATACTTCAAAGCTATAACTACGAGTACATTAAATAAGTAATTCCTAAACTAGGAGCGAACTCAAATATAAAATGATAAGTTCGTTAGTGGAAAATGTACCAGAATAAATACTGGTTGGTTATTAGGGAAGGCAAAATATGCCTACCTACTAAATATATGTGTATATTATACGCAAAGTATAAAAAATTGAATTAAGCGGCGACGGGTTCACCACCTGTCACGCAGAGTGCAGTCACAGTATGGTGAATCGCGAACTATGGCAATGGAGTTTTGTGGTCCTTTTGCCTAGTCTATAATATCCTTTTGCCTAGTCTATAATATCCTTTTGCCTAGTCGATAATAGTCGTGATTATATATATATTTATGTAACATTTAAAAACAAGTAAATGGGTTATGGAAAATTATGTCAATGTTTGTATAGAGTTTACAAGTTACGAGCAAATAAAGAGACGCTTCGTTAGTAAATTATGAATTTTAAACTGACTATTCATAACAAAATGTACCGGTAAAGTAAATTTAATGTATAAAACTTTGTTTCAATAGTCGTGAGAGTGTGTGTGTAATAAAAATTCGATGCATAAAAGCAAGTAGAGTAACCTTCCATGCAGATTTGCGAACGTCTAAATGCTGAGGAGAGAGCACCATCTAGTTGTATCAATTTTCTGAAATGTGAATGACACAAAGCGAGACTGCGCCCTTAAGGGTCCAGCGAACAGTGAATTTTTCATACAAACGTAATACCAAAATCATTTTCAATTTGAGAATATCTGGACATATCATCGCTGTTATTCGGATTAAGAAAGTATTTTTCTGTGTTTAATTGTGTTAAGTTGTAAGTTTAATTGTGTTAAAATAGGACACGGAGACAACTCTTTTTAAGTGCCTCCCGAATACATCATTTTATTTGCATTCACTTAAAATCAATAAATAATTTTTATGAAGTGTGATATTACAGATATTACTAAAGCTTGTCTAATGATAGATGCCAAATATTATTATCTTAAGATTTGTCGTTGTGAAGAAAACTGAAAAAAATTTAATATGGAAAATGCAGAATTCCGCAAAATCTCCATACAAAACACCAATTTCATAGGTAAGGACCTAATATTTAGAAATCGCGTAAGAAGTTTGGTAGCGTATGGGTTCGTAGGCTTTGAATTCGATAATGAATACAAAGCAGCTTTCGACATGGTCTGTCGAGTTCCTCCTTACTTCCAATAGACGGACTTATGGCCAGCAGAGGAATAAAAAGGTCATGAATGATTCTGCGCAAGGGTTAAAATTTTACTTTTATTATACTGTATCTTATTATTCTTGAGGGCAAAGAAATGAGGAACATCTTACGCTTTTCCGTCTTCAACAAAGAATATTGAGTCAAATTGTATGTTAGCGTTAAAAGTATCTCGGCTGACCCTTCCTTGTGTTAAGGATAATAAATCTCTTGACAAAAATAAATTACAGTTACACCCTTGTATGTAGCACGTAGTAGCCTTTTGTGGGATTTGGTAAAACATTTTCTGCTTGTAAACTAGCGAAATTTTTTACTTGGATCAAACAAAATGCCTTATAGAGTATTAAATTTAGTGAATAATGAAGACATTGCGAGGGTTGATATGATACATTTATTTGTATCAAGTATGTCTATTATATAGTATACTATAAAAGTCCAAAATGTCCCTAAGTCTTTTATATACAATAAAACATTCAACACGACAATTTATTTCATTTGCAATGAACTTTAAAACACTGTTTTTTAATTACACGAGGAGCTCGGTGGCGTAGTGATTGGCTTTCGATCGAAGACAAATCTACCTACGCCATGGTTAGGCCGTGGATGGGTGACCAAAACTTTGAGATCTCGAGCTTTTCCGTGCTAACCCGTGGGTCCCGGGCGCTATTGCGACAGTTTTTACCCAACTACTCGCATTGGGCCAGCATTGTGGTGTTTCGGCCCATACTCCTCATGTGTTTCTCCATGAGGAAGGCCTGTGCCCAGCAGTGGGACGTTTGTAGGTTGAGGACTATGAGGACTATTTCAAATACGCTTTCATAATCAAAGCTCCTCATTTTACCACGTTTATATATTCTCCTGACCAAGACCACCCCACACATCAATAACTTTAAAATTTATCTGTACATCGCATAAAGAAGTGGCGTGACGTTGTTTAAATGTATAGATTATGGCATTCTGAAAGTCCATCTTGGTATGAACATAATTTAACAGACAAACAAATTTGGTTTGTTTGTTTCACCTGCGAGAGCTGTAGTTTTCCATGCAGAGAACAATATATATTTTGAATCCATATATTCTTATGTTAATTCAATATCAATTCCGATGAAGCCCTAAGGTTCTAACGATTTTTAATATCTCTGAAGTACCTCTTCTGCCAGCACTTCGTAAGGCAGCACACACGGTAATTACATATTCGTAATACCTATGCGAAAATATGTTTCATCTTATTTCGTTATGACACGGAAAAGGGAAAATATACTTTAACTGATACGGTTTAGGAGATATTTTGTATGAAAAATGAATTGTAATCCGTGGCCGAGTGGTTCCTATGTCATAAAGTGCCGCCATCGTTAAGGCTCCAGATTCGGGGTCCAATTGATACGTGTTACAAATACAACCATTTGTAATAGAGCCAAGGATGTGCAATCGTATCCCTGGCACTGCATTGAAAATATCATATAATAATAGTTTATGCAATAACAAAAACACAAAAGAATGTACCAACTGCTTTTCTTGCCTTGCATGTCGTAAAAGGCGACTAAGGGCATATTGGGTACTGGGTCTGTGATTGTGTAGACGATGAGCTAGCCACTTGTTACTACTCTTTCACGATTTTTCATCTGACCAAACCCAATTTTTGTATGGCTAAATGTGGTCTTAAGGAACACAGTGCTCCTTGGACTCTGCCTACCCCTTCGGGGATTACAGGCGTGATTGTATGTATGTATCTTCTTACAATAACGAAACTGGTACGTTTTGTAAGAAAAGAAATATACCAAGAACTAAGCGTCAACAACATAAACAATCGAACTTGCTTCAGGTAGTTCCTGGAGCTGGCCTTTGGGGATTACAGGTGTGATTGTATGTATGCATGCAATAATAAAAACCCAGCTTAATTTTTCTAAGGCCTTTTTAAAAGGCCAGCGGTAGCAAAGCTGCGACGGGCTACACTACACTACACTACTGTGGCTCTACTGTGGTGTGTTAACACCTCTGCCTACTCCTTCGGGGAACGAGGAATAATGATGTTGTGCTTATGTAGTCAATGGATGTTTGTGTGCGGGATCTTTTTGGCAGTCAAGACTTCCACAACGGTTCGCGTTACAGTGAGGCCATTTATTTGACGGGGACAAAATCCTGTTTACGGACCAAACCTACAACTGTTCGGTAGGCGCGTGTGGGACTCGCTCGGTAGGCGAGTGTGGGACTCGCTCGGCGTCGGCCGAGAATACCCACTAAAACTCCCCGGTATACTCTCTTTATCCTTGTGAGAGCGAAGCGATTCTCCGAGAATGAGGACGCATCAGAGGACGTCTCTGGGCTGTGAATAATAATGATGGTTCAATATTATTCACAGCCCAGCACAGTTGACCACGATAATAGAGTGTAAGAGTTTTAAAAAACATTCAAACACTTCACTTTAAGGTCCGTTTCAGAATAAGAGTCAGATCTTAACAATTCTGCAGTATACAACGACAGATTAGGAGTTACATAATTCAAAAGATTATGAAAAGCAAACGAGCAGTCTTGATGCATAAAAATATGATATCTCAGAGGAGCTCCACTCCACGCATGTGGGAGCGAATAAATAAGAATGTGAAGTGTAATTTGAATTGTAAAAACAACGCGCGCTCTAAGAATGGGAAGAAAATGTATATACAAGAAGATACAATATAACAGCATATGGTTCGAATGATAAGGTTCGATTAGGAAACAAAACAACCTTCAGTACTGACGGACTCTGGATGGGACAACAACAATATTATTAAATGAAAGGCTACAAAACGAAACGTCTCAAAATAAAAATAATTTAATTTCAAAGGCCAAACTTGGCACTTAAAATCGACAACATTTTATATAATTATCTTACAAAATAGATAATGACAAAAATTACCGCCAGCGCTCGTATAACCACAGCAAGCGCTTGCAATCAATACAAGCGGCCGGATTACAAGAGAGGCTTTTCGTTAGAACCCGGAAAGAAACTCATGTTTTTTTGAACAGCCAATCATAATAATATAAATAAAATAAATGAAGACAGTTTTTCTGATATTTTTTAATCTCACATGAAATCGGTTTCTGAATTAGAAATTAGAAATATTCTTCGTTATAACACGATTTTCTGAGGATGCAAGCGAGTTTTGGGAGAACTCGAAATCACAAGTTTTTGTAACCCATGTTTGTCAAAGTTAAGGATCTCAAATGGATGGGTGTTATGTACACTGTAGTTAATTTAAAAAATATATACAAGTCATCGTGCAATTATCCCCGAGCAGAAGTTTTAGCTTTCGCTGCGTGAGGCGGATAGTCGTTGTAGCGCTGCTCTGTAAAATGACCAGAAAGAAGCACTCCGCGTGCTTCTTTCGAACGCGCCGCGCGCCCCCTTAACGCAGCGATGGCACTTATGCCTTCTTTTCGCCTGATGGCAAAATGCTCGGCCCTTGTCTGTTTATTCGTATGCTCGGCAAGCCAAAACAAAATCCAATTCAGGAACATTTTGTCTGTCTACCTGATATAAATAGTGCCACTTCACTACTGCTAGGTACACAGTTTTCTTCTATGTTTTAATTATAGAAAGGTCTACGAGCACAGCACGGCGTCGTCCGGCGCACGCGACTCTTTCTTTTTTTTAACGGTAGAAAGAAGTCGAGCTGGTCAATTGGTCATTATGGTATTAGACGTAAGTACCTTATAATTTTAAAGGAAAATTACGCTAAGAATCACTCGGGTGTTCGAAAAGTTGTAACAAGTTAAATTGAAATCCTTTTTGCGGGCAATTTGATTATTATCACCCGAAACCTGCGTCAGTGAATATAACTTATATTTTTATTTACTTAAATTTATAAGAAAAACATATACTACATGGTATTTCATAATAATATGCGTCAATGTCCTGAACTAGACGTTAAAATCTAACACAGTAAATCTAACTTTAATCTTAATATACGTGGAATAAGTAAGTAAGTGGGGATAGGAGCAGTCCCACATCAATATTTATTATAATTCATAATAATAATATACTAAAGTCCAGCATAAGTAGGATACGATATTTATCATGTTTCTTTCACGCACACTTGTCTAATTCCATAGTAATTTGACGTTGAACGTGTTCATGTTAAAAGGGCTGGTCAAAATTTCAATTAACTTTTACTGTAGGCGTTAAATCAATACCTACTCAACGTGAACGACGTCGCGGGCACAGCTAGTAAATAAATAAAATCCTTCAGAGACAATTAAAGCAACATCAATTCAATTCCAGGCATTAAGTGTTTGTCATTTAAATTGTCTTTGAGATAATATTTGGAAAACGGTAGTGTTATTTCGTGTTACCAGCGGCTATGATAAACAACAAAATGCTTAAATAGTATAAACTTTATACCATAAAGCATAATGATTTTGCTGATTTTACAGTCAAGTCAAACAAGCATGAAGTGTACGTTTATATCGACGACCTCCGTGGTCGAGTGACCTGTACGCCGGCCGGTCTCAAGGCCTGTCGCCATCTCGAGAGGTTCTGGGTTCGATCCCCGGTGGGAACAGATGTTTGTGTGATGAATACAGGCATTTGTTCACCAGTCTTGGATATTTATATATAACTAGATAACTGGTAGTCAACCCATGAAAGGTGATCACAGAAATCACAAATGGTAGGCGGTACAAATGCAACAAAAAACAACATTCTAGTAAAAAATGTAAATAAAATATGTTACAAAAAATACATCATTATATATACCTAATTATATATAATAAAATAAATAAATACATAAACTAATATAAAACTTATATTAAATTGACATGACGGAATTAAATATCTCTGATTAAGTAAAAGTTTGAGATATATAATATTGCTAATATATTGCTTTAGTCTGGTTTTAAACGAGTGAATAGAAGGACTGTACTGGACAGTGTGGAATGTAAAAGAGTGTGTAACGAGGCGGAATTAAAATCGGAAACCAAGAGAAAAATGGCCAGAGAAGAGCGCAATGACAGCAACGAGGCGCTAATATAGCTATGGCGCCTCGTTACAAGTGTAGGAGAAAGTGGAATTACATTTGGGAATGGTCTAGCATCTGTAACATCCTGTAACATCTATATATCCCTACCCTATCTATAACATCTTTATTAATATTAACGTGCCTTCCGAAGCACTGAGGCGTTCGATATCACAAAATTTTGGTCACTTATCGACGGCCTGACCACGGTAGCTTTGTTTTCGATCTCGAAAGTCAAAGCATACTAACCACTACGCCATGGAGGTCCTCCTTCGTTCCCATTCCATTAACAAGCCCACACTACAAAGCTTTGGAACAGTGATCACTCACCGTCTGTCGAATCGTTAATGCACTCTGAAGGTATAGGTACCTGATGGATGATCGGTGTCAATACTCCAGGATATAACGAACAAGTTATCCAAAACTTTTTCTATACCTCCCCGAAACAGTATTCTTAACTTTGTGCTTCCCAAGTTTTTCCATTTGGTAAGTAATACAGAATTTTCGCCCCATCAAGTGGATTCGGTAACCTCGACGTGTAGTACAAATGACTTTGACACATGACATCATAACCAATCGTTCCGATAGACTAATCTAAGTTGTATCGTGTTTTATCGTTTAAATTATTAGAATAACTTGGTTTAAAAAGACCACACTCTGCCGCAATGCTTGCGTTTCTGTATACTTTTCTAGCAGATGAATTACTGGGATTTCTAACATGACACTCTATTTTTAACACTATGATTCAGTAAACTTCTGTGGGCAAAGGCATATTACATTACAACAATATTCCTAAAATAGTATTGCTTCCTTGGTCCTAAACGATAACATTTCGAGCCGCTCGACGTTGTGTGCGATCAAGGAAGAAGTTGATATTGCGGTGCTCCCGCCCAGAGATGAGAGCAATATTTCGTGAGGCCGATACCATGTAGCACTCAGACTTGAGGAACACCAGAATTCACGGCTTTGGGATCCGAGCACGCAACGCCAACTACGGCATTAATGCTTCTATCCGCAAGAAAACTGGTTAACCAGCAGCACAATTTCCCGGGCAGCCTATAGGAAGGAAGTTTTCTCAGAAGCGTCTTGTGCCGTACCCGATCAAAGGCTTTGCAACATCTTAACTAACCCCCTAGCTCTTAATCGCCTCAGCACAACGATGTGTCAGGTAAAACTAGAAGATCATCAGCTGAGCGACCCCGTCGGAATTCGTACTGGCGATCAGCTGGTGATCCTCTAGGTACTGCAAGAGCTGGCGATTGATAATGGACTCCATAATTTTTCAGAACAAGGAGGTGACAGCTATAGGCCTATAGTTGGATGGATCTGAGCGGTCACCCTTTTTAGGGATCGGGTGCACCAAAGCTGTCTTCCATGAACTTGGGACCACGACTAGTGAGTAAGAATGCCGAAATAAGAGCGTCAAAACTGGTGTCAACTCCAGGGTCAACTATTGACTCGTTAAAAAATTATTTAATATATTTGGCAAGCAACAACATATTTGGCAAGCAAGCAGATTGCCCTCTTGATAGTAACTGCTGCAGTACTTTTATTTGATTGCATGTTTATTTGTAATAATCAAATTGTCAAATAATCAAATTGTAACTCAAGTTAAACAGGAAAATTTACAAATTTTCCTCCAGAAAGCAAGATTGGTATATTATGTTGCCCAAACGTTTGAAGTAGTGATTCGCATCGACTGTAATCTTTATTGAATTGCAAAAGTATAGCAATATTTTTGGTCATTTCCACAAACTTCATTCAACATAACCTCCATTCAAATGGTTTCGTAATTTTCTACCTTAAGCTTGAAGAGATGTACAGTAGAGAGACTACTAAAATACACAGCAATGATTTTATTCTAGCATTTATGGAGATTGTTTGAAACGTTCAAAACTTTGTAAAACGCATGAATAATAAATATTTTGCGGCAACTTTTCCATGATCTATCTCTGAATTCGGCTTAGTTTTGTAAATAAATTTATGTTCATAAATCTGGCATTGAACTGCTTTTTAAATTAGAAAACCTCTGTTGTACCTACTATGATTTGGAAACATATTTAACATTTTCTAACAGACTAATGTAAAAGATTCATCCACTTACTTACTTCTAAAATAAACTGAATTTATGACTAAACCCTTTTTTAAATAATTACAATACACTTTTGATTTCAAATCATCTTGTTAATAAAACCTCTTGGAGTCATGAAATTTTTCAACATTTTTCTAAATGTCCCGGACTATTTGCTTCGTGTAGTTTGACCATGTTACTTACATGTTGAGAGAAAAGCTAATGTATGGCACGTTCACATGTAAATTGTTTCTATTCTACTTAATTTTTATTTAGTCATACGAGAACATGCGATAGTTAATTTAGTCGACGATTTCTTGCACGAATTTTACTACCACAACTTTTAAGACACGTATTCCAGAACCAAAGTCATGCCGTGCCCATGCTTCAGCGCAGCTAGAAAAGGATGGCGTTATGTCATGATGAATAGCTCCATTCCTTTCTAACTCAAGCTGAGATCTGCGCTTGGGTTTCATTCTGGAATACGAGCCCTAGTCTTCGTTGTCCATCAAACACCCATTGACTAACTTGTGTGTCCTATAACCCCTAGATGGGGCAGAGGGCGTCAACAGTGCGTCGCCATTTCGCGTTTTATTTCGCTTCAAGACTTCCCAATTTTTTTCACCTCTGCAATGATCACCCGCCGCCAAGTCTGCTTAGGATAGCCTCGTTTTCTTTTTCCTAGGGGGTTTCAGTCCAAAGCTTGTCTTGGTATGTGATCAGGCTCTCTTCGTAGCGTATGCCGATCCAGTTCGACTTGCGGCGCTTGATCTAATCATCGATTGGAGCTTCACTGCAGCGTCCCAGATGTCGTGGTTTGAGATTTTCTCGGGCTAGTAAATACCGAGAATACGGTGGAGGAAACGGTTTACAACGACTTGGAGTTTTTGCGAGATGTCCTTTGTGATGTTCCACGTCTTACAGTGAAGCAAAACTGTTTTCACGTTTCACCTGAAAATTTTGAGCTTGATTCATCTAGTCAGCTTTCGTAATTGCCATATGGGGCGAAGCGATCAAAACCCATATCAAACAACCATAAGTTGTAAAAATTATGAGTACCTATAGGCCGAAACTTTTTCAATTTATTATTTTTTGCGTATATATCTTGCTGCGCAAATATTAATCTGCTGACCAAATAATTATATTGCTGACAAAATATTTGATTGCTTCCCAAAAGGTTTTTCGGCTGATATTTTTGTTGCTGACCAAATAAGTAAATGGCTGCCCAATTATTTACTTCCCTTATATTTTTTTACTGTATTGATAATAGATAAATAACAAAAACACTTATTTTGTAATGAATCCATACAGAGACTTTGTTGATTACGCTGTCTCCGTGTTTGCAGTTTATATTGATACAGCGACGCCGCGAATCAATAGGCCAGCTCCAGGAACTACCTGAAGCAAGTTCGCTTGTTTATGATGTTGACGCTTAGTTCTTGGTATATTCCTTTTCTTACAACGAAAAACGTACCAGTTTCGTTATTGTAAGAAGATACATACATACAATCACGCCTGTAATCCCGAAGGGGTAGGCAGAGACCAAGAAGCACTGTGTTCTTTTAGACCACATTTAGCCATACAAAAATTGGGTTTGGTCAGATGAAAAATCGTGAAAGAGCAACAAGTGGCCAGCTCATCGCCTACACAATCACAGACCCAGTACCCAATGCACCCTTTGTCGCCTTTTACGACATGCTAGGCAAGAAAAGCAGTTGGTACATTCTTTTTGTGTCCCGGACCAACTCGGGACGATGTGTAAGAAGATCTTTACACATAAGTAAGGTATTTTTAGTGGTGTTGTTAATGATTGAGCTATAATCACTATTGCCATTACCATCTCATCCGTTGACCAGCACACATTTATCATAATACTAGCTGTGCCCGCGAAGTCGTTCGTAATTTTGTTTTTAATAAATTAATGAAAATAACATTTCTTGTCAGTGTCATCTGACTAATTGTTGTCATGGTGATAAATAAATCTTTGTGGCCGTGTCAATATTTTACAATGCCGAGAAATTTTTAAATTCAAAATGAAATTACATTTTGACGGAATATGTCATATAGTTCTCGATCGAGCAGCTATTGACAACCACGGTTACACCCGCGCGGTGCCCGTTCCCATGGGAATATCGGGATAATAGCCTTAGTACTTTCTCAGGCTCTAGACTATCTGTGTACAAATTTAAATTGAATCGGTTCTGTAGTTTTGAGGTGCGGTATGCGGGTTGGTGGGTAGAAACAAGCAGTAAGCAACCGGGACCAACGGCTTAACGTGCTATCCGAAGCACGGAGGAGTTCGAGATTACAAAGTTTGGTCACCCATCCAAGGCATGACCATAGCGCTGGTAGCTTTGTGTTCGACCGAAAGCCAAAGCGTACTAATCACGTCGCCACTAAAAAAAACTTGTTTGATTTATACAACAGATAAAACAATACAAGCGATAAATGCGACAAGCCGAAGACGATAGGATGATACCCTACTGTTCATATGTTCCACCCTAACTTTTGACAAATACTTTAAGCCCACGCTGTAACTGACACGGATTCCGTTTGCACATTAGGGCCCTTACTCTAAACTGTCGGAAACTAAACGAATCACGGAATCACTATTGCTGTCACTTTTTATTGCAGCGAATTGGAGCGAGACGGGACCTGACTTTCCGAATCGCATCCGTGAACCGACAGTTTATAATAAGGGGACAGCACTGCAGTCGTGTGACAAAATTTGATTACTTCACGAATGAGTGATTGATTGACGATTGCACAGCTGGCGGGGCTCTGTTGATTGGTCCTCCATGTTTTATTGCAGCGCTTATTCGATCACTTTCAATCTCACTATGTTAGGTTTTAACTAGATAGATGTTAGTTAACAGTTTTTTAATGACGAAAATAATTAAGGATAGAAAAAAGTCTCCCATCAACCAATCCCATTTTAAGCAACCAGATGCTGCTTGTGTTACGGATACTAGATGACGGACAAACACATTTAATAGATAAAAACACATCATTATTCAGAATATACATAATATTATACATATATAATGAACATTCAAGACTGGAGGACAAATGTCAGATAATTTATCACCCAAACACTTGCCTCCACTGGGATCGAACCCAGGACCTCTCGAGATCTCGACGCCTTGAGACCGGCGTACAGACCACTCGACCACGGAGGTCGTCAATTATTAACTGTTTATACATTTTGGTTTCTGGTATGTAATGCCTTAGTGACTTCCGTCGCCTCATAGTATCACTATTTTGAGGTCCCGAATTTGATCAATATAAATTGCTTTCTAACGTAAGTATATCAGTAGCTCGATGGCGTAGTGGTTAGTGCGCTTTGGCTTTTGATTGAAGACAAAGCTACCTTCGCCATGGTCAGGCCGTGGATGGGTGACCAAAACTTTTTGATATCGATCGAGTTGGTCTCGATCGCTATTGCGACCGTTTATACTCACCAATCCGCTTTGGGCCAGCGCGGATACTCCTCATGTATTTCTCTATGAGGAAGGTCTGTGCCCAGCAGTGGACGTATATAATTTTATAATTTAAAAAAGCGCGTTTGAGCTAACTTAAACCTAGTTAGTAGTTGTGAGTACGAGATTCTTTTCATATTCGCCATGCTTCCTGTATTTATACTTTAGCAAAATATCATCGGCAGTCTCGACACATCCTACACAAAAAATGGGAAGTAATCCTTAAAAAAGATAAAAAATCCAAGCATATTTGAGACGGGCCGAGATTGTGTCAGTTATTTATTTAAATGCCTTTATCTCGTTGACAGGGGACGAAATGTTGAACTAGGCGTGAGTGGGCCGATATATCGCCTGTCTACGCTCGGGCTGAGAGGCCACGTCCATCATTATTTTGGGAAATTAAAAATAACGAGACACGTACTGAAACATGAGATGCAAAACATTTTTTATTTTTACACAGTTTCCTGGTTAATTTGAGAACACAATTATGAAAAACTATAATTATGATACGGTCCACTCAGACTGCAGAGACTGTCTATAGTGGTATGTGAAATGAATTTTTTTTTATTGCAATAAGATTTCTCAGAAATACTTTCGCACGTAAATTTTACCCTACCAGCACTTCTGCAGTTACTGAAGAGAAGTCCCGCAAGAAACTCAGCGATATTTTTCATTTAAATAAAAACATCGGTTTATAAATATTTACAAAAGGAGTTAAAATCATCTAAGTGAATCGCGCACTCTAAGGCCATTGATGGCTCGAAGAGCCCTCTTCTGTAATACGTGTATTGTTTGGATATCAGCAGCCGTGTACATACATACATAAAATCACCCCTGTAATCCCCGAAGGGGTAGGCAGAGTCCACGGAGCACTGTGTTCATTAAGACCACATTTAGCCATACAAAAATTTAGTTTGGCCAGATGAAAAATCGTGAAAGAGTAGTAACAAGTGGTCAGCTCATCGTATACACAATCACATACCCAGTACCCAATACGCCTTTTACGACATGCTAGGCAATAAAAGCAGCCGCCGCTGTGTCCCACAACAACAAACCATATGACATAGGTCTATGAAAATAGATTAAATAGACTCTCTCTCTGTTGACGGTCCCTCACATCTGAGGATCGTGGTCAGCAGTAGTTACATCTGGATCGGATGACTTTCCTCCACCGGTTTCTCATGTTGTAATTTCATTGTTTGGGGATTTAAAGGACTAATAGCACTAATGACTCAACACCGCTTAATGGTAAGCACTGTCCACTTGCGGAAGTAGGAGCATCTTGCTGCTCCATTAGGAGCTATTCACACCTCTCTTGATGGAACCCATAATAGCTTTACGGCGGAAAAAAGTAAAACAGTACAAAGAAGACGACTCAGTATATATCTGATGATAGCAAAATTCGAAATGCTTTAATATACATTACCTAATTCTACGCTTACACTTTCGATATTTTAAACAAAATCAAACTCAAACTCAATGTCATTTAATCAAATTGGTATCATCAAATACACTTTTAACAAGTAAAAACAAAAAAAATTATATATAAGAATCCTAAAATAGACAATACCACTACTTTTTTTCGGCCTGTTCACTACCGGGAGGCCTTGTCTAGAGAAGATACAGGCAAGAAACTCTGCAAGGGTTCCATCCTCACTTTACATCAATATGTTCTACAACCTAATAAAATTTACGTGTATTATATAATACACTTAGTCACAAATGTCAAAATTGTCAAAGCTACCTTCGCCATGGTCAGGTCTTAGATGGGTGACAAAAACTCTGTGATCTCGAACTCCTGCGTGCTTCGGAAGTTAAGCCGTTGGTCAAGGTCGCTATTGCGACCGTTTCTACCCACCAACCCACATTGGGCCAGCGTGGTGGTATAACAGTATACTCCTGTGTTTCTTCATGAGGAATTCTTCATAAATAACAGACCTAATTCCTATTCTTTCGAACATTTTACGTAAAAAAAATTGTCAATACAAAACCGAAACACCTAACTCCCTATCGTGGATGTAAAGCTTTTTACGCAGGATACCCTTACGGATAACATTCTCGTGAATACTTGATTTATATTCAACAGATTTTTAAGAGGCTGGCTTCGATAGGTTTATATTGGTTGAACAAGACAGATTCCCAATGAGATTACAGGTCGATCTCGTAACAATTGCGTCGCGAAAATTCATACCGTCCCTGATTCACTTTTGAAAACAAGGTTTGTCAAGTCGTGACATTGAACCTGTATAGACCAATACAATTATGTAGTAGCTTCTACGAGTCACTTAAATCTGGGGTAATATATTTATAAAATCGAATCGAATGTAAAAAAAAAATGATAAGAACTGAAGAATTCATTATACCAAATTGCTCCCATAAATTACTAGATGTCAATATTTAAGTACTAGTCAAGTATTTTTCGATTTTAAAATTCTATTGCTTTTAATGTTCAAATTGGCACAACATTCAGCCTGTCGCGTTCCTATTCATGTGTCAATCATTCACATACATTTTATAGTAAGTAGGTAAATCATTGGCAATTTCAGACCCTTAATGTTGTGTGTGATAAATTATTTATAGGTGTATTTTGACGACCTTCGTGGTGAAGTAGTCTGTACGCCGGTCTCAAAACGTCGCCATAGGAGAGGTCTTGGTTCCGCGGCGGGGGCAAACGTTTGGGTGATGAATTCAGGCATTTGTTCTCCAGTCTTGGATGTTTATTAATTTCATATATGAGTACCATATCTTCACAACACATATTTATATATATTTAGGATATTTATCTATTAAATATAATAATCCGTCAACTAGTGTCCGCAACACAAGCAGCATTAAAATGCTTAAAATGGTGCTAGTTGATAGGTGTGAATGTTTGAAGATATTTATTTATTATTAATAAATACTTGAGGAGTATAGACACACAATATGTATGTATGTCTCGTAGATAGACGAATGCTAACTATGTCAATTGGTTTTTGATATCAAAGCAAATGTTCTTATAATATAAGAATATTATTCAGAATATTATTCAGAATATTTACAAGTCATAGTAACACCTTCAGAACATATGAAGCAAAAAGTGGGTATTAATTGCATACATGTTTGGGGGTAGGCAGACATATTTTGACACAAATAAATATAACTTGGATAGAATTTAAATTCGTTAAAATGTCACGTCATCATACTAAATTACATTCTTACCAAATACTGGTTCGTCGTAAGGAAAATTAAAAAGTCTTCAATCTTAGCTAAATGAAATCATCTATCAATGTAACATCGAAAAATTCTTTCTTATAAAAGAAAATTCCAAAATGAACGGATTTAAGGTGGAAACCCGCAAAGTTTGGGGTCCATTTTAAATAGAGTTTTCGACTTGACAATTAGAAATTTTTGATTAAAAGAACGCGTTCCAATTGGTCTCCAATATCGCTTTTTTTGTAGATAAATAATTCCTGCAATATCGTTAATGAGCTGATAATATTTGGGTTAGGTCGGGGTTATTTTAATTGGTTTAAAAACATGTAGTTTGTACCGAAATCCTTAAGCGGTACCAAAAATACCGAAATTTTGAGTTTCGAAAAGTATAAGCGAACCCTTCCGTGTTTTTATGCAGAAAGGCTTATTCTGATACATTTGTCTATAGATCGTCATGTTGCCTTCTCCCGCGAAGCAGCATTGCTGTCCTATTTTTTCATAGACAATTAAATTCGATTGCAATACTTGCAATAATTATTAAGTATTGCAGAAGTACATCTTAGACATATCACACGAAATGTGGGTGTTTAACACCTCTGCCTACTCCTTCGGGGGAACAGCGAGATGATATGTAATGTTCTATGTATCAAACTTAAGTCGACTCAAGACGAACCATCAGGTTAGTTAAGTTTTTTTTCCCCTTTTTATATCTCGTTACTGATTATTTCCCAATCCAATACCTATCAATCGTTTTGTCCCTTCCAAAACTCTGGATTTTTTGTCCCCAACGATAAGAAAAGTTTTGACCCCCAACTTTCTAAATAGGAAAATACATTCTACATTGCTAAGTAACTACCGTAACTTTTGCAAAGTCATGATATAGGTACAGTCAGCTTCACAAAGATGTGGTGTGACAAGGTAGTCAAATCCATATTTGGAGTTAAGTGCAATACATTTTGCGAAGTAGACTGTAACGAGGCGCTATACCACTGTTAGCGACTCTTTGCTGTTACTGCGCACCTCTCTGGCCGTTTTCTCTTTGGTTCTGCCTTTTTATTCACTGTCTGTCCGTGTTGTCATTTTTTGTTCTCCAGCTTGCAACCAAATGTTATATTATTGAAATTTAAGTATTTGAGCAGCTGAAGTAGCTGGGCAGCTTTATTATTACTATATATTTGTTGTAAAAGCACTAGAGTGCCTTATTTTGCTATAAAATATACCCCAATAAGTGACGACCCAACTGTACTTTCATTTATCCCTGGCTTCACCCCGTCACAAGACGTTCTGCGAAAAAGCCATCTTTTCATGTAAAGTTATCAAAATATTGTACAAAAACAAACCAGTCATAAGTTTCTTTACATCATAAGTATCCAATTACTATACAAGATAACAGCCATCTTTAATTACGCATCTAAACCGTCCATTGGTATCTAAGAGGACAATTTGTTGCCGTTCTTCTAAATCAAGAATAACGGCAACGTTGCTTGTTTTATGATGAACTATGTAATAATTTAAATTTTAGTCAAGATGATGCAATTTTGACCAGCCTTCACACTACGATCTTTATAAAGCTGACTGTACCTGCAGATGAAGAAAATAATTTAACAAACTTTTAAGGGGAAAAATCACATTTCTCATAGGAATTGACATGTTTCTTATAACATTTTCAAGCATAATATGAATTGGCATAATGGAATCTACACTAAATATACAGACGCATAATTGATTTTGGCATAAAATGTTGTGCATTTTTATTTACGTATAATTACAAATGGCGGAGTGAGAAGTATTTTTCTTCTCTCACAGCAGCCGATATTCACGACATTTTTGTACTACAATAAAGAGCAATACGTTCTATTTATAAACTTAAACCTCGTGATTCACTACAGGAATTATTTAAAGAAATAAATATTTTGACAGTTGCATCCCAATATGTGTATGAAAACATTATGTACGTTTATAAAAATATAAAAACATTTTTAAAATGCAGCGACGGTCACTGTCTAAACACAAGACACAGGAACAGGCTTGCTGTTCCAGGTTCCAGACTACGTAAAACAAGTCACTCATTTATGGGAAAGTGCATAAAAATATATAACAAAATTCCACAACATGTAACTGAACTGCCGTTGCACAGGTTTAAACCGCAAATTAAGAAAACCCTCATGGGAAAGGCATATTACAAAGTTCAGGATTATTTAGATGATAGGAATGTGCGGACATCCGTTGCTTAATCTTAATAATGTTTAGTTTAATTTGCCACTTTAAAGTAATGAGACGTTAATACATGTATCATTCATACAAGTTAATGTAATAAGAGATAACAATGTTTTATGTTATTTTGATTATATACTGCCATATAATTTCTAATTGTAAAAAATGTAACACTGTGACTAATAGATTGTATGATTGGCTATTTAAAAAAGTGGCTCATGAGTTTCTTACCGGGTTCTTCTCATGAAATGCCTTATACTCTCGGAATCCGGTCGCTTACTTGTATCGATTACAACCACAGTCAAAGCGCTATGTGGATGTACTTGCTACAAGCGCTCGCGGCAGTGAATTTTAAGTCTTTTTTGTCAATTTTATTATTAAAATTTACTTTATATATAATAAATGTGACTATCTATGAATGTTGACGATTTTAAGTGCTATGTTTAGCCTATGAAATAAAATTATTTTTGATTTTGATTTTTACAACGAAAACTTACAGTAGGGGTAGGCACTTACTGTACTCCTTTAGAAAGAAGGCGGCATTCTACTGTTTCTAAAACTACCAAACTTAAAACCTACCTACCACTTGATAGTATATTTATTTTTAAGGATTTATTTTCACAGGAACCGAATAATGACAAGACAAACCTAGGTTTGACAAATGCAGCTTCAAAATGTAACATTCGCTTTCAAAATAAATTAAGTATTCCTTCCCTTTTGATAATGCGATGTGCGTCTACCATACACAAACCCTTTTAGATTAAATTTTATGATAGGACTCCACATGTTCCGTTTAGCCTGCATTTGACATATTTCTTAAAGCTATTCTATGTATAGAAACTTGACATTGTAATATGCAATTAAAACAAAATGAATAGAGTTGAATAATAAAATTCTTCGTGGAGGAAAATGAACTAGTAAAGAAACGACTATTTTGATTTTGTTAGATGAAGTAATCAAGAACTGGGTTTGTTTAGTACACTCAAATTCTGATACCTACTGAAAACCAACTTTTTCATGCTTCAGAAAACAGTGGTCTGCTCTGAAAGAAACATGAGTAGGTAATAATAATATGGGTTATAATAGCATCACGTGCGTGGGCCCAATGTTGATTGGTTTGTAAACTTCTATAGATATGGGTATTATTTACAATTGGTCAGCTAAAATAAATAATTGGTCAGCAACCTATTGGCAGTAAATATTTCTAAATTTATCAGCAAAATAATTAATTGGGCAGCAACATATGGGCAGCAGCTATTTATAATTTGTCAGCAAAAATAACTAATTGGGCAGCAAAATTTTGATGTCCTAAATATTGTTTTGAAGGGTCATAAAAAATAATCTTAACTTAATATCTATCAGAATACATTTATTAGGAATTGATTCTTGATCTTTCATAGATAATTTTCCTAGATTTTATAAATTTCCGGTAACAATTATGTTGCTGCCCAAATAATTATTTAGCAGCTTAACTGCCCAATTAATTATTCTGCTGACCAAACATTTATTTTGCTTGTCGTATAAACACTTTATCTAACGTTGGAAAAATAACTTCGTCTTTTCACTTGTGTAAAATTCAAAATAGTCCATCTCAACATGTGAATAGCGATTCAGGGCCGTTCTCGGAAAGCGATGGAACTTAATACTGAAGAAATAAGGATTATTTTGCAATAACAGTGTCAAGTAAACAAACAAGCTTGGCACTGGGGCATCCAATTTGCCTTCAGGCATTTTCAGTTTAAGCTCTGCATCACCTGCTTCGAACGAGGTGAAGCTATAGTAAACTTGTGCTCTATGTTGGGACACAAAGGATTTATATTTAATTTGAGGTGATCCCTCAAGTTTAATTTTGAAAGATGTATTTTCTAAATATCTCCTGCCGCAATTGCGGCATGTGCTTTGGGCTTTCCTACAAGACTACAGTTTCGGATCCTTCAAAAAGTCTATAAGTTCGCGAATGACACCCCGGTTTTGCAATCATCCATAGGCTTATAAAACTCATTGTATTTTTATATGATATGTCTACAAAACAGGTAGAGAAATATTGGGACCTTACCTATGAAATTGGTGTTTTTTCTCTCTTAGTATTTTATCTGTAACTATTAAGATTCAGAGTATTCCTAAAAAATAATTACCTCGTCTAAAAATAAACTATATTTTTGAGCTCTTTTGATTTGTTTTAATAATTTGTTGTAAGTTTAATTGTGTTAAAATTGGACACGGAGACAAGTCTTTTTAAGTGCCTCCCGAATACATCATTTTATTTGCATTCACTTAAAAACGATAAATAATTTTTATGAAGTGTGATATTAGACATATTACTAAAGCTTGTCTAATGATACATCCCAAATATTATTATCTTTGGATTTGTCGTTGTGAAGAAAACTGAAAAAATTTTGGTATGGAAAATGCAGAATACCCCAAAATCTCCATACAAAACACCAATTTCATAGGTAAGGACCTAATATTTTAAGTATTTATCCAACGCCTTTTTTTACTCATCTCAAACCAAATTATCTTTCTGGCAATGAGAATATGGAACAAGCTACAAAATTTATTCGTAAATTGAAGAATAACTTTAGTCGACTGGCATTTTTCAAATCGAAAAAAGGTTCTCGTAATAAGTACTTTTAGATATATACAAGCGAAAACATGGTGGGAAACTTACGAGTATAGTATCCAATCGGGATCACTCTTGTCTTTGAGTATCAGCCCCAACAGAAATTCCGCGTATGAAAACAAATATTTAGATAAGGGAAAGCAAAGTTCTTGAGACATTTGACAAAATGTAGGTCTTGGCACATCTACTTGCGTCGTAACCGGATTATGAAGGTCCGGGCCCTTGTTAAAATCAAACTGTTGCCTGCCAACTTAATGGCTGTCAAATTTGACACCAGCCGTCGCCACTCGTTACGTCATAATTTCGCCCTTTTTCCGTCAACAGTCTTTCCTTAGTTCCGAATAAAAAACAGAGCTGGCTACATCTCGTTTGTTTACTCACTACTCTATATAAATCCTACACCGAGAAACATGAGGAGTATGGACCGTTTAACACCCGCTGGCTCATTGCGGATTAGTGTTTTTTTCTACATAATTATACATAATAATCACGACTATTATCCCCTAAGGGTTAGTCAGAGACTAGGCAAAAGCATCGTAAAAACAGTCCATTGTCATAGTCCGCGACTCACCAAGCAGTGACAGTGGTGAGCTCGTCGCCGCTACAAGCTATTCGATGGTTGTGCAGTTCCAAGTCCATTAGTCGCCTTTTACGACCCAAGGGAAGAGATGGGTTGGTAGTATTCTTTAAATGAGCCGCTACCACACGACTCGCATAATTATAAGGCTCAGTCAATGAGTCGATCTGATGGTAAGCAACATATATCCGAAAGTAGGAAGATTTACAGCAGGCCAAGATTTTTAAAAGCATTTAAAAAAAGATCCAAACTTTTTGTGTCAGACCGCATTTATATACAGCTACGCAGGATTTATTGCGAATACAAGAACTTTAATAGATCGTCAAGGCCTGTAATGGCGTAACGCCACTGGAATTTTTTTCTCTGGTAGGCATCCAGCTTAGGGGATCCTGGTACAAGGGAAAATATAAGACAGGTCAAGCTTGCTGACTAATCAGATGTCTTTTACGACTCTTTTGAAGGAACCCAATGAAATTCAATGTTCTTTTGGTTCATGAAAAGGCTTTGTCATCGCTCATACTACTCTTCTCGTATTCGTAATGGCGAGCATAGTGTTTTCCTAGGATAAAAGACTTATTTGGTTCTAAAATGGGGTTTCGCCTATAAAAATTGAGGGACTAAATAGGTCTTTCATCACATTCGTCCCTAGGATAACAATGTACTGTTATGTCACATTATATTAGGTAATATTTATTTTCTTAGTGTGGATTCAGAGTCACGCCGGCGGCTGGCGCTAGCCTACAGCTCTCGCGAGAGTTCCATACATTTAGACGTATAAGCGCGCGCGTTTGAAACGCTACTACTATATCGTGGAACGCTTAACTTAATTTAATAAGTCTTTATCATAACGAGTTCAAATAAGCTAGAATTTTGAACTTATTCAACATTTAAACTTAATCCTTATAACCTGTAAGGCGAGCTCGAACACAGAAACATTCGTATGATAAAACAATATAGCTATGAACTGTACAAATACGTAAGGAAAACAATTTCAAGAGGTGGTTATATCCAAGGCGTTCTTGAGAGTTCATATTGAAAAAAGTTTTATCATTTTCGTGGTTCGTTGGTCGTGTTAGGGGTTTAGAAGGCTGGCATTGTAAAACCTATTTTATACTACAGATACAAAATATTTATTGTTATAAAAACAAAGATTTAAGAAAGAATACATTATGCTAGAATCGATAAATAAATTCCTAATGACGAATGGTTTTTTCAAAACATAAAAGATGATGGATTATCATGATCGCCATTATCAGTCGATTTCATCACGAAATCTGCGTAAATTTGTAGTAACTATTTGCTGCTAATTACTGTTAGGGACGTTTCAGAGGTAATCTGGCAGTTTCAGAGTAAACGCGCGCGCGTGGCCAGCGTTCCTGTAAACAACCCTTAGTAATATACACAGAATACAAAGCTTATAATAATAATAGCTTCCTTTTATAGGAACATGGAGCTCTGTGTCGTAGTGTTTAGTACGCTTTGGCATTCGATACCGGAAACAACCACCAGCCACCTTCGTCATGATCAGGTCGTGGATGGGTGATCAAATCTTTATGATCTCGAACTTCTCCGTGCTTCGCAAGGCACTTTAATCTGTTTGTCTCGTTTTTCTACCCACCAACGCTCATTTGGCCAGAGTGGTGGTGTTACGGCCTATACTCCATATCTGTTTGTTTCCATGAAAAAGGCCTGTGCCTAGCAGTGACGATTATAGGAACACATTGAATTATACACTGAGAATAGCAAACGTTGTAAATAAAAAACAAGTTGTTGTATTTGAACTTGTCCGGCAATAAAGATGATGTTACCGTGTTTCCTGTCTAATAAAGCTTATTCTCGCCCTTGAGAACTCTAAAGCCGTGGCCTCCTGGGAAAATCTGCTAGAACGGTGAAAAATAGGGAATTGAATATTTTATTTTTGTTTTCTATTTTTTCCAGAAAATAAATGACCATGCATGCAAACAGCTAAAATGTGAAGATAGCAGAAGCTAGACTATTCTGCTTAGGTTTTTTAACGAGGCGCAACATCAGTATAAGCGGTTCTTTTCTGTTATTGCGCTCTTCTCTGGCGCTTGTTTCTGTTTTTAAACTTACCGTCTGTCTCTTTTTTTTTATTGTGTTATTCTCGAATTTTATTCATATTAGAGTCAGCGTCTGGGGCGGCTGGCTCGACGGCAATTATTGTATAAATGTTATACAGTAACGATTTAAATTGTTCAAGTTTTAATATTAGGTCCTTACCTATGAAATTGGTGTTTTGTATGGAGATTTTGGAGAATTCTGCATTTTCCATACTAAAATTTTTTCAGTTTTCTTCACAACGACAAATCCAAAGATAATAATATTTGGCATCTATCATTAGACAAGCTTTAGTAATATGTGTAATATCACACTTCATAAAAATTATTTATCGTTTTTAAGTGAATGCAAATAAAATGATGTATTCGGGAGGCACTTAAAAAGAGTTGTCTCCGTGTCCAATTTTAACACAATTAAACTTACAACAAAACAAATCAAAAGTGTTCAAAAATATAGTCTATTTTTAGACGAGGTAATTATTTTTTAGGAATACTCTGAATCTTAATAGTTACAGACAAAATACTAAGAGAGAGAAAATACGTCAATTTCATAGGTAAAGACCCAATGTTTACCAAAGGCACTATGTGTGCCTTAGTATTTAATAAACCATAAATAAGTGAAGTCAGAATCGTCGTTTCATTTACCTCCGGCATCCACCACGTCACAGTTTAATTGAGTTTCATCATGTTAGAGTCTTATTTACCCGCAAACATATAATCATAAATTTTTTTATTCATTAATTTTTGTTCTATCAAATATTGCTTTGCCTTATATGGTGCATGCGTTGTCCACACAATTATACGAAGATCTTGAATTTACCACATATTACGCAATAAATATTTGATTTGATTTATAATACTCTGTCCTAGTTGAAAGTTTGGTTTGAATTACAGTGACTCTGAATTTTCTAGTGTCCGTTATATACTCTGCTTTCCCCTTATTACCACACGTCTGTATCATACCATACTAATTCCGCACGTCACCTTTTCCTGAGGGAGAGGTCGCATCCATGTTATGTTTTACCAAGGCCTGGCTTAAAGCACAGTCAGAGTCCGACATAACCAGGCCCGGGTAAGGTATCCAATGCAGGATTCACCACCTTCTTCCCTCGTGGGAAGGAACCCTCCTGAGAACTGGTAAAAAATACCATACAAATTTTTCCCCTTTTCCCATTAATTAACTGCTCGGCATCTTATATACTTTTGAATTTGCTTAAGTGCTTTATTCTTAGTCCTCTTCAGGTTTCTAAGGATCTATGCAATGAACTACGAGTATATACATAATAAATGTATGTGTAACATCATGAGTTATATAGGTCAACATATTTTTTGTATTTTCTCGTCGCGACCTCACTAGATTTTTATTTTTATTTTATTTGGAACACAAACAGTTATAAGAATTAAATACAGTTAGTACACAGATAATTACACAGAAACCAGTAAAGTGTTCACATAAAAATTACTACATAGATACGGGTCAAGCAAACTACTACAATTCGTCTACAATTGGTAAGATTAGACCGAATAAGTAAGTAAACCAGTACTCGTATTAGGAAATATTACTATGAAATTTGAACCAAAAGCTTAAACGGGAGGTTTCAGAAGGCAAGGAAAGTAATAAGAAAAGTTTTCGAATTATAATTTATTGCCCGCTTGTTTGGTCCAACAGTCCACTTCCAAATCACCAATTGTAGAAACTGTGAACTTCAGCGATACGGAATTTTCGTTGATACGCAGATACTTAGCAGATGCTTTAGAAAAATTCTAGATTATTCTTTTAATTAACATCATGTCATAAAAATTCTGTTTTTCTTAATACAGTGCTATAAAATGTAAATATGATTATACTACAGAGTAGCCAGTGTTATTTCATCATAACTATCACTTCATGTTAATGAAAAAATGTTAAGACTGCAAATATTAACGCCATTTACCTTCCGAATATTTTCAAGGACAAGGATGGGTCCTGGACGTCAGCGGAGGATTGAGAGGCAGCGACGGCGAAGAGGCTTATATTTTATTTCCTCTTCTATTGAATACGGACAGTTTCCGCAACTCGACGACAAGTTTGAACCCGTTTTGCGACGGAGGCTGAATGCTGGATCACTCTAGCCATCATAGCGGCCAGGAAGCCGCCCAGCCCTTCGTACAACTGAGGGCTATCTAACTTAGCAGCCTGCTACCCCACCGCACATGGTGCGACCTATGTCGAACAGTTGACCTCCAGAGGTCCAGGACCCCCCTGGACTAAGAGAGAGAGAAGAGGTCCAAGAGAGAGGGAGAGGATAACGAATATGAATTGGGATAGCGTGTGGTTTAACAGACATTTTGTATAATTGAATATATCTATTATGACCACAGAACAGTTAAAACAATAGATTGGAAATAGCAAGTGGGCGTGGGGCAATGTCGCTGATGATAGTAACTGCAGCACGCAACGGCGTTCCAAGCTTGTAAGTGCATTACTGGAAGTCGTTATGAAAACAACGAAAAAAATCGTAAAAATACTACATTGTTAGCTTCCATTTAATGAGTTAGAACTACTATCAAGACTCAGGGCTTACCTCAGAACTTTTTTGTGTTAGCTAGAGATTTTCGTTTAATGTGTTACCCTTATTGCTTATCGCTCTCCGCTACCGCTTCATTCCCCGCTGTAATTAAAACCACAGCTTAGTACTCTCTTGGTTGTTGCGTGTTGTGAGAATCATTACCATGAATACACACTTAGGGAGCCGTAGCTAAGGGTCTTACAAACATTTCTTTGGGGTGCTAATCCGGCTCCAATTCACTTTTGGAACACTTTAGCAAAGTATATATTGATACGGTACGTTTATACAGGGACTTTTATAGAAAATTAAAAAATCACTTATTAGAATAGTAAAATGGAACTTTTTCAGTATTCATTATAGGATGAAATATTTAATTAAACATGCTGCAGAGAATAAGAGGAAATTGTTTGCATGAAGGCGATATGCAATTAGTGTTGATAATACCTAACCAACTGTCTATTTTTACTGGCTGTTTTTTTTTCTGTTCACGTTAATAAAAATTACTGAAGTTTTCAATGATGATTAAAAATTAACTTCTTCTTAGTCATGGAAATTGCTATTTTTATTGCCTGAGTAAAGTCAAACACTTAAGTGTTATCTAGCCGTTTCTAGTTAACCTGAAGAGATAAAATCGCTATAAAAGGAGCAAGAGCTTCAGCTAAAAACACGGGAGAATTCGGAGGGTTGACAAATGATTACTGTACTAAAAGATATTGGTGTCGTATCGTAAAACCTGAAGAGGACATCTTACAATACTTTGACGTTGAGCGGAATCAATTGCTATGCGTGGTAGCACAGACACACGATATAAAGTGTTTATAGAATATAAAAATGTGTCGACAAAACACGTTTTTTCCGCGCCTCAAAGGAAAAACGATATATCTCTGAAAGTTTATGGAAAACATATTGCCGACGGTGATGAGGTGCTGTCCAATAGTTAATTCTGTATGCTATTTATTAAATCAAGAGTATTTCTATGATAATCGTAATTCATGCACGAAGTTTGGTCAATTAAAACCAATTTATTGTCAGAGCTGCATCTGACCTGATAATAATTACAATGACCTGGCAAGTCTTTTTATGGAAAATATGAGACTTTTAAACACAAACTCAATGACCACTATCTCAATTCTTACCGAATGGAAAGCAACAACAAAAACGGCTGAATACGCAAACAGAATCCCAAATATAGGTATATTTATTATAATTATGTACTTTTCATTCGTGATTTGAATTCAATTTTATTTTCTATCATCAATCGTCAGCTATTTTGTGTTGAGCCAATCAAACGAGGTGTTAAGATAGACCACATAGTTCGAATGGTGTTGAATAGCGGCCATATCGTATCATACATGATACACCGGGCTAGATTTGAAAAAGAAACAAATACTAAGCGAATTCTACGATCCAGTGTTAGAATCAGGTTTTTTATTCAATTACAGTAAAATAATTCAATTTCAGCAAGTGTTTCCCGTGTAAAAAGGCCTATCCCAGCTGTGGGATATAATATGCTGATGAGGAAACGCGTAATCCGTTTTGTAGTGCATCTTTAGCAGGAAAAAATGTTTTATGTCAACCGATGGAAATTTTAAATATAACAGTGTGATCATGCGATTAGCGAGTTTTCTTAATCCGTCATTTATAGTCTAAAAAATTTTCTTACTACAGACTTAAGAGTCTAAGCTATGAACTTTTTTAGTAGTTACTTAAATGGCCCTCCACCAGGTTTGATGATGGGTCCTTTAGCAGAGTGAAGCGCTATTATTTCTCCGTATTTATAGACGTTTTATAGACGGAAGTAATTGGGGTAATTGTCCAGTACAGAAAAGTGTACTACTGTAGGTAAGAGGGTTCATTTTAGAGATATAGAAGGATCTCGATGTTGTTTTTAGCAACGGAGATGAAACTGGATGGGCGTGTAGAGCGATGAAGACAGAAAAAAAGATTGATGGATTGTGTAAATGATCATATGATAAGAGAATTTTGGCTTGGCGAGTGATAGGAGAGAGCGGGAGAGGAAGATATGTTGACCCCAAATTCAATTGGGACCAGTGCTGGAGAAAGAAGGGCACCTCTTCTGCGCGCCAGGATGTGATGTTAGAAAAATGAATTTCTTCTTTCATGGAAGAAGATATGTGCCTAGTAGTTTTGAGTTGTTTATTAATCTGATGTGTAACATGAATCGCTATGTATTTGTCTCAGGTTAGACAGGTTGACTGGAAGAGATGGTTCAGCGGTATTGTGATATAAGGAATATTTTTGGATGCCCTTCTGAGTCAAAAGGGTAGTTACGAGAAGTGCAACCCTAATAAAGAAGGCTGTATGTTATGTTTATAATTTTAGGATTCCTTACCCACAAGGACCCTGTAAACCGTAACTACCAAGATTCCGCTGTCCGTCTATCACCATGCTGTAAGTATCATAAAAACCGTGATAGTTATGGAGTGGAAAACATCACAGATGATATATTTAATGCCGCTATAACAACAAATACTAAAACAAACTTATCATTTTGCGCATACAATAACCATGTTACCTGAACACATGAACCTCGTGATTTAAAATCAACTAATTTGTCTACATTAGCAGAGCTCGCCGGTTCCCAATGAAATATGGGTGATGAGCGTTCTCATATATGGTGAAATAAATTTACTGTCTCAAATTTCAACAAAATGTACGACAATGAGTTTTGGGCTCAACATTTTTGGGATATCCGAACATTTGCGGCTTAAATGTGATAACATCTTTGAATAAAAGTAAACTGGTGGTGAATCTGACTTTTATGATACTAAACACTAATTGTGGCCATCACGAATTCCAACGCCCGTTTATCAGATGAAGACTGATAGAAACTGAAAATATAATACGGCTCAACCCTGAGGCTCAAACTCATATAAAATTAAATAACAGTAATCATTTAGTAACATAACAGACGAAATCAGGTCAAACACTAAAAACTGCCAGAAATGGTAACATCAAAGATAAGCCCACAAATTTGTGTCTTGTCGACCCTGAGCTAAGACAGACATCAATCATTCGGACCGAAGCGGGATTTGCTGGCGCGATAGGCACATGTCGTATTCATTGAATTTGTACGATTTGAAAGACATTTGATAAGTTCTTTAACTTTTAAGTTATTTATATCTTTTTAAGAGGTTCTGACAGTAGGCAAGACCTGATATCCTGCTATATCTAAATATAATAACTCAAAGGTGTCTGACTGACATAGTAATCTATCAACGCACAACCCAAACCACTGGACGGATCGGGCTGAAATTTGGCATGAAGGTATATGTTATGACGTAGGCATCCGCTAAGAAAGGATTTTGATTAATTCTACCCCCAAGGGGATAAAAATAGTTGATGAAAGTTTGTATGAAACATTGTTAATTTCAAACCGAACGTGCAGAGACTGAGAGAAAATTAAATTACAAAAGCATAGTAACCGCGGACGAAGTCGTGGGCAACAGCTAGTTGCTTGATAAAGCTGGCTTCCCACGGTATGTTATATCGCAGACCGACGCAGATTCCGGAAAAATGCGCACCGCGCAATAGGCTCTTTTGTCCAAATAAGTGTGTCCGTGTCTCTGTTTACGCGGACGGCTTCAGACCGTAACAGATGAGCACGTACGCGCTCGCTCCGCACCATTGAAGTTACCGACTCGCCGCGGATTGAAACCACCACGTCTGCAAAACCACGGACGCTTTTCCCACGGTCCGTCGGTGCGAGCTGGCCTGCGTCCGTCTGCAATATCACGGACCAACGAAGCCAACTTAAAATAGCTTTGCCCACTACACCGGAGCATAATATTGGGGCCTTACCTATGAAATTGGTGTTTTTTTTCTCTCTTAGTATTTTGTCTGTAACTATTAAGATTCAGAGTACATATTCCTAAAAAATAATTACCTCGTCTAAAAATAGACTATATTTTTGAGCTCTTTTGATTTGTTTTGATAATTTGTTGTAAGTTTAATTGTGTTAAAATTGGACACGGAGACAACTCTTTTTAAGTGCCTACCGAATACATCATTTTATTTGCATTCACTTAAAAACGATAAATAATTTTATGAAGTGTGATATTACACATATTACTAAAGCTTGTCTAATGATAGATGCCAAATATTATTAGGAGGACCTAATATTATATAATACAAATATCTCTCGCTAACACTACAAAATTTTTGAGCTGTGGTCATGAGTTTCCAAAGTAGTGCCTTATAAGTGCATTATTGCCAGGTCCCAACAAAAAAAAAACTGGCAATGTGTGTGTAATGACTACCCTCTGACTACTCCATCGTGGGTGTAGGCTTATTCGTTTATTTAAACGTACGTGAAATGTTTTTAAACAACACGCAACTTAATGAAAATATTTTCATTTTAACAAAAGTACTACATATATTTTGTTATATCTACGAATTGCTTTTCCAAATATCGGTCAATTATAGAATGCGGATCCAACTCAAAATAATAAGAACGGACGTTCCGGGATGCTGGAATTTAAAGCGGCTGCAATTTTAAATGATATATCCATTTCAGAGGACCAATTTTCTCGGACACCCCGTACTTTCGGTTAGTCATTTTGACGTTGATGGGCTTAAAATTTTAACGTTATTTTAAAAGTCTCATAATATTGGTGTTGAAGGCTTCTGTTTCATTTCATATTTTTCATGTCCATAGTTGTTTTTCAAAGTTAACTAGTTATTTTAGTTTTAATGTCCCGATCAAGGAAGAAATACAAAAGAACTTTTAATTCTTACCCAATAATAATGTAAAAACACTGTAGGATTTTATATATTTTTTTATAATATGAACTAGCCTGAATTAAATTGATGAATATCATGAATAGTCAAGAATCTAAATCGAGACGATGTACAAAACAAAATTTTCGCCTGAGTAGAATTTAACATAGTCTACTGGGTAATTAACTAATTGTGAGGGAAGCTTCTCCCAAAAGCATCAGGCCTAGATGTCTCAGTGAATAATTAAGCCAACGTATACTTGCATACGCCTACACGCTCCCTTCAAATGATTCTGAATTTACCAAACTATACATACGCTTCTTCAAAATATTTGAAGGGAAGGCGAGCAAGTTTTGGTGCAGGCTTGTTTTAACCCTGCGAGAATGTGGAAGGTTCAGTATGACCCTACTCATTTTGTTTCGAGTATAATTTTTTTTTCCATAGACGCACATCAACAAGAGCACAAACACAATTTAGGGTAATTTTGTGTTTAGGTGTTTTTGGACACAATTTACAATGAAAGTTTGAGGAACTCGTTGGCGTAGTGGTTCGCGCGCTCCGGCGATTAAAAACAAAACTATTTTCGCCTTGGATGGGAGTACGAGTTCCTCCGTGCTTCGGAAGGCACGTTAGACATTGGTGCTGAATTGCCGATGTCTTTTGCAACCGTCTCTACCCCACCCATCTGCATTGCACCAGCATGGTGGTGTTACGGCCTATACTCTTCCTGTGTATGTTTTGACTAATTTATTTCTAATATTGGGTCCTTACCTATGAAATTGGTGTTTTTATTCTGTCTTAGCAATTTGTCCGTAACTATTAAGTTTCAGAACATTCTTATAAAATAATTGCCTGTCCTAAAAATAGACCATATATTTGAGCTCGTATTATTTAATTTGATATTTTTTTGTATGTTTAATTGTGTTAAATTAGACACAAAGACAATTATTTTTAACTGCCTCTCGAATACATCATTTGATTTGCATTAACATAAAAACGATGAATAATTTTTATCAAGCGTGTTCACACACATATTGCTATTGCATTATTATCTCTGGATTTGTCGTTGTGAAGAAAACTGATAAAAAGTTAGTATGTAAAATGCAGACCCCAAAATCTCCATACAAAACACCAATTTCATAGGAAAGGACCTAATATTATGTTGAAAAATTATTGATCTCGTTAATAATTGTCAAAAAAACTTTAACGAGTCATAATATTGAGTATTATTTTTGTTTTTATTCAAATGTTTAAACCATAGTCCTGCCAAAGTTGATTAATTTTTAGGACTTTGTTTAATTTCAGCTTCATTTAAAACTAGTACATGTAGTGCAGTTTTCATTCTTAAGATCCCTAAATTAATAGCGAATTGATCAGTTAATTGACTTATCTTTAATCAATATTGTTTATAAATACTTAAAAACTAAACATGAAATACAGGGTCATCCTGACCCTCCACATCCTCGATGTATCCTTTTTGTACCACGTCCTAGCGGATTGTTCTTTTGTTGGAGAATATAAACGACGTAATATGGCTGAAGTAAAGCGATTAGTGGTAGAAATGAGAAGCATCTGGGCATTGCTGCTCAAATTCAATTATTTACACATAAAGAGTTCATAGATTCTTAAGAACTAATGTTTGTAAAGTTACAATTACAAAGTCATCTATAGTTTTGTAAATATTCTATGTTTTAGTTGCTACAGTTAAAGATATCATTACTCTCTTTACTTTCTCTCATTACTTTGAGTTATATTAAGGAAACATCCTTACAAACGACAAAAATCAATCAAATAAACCAAACGTTTACAACATAATTTTATATTTCGTATTCGAATCGCTTCCAAGAATCACTTATTTTTTACTCAATGTTGCTTCCAAGAATCACAGTATATCAAAAAGTGTCAATACCACACTAAGAAGCATTTTCAAGCCCAATCTTTATTGGACCAGGCAAATAATTTCAGAAAGGTCAGAGGGAAACAAATAAAACACGTAACCTACCTGTGACACGTATGAATCTCTAGAGAAATACTCTGAACCAAAAGTATTTATTTTGTCACGACATAAGTAGTCTTTATTGTTATCGAAATAAGAGTAATGTTTCAATCAAAGCTTTAGGTCTTCTATAATATTATCAACAATGGATTCTGTCGTAAACACTACAATAATTAGGGCATTTGGGAACTTTTTTCTTGGTCTGTTTGGGAATGGAATTATTTGAATGGAGTTGACAGCTATTATTGGCTATCATATAGTACTCGTACTTTTTGCTTACGAGTATTTACCGATCGATATGTGTGCATGGTTTTACGAGGTCTCTTTATAGATATTAACGATAAAATTATTCACATAGATTTACACATTTTTGGTAAGAGACGAAAACCCCTATATTTTTCGACGACTAGCGACTTTTAGCAAATATTCCTGCAGACATCATCAAAGACAAACATTTCGATGTAAAAACGTGCACGTAGATACAATATGTTCGAAAGCACTTTGAACTCGCCAAAATGCGACACAAATGGGCATCACGTAGCAGCTAGAACGGAAAATAAAAATATTATTATAGAGGAGAGCAGAGAACACAGCCCACCCATTAAAACAAGAATTTTGTACTCTATGATGGATGCCAAACTCCCATACAATAACATGAGGCAATGTTCCGTCTCGATCAGTAGGTGTTTCTTCTCATTCTATCACTATTTATGAATGAAGGCTATCCGTGGGATATCCTCTTCCTCTCTTTCTATCCATAGTTTCTTTCTCACCTGTCATATTTACGCCATTTTGACGCCTAGACTGAAAATTGTTACAATTTTTGTAATTCAATATATTAAATAAAAATTATGAAACTGGTAATGACGTGCGTTGTTTTATGTTGTGTAAGTGAGTGGTTTCCTGGATCATTTCACATGTGAGTCAAAAATCACATATTAAATGAGAGTATTTTTTTGAGAAATTTGTGTGTATTTTTGTGTGACGTCATTAGTAGTAATAGAAAGCTTTACTACGAAATGTTAAACTCATTCATTAAAGTGATAGAATGAAAATGAACACCTACTGATCGAGACAAAACATTGCCTCAAGCTATTGTATGGGAGTTTGGCATCCATAGAGTACAAAATTCTTGCATTAAAAGCAAACTAGTGTGCTTTTTACGTCATGTCAGGCAAGCTTGACCTTCATCCCAATATCGGAGACGATATTTCCGAAGGTGGATGTGATATCCTTCAACAACTAAGGAACTAGCTATCTTACTTTTAACTGTCGAAACTCAAGAAGGCTTATGGATAAACCCAGCTGTTCAGAAGATAGGCTAGCCCAGCTTCTATGAGCCTTTTTTTCATAATTTGCTGTCATCCAGTGTCCAGGTGCCTGGGTGTTTTTTGTGTGGCTGAATTGATCACAACACGGTGGAGACAAGTAGAGAGACGTAAGTACAATTAGCGCTCAAAGTGGTGACTGATGTAAATATTTTAGAAAATGTTGACGATTTTGTTTCAAGATGAATAAATCTAGATATTTTTTTATTTTGAATTTATTGATATTGGAAATTAACTAGATATACTACCAAAAAGCTACAACAAAGTTCTTTCATAGCATGTTTTAAATCAACAACGATATTTCTAGTAACGAAAGCTATAGGCTTTATTACTGTTCAACATCAGACGAGCCGTGTGCATATTTGCCAAATATTCACAGAACGAATTCTGACGTGAATGGGGAACGAAATTCTGTGCAAACCGGATAAAGAAAAATGTTACCCGAAATCGTGACAGCATCTTGAATGTTAGGACGGAACAATTACAGATATCAGCATCCAGAATTACTTTACGTAATTTGATACATTAACATAATTTGGTGACGGACGATACAGAAAACTGCGTGTCACTTAAAAATGTATATGAAAAATATGTCATAACATAACATAACATGTAATTTATACATTTATACGTACTTAAGACAGCAGTGGCCGAGTTGGGAAAGACGCACTACACATTCAGTAGGTGTCGAGTTCGATCCCACCGCCAACCTGCCACCCAACGCTCTAACCAAATTTCAATGGATATGAATTGGATTTCTGTCGTTCGTACACTTTTTTTATTTTCAAATGATATGAAATGTGACTTTGCAATTAATCTATATTGATTTGTCTATATTACGTCACAGAGTAGGCAGGTCCCGTGTTGGTCCAGGATACAAAAATAATGTACCAATAATGCTTTTCTTGCCTAGCTTGTGGTAAAAGGCGACTAAGGGCGTATTGGGTACTGGGTCTGTGATTGTGTAGGCCATGAGCTAGCCACTCGTTACTGCTCTTTCACGATTTTTCATGTGACCCAACCCAATTTTTGTATGGCTAAATGTGGTCTAAAGGAACACAGTGCTCCTTTGACTCTGCTTACCCCTTCGGGGATTACAGGCGTGATTGTATGTATGTATGAGCAGGCAGCTGTACCACTGAGTTTGAATAAGTACCTATAGTTGTTCTTGAACATCGCTTTCTTCACATCGCTCGCCACTTGTTACTTGGGGACTTAAAATATTAGGCGAAATGTGGATGCTCAACACTATTGCCTACCCTTTCGGGGATAGATTCGTGATGATGTTTAAGTTTATGCTTCTGCGCGCGTTCTACCCTAATTATCCGCGAGTTCCCCCTGTTTGCGAACAGCAAAAACTCCGCCGTTCGCCGTTTGCTTTGTTCCTGGAACGAAATACGACACGACGATGGGACGTGCTCCTTCAAAATCGGAAATAGACTTCTAGTGAGGCAAGGAGTGATTGTCATGCCGCGCGCTCGCTACAACGAGTCGGCATTTAAATACGACGCGATCGCGAGGCATTCCAATGTCCTTCCTACAGCTGTTAGTGATGGGAGCGGTAGTAAACGTCAATAAGTCGAATATTACTTTACTTACTCTTAATTCGTGGAGAGACCGAATAACCAATGCAGAAGTTTTGCAAAGAATGAAGAAAAATTTAGAACTTTTGAAAATAGTAAAGAAAAGGAAAATTTCATATTTTGGACACATATACCGTAACAATAAATATCAAATTTTAAGAAGAATACTAGAAGGGAAAATGGAGGGCCAAAGGGGTAGGGGGAGAAGGAGGATGGCCTGGATGGACAATATTAAAAGCTGGACAAACATTAATGTCGCTGCCAACCTGAGCAGGATGGCACAGGATAGGGATAAGTTCCGAGAGATGGTCGCTGACGTCCGATGAGGACATGGCACACAAAGAAGAAGACTCTTAATTAAACCAATAAAATTAAATTCCACAAAACTTTGTCACTAGCCTGTAGTATAATTTTACGTACGTACGTTACGTAAGTAATAACGTACGTATAACTTTTATTTAGTCTTCTTTCGGAACACGAGATCTCACTGTGACGGGTTGGCTGGAAGACATTATTTTCTGTACGATAAAGAGTTTTAACTATCCTGCTGCTGGGCATAGGATTTCCTACATGAAGAAACCCATAAGGAGTAAGAGCCGTAACACCACCACGCCCAATGCAGATTGGTGGGTAGAAACCGTTGCACTAACGACCAGGACCATCAGCTAAACGCGCTTTCCAAAGAACGGGTCCTCGAGATTACTGGTTTGGTCACCCAAGAACTGACCATTGCGAAAGAGGCTTTGTTTCAATATCGAACGCTACAGCGTACGGACCACTAAGTCAACTAGCTCCTCGGGTCGTTATTGAATGTATGTAACTTTTGTACGTACATACCTAGTATTCTATTCTATTCTACCTACATACTATCACGCCTCTTTCCCGATGGAGAATATGGACTACTCTCCATTTACTACGATCCTGGCACACATTTTTTGCGTCACATGCTTGATCTCTTGCATCACAAGAGGGACTGTCGAGTTCCAATATTCAAACTAATACTATGTAAATGGTTTGCTTGATCAGAGCTGAAGTAGTGTCCGCACAAGAACCCACGGTAACGACTATTCGTGCAAATGCATTAATTAACAGAGATGTAACAGTTCTACCGCATTCAATATAAATTTCGTGCACCATTTTCTCACAATATTTTAAAAATTGCAAAAATTTTACGCATCTGTGGTAAATAAACTATGAAAAGTAACGAAACGAAATAGTTATACAAATGTCAGACTATTTTGAAACAAATTTTTAAACAAATTTATAAGTTTTATAATATGACATATTAAACTTGTATTTTTTTAAACTTCTTCTCCTATGACTTTTGACGCCATATTTTTATTTAATTCACAGATGTAAGTTTTTACAATTACTATCAGTAATTCAAAGTTTACGTCAGTAATCTATACTTACATAACTAATTCCATCCCAAAATTTTTTAAAATTTTAAAGTTTTTTAAAAGGTCTATTGAAAAAGGTTCAGTAAGTCTTTGTACATCACTATCATGCACCGCTGTATATACATAGTCGGGTGAACATATAGTATGCCAGTCATGACTTGCTCACACATAATCCGACATTGAAAGGATGTATGTTTTACTGTGAGGGCGTTAAATTTATACTCCACTATCCAGTACTACTGTTGAACAGTGTCTAAAGGCTTTTAAAGTTCTAAACTGAAAATGAAATTATCCAGCTGAGGATTATTAAAAAATTACATTGTGTTCAACTTAAGACAAATAGTAAACAGTACTAACAGAATACAAGACGGAAACAGCCAATTGTTAAACATAAGTTGTGGGGAACACCTTTTCTTGGGTGTTCCCCAGGGACCTGTATTGAGATCTTTGCCTTTGAACTTATTGGCTGCCATAATATAACAGTAACTTTTCTGAACGCTCCTCCTTTTATGAAATCCATACTAATATTATAAATGCAAAAGTAACTTTGTCTGCCTGTCTTGCTTTCACGTCAAAACTACGGAACCGATTAAATTGAAATTTGGTACACAGATAGTCTAAAGCCTGAGAAAGGACATAGGCTACTTTTTATCCCGATATTCCCATGATAACGATATTTTATTATCAATATCTGCTCGCCCGAGTATTGAGACATATTCCATTAAAATGTAATTTCATTTCGAATTTTTAAATTTCTCGGCATTGTAAAATAATGACACGATAACCGAGATTTATAACCATGACAACAATTAATCACATGACACGGACAAAAATTTTTATTTTCAATATTTTATTATTTAGAGGTTTAACTATTAACAATCAATATTTTGCTAATAAGAGGTAAGAATTTAATGTTGAGGACTTTGTAAAAAAGCAATGCAGAGTTAACACACAAAAACATTTTGTAAACTTTAACGCGAACGACGTCGCGGGCACAGCTAGTGATACAATAATTTTCATAGTTTGAACTTGACTGGTATTGTTGTGGATTCAGCGACCAGCTAACCTACTCTCTAACCAAATTTCAATTGGATGTGAATTGGGTTTCCATCATTTCGAACACTTTTTTGAAATTATCAAAGGACAAATGCGACGTGTACACACATTATCATTGTTTTTTCTTTTCTTTTTTTCTTGGCAGGTACGGAAGACCAGCGTCGGAGCATTATTCAGATGCATCGACTATGCTGAGTAGATACCTATTAATCATCGTGATGTATACAACATGCCGAATCTATTATTATATTCAGTGTATCATGGTTCTTAATAAAGTTTATTTCTTTCTTTCTTCTTTCTTTATTTCTAATATATTTGATTTTGTCACTACTGGAGGGGAAACATGTATATTAAGAGGCATATGGCCGTATTTAAATTTAAATCAAGGTATATCCTTTATGTTATTGTTAATGAAGTCATGATAGTTAACAGGATTCTAAATGTTGATGAACGTGTAATATAGCGGTTATTCTACTAAAGTAATTTTATTTTGCCTACTTAATAGTCCACGCGCTATTTGTAATAGTACACTGTTAATTTAAAATGAGTGCATTTGAAATTACTCATGAGATTGCCCTTAGGGTAAAAATAAATTATTTGCAATGTATGAACTTATAAATTTTCTCCGAATATTCTGTATACCAGTACAGACACGAACAAAAATAAATACACACTTTTTTCTCATACTTTTGTCAATCGAATCTAATTAAATTCTTGTAATAAAGCTCACTAACCGTAAAACATGTATACCTATTTATCATGTGACTATACCGCCGGGTTCCAAACACAAATAGGATTTTTATATCTAAGTCATTATTTCAAAATGTTACATCATCTATCAAAAATATACATAACTATTGTGTCTTATAATGGTCATAATAATATTTGACTATGAGTTACCTTTGGTCTCAAACACTGTCTGTCTACTGAGCTTACCTTGATGTTCGATAATTGGGTGCGAACGAAAAAATATAATTTATAACAAACGTAACAAGGTATTCCCGACTATAAGTGGCCTTCTCTTACACAAAAAGATATTTTATCCAGCTTATTGACAGGATAAAGATATGCCATTGCAAAAGGGAAAATAAATTGTTATGTAAGCTTGACAAATTCTTAAATTTGCGATTAAGTATGCCAATTTATGAATCCCATCGTTTTGTGGTTAAATTGTCCATGATTATTTAACTTTAGTTATATTTGAAAAACTTACTATTGGACAAGTTGTCATATCACGCATCTTACGTTTTTGCCATTGGTTCATATTTAACCTACTGGTCAACCTGACCACGATCAAAAAACTGACCCTAAGAAGGTCTTCTGTAATAAGGTAATTACAAAATAAATTAGAAATTAAAGGTAAACAAAAGTACAGAACAGATATTCTTTCAAAATATTGGATCTCAACTCAATGAAGAAAATTTGTTAGAATGTCATTCGACGTGTAGTGTTCGATTTAAAGATGAACTGTCAATCGGACAATTGTAATGTGAGAAGTACTGAGAAGCTTTCAGAAAACTAGTGGAGACAATGCATGTCCAATATAGATGACATTTATATTTAGGTATTTTGTACGTGTATGTATGTGTATTCGGGGAAGGAAAGGATAAAACACATATTTTTCTCAAAAATACGTCATCGCGTCGCGTCGTCTGTAATATGTCTTAGCATACCATCTTTTATGTCACACTTTGTTCATATGTTACGTTCCATTTCACTCATTTATCATTTTACGTTCCGTTTACTCATCTCACATTTTCACATATAAAAATTTTCACCATTATAGTCTACTTCAACATGGTTGTCTGGCAGGAATCCTTTTAAGTGATAAGACCGCTTGTTATAATAAAAAAACTAAATTTTAAACAAAAAAATTGACCTGATTCATTTTAGTTTCAATTCAATCTAATAACCAAATGGAGCAACGATTTATAATTGAAATTAAAGCTACAGATAGGGATATCCTAATTACTATTAATGAAATAATCTTGTTACTCTCAGAAACGTTTGTTATTGCCGCAAGAACAATATATCCACATACAAACATGTTTACACAGACACTACAGAATTAACGGATTTGATATACGATGGTAATGGGTACAAATGACAAGACGAGCAGGTGCTGCCGAGTCATAATGTACATGTTTTAACTGATTAAATAAAGCAATGTTGACGGAAGCTACTGGCATATATAGATTAAGATACTACTAAGGAGCTACAAGAACTAAACTAATCAAAGAAGGCTCGGAATTTATACAATCGCCATTTGCTTTAAACGAGTGATTCATAGATTCTGCAACAGTTGCATCATCATTACCTACAGAGACATTATAAAGTTTGTTGATTTAACTATCTACTTAGTTCTCTTTTACTCCGACTCAATAAGACAAGGACAACTTCAACATAGTGATTTTATCATATTGCATAGGTATTTATATATTAAGGCGACTGTTTATACTACATTGGATATATCTCAACCTTGACCATTGCAAGTTTAACAAAATGTAAATGAAATATTTATCGCGAAATTTTTTTAAACTGGTATTTTAGGTATTGATCTTGTTACAACTATTATTTATAGTGTACATAAGTTACTGTTATAGGGGTTGTAGTACTTAATACAATCGCAAAACTACTTTTGGGTTGGTGTGAATGTCAGATTTAAAATATGTGAATGTGCGATCTTTATATAAACGGATTCTTTGTGTTGTTAGTAAATAGAGACAATTGGGAGTTAAAATTCGTCGTGTTACACAACGCACTTGATAAATACCAAATTGATCTTAACACTTTCGAGGATGAGCATGCTATAGGGTTCTTGTTGGACTGTTTAATTATGTCGCGGATGCTACAGCATCCCGAGTTTATTGAGTTTTTTTGCCAGTGATGCTTGAGCAGTTGCTTTTTCAATATAAAATATGGGTTCTCTATTCCTTACTGTCACTGCTGATACAACCTCAGATCACTTACTGTCTGTCACATGTGACCTCTTCAGCTCACAAAGAAAAAATAATGTTTACTCCTCCTCTACCCCGCATGGTCGCGTATGCTAAAGCATGCGTCAAATGTATGGGGGCAACCTATCAGTTGACACATGCATGGTGCATCGTTACGGAAATGCTAGAGCAGTCGCAAAAATCCCATGCAATTAAATAGTGCTAAAGCAGGCGACTCACCGTCCGCGAACGTATTAAGTGATCGGGTCAAATTGCGTTTTTGTCGCGGAATCGCCTTAACAATCACCTGATCCTTTTTATACACTTAGGCTTTAATAAACTTTATGCTACTTTACTGTCACAATATTTAAGATCTTTAATGACACTATTATTTGTCCCTTGATAAAAGTTACTCCTTAAATCCCTTTCAGTATTTCAAAATTAGGAATTGCTTCAAATGTTAGGTTTCAAATGGATTTCAAGCTTGCTTTGTATGCAGCCTATTCGTTGCTAATTTTAAGTTTAGATAGTTTGCATTAATTGTAACCTAATTCATATTCCTGCACATCCTGAGGTTATAATTAAATTAGTTTAAATTCCTTATTTCTAGTCAAAGCGGGTCAGGTTTGCGGCAAGGTTTAAACCAAAATTATGTAAAACCCTTCTTAGTATGAATATTTCGTATTGCAATTTAAATTCGTTTACAGGCAGCAACGGCTGAATTAAAATCGAGAGTGGACAAACATAGGTTGATGAAGAACGTAGTGTACTTTGTAATCTTGAACTCCTCCGTGCTTCGCAGGGCACGTTAAGCCGTTGGTCCCGGTCGCTATTCTACCCCCCAACCTGCATTGGAGCAGCGTGATGGTGTGTCCCCAAGAGGAAGGCCTGTTGCTAGCAGTGGGGAGTATGTAGACTGAAAGCAGTGCAGTGCTATACCACTGAATTTGAATAAAAACTTAAGATAGAACAAATATTTACAATATACGCGGTGCACGGTAACGTTCGCTCCCATCATTCAATATCTGAAGAGAAATATTGATAATGAAGAAATTCACTCATTCCTTGCTTTAGTGGTGTGTCGATCAATAAATTTCTTTAAAAATAGGATTGACTACCTCAGGCGCCGAGTGAAGTTCTACCGTAAACCTTAATTCTGGCGACGTCTCAAGTCCCATAAATAGTGGTAATGTTACAATAAAGCCTGAGTAGGTCGGGTTAAAATGGGACGAAAACCATCAACAGGCTGTACCAGAGAGACACAACTACATTTCCTTTAAAGCTCTGATATCACCGATTTAGGTTTAACTAAGCCCTGGATATAAAACTCTTCAGCAATCAAGTTAAAGGAATAATGCTTTAGTTAGCATTTCTCTTCTTTTCATTAACCCCTTGGAAGGCACCGCGAACACCGGTATTCGCAAACAATAGATTGATTGATAGATTTATATTGTGTCTCGTTTTGTGCACCTTGACTAGAAGTTGTTAAACTTCTAAAATTATATTGCAACACAAAAATGGTTTGTGTTCAATTTATGTTTGATTAAATATATTTGTCCGTCATCTAGTATCCGTAACACAAGCAACATTTAGTTGCTTGAAATGGGACTAGTTGATAGGTGTTAATGTCTGAGGATATTTATTTATTAAAGTTGTTCGTAAAATTAAAATATTGTAGTTTGATTGGTGTTTTGTAAAATATTTTAGACCACTTCTATATGAGGAGAGGTAGTGGACGATATTGGACTGACACTCGTGACGAAGATGATAATTTTAGTTCATTGAATACTTCACTGCTCTCCAATTCGCTAGCACCAAACAAGCTATGTTTAAAATCTCTTACTGCTAAATAAATCTAATAAACAATTTCATGGTGCTCTCTGAATAAGGCAATAAATATAACATGGGTGTTATTTAAATTGTTATTTAACAAATTCAATTGGTCAGCTAAAATAACTAATTGGTCAGTAACTGACGGGCCAGCAGCAATTTATGTGCAGCAGATATTTCTCATTGGTCGGCAAAATAACTACTTGGGCAACTCACATGTTTTCTTTGCTACCAAATTGTTTTATTTATTTTTGATGACACAAATATTGTTTTAAAGGGTCATAAAAAATATCCTTAACCTAATCCTATCAAAACACATTTCCTGTTACATATATGCCTTAATGCCCAAACAATTATTTTGCAGCTGAATTAATTATTTTGCTGCCCAAATAATTATCTTGCTGACAAAATATTGTATTTGTTTGCCCAAATGATTTTCCGCCTGACCTTATTGCTGCAGGCCAAATAATAAAAAGACTGCCCAATTAATTACTTTCCATAAGACATGATAACTATCGTCGATTATAATTCTTGTGCCTTTATCGAAAACGATATCTTAAAGATGTTATATGGCGACACGACTTTTGAATATTTAAAAACGAATCCTAAAATGACATTATTTATTCAATAAGCTGGCAATGTATTCAGAAGTTCCATTTGGCTTTTACGCTGAAATTTAAAAGAGAAAATAAATAGAATGGAATAAATGGCACAAAACGAAAATTCAGATTCTTATGTAGGTGTTAAATTGGGCTTGGGATCAGTAAAGCCATTAGTTGGAGCCGGCTACAGGCTGTTCCACTGAAAAGCTTTAGATACTACGACTGTTGTTGCTGAGATAATGCCTTGTGATAGATGAAGGTTGTGGTACCAAACCAAATTTACCTATCGCACATGAAATCCATTTCATAATGGTTAAAATACATTTCTAATAATATGGCTTCGACGCTACACATTCGCTGTACAAAATTCGTGTTGTGAGCCTAGATATATCTAAAGATACATGCTGTATATTACAAAAGGAGGATGAACAATGAAAATAAATCAAAATCAAGTAGTTCGTTATTTCATAGAATACCGTAGCACTAATAACTTTTGGCTTCGCGAGACAGACCACAATAAAAACCGCACTTCAATCCGATGACCTTTTTGGTTAGGTGAATATAAATGTCTACAAAATGATCGTGCATCAAATAGCACCGACAAAGCTACAGTTCCAAGAAAATTCTGATGTCACCTATTTTTTGACTAATTCAATTGAAACGTTCCTTGCGAAGTTGCATAACTAGAAATATAATTTTGACTGCTTAATATTCATGGTACAGTGCGGAAACAATGGCTACGACCTTGACCGAAACTTTGACCGTTTGATAGATACAGGACAAATCAATACGAATATATTATTTTAATTTTAAAATGTTCTTTTCGTAGTTGACAAACGCGAAAGTGCCCTATAGAAGGTATATAACCCACAGTCTTCATAATTGACCGTATCTCAGTTGTGGTCAGGTTGTAAAGAAGGACAATCCTGTTCTTTTTTTAAAGGCAAACATTTAACCCCATCTCGTCCGATAAGATAAGATTTAAAATGAAGCACACTAGCCCAAAAGATACCTGTTTACTCTCGATTTTTAAGTCCCCAAGCTTACAGTGGTCTGAGAGCACCAATGCAGGCAACGAGTTCCATTTCCAGGAATTTTGTATGTAAACAAGTAAAAAAGTAGAATTCAAATGCATGAAGCATCAAAAGGTTTTCATCTACTTCCAACTTCCAAAAGAAACACAGCAGTTTGTATCTTGTGACACTGGATTTTATTACTTGACAAGTCTGAGTTGAGTCAAGTCACAACATCCAATGATAATTTCAATAGTCACTTAAACTACAATTAATTATAAAGATATAAAACAATACCAAGAGAGAAAACTTATCTTGCGACCCTAATTAAAAATTAATGTCAACATCAGAACAATGATAGCTTAACAAAAGGAAGGAGCAAAATTAATAGGACAGTATAGAATTAACGAAACAAGTTTCAAAGTTCAGTTTGTGAAATTCTGGCAATCGTTTGATCTTTCGCGTCTTTCTGCCATCTTTGAGAAAAGTTTTCTTTTCCCATTATAAGTTTATTATTTTTGAATACCTAGAATGTTGTTAGTAAAATTGTTGTGTCCGTGGGCGTGGCCTTGAGTTACAAATTTTAGAAAATTGCTCCTCGAATTATATTTAATCAAACTTATTTTTATACTAATATTACTGTTACGTTAAAGCTTATCAATTTCGTCTTTATTTACTGTGACACCGTATTCATAGTTACTGATACTGCCTTTTTGCGTTATAATTAGAAGATGACTGACAATATATCTAGCGCATTTTCGACTTCAATGTTGTAAGAGGGCCCTTATTTGCTTGGGTAAACTTCATCAAAAGTAATTTAACTAGTGAGGCGACACGCCGCAGTCAGTACAATTAGCGACACATCACATCTAGTACAGATCAAATTTATACGTGTACGCTGTAACCAATTCGCTATAAATGTTAGACTTCCAAGCATTAGAATCGAAAGTCGTTGTTGTTTTTTGAACATTTCTATCTAACCACCAAAATTTTACTGACAAACCTTAATAAAGTTCAGGTTTTAAGAAACTCTTCAAATATTATTTTTTATTTATCAAGGCGTTCCAAAGAACGCCTAAGTATGCACTTATAAAATCTTAAGAATATAACCTGAATTAGTAGATATTCTGTTTCAGTTATCTAAGTAATTAATTGCTATAATTGGTTGGCAGGTTTGTTTTTCGTAAAACTGCAAAGAGATTATTAAAATAGGAGCTTTTTCTTTTATATTGGGTCCTTACCTATGAAATTGGTGTTTTTTTTCTCTCTTAGTATTTTATCTGTAACTATTAAGATTCAGAGTATTCCTAAAAAATAATTACCTCGTCTAAAAATAGACTATATTTTTGAGCTCTTTTGATCTGTTTTGATAATTTGTTGTAGGTTTAATCGTGTTAAAATTGGACACGGAGACAACTCTTTTTAAGTGCCTCCCGAATACATCATTTTATTTGCATTCACTTAAAAACGATAAATAATTTTTATGAAGTGTGATATTACACATATTACTAAAGCTTGTCTAATGATAGATGCCAAATATTATTATCTTTGGATTTGTCGTTGTGAAGAAAACTGAAAAAAAAATTGTATGGAAAATGCAGAATTCCCCAAAATTATACTGATTCCAATAAACATTATTATTTACGATACTTTTATAAGGTTGATAGTAAAGAAACAATCTCAAATAGCTTCTTAGAAACCAACATCAAAGATGAAAGTCCCGAATTTAAATCTATTAATAGATTAAAAATTAAGGTAGGGTCTCGACTTATTCCAGGCTTAAATCCATTAACTCTCCTATTTATTTGACAAAAATAAAATAGAATAAACGTAAGAAGCGTGCGTATAGTAGGAGATAGAATGTAGGTAGCTATGTTGATAATACAACGTTGGGTAGGAGCAGTAAAATTTCCTAGGGGCGCTGTTCACGGTTGGCCGAACACTCACCCGCACTTAGGCGCGTACTCGTGAACGAACTAGTTCAATATCGCACAAGTTTTCTTGCACCCAGAGATCTAAAACAGGTGAAAAAAGGACAGTATAAAAAATATACTCTTAATATTGTCCCAAGGGAGTTCGCAAAATTTTACTTCTTCAAACTAAAAAGAGATATACCGAAATCACTTTAGTCTCCATAAAGGTTACTGGGAATTTTAAGTGAACGTCAAAGGCTTCACCAGTAACTCATTGGCTTTTCCACAAATACTTCGGTTAAAATATACGTACTATCTACGCCTTTTTGTCTACAAAATTCTTAGAAATTGAAATATAAATGGAACGGTAAGTGTCAATCGAGCAAAATTTTTATTTAGACTATCCTTTGTCAAGCACGTTACTTCTCGGAAGGGAAACACAAACTACGTACTAAATTGGCAATTAGATTATTTGTTATCGTCGTCAACATTACTTTTGTACTTGTCATTCTTGATAGTTATTGTATCTCACTACTTGTTAGTAAATACATATTTAGTTAGTCAGTTATGTTACACAGTTTATCGTCACGTTATCTAGAAGAAAATATATACGATAGAACCAGCGACTGTACCGTTTAGTTATGTAGTAGTAGAAGTAGAAATGTTGTGACACTGAAAGAATAACTCTAAATCTACTAGGCTTCAACACAAAACAACTCTTACTGAACTAATTAGCTACCTTTGGGCTTCAAGCATCAGACTTGATTCAGCACCTCTAAACAAAGTTTGACCATTTCATATAAAACAACAATTTTAAAAGACACTCCACTAAGAGATAAATGGTCCATTCATGTTGAAGCATGAATAGACTATTTATCTCTATTGTTAAATGGCTCTTTGACTGTTCTAAATAAAACAAAGCAACGCATAATTCCCGGTTTGGATAGCTTCTGCGAGTGACAAGGTTCTCTGTCGCCAACTAAAAGATGTTTGTACAGCATGTTCCTTACGAATCGCCAATTTCAATTAACTGTACAGCTTGCAACAATTTACTCAATTCATAATACGACATACTCATTTGTAAACGTAATTTTCATAACGAAATACAGCTAAAAATATCTCGTGACATCTTTCGTTGCAATTAAACGAGTATTTAAATAATTGTAGCACGAGTATTACAACTTTTCCAACATTGTTAATAAATAAAAAACTATTAAAAATAAAATTTTATAAAAAAAATACTTTCGTTTCCATTACCCAACACCGAATTTCAAATACGTAGGACAGTATAGGTTTGAACTAAATAAATCGTTCTTGTTCTATGTTCCCAGGCCTATAAACTGGCCAAGGGCTCGACCACTCGTCCACTCTAGCGTTAAGCCGTCTGCACACAAACAATGTCCACATTCCCGCGTCATTACACAATATTACATATTGGTTATACATATTTTTGAATTTTTATGAGATAGGCTTTTCGGCCCTTCGTCATCAGCCTATAGATCCCCCTGTCTAAGCACAGGCCTTCCTACCAGGAGAAACACATGAGGAGTACAGGCCATAACACCACCACGCTGGTCCAATGCTGGCAGGCCATTAACGTTTCCACCAACCGCTTAACGTGCATGGAAGAACTCGACATCAAAAAGTTTTGTCTACCCATCATAGGACCATGGCCAAAGCAGCTATATTTTCAATATCGAAACCAAAACGTACATTGCATTACGCCACCGAACTCCTCAACTCCTCTCTGGGTATTTTGGAAGAACCAAATAGACTAATTCCACCTTAGAGGACTTATTTTAATTGCTCAATACGATCAATTTAGAATACGATGCTCGAATATCTTGAATAGTCGACTCGTTCATTCGATTAGATTAAGTTAAATAGGTATTTGTATAGACTATCGCTTTATGTCGAATTTGTAAGGACTTTGTCTATAGAACCTTTAATCTTTTGCCTATAATCTTCTTAATTATGGAATACTAGAAAGGTAACGAAAGCTGAATTTTAATTTGATTATATTTCACATTTTGATTAGAGTTAAAATAATGTTGGGTATACTCGTATTTACACACGAACGTGTTGAAAAAAGATTTTTTTTTAATTCAGTAACTAATTAACATAATTCTATTGCTAATAATATTGACATTGGTAAGTTGCGCCAAAATTAATTTAGTAGAAATTAAATTACCGGTGGTTAATTAGGAATATCTGTTAAGAAAAACCCCGGTCTTACTTAAAAAAATATTAATATATTCAGCATTTATAATTCAAATGAAAATCTTACATGTTTCTCATTTAATATATCATGAAATTTATAAGAACCCGGTATATGCCAAGCCCGTTTAAAGTTGTCTGAATCAATTTATCTCTTTAATGCTTTATAATCTGTACATATTACTACAAATCTGCTTCCTTGTAGTTTAGCCTTTTGAAAAAATTCAATTTCATCAATGTGTTCTCTTAAATTCGGGAACGCATCGAGTACATACAATCTCCTTTTCAATTGTATTCACCTAAAAACTTTTGACACATCGGAATATAATTTACAACGCGCCTGTATATTAAATAGACATAGCAAGTGAGATTGTTACACTAAAACAACTTTGTTAATTACATTCAATGAACAATTAATTGCCCCAGTTTCCAGTTATTATGTTTGCAATGCCAACCTTACATTTTGAAACTGAAGATACATGTACTTGGATTTGAAATACAGGAATTGTAACACCTATGCATGCAGTGTGTAAAGGCTTAACCAAGTTCCCAATAGTTCCCAAAGTGGTCCAGGTGGACCCCTAGGGGCCACGGGAGACTCGATGGGGTTTTGTTGTCTTCACATATTCACATTTTTGTTGAGTTTGGGAATATGTTAAAAATGCAGCTTCAGGGGGTTCACCGGAACCAGATAAATTTAGAAAGTGGTCAATGAGAAAAATAAGTCTGGGAACCTCGTAAACGGTACACGTTTAATTTATATGTTGAAACCACATTTGCAAGTGATCTCAGCGTCATACCCCCCGAATGGCACAGAATCAGTTACTATTTCTAGACCCAAGCTGTTATCAAAAAAATCAAAATTCTTAATCTTCGCTTTACGTCAAAATGTATGGAAATCTGTTGGCCAGCGCTGGCGGCCAGCTCGCCTATTTAACCACCCTAAATGAAAACCATCTATTTTTAGGCTTCCTTAAGTTTGTCAACTGTTAATAATATCGTGGAACTAATTTACGTATCAAATTATAAGAACAACTTACGTCTGTTTTGGGAGTCTGCTCTATTAAAATACAAATGAAAATAGTCTATTGTCCAATATTCTCGTTGTTTTTGTAATTAGGCAGTCAACGTCGACAATTACTCTGTAACACTTCAGAAAGGTATTGCTTTGTTTTAGCAAAGTAAGAAAAGATAATTACGTGGCGTTTAACACAGCTTTCGTTCCTTATGACAAGAAAGGAAGGGGACACGCTGAATCTTTAATAGCCAAACTTAGATCTGGCTACGCGAAATCGGACTTTCTCTGCCAAACTAATTTGTAACTCTAAAATGATCAACAAAATCCAGAAATAGGGGCAAGAGGACAAAAGTTTCTTCCTCATCTAATATAAAAGTTCAGGCCACGCTAAGTGAAAAACAACCACGGGCGTGGATTTTCACGAACATAGTTCTTCTACTTCGGAAAGAAAAAGTTACAAGTTACCCGTTTCAGATAAGACGAGTGATTGCTAGGGTCACTTATATCACTTAGAACAACAAGATTCAAAAAACAAAGAGCGGAATCAATAATTCAGAAACCCAATTTGCACATGGATTTGTCGTGTAGGTACAATTATTCCATTGCTATTATTTATTCCAATTCCAATTAGGTATGCCATGCGTAACAATGGATGCATTCAGATCATTTTGTGCATTTTTTGCAATGAAAAAATGTATTGAGTCTCGAAGACGCTTTTGAAAATAATGGAATTTTTTAGTCTAACTTCTGCGGCTGTCAGCGATTCCCTTTTAAAACAACGTCTAAGTAACTGACACACATTGGCAGACCCATGGGTGCAGCAGAACCGCCCGTTTGCCTCCTCTCATATAAAAAAAACTTTCGAAAAAAATCTTTAAAAATTCAATAAATACTTCTAATGTTATACTTTAAATTTTTTTTTATACTACCAGGGCGGCAAACAAGCATACGGCCCACACAGATGGGCAGTGGTCACCGTAGCCTATGGACGCCTGCAACACTGAGGGCATCACCAGCGCGTTGCCGACCCTTAAAAAACCTTTTCACGCCCTTTTTGAGGATATACTGGTAGTTCTCTAGCAAGAAATGCGTTCTGCATTTCTGAGTTTGCTTCGGTTTTTCATTCGGTTTAGTCTGCAGACAAGCCCTAATAAAATTCTATGTCGAATCCGCTAATACTCTAGGAGAGCCATACTCAAAGTGTGCCATACAATGTTTGGGTTCCGCAAGAATTTTGAAAAATAGATCTAAATTTCTCTCTCTCTGAGAACTTAAACTTCTCTCTCTCTCTCTTTCACATAACAGTAAAATCATTCACTTTGACACAATATTTTACTGTGCCGCAATCGCCGATACCTACTTGTAAGCGCGCAGTCCGTTTTAAAAGCCGCCTCTAACATTACGCTATAGATATAAATAAGCGACTTTCTACTCTAACTTCAAAATATAAACCACCACATTTTTTTGTATGTACTATTTTTATTTACGCTTTTATTTCAACTGTCTTATATCAAACCTTATATCAACCAATTGATGAAAAATTAAAAACAATTTCATGTCTACCATCATTTAGTTTTTTTTTTCATTTTTCTAGTTCTAATTGTTATGTACTAGTATGTAATTTACTATGTAAAATAGATAATTAGTATTAATTGTTACATTGTACTTTAATTATACTTATTAATAAAGAATAGAGCAATTTTTAGTCTATCAAGTATTTCCAAAAGGATTCCGTTAGCAAAAAAGTTTGAGAGCCGCTGCTCTAGGGGTTTTGATTTATCTTAATTCAATTAATTGCAAAGTTAATTCTAAATAAAATACAGACTACTGCTATACTGTTTTAGACATATTGAAAAAAAAACATGTCTCGATTGGATGGATTTTACCTAATCAGGTTAAACGAATTTTACTCAACATTTTGCGAAGCATTCGCGATATTACTCGTTCAATGGCTAATTTAGATACATTTATATGTACAAAAATAAACAACAACAGTTATAAAGTCAATATAAGCAATTTCGCGGTAGGTGTTCAGTTTAATAACAACAAAAGTATTCCCAGAGCGGAAAGTGAGTAACAACTGGAATATTTTGAACACGGTTATGAGTCAAGCAACAGCGAGGGGAGCGATTAGTCTTTTTATGTAATAACAGTAATGGCCTAAGCACTTAGACCATTTTAACAAAGGTATCTAATAAACGGTGACCGCGTTTAACTCGAAACGGAATTTAACAAAAACTTGACGAGTTAAATGCTGAATTTGAATTACTATGGGTCTATGGGATTACAATTAAGTGGCTGTTGCGCTTAATACCGTGACTTCTTCAGCTTGTTCGACAGTGTTTTGTCATATCATTATTATCTCGTTGAATACGGCATGTTTAATTTCTTAAATCGCAATGAACATTCGATGTCATCCTCAATGTCAGGGTAAACTAGTCTTTATCTTAATTAGACATAACGAACAACACCAGTTTTAAAATCGCCGTAATGTCCGTGTGAACTAATAACCTATTTGAAAGGTCCCCAGTCAGTTTTTACAATCCCTAAACGTGAGTGGACTTCCGAGTTCGAAATTATATTTTTTATCAAATGTTATAATTAAACGAGATTTATTCATATCGTGAATTCCAGCGTCAGAAATTAAGTATTTCGTTGTACGTGCCCAAAAATTTAATTTCCTAATTGAAATGTTGTAGAATAATCCCCCGTTGTCATAATAACACGTCCTCAATCGTGAACACGAGAGGATCAGGGGTGACTCCTACTAAGGTGTGTCGAGTATCACCGCCTTCGGTTGACTGTTGACAGTTTGGTGAGAAACAGTTTGTTCATTGCTGTAATAAGAAAACATCATGTTTTGGTACTTCCATACTGAGATTTGAGATGGTTTCATAGGTGTACTGGCCGCCCAGCTGGCTCATCATTCTCGATCCCCAAAGAGGTAGGCAGAGGTCTTACCAATCCCATGCTGAGGTTGCTGACAAGAGCGAAAATTCTAGTTCTATCTGGTTGGTATATACATAAGAGAACAGAACTAGCGATCTTTCGGATGAATAATGCCGTTTCGACATAAATTTTATCTTTTGCTTTTTGCGGCTAATTTCCACGTGAAGAACAAATTTGTATTAGGAAGCGTAATTATCAGTCGACAATGATTAGACTTTTTGAGTATGTGTGTTTAATAAACTTCTGCCTACCTGAGTATAGACGTGTTAACATGACGTATTAATCTCAAAGTTAAAGTCACTCATCTATCAACACTTATGTTTATTATAGTGTTTTGAACTAGCTGATGCCCGCGACTTCGTCAGCGGTTAATTTGGTCCTTTAACTATCCCACGGGAACCTTTTAATTTTACAGAATAAAAAAATATCTAAGATGTGGACCAGGGATATAAGGTATCACCATGCAAATTTCATTGAATCCGTTTCAGCGAATAATTTCGGAGATTAGCCCTTACAAACAGACGAACAGATAGATAAATAAAACGTTTTTCGGTATTTTCCCTCTTTTTACATCCCCCTGACTTGGTTTTAAGCATTTTTTTTCTATGTACAGACATTCGACCTCAGCAATTTTATTATATTTTTATGTCTATACAATTAGACTGTCCACACGGTGGTCAAGAATATAGTCACCAAAATTAGGCCTAAACAGGTAGGTATCCAATATGGCGCCAACGTCCAAAAGGAGAACAGAAAAGAAAATACAAAATATCTGGTTTAGATTAAAAATGTTCCGCTGCGTCAGCTATACTATATTAAAGCCACTACTGAACTTTCGCGGACTTTACGAAGCCAATACAGTAGCCCCAGTTGAAATATTACTGCTTGGAGTCCTTTCATCTTAGTTGAATTTCAAAATGAGAAATAGGTATTTTTCGTAAAGATATTTATCCTCCTTTTCACGATGTGTTCGGTGCCAGCAGCAAAATAACTTAGGGCGAGTTCGACCAAATTTTGATTAGCGACACTGGTGGAATAACAAAACATGAAAGTAATATTATACTCGGTATGTACCAAAAATTATTTAGCTGTCAAATGCGTACACGGCCCAAAATCGTCCGTGTACGCAGGACTGTCATTACAACGGATTCGACCAATGAAATTTAAGCATTTATTGGTGCGCGAACCCTCGTGTTAACCTAATCGAATATGAATAAATGATTTAGTGTAAACGTTCACTGTGATTATCCGCGGACGATCAAACACACAGACGGACTTGGCGAAACTATAACGGTTCCTATTTGACTACGGAACCCTAAAAAACAACAAAATTTACGAATACCGTACACAAAATATGCTCTGTGCTTTTATAGTGAGACAAAATCGTAAGCGCACTTCTAAATGCCTCCCATGGAACGAATCGTAAAAATCTTTGTATACAATACCGTTAAAAATTACTTTATCATACTCAATAAAACCATTTTGATGCTCACAAGTTTTGCGCTTTGTCCACGATTAGAATACAAAACATAACATATCATGACGCCTTTTTCCCCGGAGGGGTAGGCAGAAGTGTTTACACCCCCATTTTGACAGATACGTTAAGTCCCTGTGTAACAGGTGGCGAGCCTGTTGCCGTGTACCGGGTACAAGCGATATTCACAATGAACTATACATAAGTTATATTCAAATTCAGTGGTACAGGCGGTGGGATCGAACTCGCGTTTCCTGCGGCCCCTCAAACGAGTAGTGCCCCGTCCGTCCCAACTCGGCTACTCGGAACCCAATCATGCTTCAACTTTAATGGTTTCTATAAAAATATGAAATGAAGAACAGTTACAATTTAACAAAAAATAACATTAATTTTATTATATAAAATATTTACATTCAATTAAATCAAACGCATATTTCTCTTTGGAAATACACTATATACAAGCACAAGCATTTTATATAACATCGGGGAACTACCGAGGAACAAAGAACTAGTCAAAGCTAGCTGAAACCGCACATCGAAGCAATAGTGAAATTTAATTTGAGCCGGGCGGTTACAATGCTGCGTCCTAACTGAAATGAAACAATTGTGTTTGTCGTAAATATCGCTCCAAAATCGTTTTCCAATAATTTTTTTATAGCACGTACATATCAGTTGGCCAGTTGTCGTGTACGATTCACGAGTGATCACTGTCGTTCTCGCGGACAAATGACCTCATCTGTCACACGAGCTCACGATCGATGGACCGCACTGACTCGCTCTAAATTCTTAATATAATTAGCCCAGAGATCGCAAAAATTTGCGCCATAACTCGTCATAATGTCGCATGCTTGTCAGTCTTTTACAGGTTGAACATCAAACAACGCATACCTGTGTATTAATAGACTAAAACTATAATTAAATGATAATTATTTTAGTGATTTTGGCCACATCCACATTAGGACGAGTAATGACGAGAAATTTTGCGATTTCGAATAATTACAGAACGCTGGGAAGCAGAATATACTGGGACATTCGTTGAATTCCTACGATTCCCCCGATAGGAACAATCTAGACTTTGCCTGAGTAACGTACTATACCATCTCGAGAAATCTTAAACAGTTTGCGGAAAAAAATTGACCGCTCAATACATTCTACGAAATGAGGTGGGCTTAGTTCGGAGCTTTCGACCTTCACGAAAACTGTAATCGAACTTCATTCCGTTCCGAAATCCCTTCTGCAAAATGTTTACCGAAATGTTAATAAGTTTCACCGAAAAATTGTTGAGAACCCCTAAAATAATAAGAATAAATTGATGGTAAACAAAGACGACAGCATAGAACCTTTGAGAGACTTCAAACCAATTTCTTTAATGGAATAATTGTCTTTTGTAACGGAAAAACTGCCTACTGTTTTTTTTTTCTCTTTTAAAGAACCTATTCGTGCTCAACCAATTCCCTATTCCGATTCAATCAAAACGCTAAATTGCATATTTTTGTACGTGTACGTGTTACAAATTAATTTTTCACCTTATTAATATCTTAGAATATTATTTTTTATCCGTCTAGTTTTGTGACGCGCAAAAAATACTGTTACAGAATAAACAGTTGAACTAAAATCACAAGAATGTTGATCACAATCACAAGAAAAATCACAATCGAAATACAATTGCGTTCCATGAATTAATATAAAGTAAATAAAAGTAATCTGTTTTTGAGGGTTCTAAAATAGGTTAAATCATATTTAATTGAACTGCAACACGTGCAAAATCACAGTAATTGAACACACACCAAAATTGACTAATTGATAAATAACTAACAGGCATATTTGGTTAGCCAAGCATTATAAGAATCCTGTGTTTGTCTATTACATGTCCTAGATATCCCTGTATTATCCTACATTCAATTTAAATTGTTATTGTCATAGCTGGCAAGTACGTGACTATCACGCCACTGTCTGAATTATACATGTTCAAATAAAGCTAGACATGTCACTAGAGTCTCAAGACCAGAGCGCTTATTAAATAATTCATGCATGTCGGCTCCATACCCTGAAATTAGCTGGAGAGATCCTTCATCTTGTAAAACCTTAATGAAACACCCCGTAAGTACGCAAACTTCTAACACAGAGACGGCTTGGACGCATTTGTGAATAGGCTCTTTGTGATCGTTTTATTCTTACTCAAATTGAATGAAGAAGCTCAACGGACAAGCCAACCGCTTTGCTCGAAACCAATTTTTATTTTATTAAGGTACAAGAGATAGCGTGCCATTATCGTCTCCGCCAAGACCATAATATGGCTGCGAACAACCCTTTACCGTAATATTCGTAGATTTTAATTCACGTAGAAAATTTTTGGGATAACCTTTTATGTTTATAGAGAAAAGAAGACAGGATACAACTCAGTAAAGCCAAAGTAATCCAGGCTTAGAATCCGCTCCGGTCTCGTACGGGGATAGGCGGGAACCAACTTATACATGTACGAGTAAATCTTATGAAAGAGTGGGCTTACAGAGCCCACCTTTGAATTGATCGGACTTCGATATTGAAGCGAATTTTATTTGTAAATATTGTAACGACATTTTATGACAAATCTTTTTAATATGCTGTTCTTATTACATAAGCAGTTGCGAACTGCCTCTCTGTTTCACTCTATCCACTTCTTTAATGTTTATTCCACTTTCTATCCTAAAGTGTGTAATTATATGATTTTTTTAAATACAAAGGAATATTGGCTGGTTTTTATTATAAGGTGGACAGTCGAGTTCAAAAATAGGTATGCACATTTTAGAGGACTCTTATCAGAAGGGAACTAAGACTATCTCGTTCAAATCTTTATTCTAGGTCGCAGGAAATCCACCAACGTCTATCAGTTAGCAGCGCAGGAACGATAGTTTTGGAGACCTTTGAGGCCGGCCTATCTCCAGGTCGTGGGCATTTCTGGGCTCTACAAGATTAGCAGATTCAACTAACGTTAATCATATAATTCAGGTTATAATAAAACAAATAGGACTATGATCAACCAGCCACAACCTTACTCCCAAACTAATTTCCTGAAGACCCTCTTACTTCTTTATTAATCGTCAGCTATTACTCCTTGTCTTACCGCTCTCTTTCAAATCACCCAAAGCGAATGGTACTTCATTTTTCATTATTCGACCTTCCATTTTTTTTACCTAATTCCTACGCGTTTCATAATGATACAAATCAGAATTTCAGATGTTAGTGATAAGTGTACCAAATGTTCCAGTTTCTTTGATGTTGAACTAAAAGCAATGTAAATCACAATTATGAAATATCTTCAAAATCTTCTCTCAAAACAGTCAGCACAACCTTTAATTGTATTTTTAGATAAATCAGATTTGTTTAATTGTTACAAAATAACAAAGGCGCAGGGTGACTTGATTTATTGTCATCGTCCTAAAGTTGTATCGGATCGGAATTTTACTAATTGGAATGAAAGTCGTCACGCTTTTAATACAAGTCTAATTAAGATTTCAATCTTCGGTAATTAATCACTAAATTACATAATATATTATGAGGATTCCTAAGAAACTGACCATTATGAACACCACTAACATCTAAAATTCATTCTGATAGTAATGCGAATCTGTCGCTCTCGCTTTCACGTCGAAACTTCAGAACCGATCAAATCGAAATTTGGAACATATATATTCTAGAGCCTGAGAAAGGACATAGGCTACTTTTTATCCCGATATTCCCCTGGGTACGGGTACCACGCGCGTGAAGCCGCGGGAAGCCACGAGTTACTACGAGTATGTGACCATACTTCAAATCACTATTTCCGATGTCATCGTTATGGCATCAATTAATGCTGAAAACTAATACCAATACCTGCAAATTATAATTTTCTAGGTGCAGCCAATATTTGCCAAAAGTTTGTGTGATTAAGTAACAATCTGCTTCTGCTGCTAATATGATAATAAATAAAATAAAAATGATGTGGGTTACTGGCTCAACTTCTTAGCGTTTTCCATTTTAAGGGACAGCCTAAGTTATTATTAAGTTTCTAATTTCTAGTCTTAAGTTGATTTAGGTATAGAGATTAGAGTACAATGGAGCTGACATGTTCGAATCAGTGATCAAAGTTTCTAAAAAATAAACAAAGAAAAATAAATCTTCTTAAGTCTACTATTTCCTGAACCTAAATACTATTTCCCACCATCTAAGATCTATTGGTTTGAAAAGTTAACAATTGAGGTTTTCTCCTATTCAGTGAAGTTTGGCAATAAATACTCCCTGTGGGAGCATCGAAAGGTACAGAACCAGAAAACTCCCTCCCGGTTGTCGGTATGCCGATTGGATATTGAAGAGCCTTGAAAACTAATCAATTCTAAATTTAGGGATCCGGATCTGGATTTGTACTGACCCTTACGTGATGTTTTAAGTTTTGATTGACAGACTCTTCCGTCCCCAGGCGTTGAATTATTGAGTACGTAAGAGATATAATAAGCTGAGTTAATAACGAACGAACTACCTACCAATAACATTGACGTGCAAAATTATTTCATGTAAATCCAATTGCAGAATAAATTATTTCATTTCATTTCAAATAAGAAACAATTTAATCCAGCCTGCTGCCCCGCCAGAGGTTTGTAAGCTCCATAAATGGAGTACTCCTCGTTAAAAAAAGAACATCAGAAATTGTGGGCTGCACAGACAGACAGACATTCAGTGTTTTCAACGTTAACCGACGATTTTATATGAGATCTTTCGCGGCTGAACAGACGCGGAAAGCTGAACTAGTGCCATAAAAACACTGACGTTTTCTATAGAAAAATGCTGAATGGAGCTGAATAAGTGTGAGTAGACCCTTGAACGCTACCAAAAGCTTTAGTTTAAAACATGGACTGAAGAAAGTAATAGACCATTTACATGCCGAGTAAGCTGCTACCGAACCAATTGAATGGTTTCGTTTTCCAAAGCCAATTGCGTGAGGCAGTGTTATTGGTGGATTTTCCGATTTTTCCGTCATGTGACTCTTAGACTCAATGTTAACTTTTTATCGGTTTCATTAAAATCGTTCATACGAGTAGGTTCTGTACTTTGAAATCGCTATTTCTCTACAAAACGGATACGCCAAACTGAATTATCTAGCTGATTCTTCTCACTACTACCATTATTATCTGGTAACTTTAAAAAAAGCTGTCTGGAATAACTTCGCGAACTTCCAAAAAGTGTACGGATATAAGTAAAATTTGTCATCCAATTTTAGCTAATAATAAAACATACCTTAGCATGAAATGTGATCCCATAATTGAAGGCTTCATCAGGATGCAGGGGTATTCTTGTGTCGTAGTCGTCGTTCGGCACTAGCTTGTACTGCTTGGTTGATGGCATTTTCCTACCCCACTTAAGGAGCTTCATTGGTATTCTTTTCCAGTTGCGGATTCGTAAAGCGCGCACCCAACGAGCCTTGTACCCGCGCCTAAACATCTGGGCTCATTCTCAGCCTACCCCCTTTTGCAAATCCCAGTTTCGGTTACCTGTGGACAAACAAATAATTGTTTTTTAACAAATCCTGTTTCAGAAACAATAATACCATAAGAAGCATCAGTGTTGGATTTCGGGAGGATGATTAGGAAAGGAATATGATATACTAGCTTTTGCCCGCTACTTCTTCCGCGTAGAATAGTTACTTTGAGATAGTGATATGGTACGTAGCCTATAGCCTTCCATTGAGGAAGGCTATAGGCTACTTACCATCACTATTTATTGAAATAGGCTATTCAACACTGAATGAATTTTTCGAACAGTAGCCTCAATTGGTGCAATTAAAAATTTACTCCTACTTTATTATTAGAAGCTCGCCTCTTTCCCCGAAGGAGTAGGCAGAGGAGGCACTTTTTTATTCAAGGAAAGAATTTCCCTAATAAGGGAAATTCGGACTTGACAGTGGTTGTACTTATTTATTTCAATGTGATATTATTAAAAAAGTTGCGAACACTTTTAAAAATGATGACCTTCTTGAACTTAGTATTAAAACTGCCCAAGTCAAAGTGCTTAGCTGAATTGCGTAAACTTTTTTAATAATTTTTAATTTAAATTAACGTGTAATAGATAATATTGCTACAACACTTCGCGAGTTGATAGAACCCGCTGATAGAGCTAATTTGTTTAAAAACAAATTAAATTGTTTACTTATAACAAGATGTTGGGAGTGGTTTTTATAGCTTTACAATAGTAAACGATCATGTAAATTCTACACACACACACACACACAACACATCATCGTCATCGTCGTCGTCGTCGTCGTCGTCGTCGTCGTCATCGTCAACGTCGTCGTCGTCGTCATCGTTTTTTTTTTTCATCAACATTCTACATCTTTTTACATTATAAAACTGAATGCGTAATCTGATTCTCGACACATAACCATTAGTTTTCAGTTCGCCGGCGTTCGATCAATATGTTATGTCACTATTGTGCCTCATTTTGTGGCTTGAGAGGTTAATAGTCTGCAGTGCTATCATCGGAACTAGATGAGAGTCAATCAATGTATTAGGTTGGGGAAAAAGTCTTTTCGCATTATAGTATGTATAAACTTGTAATAAAATCTCTTTGGCTATACTATTTGTATCTGGCTGGTTTTGGTATCATTGAAAGTTTAAATTTTAAAGAACATAATTCCAAATTCAAATTAGGAAAATGTGTGATTTTCATTTGTTTTTCGTACCGCCAAGATGAGTGAATCTAATGAAAAAATTCGATACATTTTAAAATTTTACTACAAAAAAGGTAAAAATGCAACGCAAGCCGCGAAAAAAATTTGCTATATTATGGACCTAGTGCAGTGTCTGTGAGAGTAGCACAAATTTGGTTTAAGCGTTTTCAATCCGGAAATTTTGATGTCAAAGATGCACGTCGCTCTGGTCGCCCTATTACAGATAAATTGGATGCCATTTTTGAAAAAGTGGAGCAAGATCGGCATGTCAGTAGTTACGACGTAGCTGAAGAACTGGGAATTGACCACAAAACAGTTTTGGCGCATTTGAAAAAAACTGGGTACACAAAAAAGCTCGACATTTGGGTACCTCACGAGCTCACTGAACGAAACCTAATGAACCGTGTACTCATTTGTGATTCTTAATTACGACGTAATGAAACCGAACCATTTTTTGAAGAAGCTGATAACTGGTGATGAAAAGTGGATCACGTACGACAAGAACGTGCGAAAAAGGTCGTGGTCAAAGGCCGGTCAGGCTTCACAGACTGTGGCGAAACCCGGGTTAACTCGCAACAAGGTGATGCTGTGTGTGTGGTGGGATTGGAAGGGCATTATTCATTATGAGCTGTTACCACCAGGCAGGACCATCGATTCTGAACTCTACTGCGAACAACTGATGAGATTAAAGCAAGAAGTTGAGAGAAAGCGGCCGGAATTAATCAACAGAAGGGGTGTGGTTTTTCATCATGATAACGCTATCCTTACACATATTTAGCCACTCAGCAAAAATTAAGAGAGTGGCTGGGAGGTGTTAATGCATCCGCCGTATAGTCCTGACCTTGCACCTTCAGATTTCCACCTGTTTCGGTCTCTTCAGAATTCTTTAGGCAGTGTCAGGTTAACATCACGAGAGGACTGCCAAAACCACTTGTCGCGGTATTTTGACCAGAAGTCCCAAAATTTCTATAGCAATGGGATCATGTCCCTACCTACAAGATGGCAAAAAGTTATCGAACAAAATGGTACCTACATACTTTAGTTAAATGTAAATAAACTATATTAAAAAATGTTTTGAATTTTCTTAAAAAATGCGAAGAAACTTTTTCCCCAACCTATTATTTACGGAAGCTCGACAATGCTGTGGCGCCATTTCCACCACTGTGTCAACGAAGCTGTCGATTGTCTAGCAAGCCGCACGAACACGGTTGGTCGAGTTTGAATTTCAATTAACAGTCACTCGTGAACAGTCACGAGTATGACATGTAAACACTTTTGACAGTAAATGACTTCTATTACGAGGGAATAAAGACGATTATTGATCAAAAGTGTATACATGTTAATGCTGACTTATTATTAATTAACATGTAAACACATTTTTATTGTTTACTCACTACATGTAAGTACATGTAATTAAAATATAAATTGGCGATTTATTTCTTTAGTGGGCGAGTAAAATTTATGGTTAATAAATACTGTTACTTGTGATAACATTACTGTTTAGTTTAGAAAGACTTGCTTAATTACTAATGATTTATTTTTATGTCAACAGAGGACAAACGGCCAGATGGCTCACTTGATGGTAAGTGATTACGGATATAACTACACTAAGATTCATCCTAATAAATATAAAATACTTACGAGAGAAAAAAATAAAACACTTGGAAAATTGTCGATTCTTTCCAAAAGTAAAGATACGTTGTTACAGGTCTAATTTTATTAATTATCTTCGGGGTTAATTTGCAAGGCATTTTCAGTCCTCAAAGTTTAGCTACGTTTTATATATTGATAGGGGTCATGTCGTGTAAAAGAGAGTAAATCTATAATTTTAATGACCGTTGATCATCGAGTAAAAGTATAAAAAAAGTATAATTATGTATGTAATATACATTTCAAACATGTACGGCCCTAATGTAACTTTTATTATGTTCAAATAAAAGATTTTTTCAATTTAATATCCTTAAATGTTTAAATTTTTTATATTTCGATTTCAATATAACAATGCCCGTTTAAATCCAGAACAGAAATTTTGGGATAATCGTCGAAAACCTTTAAAGTTATTTTGGTGAAGCGTCGAGGTCTAACCGGGACGTCGATTGAGAAGTTACGTGGTGCTTCTTAATCACGGTTCGGGAATATTAATTAATTGAGTCTTGGCCCAAGTAAACGACAGTTGGCTAACGAGCAGCGGTCACACTAAACACTTGCTAAATGTACTAAAGTAACCAGAAAACTTAGAGAATTAATTCGGTGAGGATTCCATAATCCGGAACGATTAAACAACGATCCTTTACAATTAATGTTTAAGATTGTTCTAGGAAGTTCGCCGGATTTTTGAGAATAACGTACTTTGTTAGCTTATGTCTATGGTTAGTTCTTTGGCTTTCGATATCGATAACAAAGGTTCAGCCTCCAATTAAAACCATGACTCTCGCACTGATGAACGTTTAAATAACGAAGAGAATATTGAAGACCAGAATAATAAGTTAAAGTTTACATAAAGTGACACACAGAAACGTTACAAAATTAAATTTCTTGTCTGCGGTCAACTACTAGGAAGTAAACTCAATTATGGCGTGCCACGCTGTTAGTTGACATTAGGCAAAATACTAAAGAAGATATTGTATTTTGGTACACATAAATAACTGTAAGTTAATTTAAAGTTCTTTTTTAAATGCCAAAGCTGAAATATTGTAGTAAATATCGAGAATGAAGTTCCAAAAGCGACAAGAAACACTATATCACTAAACCAATAATAACAAACTAAGAAAAACAAAAGTATTTGTATCTTTTGGACCAATATTATAATAAATATAAAAAAATAATTATAAATACACTAATATTAAACACTTTTAAAAGGCGTTCATTAGAAAATAATAAATAAATAATAAAAAAGGCAAATGGCAGATGTAGTCAAAATAATGCGAATAATGCGACAGATAGATATGATCTATATGCATGAAGTGAGAATTTTGAACTAAGAATCTCTTGGATACCAATATTCAACGCATGACGCTATACGTGTAGAATATTGAATAACAAGTGACCGGGCACCCACATTCCTTTGACCCCACAGTTAATATCACTATCTGAGCAAAGTGATCCGTAAACTCTTCCATAACGCGATCATCTGCAAACTGCGATTCCCAACCAGCCACTGTATTTTCCTATAAAATCTAGACAATTTCTTAAAACTTTTGCACTTCACATGAAGTGAGGTTGCTGTTTTCGTTTTTATTCCAAAAATATATAATTTCACCATAGGAAATAACCATCGTTAGTATGTGGAACTTCTTAGAGAGGATACTGATTTACTTGTGTTGCAAAGTTAATTAACTTGCCTACTACTCTTAACGAATTAAAAAGCATTTAAAGTCAACACCCAGTCTATGAGTATTAGTTGGTCCTCATTAAAGGTTGAGATATCACGCTAATCCATTTCAAGGTCCAAAATCCTGAAAGAAAAGTTTTAAATGCCTCTCTACTTTCCGATTAGATTACCGATTTCGCAATTAACACAAATTCGTCAAGAACGGTCAAATTTGAGGATATTTCACTCAGAAAATTGCCTTTAAAAGTTAGTTGTTGAGATAATTTCCATTGAACTTAGTAAGTGTAACGTTGAATTTTGAATCGGCACCAGATTACAAAACCTGGAGAACTTGAGGGCGAACATTTAACAATGGTACAAAAAGAAAGAAGTTACACGAAGATGTTAGTATGAATACACATTCAAGAAAAAGTAAGATAAATTGAACTGCTTTTTGATTAGTTTCTGCCCCATAAAAGTTTTCTCTAATAAAAACTGACATAGATGGATTGATAGAAGTCAGCTGAAATCCGAAATCAGTTCTGGCATAAAGATACATTTGTGTTACTTTGAAGGAATCATAGAAGTTATTCTAAGACCTTTACAAAAACATACGTCGCTTTTTGTACTGAAATGTAACGAAAGCTAATAATGATTACGTAGGTTTTTCAGAATACAATTTCAGATGTTAAGTTGAATTTATTTTTAAAAGAAACTGCTTGCCCATCATCATCATCATCAGCCTACTCCCGTCCACTGCTGGACATAGACCTCCCCTAATGAACGCCACCGCTCTTGATTTTCGGCCGTTCTAATCCAGCCCACTCAAGCCAGTCTACGAATATCGTCATCCCATCTTGTCACAGGGCGTCCTAGACTACGTTTACCGGGTCGCGGTCTCTACTCGAGAACCTTACGACCCAACGCCCGTCAGTTCTACGGCTAATACCCACTGCCACTTCAGAGTGCTAATCCGGTAAGCTATATCGGTGACTTTAGTTCTCTGTCGGATCATATCATTCCTGATGGGGTTTTTCCGAGATACTCCGAGCATAGCCGTTTCCATAGCTCGCTCAGCGACTTTGAACTGGTGGACTAGTCAAGCCGTAAGTGTCCACGTCTCGGCACCATAGGTCTTGACTGGGAGGACGCACTGGTCGAAAACTTTCCACTCGAGACATTAAGGGATGGGTGACGAGGAAACTTCACGAAGCTTGTGAAATGCTGTCCACCCCAGCTAAATTCTTCTATTGGCTTTTTTCTCGAAGTTGATCCAATCTCATTGGAGCGTTTGCCCCAAGTAAATATATTCTTTAACAACCTTTTTTTTTAGTAATAGGAGTTCTTTTACTGTGATCAGTCCTGGATCAACGTGCTCATTGAACATGATCTTGGTTTTATCCAAGTACATTTGGAGACCGATGCATGCGGAAGATTCAGCTAGGCTATTTACCATCTCCTGTAAGTCCTGCAGGGTTTCAGCCATGATGACAATATCGTCCGGCAATGTAAATTTTGTTTGCCTATTTTATAGTTAATATTAGGTTGGGGAAAAAGGCTTTTCGCATTATAGTATGTATAAACTTGTAATAAAATCTCTTTGGCTATACTATTTGTATCTGGCTGGTTTTGGTATCATTGAAAGTTTAAATTTTAAAGAACACAATTCCAAATTCAAATTAGGAAAATGTGTGATTTTCATTTGTTTTTCGTACCGCCAAGATGAGTGAATCTAATGAAGAAATTCGATACATTTTAAAATTTTACTACAAAAAAGGTAAAAATGCAACGCAAGCCGCGAAAAAAATTTGCGATGTTTATGGACCTAGTGCAGTGTCTGTGAGAGTAGCACAATTTTGGTTTAAGCGTTTGCAATCCGGAAATTTTGATGTCAAAGATGCACGTCGCTCTGGTCGCCCTATTACAGATAAAATGGATGCCATTTTTGAAAAAGTGGAGCAAGATCGGCATGTCAGTAGTTACGACGTAGCTGAAGAACTGGGAATTGACCACAAAACAGTTTTGGCGCATTTGAAAAAAACTGGGTACACAAAAAAGCTAGACATTTGGGTACCTCACGAGCTCACTGTAAGAAACCTAATGAACCGTGTACTCATTTGTGATTCTTTATTACGACGTAATGAAACCGAACCACTTTTGAAGAAGCTGATAACTGGTGATGAAAAGTGGATCACGTACGACAAGAACGTGCGAAAAAGGTCGTGGTCAAAGGCCGGTCAGGCTTCACAGACTGTGGCGAAACGCGGGTTAACTCGCAACAAGATGATGCTGTGTGTGTGGTGGGATTGGAAGGGCATTATTCATTATGAGCTGTTACCACCAGGCAGGACCATCGATTCTGAACTCTACTGCGAACAACTGATGAGATTAAAGCAAGAAGTTGAGAGAAAGCGGCCGGAATTAATCAACAAAAGGGGTGTGGTTTTTCATCATGATAACGCTAGACCTCACACATCTTTAGCCACTCAGCAAAAATTAAGATAGTTTGGCTGGGAGGTGTTAATGCATCCGCCGTATAGTCCTGACCTTGCACCTTCAGATTTCCACTTGTTTCGGTCTCTTCAGATTTCTTTAGGCAGTGTCAGGTTAACATCACGAAACTTTTTCCCCAACCTATTATTTGCTTCTCAGACTTAAATTTAGGTTTCGAAAAATAGCAACTTACACATAAGGCAAAGAGTTTAAAATTATTAAAATCTTGTTAATGATAAGAAGAACTTTTTCTCTCTAACCATTTTTTTTTATTGGGAATATAGCATACACCTGGATCAAATGTGTGAAACGATGTGTGGCTATGTAGTTTGGCACACAATACACTTTCGGCTTTCCACTGTGCTTGTGCTTATAAATTAGGTATGCCAAGACTGGAGCGACTGCAGATACTACTGCAGGTAATTGAAAAATTAGGCTTTTTGCCAACAACGGCTCTGAATTGAAACAAGGCTCTATATTTTAAATAAATTCAATTTTTTAAAACAACACTTTAGCTGTCCACGGTACAGATTTTACAATTAACACGATTTTTAATGGTGTTGTAGATAGTACAGAGTCTGAATGTTGGCTCTGAGTTAAAACCTGTTGCGTCATTTCGCACTATTACCATCTGAATACGGCTTACTAAATAACACCCAGTGGCTTCACACAGTTCTGTTACAACGGGTATACCAGTTACAAATTGGTTTGATAAACTAGAATCTAATCGCACTATGTTTAATTTGTCAGCATAACTACAAACATTTCTTGGTCTCGTCTAACTATATGAGATTAATTTCTTCCTGAATGGAAAGCAATAGCCAACATCTTGAACCTTTTAAATGATTGTTCTTTTTTTATGAATTTCGCCAATTATTTGTTTGATGCCCCACCCTTTACTGAATTTCTCTGCTAGCACATCTGAATTCCACTCTCACTTAACACCAGGTGAGATGGAGTCATGTTTCTGGTTTTTCATATGAGAAAGAGGGACAAACGGGCAGAGGGCTTACCTGGTGGTAAGTGATCACCCCCTCCCATAGACATCTACAACACTGGATAAATGCTGACCCTTAGGGAAATAATACGCTCTCTTTTTGAATGACTGTTCTGGCTCTAGACCTCTTGCTGAACTTGCAATCTCGGTCATTGGTCCTTTTAGTTCAACAGGTGAAGGTTGCACAAACCGCAATAAAAAATAATCCAATACAGTTTTCCAATAAACTCAAGTCACGGTAAATAACGTCAGAAAGAATCCAATTGTTATACGACGCTAGAACGCGCCGTTCATTTTAAAGAAACATTCCTAAACCTATTTATGGAGGAAAAGGGTTAATAAAATTCTGGAGGAGGAACGTTCTCCAATGTATCGAAATAAAATGGTCCGTTAATCCAATACTTTTTGTAACACAAATTTCACGTACGCATTTAGGATAGTTTTTTTATATGGAACACGACGATTACATTCCAAATCGTTTTACAACAAGTGAACTGATTTGAGGATGATTTGCGATTACTTGGTCTTTATTTTACCTTCTTTTATTTCTTACGTTGAGAAAATTTGAGTTATTTTTGTAGACCGATCAAAAGTGCGTATAAAGGACAACGTAGTAATAACGAATACTAAGCTCGAAAACATTTTTGTTTGATTTTTATAAAAGGGCGATTCAGTTCCACGAGAAATTATGATTCTTTTTTTGATGTAATTACGTGATTATGGTTGTACGTTAAAGATTTATTGACCGACAATATGAAAAGGATAATCAAAATCAGATTTATTGACTGTGCAATATCTCTTGTCTTCTAATATGACATTAGAAGACAAGAGATGACAACTATACTTGGCTTGTAACACTGAACCAGCTCTGCGTCTCCATGTTTATCCTCCTCCAAACATCCTGATTCCTGGTGCGTACACGCAGAGTAATTCCCAAGTATAGCGCTCTTGTTGTTGGATTTTGACCCTGCTTAACTTTAAAAAGGAAATGTATGTGCACAACAATTTTAAAAATCAAGTGTTCAAGCAAATATCAGATAAAGCTACAGTCAATTCTACTCCGTTAAACTGAGAATTCTGAGCCAGCCCAACCGCAAAAGCTGTGTTAAATTCCCGCTTCTTCCATTAAAGCGTGTGCTCGGAAACATATTGCAATTTCTAATTGCTCAAAATTTACGTTTGAATATTTGTCAGGGCTGATTGTTTGAGTTCTCAGAAAGGTGTAAGTAGTATTTGATTTCGCTTCTGGTTATTTCCATTGGCCAAGGCAGCTGTTTGACTTTTTAGTTGCATTCTCTTTTGTTTAACTACCCAACTTTAGGCCGTAAATGAGAAAAGTTCGTAATAAAGCTACAATGATTTACTGTACGTTGTTTTACGAAATAAGGAAAAAACACATTTTAGTGTCGTACAATAAACAAGATTGATGTACACGAAACTTTTAATTTTTTTTTAAATCAGAACCTCTCGAAAGCATTTGAAGAATGTATTAAAATTGGAGATGAATATAAGCCAATTGTAAAGGTATTAGTTATATTAGGTCCTTACCTATGAAATTGGTGTTTTGTATGGAGATTTTGGGGAATTCTGCATTTTCCATACAATTTTTTTTTCAGTTTTCTTCACAACGACAAATCAAAAGATAATAATATTTGGCATCTATTATTAGACAAGCTTTAGTAATATGTGTAATATCACACTTCATAAAAAATATTTATCGTTTTTAAATGAATGCAAATAAAATGATGTATTCTGGAGGCACTTAAAAAGAGTTGTCTCCGTGTCCAATTTTAACACAATTAAACTAACAACAAATTATCAAAACAAATCAAAAGAGCTCGTTTAGACGAGGTAATTATTTATTAGGAATAGTCTGAATCTTAATAGTTACAGACAAAGTACTGAGAGAGAAAAAAAACACCAATTTCATAGGTAAGGACCCAATATAAAGCACTAAATATCAGTTATATACCTATAACATCGCTCTTTCCAAAAAACAAATAATATATTACAAGCGAAATAAATCTACGCTTCGCTAAAACATATAGTCTTATTTTCTAGCTAGCCCAAACAATAATGTCTAGACAATTGCTTTGACATCGCAATCAATGTAAAATCTAGTTTAATTATTGTTCGAGGAACCAATTTTGATCTTTGACAAAGGATTTTGTCCAATATTTTAACAGGACGCCAATTGAATTCTGATCAAAATGCTAAGTTGGCGTCGCCTAAAATACGAGGAATGGCTTTGACATATTGTTAATTAAATTTTTCTTTTATCAGCGTTCGAGAAAGCGGGTCCCATAATTGCCTGGTTAGGTTAGGTTAGGCTATGGCTTAAAGAATGTAGGTATCACCATATAAGTGCTGGATGTGATTATGTAGTATCAAGATCTTCAGATTTCCGCCAAGTCACATGACGTCCTTCGTGGTCGAGTGGTGTGTCCGCCTCTATCAAGGCGGGGGTCTGAGTTCGATTCCCAGTGGGGGCAAATGTTTGTTTGTATTATGAGTACGGACTTTTGTTCTACGGTTCTGGATGTTTTATATGTGTTGGAGTTTACATAAATTTATATGCCATCTAAGAATCCCCAACAGAATCGGCATATTATGTTAGCGTCCATTATGTAACCATGTCGGGGTATGCATAACATATTATCACGTTTCTTTTCCCGAAGGGGTAGGCAGAGGCGTTAACACTCACACCACCGGAGTACGCAAAAAAAAATAAAGCAAAAATCGTTCGATTGCCATAACACTACAAAGTCCATTTTCCTTTATAGCACTATTCCTCTTTATGATTAGCTTTTCTGAAGTCCCTGAAATTATACGACATGGGATGACGAAAATCAATATAAATCCATATGAAAATATTGATATAAGCTGATATCTAGTCACGACTTGTAAAATAATCGAACTCATTACATAAACATTTGCTGTAACTGGAACACGACCCTGGTTTATTAATTTCACCTCCATCAAATAGGTATACCTACCTATCATCACACTTTCTATGTAAAAAACTACATACCCATATATTTTACTAGGTCCGAGGATGGGTGGCCGAACCAATGTGATCTCGAGCTCCTCCGTGCTTCGGAAGGCACGTTGGTCCCGGTCGCTATTGTGACCGTTTTTACCAATCTGCTTTGGGCTTGGCCTCTTGGGCGATGGCTTTGGTGGTGATGGTGAGCTTGGTGGCGTAGTGGTTAATTCGCTTTAGCTTTCGATATCGAAAACAAAGCTACCTTCGCCATGGCCAGGCCTTGGATGGGTGACCAAAACATTGTGATCTCAAACTCCTCCGTGCTTCAGAAGGCACGTTAAGTCTTTGGTCCCGGTTGGTATTGCAACTGTTTCTACCCACCAATTGGGCAAGCATAGTGGCGTTACGGACCTGTGCCCAGCAGTGGGACGTATATAGGCTGGTAATGACGAAATCGGCGAAATAACGGCTTAAGACTTTCCGCAATATATTTTAAGGACCTGTTCAACGACATCCAACCCATCGAGAGTAGGCAAGCGAACAAAATACTTGTAGAGGAAAATTGTATGAAAATCGAGTTTTTATTTTACGTCTTACAGACAACATAAATGTTTATAGATATAACTTTCAGTATTTATAGTAGGTACTTATAGTTTAGGAGGATGATGCTGAGAATGAATATTTAAATTTTTTCCTTACAATCTATGGAAGTGGGGAGTTGGGTGCCATTTGCATTTTTTGCTTAAAAGTTTACTTCGGTTGTCTAAAGTATACACTAATCATAGGATAATTTAGTACCCTTATTATAATCAAGTATTTAACGCAAAAAATGCCGAAATGACGATTAATGACATTTTGCTTGACCCTTCAAATGTTAAAACATAGGATCGTGAAAAGCAAGTCACTTCGAATACTAGCGCGACTCACGATGACTGTAAAAAAGGTCCTGTAATGTATTTTTAAATGCTTCTCCGAAAAGTTTGGATTCTTTTAGGAGTTATTTGACACAGAAACAAAAAAAAATAAGGCGAAAACCGAATCAGAATAAATAAGTGAAAAAACCATCGTACCTACAGATTTATGTCAAACAACGTAGTAAATATTTAGGATGTTTTTTTATGTAGGAGATGCGTTGTTTTTTCTAATAGTTATTAATTGTATGTACACTATCATAAAGTAAATTTTCTAAATAAAATAAAATAAAATAAATAAATAAATATCTTCAGACATTCACACCTATCAACTGGCCCATACTAGACATCTAATGCCTGTGTTATGGATACCAGATGACGGACAAATATATTTAATAGATAAATACATATAAATATTCAGAATATAATATACATATATAAACACCCAAGACTGGAGAACAAATGCCTGTTCACACAAACATTTGCCCCCACCGGGGATCGAACCCAGAACCTCTCGAGATGGCGACGCCTTGAGACCGGCGAACAGACCACTCGACCACGGAGGCTGTCAAATTAAATTTAATAACCTATTAATTTTTTTGTTTCGATGTTTCTTACTGTGAATTTCATTTAATATTGCAAAAGACACATACATACAAAATAACAATAAACGCTATTGTGGTACCTTTTACCTCGCGCATTTTACTTAAAGTTCGCTATAAAAAATGATGTATTGTCAAAAAAGTAAATTAAAGAAACCATTGACCTCGCTATAATCTCTGCGGTTGGTAACCTTGATTCATGAGATCACTGAATCAAAATGTAGAAAGTACTAAAAAAAATTTTTTATAAAATAGTATTATCATAAAAATACTTCTGCATTCTAAAAGCGATCTAATAAGATAACAACAAGAGTGATTTTCCAATAAAATTCACATGTATTTTAAAATACTTCTTTGAATCTGACGAATTTCAAGTACTTAAGACACGCTTCTCGAGTCAATCTCATCTTAATCCTCTTTAGTAACTTGAATACTACTAAGATCTTTGAGGATGTAACATCAAAAGCATTATACATGAAAATGATATGAATTCTTAAACAAGAAAACTTGAACGAGGGGCATCGAGAGTCTTATTTATGTGATTTTTATTGGAATTTAGACTAGGTTTTTCATCTTTGTTTACCCCAAGCGTTTACTATGAATATTTCTTGTGTAACACTGCATAGAGGCAGGCTTTTTCTGGGTTTCTTAAGGCGAACTCGAGAAAATTCCTTGTTACTACACGGATCGGACACCAAAAAATGCATAAATTGATTGGTTCCTGATTCGTCATGTTCCTAACTCGTACAGTACAGTCGAATGAAATCGCGATACTTATTCGTATGGGGATAAAATTTTACCATACTTATTAATTAAATTGTACGACTGGACTATAAATATGAAAAAAAAAATCAAGAATTATCTAAAGAGGTTTTCATCATTTACCACAAAGGACTTCTCTAGTAAAGTGCGGGTAAATGTACGCATGATATGATATAAATTGGTATCATGAGTTAGGAAGATTCTGTCTAATCCGAAATATACCGAGTCTGGAATTTAATCAATTAGGAAAGTGTCGAATAAGGAATATGACCAAATGTCAAATACGCTGTAAAGACGGGTCATGGGTTTACAGCCGGTTTTGGCCGTTTGACACGCATTTGACAACTAATGCATTTTTTATAACTACACCATTGCCACTAATCGAAATTTGGTCGAATTCCCTCAGGAACAAAAACATATAAGACAAATTTATATGTCAAAGACAGCAATTCCGCTATATTTTGAATTCAATCAAATAAAAAATAAAGTAATATAATAATTATACTAGTACCTGTTAGACAGTAGTAGCGAAAGCGATATCGACTACGACATTTTGTCCGTGCTTTTAAAAAACCAAAATTCAATAGGTTTTTTTTTAAATAATCAAACCAGCAAATGACTTAACACTACCTGTTGGTAAGCAGTAGATATGATCATTTGCGAAGGATCCTAGGGCAGCACCACAGGATGCAAGCCTAGCGACCTCCACCTTGTTGGCTCACAAGATGCCTTCATTTAAATCTGATCCTTAATCACTAATCAATTATTCTTATACAATGTAAAACCGGCAACCCAACCTTAAACAATGTATTAGGTCCTTACCTATGAAATTGGTGTTTTGTATGGAGATTTTGGGAATGTCTGCATTTTACATACTAAAATTTTATCAGTTTTCTTCACAACGACAAATCCAGAGATAATTATATTTGGCATTTATTATTAGACAAGCTTAAGCAATATGTGTGTGAATACGCTTGATAAAAATTATTCGTCGTTTTTATGTTAATGCAAATCAAATGATGTATTCGGGAGGCAGTTAAAAATAATTGTCTTTGTGTCTAATTTTAACACAATTAAACTTACAAAAAATTATCAAATTAAATAATACGAGCTCAAATATATGGTCTATTTTTAGAAGAGGCAATTATTTTATAAGAATGTTCTGAAACTTAATAGTGACGGACAAATTGCTAAGGCAGAATAAAAACACCAATTTCATAGGTAAGGACCCAATATTAAATCTATTTCGAGAAAGGCAAGGTCTTCATGCCTTACAACAATTATTTAGTAAGGTGCCAAATGTTCTTTGACGACCGAGCGCTCGAGGCTGTGTAGTGCACATGAGTATAGCCCGGCAGGATGTTAGTATCTAGCCCAGGAGGATATGTCGATATTCGTCTACAATCGGAAACGCTTGCATGTATCGGCCTGCATGCCTCTGCGGTTGACACCACCCCATTGAGTGATATTTAATTTGAATTCAGAGCCACACCGGCGCCGCCGGCGCTGATCAACATCGCAGGCGGGATTTCCCATACATTTTGCCGTATAAGAGACCGGCGCGTGCGGTCAGCGTAGCTAGGAAACGTCCCTTATAAGTCCAAATCAGAAAACTACTTTAGAGTACTTCAAACTCGCGAGGAGTTGAGGAGCTCGGAGGCGTAGTGGTTTTCGAGTGAAAACTAAGCTACCTTCGCAATGGTCAGGCAGTGGATGGGTGCCCAAACTTTGTGATATCGAGCCCTTCCGTGCTTCGTAAGGCACGTTAAGCTGTTGGTCCTGGTTACTATTGCGGCTGTTTCTACCCACCAACCCGCAGTGGGCCAGGTGGTTTTACGGCCCATACTCCTAATGAGTTTCTCGATGAGGAAGGCCAGCAGTGGACGTATATAGGCTGAGTACGACAACTCGCAAAGCTTGATTTATGTTGAAATCAGAAAAAGATAACATTTATTTAACCACGCAGGTATAAACAATTGAAGATCTCTGTGGGTACTCCAGTTAGTACTCTCTGGCTTTGATTTATGTGCCCAAGCACAGAAAGGGTGGTTTTATAGCCACGCTGGCCACTAGCGCCGGCCACGCGCGCTTTTATAATTTTAGTAGCATCGTTTCACAGCTACACGCGCGCGATATGTCAAAATGTATGGAAATCTCGCCAAGCTATGAAATGTCCCTTATAGCCAGTGAAAAGAATCCGGCATGAAACTCAACCACCCTTCCTCCATTTTTGCAACATCAATCACAAGTTTAAACACAATAAAAATACTGTCATTGCGTATAATTTCTGCCACCACCGTCTAGATATCAAACAAGAGTACCGTAATTCCACCAGCGACGAATGGAAATATTAGTTGAATTTGAACAAACTTTTAACGAACCTCAAACCGCATAACAGACTAACTAGTTAAGACTCTTGACTCATCAGAGAATTTTACACGTACGGCCTTTAAAATCATTGTTATGAATTAGACCTTTCATTTTCATAAATATACAAATCAGTGTACTTCAAAATAAGGAAAATTGTGAAGATTTCTATGTAAGCCATTAGTATCTGTTGCGAACCAGCCGTAAGGCCAAGGAGTTTTCTTTATAATACTTACTTTTTGTCTATTATAAATTGCTATGAATAAAAATAGACAACTTGTATTTTTGTTGGTTCGAGTTGGTCCGGGACACAAAAAGAATGTACCAACTTTTCTTGCTTTTCTTGCTTTCTTGCTTTTCTTGCCTAGCATGTCATAAAAGGCGACTAAGGGCGCATTGGGTACTGGGTCTGTGATTGTGTAGGCGATGAGATAGCCACTTGTTACTACTCTTTCACGAATTTTCATCTGACCAAACCCAATTTTCGAATGGCTAAATGTGGTCTTAAGGAACACAGTACTCCTTGGACTCTGTCTACCCCTATGGGGATTACAGGCGTGGTTTTAGGGTTTTATGTATGTATGTATTTTTGTTAAGTTTAAAGAATCTCGAATTAAACAAAAATCGAATGGAATAAAATAAAAAGCAAAATAAGCAATATCAAATGAAAAAGAAACATTATCTACTGTTTACATTGCAACGATATACTGAAAAACATGGGTGTGAGCCCCTCTATCCCCTTCGGGGAGAGAACGTGATGATGTGTCATAGATTTTTCTAAAGATAAAATAACCAGCTCTATTTAAGTCAAATACGTGAGACAGAATAAAATAAAACATTCAATAGGCTAAATCTAGACCAGTTGACCTTCAACTTGTCTATGTCTGTTCTCAGCCGGAGACCTGAGCATGATCTTACCGAAATACCTATAACGTCAGCATCAAACCGACTTCTGCATCGAAAATTGGATTCGAAAAAAACACCAGTGGCTAAAAGTAGATACAAAATGCATCATAGTTCGATATCTGGGGAGCCATCCATTAATTGCGTCACACATTATGGGGGAGGGTGGGATTCAGTGACATAGTGTGACAAGATAGTGGCAGACGTCGTTGATTTCGTGACGTCACATTGAAGAAAGATATTAGGTCCTTACCTATGAAATTGGGTGTTTTGTATGGAGAATTCTGCATTTTCCATACTAACATTTTATAATTTTTTTTCACAAGGACAAATCCAGAGATAATAATATTTGGCATGTATCATTAGACAAGCTTTAGTAATATGTGTAATATCACATTTCATAAAAATTGTATTCGGGAGGCACTTAAAAAGATTTGTCTCCGTGTCCAATTTTAACACAATTAAACTTACAACAAATTATCAAAAGAAATCAAAAGGGCTCAAAAATATAGTCTATTTTTAGACGAGGTAATTATTTTTTAGGAATACTCTGAATCTTAATAGTTACAGACAAAATACTAAGACAGAATAAAAACACCAATTTCATAGGTAAGGACCCAATATTTTAATGGAAAGAAAACTAATTTCGAAACTTCAATAATTTCTATATTATTATGTAAAATGCGAAATATGTGACGTCAAATTGGGGAGGGGTCACACAAATGTGACAAGCTGTGACGAGGACGGGGGAGTGGTCCAAAAATCGAGAAATTCTTGAGACGTAATTTATGAATGTATGGCGCCTAGTGGTTGAAATTGAAGGTTATAAATTAAGCAATACCTTGGGACTGTCTACAAGGACAAAACACCACGCTGGCCCACATAGCCACTCGAGGTCACAAAGTTTTGATCACCCATCCAAGGACTGACCAAATTTAATGAATGTTTTTATGTTGGTATTATACAAATATTTCAAGGAAAACACGATACACACGATTTATATACATATCCCATACAATTTTCATTTCCAAGACCAACAAAAGTGTTATTAGTAATTTAAACCTATTCAGTCCTAATAAACCGGCTTGAAATTCGTCAAGCCATGTAAAAACATTTCACGACATTTTCGAGGCAATATTTCTCAAACAAAAGCGACAAGAACGTTTAAAACGCCTATGGTACATTACCTAACAAAAGATGAGAGAATCCGTGTAAAACGATATCACAAGAAATTTCAATCAACGGGACAATTATAGAGGTACGCTTTTGTATTGAGAGGAGTAAGGGTGAGTTATATGATATTTAACCATTTAATTAATAAAAAGATGCTATTACACGGTAACTGTGACTTTACCACGCTGTGTAAAATGATGTAATATCATTAATTGATTTCTTTTTTTTTGACAGCAATGAAAGCTGCACTCAGCAGAGATGCGAATGTTGCGATGGATGTGTGGAGTTACAAGAATGGACAAGATCAGGAATGAATATATTAGAGGAAGTTTGAAAGTAGCGCCAGTGACAGAAAAGATAAGAAGCAATAGGTTAGCGTGGTATGGACATGTGATGAGGAGGGATGAATGTCATATTACAAAAAGGATGCTGAGCATGGATGTGGACGGACCTAGAGTTAGAGGAAGACCAAAGAAGCGATGGATTGAATGCGTGAAGAATGATATGAGGATAAAAGAAGTGGATGCTGAGCTGACGAGTGACAGAGGAGAATGGAAGAAGAAGACATGTTGTGCCGACCCCACCTAGAGTGGGAAAAGGGCAAGAAGAAGAAGAGCAATTGATAGCATATCTATACGCGCATATTTTTTTCTCTTTTTACTGTCAGAACTATTTGTTTTCTTCATAAGGACTAAGGTGAAAAAAAAAATGGGACTAGTTGATAGGTGTGAATGTTTGAGGATATTTATTTTTATTTTTTTATTTATAGGTACGCTGGTCGCCAGTGCTAGCCAACAGCGCCACCAGCGCGAATTCAGGCTGTGAAAAGATATTATATACACGGCGCTCGCTGCCAGCGTACCTTTGAAACCACCCTAATATAACATTTGGCATTAGTTTTTAGCCGAGTCTATTTTCTACACGGGAAGAATAGCAATACTCCCTTCATTCACAAAAATGTGTCTGTCAGTTAACATAGACCGAAATAAGCGTAGCAGCTTAAATCGTTTTAATTAGCACTGTGCCATATTTTGGGGTCATTACAGCTGTTTCACTGTGTGATTTTCACAGTAATAACACATACATAATCCAATATCCAAGAACAAATGAAATTAAGCCCTGTTTTTAGTAGACAGATATGTATATAGAGATGTAAAAATAATACTCGGAGATGTCGTCAATTATTGTATTGTATTTATAAATACCTTAAGGCACACTGAAACAATTTATAAAAAGGTAAATTTCACAAATCACTGAGCATAAAACATAAAGATATTATCAAAGGTAGGGCTACTTACAATAGTGCCTTGGAAAAGTTATTTGAAACTTTTGAACATCAATCGTTATAGTTTGTTAATTAAAATATATATTATAATTTTACTACCAACATTAATTTTTTATAATATTTTTATAATTTATTGGCGTCGAGACAACCGCTCCAGACGCTGACTCTGATAGGAATAAAATTGGAGACCAAAGACAATGAAAAAAAGAGTCAGATGGTTAGTTTAAAAACAGAAATTAAGAGAAATTGGCCAGTGAAGAACTTAATAACAGCAAAGAGTCGCTAATACTGATATAGCGCCTCGTTAGACATATAATGCGCCTATTTTCTCAAAGGAGTAGGGCGATTTACACTTTGCTAGTAAATTTTTTTGTCCCGCGTAATAGGGGTTAAGCCTATAACCGTTACAGGGCACTAACGAAAATGCTTAATCACATTGTGTACTAGTCTGAATAATTATCTATTAGGTGCATTTTGACAGAAGAGCTTTATGGACCATTTACATTGGTATGGGAATCGATTATTTGCACTACAAATTACCGTCAAAATGCACCCATTACATTATTCAGAATGTAATTCAAACCAAAATTCTAAAAAGGCCACACGAATAATATATTTTTAATTTATTGATTTTAAGCCTCTTTTGACAATCTCCGTAGCCGAAGGGTTTGTACCGCGCCGGGTTTGAATTCTTTGAATGTGTCATCTCCATCTCTTAGGTATGACGCATGTATGTATATCTCGAAATAATTATTATGTGCTGTGCCCGCGACGTTTGCGTGGCTATTGTATTAACGCCGTTATAGGTTTACAAAATTTTTTTGTGTGTTTGTTAACACTGCATTTGTTTTTTACAAAGTGCTCAACGAAAAGTATCCTACCTCTTATTAGCAAAATGTTGATTGTTAATTGTTGTTTTAAACTCTCCCATGTAGGGAAGGCAAAGGAAACGAAGCCCATACAGCCAAGTCTTCAGTATTTTATTTTTTCATTAGATTGCATCGAAATGCTAGTGTTATGCATTTCAATGCATCTTGGGAGAGTTTGGCGTCAAACGATTGATGGCAGATTCTGTAGTGCTACTTGGATGAGGTGGATTACCACGATAAAAACTCATCACTTTTCACACACTTGACGCTTATTTCGATAATCCTTTACATTGCACATCATCCCAGACACTTTTTACACAAAACTACACTGATTTTACGTAACAACATCCACTCCGAACAATATAACAATCATTGAAATAAAAATCACGTCCGCCATCGTCAAATGGCGCCAAAAACTTCGATTGTTAATTGTTGAACTAAAACCTTTAATTATTAAAATAATGAAAATAAAAGTTATTGTCAGTTTCATCTGATTAATTGTTGTCATTGTGATAAATCTCTGTTATCGTGTCATTATTTTACAAATCCAAGAAATTTTAAAATTCGAAATGAAATTATATTTTGACAGAATATGTCACATTATACTCTTTCGAGCAGATATTGATAACAACGGTTACACCCGCGCAGTACGCATTCCCATGGGAATATCGGAATAAAAACTAGTCTGTGTCCTTCCTTTCTCAGGCTCTAGACTAGACTGTCTGTGTACCAAATTTCAATTGAATCGGTTTAGTAGTTTTGACGTGAAAGCAAGACAGACAGACAGAGTTACTTTCGCATTCAAAATATTTGTATGGATAATATTATTTACCCACTATCCGAAAAGTAGGTACGTAACACTGTTTTTGGGTTGGTTGAAAGATATGCTTATAGGACAATGTTTACTATATGGTAACATTTTTACACAAAATGCCCTTACGAAAACCGACCGGTCTTAGTAAAAATAAAAATTTCCATTACAGTTGACAAACTAAAACATTCCTAGTGTAAGTTGTTTTACCTTTTAACTTTATAACGATGCTGACAAATCCTCTGAAGATGTTTCCGCTTCCATTTGTTTTGTTCACATATAGGTGTAATTAACTAATAGTCGCCGAGTTAGGACATAAAAGAATAACAAGTCGGTCTTTGCGGAGTCTAATTAGAGGCATTGTGCAGGCGTGATGCAACTCACCGAACGGACTGAACCACAATATTAGTGCTTACTTTCACTTAAGCCAATTATTGTGCTGACTCCTAGCATCTGAGTGAAATATTTAGAGTTCCGTGCCCTAAATGTAAAATGGAACCCTATTATTAAGACTTTGCTGTCTGTCTGTCATCGGTACCCCTAATGTAACTTATCATGGTAAAAAACTTACTCGACACGGAGACAACTCTTTTTAAGTGCCTCCCGAATACATAATTTTATTTGCATTCACTTAAAAACGATAAATAATTTTTATGAAGTGTGATATTACACATATTACTAAAGCTTGTCTAATGATAGATGCCAAATATTATTATCTTTGGATTTGTCGTTGTGAAGAAAACTGAAAAAAATTTAGTATGGAAAATGCAGAATTTCCCAAAATCTCCACACAAAACACCAATTTTATAGGTAAGGACTTAATATATCCATTATATACTTTATAATTTGTATGTAACATTTAATTATATCTATCTATCTATCTCAGCTTAAAAGAAGTTGGGATGATAGTTAAAAAGAAGATAGTTTATAGGATATGGTAACATAATCACTGTAAGTTTTAATAAAGTAAGAGAATATAAATAAGGTTCTACGTATATTTTCCACACATAACTATGAGCGCTATAAGCAACCTTCCACTAGTTAAAATCTACAATGGATATGTTAAATATTGTTATGACAGTAACAGCCAGAACTTTGTCTAGTACAGTTTCCACGGTAAATAGAGTACGCTGGCTGACTATGCTTCGTAGTAAACCGGACTAAACGCATCCAGACAATAGTTTCGCAAAACTTATGAAACAGCAATTTTGAGGTAGCATTGCGCTGAACGACGCAGGTGAATAGCTCATGTTATATCACTGACCATAATGTCAAGCTTTAACACAAGCATTGTAACGTTATGCGTTACATAGACGCAATTCGACAGTTAAATTCTAATAAAAACGATAATAATGGAAACAGGAGAAAATATTGACCCAGTGGATGATGATTTCGGTTATAAGTACTTAGGTTATCACCAAACACAAAGAATTCACGAAAAATAAACATTCAAAACCTTCATAATAAGCAAATATCTACACTTCGTTCTTTCTTTCACACCCGCGCACAAACCTCCACGTTACATCAAGCAGTTGTTCAAGCAGATATCAAACACACTCCACTCAATCTCAAAGACCGTTCACTCCAACGTAATGAATTTATAACTCAACCACACCAAAAACTAGAAGCCTGGCTACAAAAATCGCTCCACGGTAGACACCGCCATGATCTTCTCAACCTTATTGTCGACAAAAAAGCATCGAACGCTTGGTTGAAAGAGGCGAACTGTTTCCAGAAACAGAGGGATTCATGATAGCCATCCAAGATCAGACCATAGATACAAAAAATTACCGAAAGCACATTATTCGCAACCCCACCTTTCATTCAGATCTCTGTAGACACTGCCATAGCGCCCCTGAAACAATTCAACACATAACAGGAGCATGTAGGTCAATTACACAATCGGATTACAAGCACAGACATGATCAAGTCGCCGCAATAGTTCATCATTACCTCGCATACAAGTATAAACTCATAAAAGAAAGAACAGCATATTATAAATACACACCCCAAACAATATTAGAGAACAGTAAGTTCAAAATGTATTGGGACCGGACAATTATCACAGATAAAACTATTCACCATAATAGACCAGACATTACACTTCACGACAAAAGCAATAAAATAGTCTACCTTATTGACATTGCAGTCCCTAACACGCACAATCTCGCCTCCACACATACCGAGAAGCTCAGTAAATACACAGATCTAGCAATAGAGTTAAAAACACAATGGTACGTAGATACAGTAAAAACTATCCCATTTATTATTTCTTCTACGGGCGTCATTCTTATAACCCTTCACAGTAGCTTGAACACCCATTAAAATTCACCCACTCACCTTCCTTCTATTGCAAAAAGCCGCTATTTTAAACACATGCCGGATAGTCCGCAAATTCCTATCAATCGATTAGCTAAAATTTTCGTTTTGACCACAAGTCTGCGAAATGAAAAACACCCCAGAAATGGGAGAAAACAAAATTTCTCATAATAATAATAAGTTTATTATAAAGCATAGTTCAAAAATAATGACTTATATCTATGTATCTATTACTAAAAGCTAAATATACTGATACCTGAACGATATACCTATTTACTTAAAAACAAAACAAAATATCTACATAAAAATAAAATGTTGTTGTCTTGTTTTTCTCTTTGTGCACTTCTCCTGTCGCAGGTGGGTTGGAAGAGATATCTTATAGATATAAGCCCTACCTATTGTAATTTTATTTCTTCATTGTATATTTCTTTCTTTATTGTGTACAATACATTATTAAATAATAATAATAAATAAATAATAATAATAATAATAAATACTTATTAATTCATAATTAATTAAATCTAAGCTGAAAATACCTAACATTAAGGGCCACTTGCGGGAAATTTTAAAACTAGTTTAAATCTCGCTTTTGTAAATTTTTTACATTTTCAATATGGCCGAAATGTCAAAGAATGGTTTAATCTAGTTTTAAATCTGGGTTTAAATTTACTGCAAGACGCCGTAACATTTTAACGTTAGATTAAGCGGGCTTAACCTACCTCCTCTCTTTTTTACTTTAAATATAACTTTAATTGTACGCGTGGCCGCTTCTTTCCTCTCCCATTAGCGACCCGCGACAGCATGTAAAGTCGACTCCAAAAACATGTACCACTTTTGACTGTAAATGACTTATTGGAAGGAAATCAAAATTGGGACCTCTAAAATGTGTATTCGTTTTTTGGACTCGACTGTACGTATACACACTTTTTTGATGGGGAAGACACGTTGTTATATTTCGACTTGCTACGCTCAAGCGCTTTTTCAAGTCGTCTATTCTGATTATAAACTTCTTTTTAAACAATATTTTTACTAATAAAGCACTGTACAAAATCATCTGAGTAGCTGGGTTCGGTCTCCAGTGGCGGCAGATGTTTGTGTGATGAATACATGCATTTGTTCTCCAGTCTATGATGTTTACATATGTATTATATAAAAACTGAATATTTATATGTTTTTATCTATTAAATATATTTATTCGTCATCAAGCAGCATTAGTTGCATATAATGGGTCTAGTTGATAGGTGTGAATGTCTGTAGATTTGAAAAAAAAAGGTTTCTGTCAGAAATAACGATATAATGATAACTACATAAAGAACTTTCCCAAATAGGACAAGATAGAATGCGTTTACTAACTTCATGCCTTTTAAAGTGAATTTTTCATGGCCCCCTTTACAGAGCGTCCCCACCGTTAAGTAAGGCACTTATCACCGAATTCCGGAGGACTTAGAAACTTGATATGTCGGATTCTATCGCAAGTGATACCGTCACTCCTAAATCTATGAACCGTTCGTCCAGCACTAAACTATCGATAAACTGTAATCCTCTTGCAAGAGCTCTTAGTTCGGCGGAGGAAAGAGTTCTCTTCAAAAATAATTTTAAACTAAAAAAGAAGGCGAAAATCGAACTGGGATACGTAGAGCGAAAGTACTGGGAGGCGGTAGTGTCCTCAGAAGGTGGACTTGTCTGGCGAATGCAAAGTCGCTGGACGCGTGCAGTCGCGAGCGAAAGATGTCAAGATTTTAGTAAGTACTTCGTCGTTTTGATATCACTACTGCTTAGTGCCCCAACAGCAAATATATTATTTACAGTTCAGAATGAAAAAGTACTAGAATGGGCACATCTTTTTTTCTCGTACAGCGCAGGAATGGTCAAAGTGATAATCAGTGAACATCTTTAGACTAAAATGACGATGATAGTGTGTGCCCTGTTGGGGCAAATGTTTGTCTGATGAATATTGTAAGTATTGTATATATTCTGAAAATTGTATATGTATTTATCTATTAGCATTATTAGCTTATAATGATGATTGTTGATAGGTATGAATTTCTTAAGATATTTATTTTTTTATTTATTTTTTAATATGACTGCGACATAAAGGCCGGCAACGCATGAGTGACGCCCCTGGTGTTGCAAATGTCCATGAGCGGCGGTGATCGCTTACCATCAGGTGACCCGCCTGCTCGTTTGCCGCCTATACAATAAAAAAAAATAAACACAACCCAGTGGTCACCATGGATGGCCATTAGAACAGAGTTGAGTTGGCTTAGATGTTTTATGTCGACACGTGAGCTGGAAGTGCACATGTGAGTGGTCACGTCGCCATAAAAAAGAAACCCCGAGAATCACTTTGTTGTCCGCTGAAATTTGTAAGAAATTCTTTAGTTATTTTGTTGTGGATCTTGCGTGAAGTGGCGGGGCTTGAAATAACACAGGTAAAAGATAGCGGCAATGATTAGATAAATACATTTATAATTTTACTAGCTGTTGCTCGCGACTTTAACTTGTCTATGATTATAACTTTAGTTATATTGGGTCTTTACCAATGAAATTGGCGTTTATTTTCTCTCTTAGTATTTTGTCTGTAACTATTAAGATTCAGAGTATTCCTAAAAAATAATTACCTCGTCTAAAAATAGACTATATTTTTGAGCTCTTTTGATTTGTTTTGATAATTTGTTGTAAGTTTAATTGTGTTAAAATTGGACACGGAGACAACTCTTTTTAAGTGCCCCCCGAATACATCATTTTACTTGCATTCACTTAAAAACGATAAATAATTTTTATGAAGTGTGATATGACATATATTACTTAAGCTTGTCTAATGATAGATGCCAAATATTATTATCTTTGGATTTGTCGTTGTGAAGAAAACTGAAAAAATTCTAGTATGGAAAATGCAGAATTCCCAAAAATCTCCTTACAAAACGACAATTTCATAAGTAAAGACCTATTATTTGAAAATTGGACTATTGGACAAGCTGTCAAATCGCGACATACATTTTCGCCCTTGGTCTATATTTCAACCTACTAGTCAACCGAGTCGACCAACCCGAATCGAGTACAAAAATGTGTATACACATTTTAGAGGTGACAATCTTTAGTCATTTACAGTCAAAAGTGGTTACATATTTTTGGAATTGACTGTATCTACGGGTGGGATTGCATTTACAATTGGAGGATTGTTTCTCCAAACCGAGTTTATAAAATATATTCCTTGATATTCGGGTGAAATAAAAATTTGATGTTGCTGCGAAAAGTACAAATAATTTCAAAAAAATTCTGAAAATGAAAAAATAGTTGCATGTAATATGGTGCATAAATACGAACGTTACACTTGACAATGATAATAATATATGTTTAATCTATATCTATACATATAATAAAACTGTAGAGGTTAAAACCAAGTCAGGGGGATGTAAACAGGGACGATACCAAAAAATGTTTTTTATTATTTTTTGTTTCTCGGTCTGTTTGTCGGCTTATCTGTTTGTACGGGCTAATCTCCGAAATGGCTGGACCGTTTTTAATGAAATTTTGCATGGTGATACCTTATATCCCTGGTAAACTTCTTAGACACTTTTTATTCTAAAAATTAAAGGGTTCCCGTGGGATAGTTAAAAAACAGTAACCGCTGATGAAGTCGCGGGCAACGGCAGGTTTATTATATTAAACGACATCGACATTTTTATAATTAATCACTACGCTTTAAAAATGTCAGTCAATGCAAAGGCATAAGTTTGTTGTCGATCGTAAAATTCTGATCCTTCCGATAGTAGGGAGCGCATGGCAATGACTTTTTATGTTTAGGATTTAGAACATGGGGATATGGGGACATAACTGGCTCAGCCATATCAGGATTAATTATCAGGAAAAGTAGGTGTTTACCACCCCTTCCGGGATAGAGGCGTGATGTTTTGTTTATGTTACGATTAAGAAAAAAAAACAAAAAGGCACCTCCGTGCCTCCGCGGTCAAGAGGTATGTACGCCGCGCCGGTCTCTAGGCGTCGTTATCTCGAGAGGTTCTGGGTTCCCCGGTGGGGGCAAATTTTTGGTTGATGAATTTTCAGGCATTTGTTTTCCAGTCTTGGATGTTTATATATATTTATGTATATTCAGGTTATTTATATGTATTTATCTATTAAATATATTTATCCGTCATCTAGTGTCCGTAACACAAGCTGCATTAGTTGCTTAAAATGAGGCTAATTGTTAGGTGTGAATGTTTGAGGATATTTATATATTTTTTTTCTTAAACATGCGCGGAAATATTGTCATTACTTTTGAATAAAGAACACGCGAAATATCATCATATCACTTCCCGGCGCGTTCTTTGAATTTGGAACGAAGAGCGCGCCGGTAATGTTGTATGAAACGGCGTGCTGTTTGAATTTAGAACTCTTTCATCTATCGTACACATTTCGTCACGTGGTTGTATAGCCACAGATGCGTTTACCTTTCGGCACAAACTTTAAAATAAAAATTAAGAAATTGGCGGTAAAGCGGAGTTCGTTGTTATTTCGTTAATAAAATTAAATGTATTATGTAAAAGGCGATTCAAACTCATACTCGACCTGCAAATGCATATTTCGCTGCCTTTGCAATAATGTACTATTATTTATTAGTTTGTCATTCTGTAACTAATCGCATTATATGATGTAGTAGGAAAGCGTTTTATAGAGAATCTAACTCAAAAATACTCAAAATCATTTGTTCCCATGAGGTAAAGCAACCCAGTGTAATTTATCATTCTACAAAACGTAACTTTTTTAGTTACGTTAAGAAGCTGAATTTCTATGGGTCTGATTGTACGTTTTATTGCTTCTTATTGCAACAAATAAACTTAAGTATTTTGGACTTAACTTACACTTGGGGTGAAGTACTAAACCAGTATAAGGTGATAAAAAACAAACTTCGATTACACTGAAGATGTTTGCACGCGCAGGACACAATAAATCTCCAGTATTCTTGTTTCGCCCATAAAGCAACAAGTTAGATAAGTCTACAAAGTTGGACACAATTTTCTGGACACAGAGCCGGTTACTCAAAAACTTTTAACGACTTCTTTTGTGGCGTCTATTCAATCGATTGGATAAAATAAAATGTAATTGGAAAATTCTTTTCAATGGGAAATAACGCGAATTCCATTCAGGCAGGAAACAAGTAAACATTAAGATGGAAGCAATGGAAGGTTATATTCTGGATTCCATAAACCATAATATCAAATCAGAGTTTAACAAGAAACGTGACTGGGTTTTTAAAAGGCGAGGTACAATCGTTAGCAGAATATTTTGCGGAATACAGCAAAATCTGTTTTAAGTTTGATGTCAAGGTAGCGTGAAATTACTCGGTATACCAGTCGTTAGCTGAATTGCTCTTTATCCGTGTATTGAACTATATCCAACAATATTTATCAAGGGAATAAGCTATTTGAGTTAACTAACAATCTCGAGGACATTTTGACAGTCATTAGTTTCTGTAAACCGATTACTATTAAACTCAATCATTTATAGAAACAGTCGAAGTTTAAATTAAACTACGGTTTGCAAGGGCTTTGTTTTACGACTACGAATTGCTGACGTTAATTTTTTACCACCAGGTTGTTCAAATCCATATATGCGAAGATAAATAGGTAGTTAAAAAAACTGAACAGCATAACTTTTTGAATGAGGGGAAGACCACTTGGTGACCGTACCTACCGCTGGGTAGGCGTGATTGGGACTCAGCAGAAACGCTCGCACTTAAACTCCGCGATATTCCAATTCAAAACCTAGCGTGGGAATGAGCCGGGTTCTGCCGAAGTAAATCTGGGCCGTTAAGGGCTCCTAACTTAGTGCGTCGGGGTTTGCGACAATGGAGTTAAACAGCCACGCCTTCGCCATGGTCAAGTCGTGTATGGGTGACCAAAATTTTGTGATCTCGAGCTCCTCCGTGCTGCGGAACTGCGGAAGGCACGTTAAGCCGTTGGTCCCGATCGCTATTGCGACAGTTTCTACCCACCAACCCGCTTTGCGCCAGCGTGGTGGTGTTACTGCTCACACTCCTCATGTGTTTCTCCTTCCTCTTTCATGAGGAAAGCCTGTGCCCAGCAGTGGGACGTATAAAGACTTTAAACTAACTATGCGTCTAGAAACTAAGGATAGTCTGAGACGTGCTATTTCCGGGTAAGAGCTAAGACAGGAGGCATATTCCATTCCATACGATGGTTCCACACACTGACGTTTCTTTATAAAATGTCGCAGTTAACGTTTGGTAAGTTTGGTAATTTTGCGTATAATCCGCATTTTTAAAAAGTCATAATTAAAATATAAGAAAAAATGGGAAGTATTTGCTTGCTTGCATTCAAAACTGCAAATCTGTCCAAATATAATAAAAATAACTCTTTCAATCGCAATATTGAAAACTCTTATAATATTATTTCAACATATTGATAACTACATTTTTCAAATCAATGTTCTAATCTGTTCATTTATGAATTTGACAATATATAAGCCACACCAGATAGCTTAAATTACAAATTTGTGAACATCACTAATTCCTGGCGCAAGTAAATTCTGTGGAATCATCTGAAATTTAATTTCAGTTGACCGAAGCAGCTTGCAATTTGGCCAGAAGCCCAAAGCCTGTCACATAATCAATATGGTTTTTAGGTATTAGATGACAGCATTTAAAGGACTGCATGGTTTTAGACCTTACATTTTTTGAACTGGGAGTTCTGCAAGGAGGTTCACTAGGCCCACCTTGGTTCTGTTTACTAACTTAATACCGCTACTGTGTTGTTTCTATTTAGCTAAGTACAGTTAGTTTTGTGTTCTATTAAACATTAGGATATGAATCATATGGGTTATGAATCTGACAATTACGGCATGGGGTGTCGTGATTGTCAGATACATAACCCTCAAATATACAATATTTAATATGTGATGAACGATTTCAACAACAATATTCACGACTTCCGTGACGGAGCGTTGGGAATATTAACAACATTTATTGTAAGCTAAAATCAAGTCAATATTTGAGCGTAAGAAATATAAATTAGTTAATTAAGAAAGTAAATTTAATTTTGAATAACAATTATCAAAGACTATCAAAATCAAGGGCGCTATTAAATGATGAAATTGAAAATATTTTTGTAATTACGTCATAACTGTCAAATTATTATTGGACTTCATCATCACTGAGGCGCAATACGATTTCCATAGCTATCAAGACCAGCAAATTAGGTAGAACTTAAAGGTCACGTAGTTTTTAGGTCACCCATCCAGAGTAGCGCCATAGCGACAGTTGCTGTACTTCTTACCTTTAGAGATTATTGTTAAATGTTCGCAGGGAAATAGTCCAAATGGTTTTATATTTTTTGGTGATAACTAATGGAATTCTTTGTTGTGATAAGTGCGTTCTCGGTTTTAGTACATTTATAACACGAAGTGTAGGACAATAAAGTAAGAAAAAATAAAGAACACTCGTGAATTTCAAACCTTATGTCCTGCATAAATGTTTATTTACAAATCTCTGCAGACGGCCTTACGCTAACATTACAGTTAGGCTTTAAGAATAATTTTCCTTATGAATTTGTTACCGGACAAGCCTGTCCGGCAGGTAGAATAAGTTTAATTATTAATCTCAGATTTTGTTTAATTCTGAATCATTTGTAAATAACTAGCCTTGCCTGTGACTTCGTGAATCTAGAATCGCATGATAATGATATACCACGTCATCTATGATAGTGTTTGAGTCACCAGCCAATACAAGTCCTGTACCCACTATCTAGCCACTGCTGGGCACTGGAAGTACGGATCTTACCACTATCACATTAGCCCAGTACAGATTGGTGGATAGAATAGCAATAGGGACAAACACGTAGAAACTGTTTCAAGAAAAGAGGAGCTTAATAAACCTTTCGAATCACAGAGGACAAAGAAACGGCAAGTGTTGCTTTTATGTTCAGATCGAAACCAGTGCAGTAAACCCTACGCCATCGCGCGCCTCGGCTACCGAACCCCATTTCAAACCCTCAAGAAAAACCACAGTATAATCTTTTACGCGGAAATACCAAAGAAAGAACACAGTATCTACGGGACTTTATACCTACGAGTTTAATACCTTTGATTTTGACTTCCCAATTAAATTTCGCATGAAACGGAATACTAAGTTAAATTCGGAGGACTTATTTCACAGAAGTTGTGTCTGTCACAGCCACCAAACCTTTTACTAATTGGTACGCGTTCAACGCGGTTACTTGCCACTTTTCTGAGAGCTTTTGTAACACAAATACTGTTGACGTATAAAACTGGTAACCTTTTCATTTGCATTCTCTTTAAAACTGCTACTATTAGTTTGAACTGCGTTAGAGACAACAAAGTTAGCTTGTTACAAAGAATGTTAAAATTTGCGCAAGTTAATAAGTATGATAAATAGTTGGAAATCATTTGTATTTTTTTCCAGTAAATTGTGACGAACATCGAGTATTAAGCGAGAAATTCTATGAACTTACAGACACATGGAATATTTTGAGACAGAGGAGTTAAAATCGAAAAGTTTAGGACACCAATAAGAAATTGCGAGTGGCAAATGTTGCTCAGTATTAAAACCAAACTTATTTGACCGTTTGGTCGTAAAAATCAGTGAATTCTTATCCAGGTTCCGACGTGTTCGCTTCCCATGTGAACGAACGGCAAGACATTACGTAATGCCATAGTAGAAGGAAACAGGTACGTTATCTGCATACTAACGCAATAAACGATTTTTTTGGGCGCCCGCGCACGCGCGCCGAATTGCGCTAGACTAAAATAACATACATATTGTTACGAGCTGGGGCTATAACTATTAAGCTTAGCTATAACTATTTATTGGGAATTGGGATTATCATAGTACTATCATAGTACCAAATATTAGTCGTGAAAAGAGCTTTCCAATAGCATAGGTCTGGTTGTTATTGGTCGCTGAGAACTCTCAATATAAGTCAATAAAACAGCAACTACATTCTTACAGGGAATTGGGACTAGCCCCAATAGTAACAAATAATAATCGTGAAAAGAGCTTTCTGATGACATACGTCTGGTCGTTATTGGTCGCTGGGTACGTTTCGCCCGTCCTCCTTTAATTGTATTGCAAATGGCGCCAATACAAGCATACTAAGTAAATCTAGTTGCACTATTTAATATAGCAAACAGCAAACAAACAAAGTTAAATGAAAACGATAACGACCTCAGCCAGTAAGTTTGTATGCTGGCTAAATAGTGTCGTCGCAATCTCTGAGTAGTTCGAATTCTGGTAAAGCATACATTTTTGTTTTACGTACTGATACAGATATTAATATCACAAATACCACGATTTGCTCGTATGGGGTCCAAGTCGGCATACTTCTGGTATTTGACTGTGGCCTGTGGCCTTACAAAGTGTGCTTAGCGCCGGCGACCGCCGATAAAGCACGTGTCGGCTCTTATATGGCACTACAATACGAGCTTAACGTATTAATCACAGCTATTTTAAGTGTACGGGTGTATATAGTTAGTATTACATAGGAAACAATGTATTACGACACACCTATCGAGTTTTAATGAGCTTTTACCGCAGCTAGACGCTGCACCATAGGAATTGCTCTCGCGTTATATTCTACGCCTCCCTCATCAAAGAAAGACAGGTATAGAATCCACATTTCTGATATGTTAAGTCACCGTGTAATGGTGTGTACATACATACATCACGCCTTTATCCCCGAAGGGGTAGGCAGAGGTGAACAAGCACCCACGTTTCGCCAATTAGGTCCCATGTAATAGGTGGCGAGCCTATTGCCATTGAGCACAAAAGTCGCAGTACATTGCTATTGCAAGGTGGTATAAGAGGAACGATTGATTAATTGATTAACATTGATTAATCCTTAGTCGCCTTGTACAACACCCACGGGAGAGATTTGGGGTGGTGACAATTGTATTCTACTCTGCCGTCACCACACGGCATGGTGTGTACAAGTTGGTGAAAAATCAAAATCAAAGATAACGTTTTATTTCAAAGGCACATCTTGTCACATAAAATCAATCAAAGCTGGGTACAGATTGGTGCAATGCAACATGCAAGGTAACATACCCTGTAACAAATGCTCATGGTTTGGACGCCTCGCGCGCACGAACTGAGTCTGGGTCGCGCACGCTGGGTCCGAGGGTTACAACTCGTGCGCGGCTCGATCCGAGATTTGTCGGTATTTGGTACGAACACAAAGGGGCGCGCAGTGTGCGCAGGACTCAGCCGTGAACGGTCGATAATCATCAGAGCAAGAAGGCTGTCTTCAGACTCCATGATTCGTAAGTATATCCACTTAAGTAGAGTGATGCGGGCAAAGAAAAGAACACGTGTGACGAGGGCTAGTGTTTGTAACGAAATGCGGGAACAGATGTTCTGGAATGATTCGTAGTCAATGCGCGTACCGCGCGCGCCACGCGTCCTAGGCAGCAGGGAACATGCAATGTTAGGCAGAATATTACATTACACGTTGCACCAATCTGTACCCAGCATAAGGGAACAATTTTGCCGTACACATTGCCGTATTCGTGTAGTTTGAACGCTTTGCGCGAACGAACAGAATATTTGAGAAGGCGCGCGACGCGATCGCCATCATTTGTCGGTTTTTTCGTCGAACACAAACGGACGCGCGCTGTGTGCGGGGCTGCAGCGCCTACGTTTGCACAGAACATGGTAATGAAGGTAAACTGTTACGATTCACCAGTCTGTACACACCGTAACAGGGCGAGCTTGCTATCGTGAACCAGGCAGTTTTTTATTTCTGTTGTCGTCGTCAGAGCTCAGAATTTAGAGGTAAATACGAACGAACCTGTTAAAGGAAATTCAATTACAGAAACGAGCGATGACATAAACAGATCAAAATAAAGGAATAAACATGATTTGTTAATTATCGATTTTATCAAAATACTAGCAGTGGCCCGCGACTTTGTCCGCGGTTACTATGGTTTTTTAACTACTTATACCACAGGAACCCTTTAATTATTCGAAAAAAAAAGAATGATGTTGACCAGGAATAGAAGATATCACCATGCAAAATATCATTGAAATCGGTTAAGCCATTTCGGAGATTAGCCCGTAGGAGATACAAAAAAAATTTAAAAGAAAAGGTATTTTCATACTTTTTACATCCCTCTGACTTGATTTTAAGCATTTTTTTCAATGGACAGACATTCGGCCTCCACAGTTTTACTATATGTACAGATGAAGGTCGGGTTAGTTTGCATGAACATAATTATTTAGCTGTAGGTATGCGTAAAGCGCAGCGAGCGAAGCGAACGTAGCGCGTTAAGTAAACGAAACCGCTTTTATCATCACTCTTTTGTTGTAATAAGCACCTAGACTTTTTTGGTAGCGCGTGCTCTTGAATATAACTACGACGCGAACAATTATTAATAAGCCGACACATTGAGTAACGTTTCAATTGGGTGTCTGACTGCACCATAAACTTAATATATATACTACGCGTAGACTGAGCTAAAACCAAAATTCTGCAAAGTAAATCCACTTTACAGCGTTGAGATAAGACTTATATTTGAAGTTTAAGAGCTGCGGTCAGGTCAGTGTGTCCCTTTTTGACTATTACCACGATCGGTTTGGACGAAAGACGAAATCTTTGGTAGCTTTCTTAGAAATATAGTGAGATATTTAAATTCTTTCATTTCAATTGCCTAAACTTTGTTTCATACACAATAATACTAGCTTCTTATTCCCGTGTTGGTCCGGGACACAAAAAGAATGTACCAACTTCTTTTCTTGCCTAGCACGTCGTAAAAGGCGACTAAGGGCGTATTGGGTACTGGGTCTGTGATTGTGTAAGCTATGAGCTAGCCACATGATTTTTTATCTGATCAAACCCAATTTTTGTATGGCTAAATGTGGTATTAAGGAACACAGTGCTCCTTGGACTATGCCTACCCCTTCGGGGAGTACAGGCGTGTGTATGTATGTTATTTTTTATTTACATGTACAAAAAAAAAACGAAGAAATTGACGGACATAGGCTCATTTCATGCTGAAATTGCGGTCATGCATACTAAAGTGTAATAATAGAGTGGGATGCACTGACTTTGTTTCTATTTCCTGTACCAGCTCGTTTTTGGGGCTGGGTACATGTTCCTTGTTGTACATGACACTTCACATTTCGATGGACTGCACTGAGTCATGACAGATGAATAATTGTCAATTATTTACTCGCATGAAATGTAACCACCTCTTTACAGTCCACGCATTAACATACTTGGCCATCCGTCAGCTCAGAGACGTCCACTGGACAAAGGCTCCCCCAATACTCTCCACAATAAGCAGTCCATCGCCGCCGACATCCAGCAAGTTCCTGCGACCTTCGTAGATCGTCGGGCCGCCTCGTGGTACACGTAACTCCTCCCAGGTGGTCGCCACTTTCCGTCCCGGCCTTTAGTTCTACGAGTGTCCTGCCCACTGCCACTTAAGGTTCACAATTATGTCGGCTATGTCCGTGACCTTAGCTCTCCTGCAGATCTCCTCGACACTTTCACATAGCCGCCGAAATAAAATCCATTTTTAATTGGAATATGAACTGGCAAAACTTTTATTTAATTAATCAGTTAAATCTGAATCATTTAGTTTTATAAAATCTTCATCTCGTAAAAGGCTATAGAATAATGTACTTATTCTAATAATAAAATGTTATATTAGGTCTATACGTATGAAATTGGTGTTTTGTATGGAGATTTTGGGGAAGTCTGCATTTTACATACTAACATTTTATCAGTTTTCTTCACAACGACAAATCCAGAGATAATAATATTTGGCATATATCATATGAAAAGCTTTAGTAATATGTGTAATATCACACTTCATAAAAATTATTTATCATTTTTAAGTGAATGCAAATAAAATGATGTATTCGGGAGGCACTTAAAAGAGTTGTCTCCGTGTCCAAATTTAACACAATTAAACATACAACAAATTTTCAAAACAAATCAAAAGAGCTCCAAAATTTAGTCTATTTTTAGACGAGGTCATTATTTTTTAGGAATACTCTGAATCTTAATAGTTACAGACAAAATACTAAGAGAGAAAAAAAAACACCAATTTCATAGGTAAGGACCCAATAAAAAAAATATTTTAACTAGTCAACGGGTACAAAATGAAACACATCAATTGTTTGCGAAACCTGGTGTTCGCGGTGCCCGTCACGGAGTTAGATGTTATGATTATAAAAATTGTTTGCCCTCATGGCGGCCTTCAATTTTGAAGCCAAAGCAATCGAGTCACATCACTAAAATCCGCTGACGAACACATCATATTGCATTATCCGGTCACTTCACTCATTTGAGTCAGAACTCCACACAGAATTCGCACTTAAGCCTCTACAAAGTCCTACAGAAGGCACACCAACTTAAATGAGAACTGAATACCGTGAGATAGTGAGACCCCAATATAATTTGCCAACGGAAAAGGCCCACGTGATTTCATTTCACCCCATTTGATACAATTCAAAAAGGACTCAAACTGGTGTCTACTCTGATAATGAAAATTTACTATCTAATAGAAATGGGGCATACCCGGAGATTATGAATTTAGACACTACAATCGCCATTGTATTACTGTTGTTGTTACACATTAACAGTTACACTCTGTTATTTGTACTAAAATATCTAGTACTTTTATCCCGGTAGAAGCGGGCGCGCCTTTTTGTTATTTAATGAGGTTTAGGAAATAATAACAGCCAAATAAAAAAGAACTAGCATCATAATAATTATGACAATGTTATTTAAAATTTTATCGATGTTTTTTTTTTCGATGTTCGAATTATGAACTCAGACTCGAACTCATAATGACATACTATTTAACATAGGTGGTAAAAAAGAAAATATAAAAATGGAAACTGTAACATAATGACCATTATGCAACAGGTTGAACTAATTATGCAACACTTATTTTTCTTAAAAACTCACAATACTATGGCAAATGTTTTCCAGACAGCTATCACAAATAAATTAATAATTTTTTGTTTTATTTCCTTGATTAATGAGTGTAGATAAAGTAGTGTATGTACATAGCTCGGTATTAAAACACTAAGCCTATATTATGTGACAGTTACATAAACTACTATTTCTACGTATTTTCTAATTTATAGTGTTAATAATCTTTGCATTTTATGATCGAGAAAAGTATCAACTATCGTGTTTTGAGCCTGAGAATACTCAGAAACAGATCATGAATCACAATATATAAATATTCTGAATAAAACAAACATTATTATTATTTATAGGTGGACGTATTACAGGTGGACGACCTCCGTGGTCGAGTGGTCTGTACGCCGGTCTCAAGGCGCCGCCATCTCGAGAGGTCCTGGGTTCGATCCCCAGTGGAGGCATGTGTTTGGGTGATTAATTTTTGGACATTTGCTCTCCAGTCTTGGATGTTCATTATATATGTATAATATAATATATATTCTTAATAATTATGTATATTTATCTATTAAATATATTTGTCCGTCATCTAGTATCCGTAACACAAGCAGCATTTAGTTGCTTAAAATGGGACTAGTTGATAGGTGTGAATGTCTGAGGATATTTATTTATTTATTATTTGATTCCATAAAACTCGGCCAATAGCAGGTCGATTTGGAACATCCTGCCTTAATATCTTCATGCCGTATGCTCCGCAAATGACTCAGCACAATTTTGGTGAGCAGTAGAAATGCGGAGTAAGCTGGGAACTATTAGACCTGACACCTCCACCTGGCTCACCCAAAAGGTTAAGGTTTTCATCTCATTGAATGATGCTCCGTGGTTGGTGGCAATAAAACCACCTAACCAAACTGTATATTTTATTTCCAGTACTAATAATTTACTTATTATTATACTATCTATACATATTTTAAAACTGTAGAGGTCTAATGTCTGTACGTCGAGAAAAAATGCTTAAAACCAAGTTTTTTTTTTTTTTTGTTTCTCTATCTGTTTGTACGGGCTAATCACCGAAATCGCAAGACCGATTTGAATAAAATTTTGCATGGTGATACCTAATATCCCTGGTCAACATCTTAGACACTTTTTATTCTGGAAAATCAAAGGGTCCCCGTGTGCAACAGCTAGTACTTTAATATTGCACTGTCGAGTCTACGCGCCAGAGTAAATTATGAAATCATTTGATTTATTTATTTTAAGTATTACTAAAGTGTATTACAGTAAAATATTACAAGCACTTACAATAGCTAGCTGCACTCACGCTTGTAGGTGACCACATGCTTTTTGTTATGAGGGCAGTGTGCATGTGCTTGAGACCAAATAGGCGCCTGTTTCCTCAACCATGCACAGATTCTTAATTAATCCTCTGAGGTTGCGCGTGGGCTGTAATTGTGACTGTAATTATTAGTCATAATAGTGTAAATACAAGAGAATGGAGAGGAAGACATTAAAATGGAAACAGAGAAGGAAATTATATACAAATGTCCCACATGTCTTTTCTGAAAAAAGTAATTACTTTTGTGCCACATCATGGGAATAAAAATATGTTAAAACAAAGAACTAGAATACCAGAAAGAGTACAAGATCATGGAAAGATGAGCCAACAAAAATGATAAATAATCGTATTACTTTTTAATAATTAGTAGAGTAAAAAAATCACAATACATCGCGCGCCCTTTGCCTTTAAAGTATTATATAATGGCATTGCGATTATAAATTAATGGCATCGCGGTAAGAGCAGTCGGTGCGACATTGTTTATGGTAATATTTTGTTAATTGAAAGTAAACTTCCGCATAAGGGTGGTAACACATTGGTAACATTAACATATTAAAAAAATGTAAGCGAACATTGAAAAAAAAACAATATATTTTTTACACTTTGTAAAAAATATTTGTTGTTTGTATGTTTGTATATAGTACATGGAATATATTAGGTTGGGGAAAGTCTTTTCGCATTATAGTATGTATAAACTTGGTGGGATTGAAAGGGCATTATTCATTAAGAGCTGTTACCACCAGGCAGGACCATCGATTCTGAACTCTACTGCGAACAACTGATGAGATTAAAGCAAGAAGTTGAGAGAAAGCGGCCGGAATTAATCAACAGAAGGGGTGTGGTTTTTCATCATGATAACGCTAGACCTCACACATCTTTAGCCACTCAGCAAAAATTAAGAGATTTTTGCTGGGAGGTGTTAATGCATCCGCCGTATAGTCCTGACCTTGCACCTTCAGATTTCCACCTGTTTCGGTCTCTTCAGAATTCTTTAGGCAGTGTCAGGTTAACATCACGACAGGACTGCCAAAACCACTTATCGCGGTATTTTGACCAGAAGTCCCAAAATTTCTATAGCAATGGGATAAAGTCCCTACCTACAAGATGGCAAAAAGTTATCGAACAAAATGGTACCTACATACTTTAGTTAAATGTAAATAAACTATATTAAAAAATGTTTTGAATTTTCTTAAAAAATGCGAAGAAACTTTTTCCCCAACCTATTATGTATTTAAAAGTTTTAAAGGGGATGTAAGAAGTAATCAATATAGACACCAAATCACCAATTTTGAATATCTCTGTCTGCATGTATTTGTGCACGTATTAAGCAAAAACTACGCCGCGGATTTTGATGTTGGTATAATGATAGCCGAATGTCATTAAACTATTTGTATTGAGCGGTAGTGCACGAATTTTTTCACACATCATTATATTACAAATTAAATTTGAGGACCTCCGTGGTCGAGGGGTCTGTATGCCGGGCTCAAGGCTTCGCCATCTCGAGGGGTTCTAGGTTCGAAAATGTTTGGGTGATGAATTTTCAGGCATTTGTTCTCCAATCTTGGATGTTTAATATTCAGGACATTTATATGTATTTATCTATTAAATATATTAATCTGTCCTCTAGTGTCCGTAACACAAGCAGCATTAGTTGCTTAAAATGGAGCTAGATGATAGGTGTGAATGTTTGAAGATATTTATTTATTTAATTTGTCTCTGATGCAACCATGATTGAGATAAAGCCCTTAAAACATCCATGTCCTCAGCCTATATACGTGATACGTCCCACTGCTGGGCAAGGCCTTCCTCATGGAGAAACACATGAGGAGGAAATATGTTAAGCTGTCATATAATAAATAATAATAGGAAATATGTTATGTTTATCAAGAAACAATATATCCATGAAATAAAGGAAATCTAAACGAATGAGCTGCCAATCGCTCGCGGTGCCCAATGCGCGGAGAGCCTAAAAGCCCGCAGGGTACGTCGGTACGTTATTAAACCGCCGTGAAGTTTCTTTATTCTGCAGAGGTTTTCTCGAGATTTGGGAACGCAAATATTTGAATGGGAACATAAAATGACTGAGGAAGTTTCATGACCTGATGCCACAGGAGAATTTTTAGTAATTATTTATTTAAGTAGCTTCTTTAAAGGCACTCAACCTGTAAAAATTGTATTTTGTTGTAATATTACTAGTATAGTAAAAGTAAGGAAAACCTTCCTGTTATCGATAGCGAAAGGAGAGAGTGGATGTGTGAAGATTAATATGTGAAATTAGTAGATATTGAAAAAAATTGAGGAAATTAATTAACTAGAGAGAAGGTTCAGTGACAAGAGATTTTAAATAGACAACAAATTTGACAGCTAGATATAAAAACCCATAAAAAATATAAAATACAATACTAGACAAGAGTATGACTCCGTAACACTTCCAACTAGCCAACGTCTTCATTATATCATAGAATACAAAGTTAACCTCGATAACAAATATCGATTGTTTTTACGGTGGTTTCAGAGCAACGCCGGCGACTGGAGCGCCAGAATATGGACTCGCTCGTGTGCGCGTATAACGGCCAGCAGCACTGGCGGCCAGCGCCGGCCACACGCGCGGGTTTTTTCACGTCAAATCGCATTAAATTCTCGCGCTCGCGCCGGTGAGTATATTCCAATTGAGAAACAATTCTATGCGCTTTACTCACTTTAAAGCCCTTTAATAGTAGAATTTTGAAATAAAAACAACATAAAAAGGCCGGAAGCGCATTTGCAGTTCCTCCAGTGTGAGTGAGGTGAACTGAACTGTTAATTTGCCTCCTCTTGTGACATGGTGGTCCCGGAGGTAATAAAACGAACGTCTTGTCACTTATTTGTATATTGTAAATAATGAATTAAGGCACAAATAGTGCCTTTGGTAAACTTATAAACTCGAAACAATATATTTTAACTTATAACTAATATTCTTTCACTATTATCTTAACAGACTTAATACAGATTTATAATTTTAGTATCATCACTTGTATAGAAATAATATTATTATATTTATAACAACTTACGTTAAGCCAACCGCTCCAGATGCTGACTCTGACAGGAATAAAATTCGAGACAAAACAATGAAAAATAAAAACGGTAAATTTAAAAACAGAAACAAAGACAAAATGGCGAGAGAAGAGCGCAATAACAGCAAAGAGTCGCTAATACTGATATAGCGCCTCGTTACACTATTATAAAAAAAAACACAATTTTATGCTATTTATTCAACGGTTCTGAGCTGACTTAAGGACCGCAGCCCCCGTCCATAAATAACATGGAGTTATTTAAATCTAGGGTCACTATATTATAATTTAGCGCACAATAAATTGTTGATCGCCAGGTACAACGGTCCGGGTTAGAAATAGGGTGAATTCTCATAAAATTATTCCCGCTCTGCATTAGATATTAAAAGACTTATAACGTCATATTGTTAAGCTAGCTTTTTGCTCCTTGTTTTCTTACGCCGCACTTCACTAGGCTTAGCGTATTCGCGTAGCGCAGCGGTTCTCAAACTTTTTTGCTAACGGAACCCTTTCGGAAAGCGAAATACTTGATGGAACCCTAGACTTAAAAAAAATTTTAAGTAGCCTTTTACCTATTTTATTTAGTAAATTAAATACTACAAACTGAATAATTTAATAGGTGTAGTACATAACAATTAGAAAATAATGGAAACGAAAGAAATCTAAATGACGGGAGGCATGAAATTGTTTTTAATTTTTCATCAATTGTTTGATACGTTTGATAGAAGACAAAAAAAACCTTAAAAAAATTAGAAAATACAAAAAATGTGGTGTAAATAATCTCGGCTTTATGTCTTGATGTTACAGTCGAATATCGCTTAATCACAACTATAGTGTAATGTCAGAGGCGGCTTTTATGAAAGGGCCTGTGCGCTCACAAGTAGGTGTCGGCGGTAGCAACTCTATTTGTTAATCGAGATATCAGATCAGCAAAGCGGAGATTTGAAGCGATGCTATTATTTAATTTTTAGGCTCCGTTTCTCCTCTCTGCTCCAGTGGACAGGCAGCCTTACCGTTACCGGGTCCAATAGAAATACCATAACCACTGTTTTCTTACACGTCGAATTGTAATTGTCAAAACTGCATTCAAACATTTAAAAGAAACACACAACACAGCTCATTAAAAAAACAGCCTAGCCCATCTCTTCCCTTGGATGACTAATGGACTTAGAACTGCAAACCATCCAATAGCTTATAAAGCAGCGACGGGTACGACCTTTCACGCAAAGCACATGTGCAGTCACTGCTTGGTGAAGTGCTATGGCAGTGGACTGCTTTTGCGGTGCTTTTGCCTTGTCTCTGAATAACCCTTAAGGGATAATAGTTGTGATTACATGTTTGTATTTATGTAATTCCGGTAACGAAAATAACAAAATTTAAATTTAAAAAAAAAACAGCAGGTTTTTGGTCTAAATAGTCATGACGTGAGTTGGGGCTCCACAGATATATTTGGTTCCAGGTCAATAAAGGCCCAGCTAGCGAAATTTCAATATTAACATTATAAAATAGGTACACACACCAATAAAACTATAATCATTTCCAAAAAACTAACCTCTGTGCTCTCTCCATGTTTGTAAGTCTACGTCACTCATAAAACAATAGCCCCAGTAAACCGTGATCAAATTTAAAGGGGTTGCTCCTCGGCCCAATTCCTTAGTAGACCCAAAGACCTTTCTCAGTTTACCGATAATAATCCACAATACATTTTTTAATGAATTCAGGCACCCCAAATGGCTCAAAAGGGCTGATCCCACTAAATATTCTTAACAGTATGTTGGGCGTCTTGTTTGTTGACTGAAGGCTGAATATTGCGCCGTAAATTCCTTTGGAGGGTAGGACAACAATTTGCATATAGAATTCTTGGCACAAAGTTGAAAACTGAAGTTTGACGTTTATTAGAACTGGGTTACCCAAGTCGACCGTGTGTCAGCAGATTTAAGCTGAAAGCAATAATAGACAGAAGTTCTTATGTAAGTCCAATAATCTAAACAAACAAATATACCACGCCTATTACTCTGGTGGGAGGTGCAAACGCCCACTTTACGCAAGCTATCTTCTGACCCTTGCCAGATATACTTAAAAGGACTACGTAAAAAATTAAGCGCATGCGCCAGCGCTGCAGCAGTGTAATCTGTTGCAGCACGTGCTGAGGTCGGGTCCTAATTGAGAAAATATAGCTCTTATTAGTATGTAGGTCAATAAATCTTTTTCTTTCTTTCTTTACTTAACCAAATTCTCTACTTAACCAATCCCCTTAGCATGAAGATGAGCTTCATTGTTTTTGAATCCCCACATTTATCTTTGTAAAATTTATTAGGTATTTAAAATCTACTACCAAAAAGGGCATGAAAAAGTTTTTAAAGGGTCGGCAACGCGCTGGTGATGCCCTCGGTGTTGCAAGCATCCACTGCCCATCTGTGTGGGTCGTATGCATGTTTGCCACCCTGCTGGTATAAAAAAAACAATCTAATCTACTACCAATGCAGGCTTAACGGCTTAGCGTGTCATCCAAATTGCGGAGATACTTTTTTTACCCATCCAAAAGGCACCCAAGGCAAGGGTTGCTTAATTTTCATTATCGAATCCAAAGCAATATGAACTACTTTATCACCGAACATTGAAACACGGACATTTTAGTTTAGTATAAATGCTTGGTTAGATTAAACGCCATATTAAAAGGGCAACAATAATCGAGTTAGCAAAACAGTAGTTAAGAGGTTGCCGGTTGAATACTCGCTTGCACCACCAGTAGGTCTAGCACGGGCCGGAGAGAAAAAGTCCCCGGAGACAAAATTACTCATTGCCTCTCGCTTCCGCGCGAACGAAGAAGCGAGAGGCAATGACGATTTTTGTCTCCGGGGACTTTTTCTCTCCGGCCCGTGCTAGGCATTCTGGTTTGAAAAAACATAAAGTAAAATAATTAAATAAATATCTCCTCAGACATTCACATCTATCAACTAGCCCCATTTTAAGCAACTAATGCTTCTTGTGTTACGGATACTTGATGGAGGATAAATATATTTCATAGATGAATACATGTAAATATTCAGAATATAAATGATACTTACATAAACATCCTAGACTGGAGAACAAATGCCTGCAGTAACCACACAAACATTTGCCCCCACCGGGCGATCTAACCCCGAAACTCGAGATGGCGACGCCTTGAGACCGGCGTACAGACCAGTCCACCACGGAGCCCGTCAAACAAGCAGGTTAAGTTAAAATATAGCTACACTGTTGTTCTCGGTTTATGCCAATTAACACACCTCTGTTGCGTAGTCAAAACGGCAAAGAAATGTTAGAGTCACAGAGGTAATGAAAAGTAGATGCCCTACCACGTTTGCCTTATGAAAAAAAGTGGTAACGCAATTTTTACATAATACGCCATAACGCTTGGAATGCTAGGGTGACGAGTGACAGAGGGGTATGAAGGAGGAATACAAGTTGCGCCGACTCCACCTAGAGTGGGAAAAGGGCAAGAAGAAGAATTTGTGATGTAAACTATTCCAAAAAAACAGAAGTGTAGTGTGAAGTATTAACGGTAGACAGACGGGACATTCTTCCCTCACTCAGCGCTGTTCCTCCTGTAATAATAAAATTTTCACATACCTTCTCACCAATTCACGCCCATTCACACCATTACAGTACTCTCAGACATCGTTTAAGTTCACCTAAAAGCAATTTACAAAAATGTCTCCCGATTTATGAATTAGCGACTCCAAGATTCATTTACTCCATCCAAGGGAATTAGGACTATTAGTCGACCTTTCAGATTAATAAGTCAGAGCTTCTGACTTGTTTTATTAATGTTCTTGGCACTTGTCGACTATCGTCTTCTCTTTTAGCTGGCCTCCGCATATAACCTATTAGCTGTCTAATGTTAGTATTTATGTAAAGAAAACCAATACAAGATGAACAACCTAAACGGATCAGTGCGGAAAACCAAAAAATTATAATGCCATTCGGCTGTATATTCAAATTTAATTTATTTTATTCAAATTTAATTTACAACACACACACATTCATTATTATTTTAGTTAAAATCGAAGCCATGGTTCCCAAATACAGATAATCACAGTTTCGGAATTCTCCACATTGATCTTTTTGGACTGGTCACTCTATATTAATAAAGGTGATGATCAAGGACCTCGATCGGATAACCACACAAGCAGCTTTCAACATTGACCTTAGATGGGTAACCAACCTTTGTGATCATTGTTGTAGTAGTGATATACGAGAAACTTAAAGACAGACCGATTTTTTTACAAAATGTTATCTTTTTAACCTAATATATTTACTAACTAAGCCTTGGCTCAGTAAATGTTCGAAACGATAGCCATAAATCATTGTTTTCAACACACAGCCGGATTCGTCGTCTCAAAGATTTTATTTCATACAACAACACAATATTCCATTAAGGATATTAATAACACTTATACCGTTACGAATACTTATCAAATTTTACATACATACATATAATCACGACTAAGGGTTAGTCAGAGACCTAGGCAGTCCACTGCCATAGTACACGCTTCACCAAGCAGTGACTGCACTCATCGTCACAGGTGGTGAGCCCGTCGCCGCTATCAGCTATTGGATGGTTGTGCAGTTCTAAGTCCATTAGTCGCCTTTTATGACACCCAAGGGAAGAGATGGGTTTGTAGTATTCTTTTAATGAGCCACTACCACGCGGCAATTTTACATACCCGAAGAAAACAATCCAAGGATTGGGTTATTTTCTTATGTAAAAACGAAATTTACAAAGACACGTATTATACGAGTACACTTGATGACTTATAACGAAAATTGGGCATCTTAACGGTTTAAAACCCTAAGAGCCACTTGCAAGAAATATTAAACCTAGTTTAAATCTCGATTTTGAAATTTTTGACAAAAGAGCCATAGTAAAAATGTCAAAAACTGACAAAATCGAGTTTTAAATCTGTGTGTAATGTTACATACATTCATTTTTGTTAATAGGCTTAATAGACTGAAACACAAAATAAAAAACTATTTGATAAAATTATGTCGGAGTTCCACAATTCCTTCTACACAATTTTTACATCTCGTCATACAATGGGCATTCCTACAAGCAGTCGTTGACATTTGGAATTATATCGCTGTAAAATTCAATAGGCACCTTATTTCTATTGCTACATTTCCCGGTGAATGCCTGTTTCACAATAACATTACTGCCGTGTAACTTGATTCTACTCCTGTGCATTTATACGGCTTCGTTCGTACTATTTCCTAGTCTGTACGTGACCGTGCTACAAACAAAAAGACCTGCCATGCTTATGAAAGCTTTCACTGTTCATTTCCTAGCCATTGTTTTTTTTGGTCTATCAAATGGAAATTCCAGCCTTCCGTTCAGCGGTTTTCATGATTTCAGTTGGAGGTCCTGTAGCGTCGTGCATTGACGTGTCGTCAATGTCACATTGACAGCGCAAATTTTATGTTTTAATGTTTAAAAAGTTGGGCAAAGGGTCCAGGGAATTTAAGAGAAAACTCTTCAGACATAATATGTATGTTTGGATGAGTCCTTTATTGTTTGGGTCAAAGATATGAGTTTGGGTCTTCATTCTTTGGGTTTTCCACAATTAAAAGTTATTTTCGCCACATAAGGCTATTTTCATTAAGGTGGGTTCGAACCTGGGTCGTTCCTACTATACAACGGTCATATTTGTTTTTAACTTAACGTTTCATTATGTTTTTCCACAAAACTAAAATTATAACTGTGAATGTGAGTTCCGGCAAGGCTGTATGTCTTAAATTCCTTTGCGTTCCCACAGATAGATTCGGTCAACCAATAGGAGGGCTGGTCAGATCCTGGTTTGTCAGTGAAAGGAGGTTCGAATTGGTATCGTCTTCTCGTTGAGTTCTTTAATATTTTACGCGTTCCTTGTAGTGGAAATCATATTGTTTTTTTAGTGCGACGTGTCTGGAAGGCATAGTAAATACGTCGTACGGTCGTCAAGTGGTGAACTCGTGCACGCAAACTGCGATAAGTGTGCGATTCGTTGGGGACCGTCAGTGACTTGCGTTTTCAGCAATTAGACATTTCAAGTGTTTCTTTCAAGCAATTTCAGTGTTTACGTACGTCCTACGTGGATTATCGGGCATACATGATTCTGCTCATGCCCCATTAAACCGTCGGAGTAACGGTAAAAAAGTTAAAGTTTGTGAGGATACCTTCGAAACCGAGTGATAATATTTCGTGTCTTAATTTTCTAATTAAATACTAGTCTGGTATCTACGATAACCAGGCATATTATTCAAACATTATAAAGCTTGAATACTGTGTATTCCTTTTAAAACTACATAGCAAATACTATCAAATCTACTTTTATAAATTATTGCAGGTATCTCTGTAATTTAAAATTTATATTTTAAAATACAAAGATATTGTTGTACTATAAAATGGTTCAACTGTCAAATAAATAGAATATTATAAAATAAACCTATAAACAGATGAAAGAAGATAATAACATAATCATAATAAGAGATACTTTTCCAAACAGGCTACCTACACCCCGGCACCCTTGGCCGGTCATTATTATTTCGGCACTTAGTTTCCGATGAATAGTGGCTAGATAAAAATTGAGTATTACATGGCGCCCGAACATTTTGAGTGGTAGCACTGTGGTTTATACCCATAGTCTGGTCTATTTTCGCTCAGATTATTGTATTGTTGTATGAATATCTCTATTGTACGGTCAGTTGTTATTTGGTGTTTCAACATAAGTTTTGCTGCTTTGTACTGTGTTAAGTGCTTTTATTGCTGTTGTTTGTATGCTTTCCGCCTTTTTGAAGAAAATATAAAAAAAATTTTGTTATATTTTGTTATTTTTATTTTGTTTTGCCATAGTAATCCCTGTAGTTTGTTTTGTCTACTAGGGTGATATACTATAAAAGTCAATGGTTTATTTCCTTAAATATTAAAGTGCAAGGTAGTACATTGTATTTTAAATAAAAAAAAAAAAGCAAAGTAATACATTGTATTTTAAGATATTTGTTTTTTTATTGATTTTGGTTTAATTTCTAAAATATTAAAGTGCAAGGTAGTACATTGTATTTTAAATATAAAAATACAAAGTGATACATTGTATTTTAAGATATTTTTTTATTGATTTTGGTTTTATTTTTGCAAAACAAAAATGGAACAAAGACCAATAACTTTTAATTTGCTTTTAAAAGATGAATTGGAGTATGAGGTGAGGGTTAGAGGTGATAAACCAGCAGATACTGTCGTGGCTCTAAAAGCTCAAGTCCGAGCTCTTAATAAAGATTTTCCCTCTGATGAAATTTTAAGTATTGATGAGGATGTTTCCTCAGAGTTGAAGGTTATTCACAAAAAGTTGGATGACTTGGACAAGCTGATAGCCTCTTCCTTGGCAAGGGCTGGTTCCCTTAAATCCTTAAATAGAATTCAGGCTTTAGCTCATCACTTGTTCCATAGGCTGGGTCGTCTCAATTTGGACGATGATTTAGACAGCAATTTCTCTACCTTATACAGCTCTTTCCAAAGCCGTTTAGGTAATATATTAGTAAAAATAGACAAAATTATGTTTACTTTCAAAAGTAGTCTCTCTGAACCAGCTGGTCAACAGCCTATTCAATCTAATCCAGTAGATGTACAATCCTCAGAAGGTAGCTCAGCTGTGTTTAAGCTTGGGGTAAAATATGATGGGAAATCTTGTGTGAAATCATTTTTACAGCGCCTAGAGGAGCTATGTTTGTCTAGGGGTGTCTCAGACACTAAATTGTACTTTTCAGCGGCAGAGTTGTTTACTAACGAGGCTTTGTGTTGGTATAGGAGTATTAAATCAGAGGTTAATAATTGGGGGGAATTGAGGTTATTATTGTTAGAGGAATATTTACCAACTGATTTTGACCATCGGTTGATGCAAGAAATTAGGTCTCGCACCCAAGGCTCTGAGGAGAGTATAATAAATTATCTAAGCATAATGCAAAACTATTTCAGTCGTTTGTCTAAGCCTATTACTGATGAGGAAAAATTAAACATAGTTCTCTTCAATATCAGACCCTTCTATACTTCCCAGTTGGCTTTGAATCCTGTGGAGTCCTGGTTGGACCTAAAGAGGAAATGTAGACTTCTTGAAGGTGCAAGGGAAAGGTGTAGTAATTTCAGTGAACCACCCATTGTTCCATGTTCCTCTTTGGCTCCAGACTTGTGTTACAATAATAAACAGAAATTTAATCAAAATAAAGTTTCAGCAGTATTAATAAATAAAGATTTTTGTCTTCGTTGTCGTGTCAATGGGCATACTCTGAAAGGTTGTAGGGCTCCTAAGATAATAATTTGTTATAGTTGTGGTAAAAGGGATGTAACTGTCAAAAATTGTCCAAATTGTTCTAATACTAAACAAAATTTTATTAAAAATTCAAAAAACTTGTAACTGTGAACTGTAAGAAATCAAATAATAGAAATACAGTTAATATTAATAAAAAAGTTCCCTTTAAAACATATAAAACAAGGATTTTTTATAACAAAAATATTCATTCCTTCAATTCTAAGGGTGGCTATTCTACAGTTCACACAATAAAAGGGGATGTTCGCCCCTATCTAAAAGTAAAAATATATGATTTGGGATTCAGAGGTTTGTTAGACTCGGGTTCTGAGATTTCAATAATAGGAAACAACGCAATAAAATTCTTTAATGGTCTGGCAAAAATACATAAATCAAATAATTTACAATATATTAAAACAGCTAATAGTTCTTCTTCTCCTGTGACTGGTTATATGTATCTGCCGGTAACAGTTGATGAAAAAACTTGTGTCATAAAATTTTTCATTGTTCCTGATGTGTCCACAGATTTGCTTTTTGGTCTCAATTTCTGGAAGGAGTTTAATATTGCTCCAGTTGTATTGTCACTGTTGAAAGGTGGTGAATTTTTGTCCAGTAGTGAGCAAGTGCATACTGTTGTGGCTTGTGAGAAAGCTTTGCATGATTTGAGCACATTGTCTGGGGTTGAGCAAGCGCAGGCTATGGAGGTCATATCTCAATATAAAGAGATTTCTGCCGAGGTGAGGGGTCTAGGCAGAACTCATTTGGTCAGCCACAAAATAGATACAGGCGATCATGCACCAATAAAACAGCGTTATTATGTGGTTTCTCCAGCCTAGTTGAAAGTGTTGAATGAGCACTTGGATCAGATGTTAAAGGATGATGTGGTGGAACCTAGCAGCAGTGCTTGGAATAGCCCTGTCACTCTGGCCATGAAAGCTGATGGTTCTTCTCGGTTTTGCTTAGACAGCCGAAAGCTTAATTCTATTTCAAAGCATGATGCTTACCCAATGCCTTATATAAGCCATATCCTCGATCAACTCAGGAATGCTAAGTACCTCTCTTCTATTGATCTGAAGTCTGCATACTTTCAAGTCCCTTTGGAAGAGAGTTCAAGGGAAAAGACTGCTTTCACTATCCCGGGTAGGGGTTTGTATCAATTCAAGGTCATGAGCTTTGGTCTTGCTTCTGCTCCTGCTACTCAGCAGCGTTTGATGGACAGTTTGTTTGGTCCAGAGTTCGTTGGTCCAGTGTTCAATAAATTTGAAACTAATGATAAAAATGTCAACAATAATAGAGTATTTGTATATTTGGATGACCTGATTCTCATTTCCTCTTCATTCCATGACCATTTGGACCTTCTCCACAAAGTTAGAGAGACATTGAGGCAAGCTAACCTCACAATTAATATGTCAAAGTGTCAATTTTTTCGTAAACAATTAAAATATTTGGGTCATGTTGTTGACGAGCATGGTTTGCGTACGGATCCAGGCAAGGTGAAGGCCATTGTCGATTTTCCCGTCCCCACTTGTAGAAAAGAGCTAAAACGCTTCATAGGAACTGCCTCATATTATAGACGCTTCATAAAAAATTTCAGTAACACCGCGGGTCCTTTGAATGCGCTCACGTCGACCAAAAAGAGTGCTCCGCCGTTCAGATGGTCGCCAGAGGCTGATAAAGCGTTCAATGAGTTGAAAACGGCACTGTCTTCTGCCCCAGTGTTGGCTTGTCCAAATTTTTCACAAGATTTCATTGTGCATTGCGATGCATCTGATTACGGTATCGGCGGCGCGCTGTCACAGATTATGGATGACAATTTAGAGCATCCAGTCGCATTTTGCAGTCGTTCTTTGTCGCAAACGGAGCGTAATTATTCAGCCACAGAGAGAGAGGCGTTAGCAGTTGTACACGTTGTGGAATGTTTTAGGCCATATTTAGATAATGGTCGTCCTTTCAAAATTATAACGGACCACGCAAGTTTAAAATGGTTTCTAAACCTCAAAAACCCTACAGGTCGCTTAGCGCGGTGGGGTTGTAGACTTTCGCAGTTCAATTTTACTATTGAGCATCGTAGCGGTGCGCAAAATATCGTACCCGATGCACTTTCGCGTGCAGTCCCTGTGGCTGCATTAAATATTTCGTCCTCTGACGACGTTTGGTACAACAATATTGTTCAGCGTTGTACTAATAGGCCTACTGCCTGCCCAAATTTCCAATTAGTGGAAGGCAAGTTGTTGCGCTTCACTAAAAGTAAAAATAAACTTTCTAATGATTTTCAGTGGAAAGAAGTAGTACCATTAGAGGCCAGGGAGGCCATAATTGTTGAAAACCACTCTGTACCTACGGCGGCTCATTTAGGCGTCGCAAAAACATATAAAAAATTAAAATTGAGATATTTTTGGCCTAATATGTACAAAGACACGGTCGAGTTTGTCAAAAAATGTAATACATGTAACGCTTTCAAACATAGTAATCTGTCCACACCCGGTTTTATGGGTGAACCTAAAATTTGTTGTCGTCCTTTCCAGTGCATCAGCATTGATTTGGTTGGTCCACTGCCTTTGTCCCGTCAACAAAATACCTTTCTGTTGGTCGTTGTTTGTATATTCAGCAAATACTGTATGTTGTTTCCTCTGCGTAGAGCTACGGGAAAAGTGATTGCGCAGCGCCTGGAGGATAATGTTTTTCTTATTCATGGTATCCCGCAGACTGTCATGTCCGATAACGGTTCTCAATTTGTTGGTCAGGAGGTTAGGGCGTTGTATGAAAAATATAATATTCCACAGGTGCATTTGGGCCCTGTATACTGTCCCCAAGTAAATACCGTGGAGAGATACAATAGGACGGTTATGACGGCTGTTGCCTCTTTCGTAGAGAACGATCACAGAACGTGGGACGTAAACATTCATAAAATTCAATTCGCATTAAACACTTCCGTGAACGAGGCGACAAAATATACGCCGTTTATGCTCGTCCATGGTAGGGAGGCGGTTGCAGATGGCAATGTTTATGGCGAATTTTGTGATTTGGATGAAATTATCGTGTCACCACGTGAAGCTTTCCAGTCAAATTTGGGTCATTTGAATGTCATTTTTAAGGAAGTTCAGTCCTCGCTTCTCAAGGCGCACCAGCAAAACGTCCAAAATTATAATAAAAAACGGCGGGATATTTCGTATAATGTGGGCGATTACATATGGAAGCGTACATATCGAAATAGCGACGCCAATAAATATTTTTCTGCTAAATTAGCGCCAAAATATGAATTATGTAAAATTGTTCGGAAGCTTTCGCCATTGGTATATGAGCTTGAAAACGAAAATGGCAAGTCTATCGGTAAATGGCATATCAAGGATTTTAAAATTTTAGATGTGTCATCGGATTGATGTAAAATCCGCTCGCCGTGGGTCTGGCGGCTGTAGAATACCCACCCCACCGTTCCACCTGGTGTGTCGTAAAAACCGACTATAGGTTACACTAATGTCATCAGATAGTGACGTTATTGCTTGTTTCTCCCAACGTTCTATCGTTTTTTTTTTCCGACTACATTCGTTGTTCGTTAACACTATATAAACGTGTTAAGGTTCTTTTATAATTGTTTAACGGCAAAATAATTCTGTTTATTTTGTCTATTTAAAAGCATGCTACTGTTCGTTGACGCAATTTCAACGCGTCAATGTTCTATAATACAGTATGTAGGATTGTTATGCTATTAGAGCTAGAGTTTATGTAGTCTAGTTTTCATTAGCATATTTCTGGTAAAATTGGATAAGTCTGTTTTATGCGTGGATTCGGGAGGACAAGCAATATCTAATATGGGGTGTTTGAGGGTTCGCAATGTCACCTGGCGGACACGCTCCATAGTGTAGTGGGAGATTGTGTTGTCATATAATATGTTTGTTTACTCAATTCATTGCGGGAAAATTTTGCACAGTTTGGGTGCTTTTATACAAAGTTACACGCTGAGCGGTAGCTTATATTTGTTTACCTTTACCTTTGCTGGTATTGCGTAGAGGGATTCGGGTTTGACGTGGGCGTCAAAGGCGAATTCACTACGTGAATTCTTACCCGGGAAGGGGGATATTGTAGCGTCGTGCATTGACGTGTCGTCAATGTCACATTGACAGCGCAAATTTTATGTTTTAATGTTTAAAAAGTTGGGCAAAGGGTCCAGGGAATTTAAGAGAAAACTCTTCAGACATAATATGTATGTTTGGATGAGTCCTTTATTGTTTGGGTCAAAGATATGAGTTTGGGTCTTCATTCTTTGGGTTTTCCACAATTAAAAGTTATTTTCGCCACATAAGGCTATTTTCATTAAGGTGGGTTCGAACCTGGGTCGTTCCTACTATACAACGGTCATATTTGTTTTTAACTTAACGTTTCATTATGTTTTTCCACAAAACTAAAATTATAACTGTGAATGTGAGTTCCGGCAAGGCTGTATGTCTTAAATTCCTTTGCGTTCCCACAGATAGATTCGGTCAACCAATAGGAGGGCTGGTCAGATCCTGGTTTGTCAGTGAAAGGAGGTTCGAATTGGTATCGTCTTCTCGTTGAGTACTTCTAGTGAGTGAATACTATCAAATCTACTTTTATAAATTATTGCAGGTATCTCTGTAATTTAAAATTTATATTTTAAAATACAAAGATATTGTTGTACTATAAAATGGTTCAACTGTCAAATAAATAGAATATTATAAAATAAACCTATAAACAGATGAAAGAAGATAATAACATAATCATAATAAGAGATACTTTTCCAAACAGGCTACCTACACCCCGGCACCCTTGGCCGGTCATTATTATTTCGGCACTTAGTTTCCGATGAATAGTGGCTAGATAAAAATTGAGTATTACAGTCCAGAGATGTAAAGTTTTGTTTAAAATTAACTTCAATTAATACATTTTCCTGGGCAATTTCTACTTTAATAGTGTCAAAATTGTTTATGATTGGCTATTTAAAAAAGTGGCTCATGAGTTTCTTGCCGGGTTCTTCTCATGAAAAGCCTTACTCTCGGAATCCGGCCGCTTGTATCGATTACAACCACAGTCAACGAAGTACTTGTACTGTCCTGTGGATGTACTTGTTACAAACGCTCGCGGTAATGAAGTAAACTATTTATTTGTAAAATGCATAAAAATGTAAAATGTTGACGATTTTAAGTGCCGAACTCAACCTATGAAATAAAATTATTTTTGATTTTGATTTTGACACCATGTATTATGTATTCATTTTTATTCACCTCTGTCACTAATTAACAAAAAGGTACTACCGTAAAAGAACGAAATGGTCTATTGCGGTAGTAAGTTTTTAATACAATACTTATTCAAACACTTAATACCACTACTTAATACCAAGCACAAGTTATCCCTAGGCGTGTGTCCATTGCACTGTGGTCTAATTAGACGACAACGTAAAATCAAGTTATAACTGGCTAAACTACACGTGCGAAGCGAGCAAAGCGATCGTACGGCGGCCATTACTGAAAAGCCAGAGCGTCGCTGGGGATTGTGTTCGCACTCTGTTGAGTTTCAATTTACTCATAAGCTCACTTCAAATCAATTCCTCTTTTCATTTTCAACTCAAATTTTGGTATTGGTTCGGAACTGAGAAAAATGTGTGATGATGATAAACAACACCTTATTTGTGGTACATTACATAATAGTTCATGACGCACACTATTTACTGTAATTGCAAAGTTCTATTTAAGAGGCCAATGTTTAGAAGAGGGCGTTTCGAGGCTGAAATTATAATGCTGATGAATCAACATAGCTAGCAACATATAAACCTGCCCACCAGGTTGCAGTTATTTTTCCTTTCCTATCTTTCTTTCTTTACATTTAGGCGGAAAGATATCCTTATTCAGACCTTACCTACCGCTTAAGGAGCAGTAGGCGTTTGCAGATTAGGTCCAGTGCCTGCTCTTAACGCTAGAGGCTAACATCGGAGAGATTCGGTTTCTGTTTCTACTAAAGCAATCGTCAGGACCATTCCCAGGGAGCCTATTTACTATGCAGCAAGACCGTTTCCCAGGTACACCCAGACTATCCCAAAAGGGATAGTAAGAAAGCCTGACATAAGCCCGCATTCTCCTGCCTGCAATCACCTGCAGGTCCTTAACTCACATCAATCATCAATAACTAGTTTATTACAACCACAGTCAAAGAGCTGTTACTTGCTACAAGCACTCGCGGTAACAACTTTATTATTTAATAACTTGAATTGTAAAATATTGACGTTTTCAAGTGCCAGGTTTGACCTACAAAATAAAGTTTGTTTGTTTGACTTGCCCTTCAAGGTGGAGCACAACAAAGCATACAGACAAACAGACACTAAATACATCATCAAAGTCATTTGATATGTACTGCCAAGAAAATATGTTAAGAACAACTTAAAACAGCTGCTCTATCAGCAACTGTTCTCTTACTGTCCTTATTTTATTGATATAAAGAAAAAGAGATGCTTTATATCCAAAACTAGATTAACGTGCACAATATTGTTTAACACCATAACTAGCCATGCTGCACCAACTTTAACAGCCGTACACAATGAAAATAGCATCACTTTCGCTTTATAGCATGTCGCAAATAGCATCACTTATTACCATTTCGCATTAGCTTAATAATAATCCTATTCTGTAGATTGCTATCGGGATGAAACTAAACATATCCAACAACGCAGTCAGTAGAATATCGTGGAATCCATCGTAATCGTATCGATTCTTGTAGTGTATTTACCAGGTAATCACGGCAGTCTTCAAATGAGACTGGCTGGTAAGAATTGAAAATCGTGCATTATTTAACTCGGTCAAGAGACTCGTAAAAGGCTGATTGGACCAAATCCCTTTGCTTTTAACAATGTAGAAAAATGTTACGTCATTTTAAAATAGATTGTTTTCATCTTGCTCTTTCTTTGATCGCTTTGATCGAAGACGGGTGAAATGTTCGCCAAAAGCGTTGCAAATTAAGGGAAACAAGAAAAGAGATGAGCGGGAATGCTCAGTGTATATTAATATAAGGATAAAACCCGCATCCGGGGCGTTTAGATAAATAACCAAAATGATTGTTTTTATTGAATCGTATAAAACATCGTTGGTGAATCCTACACTCTATTTGTCTTCTTTTAAGCTTTTAAACTGTACGTAGTTTAATTATATTTAGACGATTCCCGTTGTGTAGCTGATATTTATGAAGCTGAATAATACAAACAAAACAAAATAGTAGATAAGAAATTAGATTTCACATATAAATAATAATAAACAATACATCAAACGTAGTAAGGGTCAAAAAGCATGGAGTGGTCGATCGACATTGTATCAATCGCCAAACGCATTTATTATTTTCTCTTATAAGGAAAATATGTCTACCAATTTGAATCTATTGCTCGTAAAGCTAGATATTAAACGCGAATATCTCTAACAGATTTCAACCATAACGTGCCTGAAATAGTGACGAATGTTGTGTGTACTTAGTATTGTAGGTACTTACCCAAATAAATGTAAAGAGAAAATGCCACCAGTCCAGTTGTGTTGAGAATCGCGCATGCAATTCCTACCCTAAAAGAAAAAAAAAGTAAACATTAGAAAAATGCACTTATTCATTTAGCAGTTTCATTCGCTAACAGCATAGGTAGACTTATCTATCGCGAAGTTATCAAGGTATTCTCAGCGAAGAGCAGAACGAGTCCCACTCACGCCTACCGCCAGCGGTAGGTACAGTTTGTAAACTGAAGCCTTCCTCGACAGTAAAAAGGACAAAAATAGCCTCTAACTTCCAACCAATGATGCCTTCTTTTCGCTTTTAACGTCATTATGCTTATATATATAACCGTTATCGAGAAGCATGTATGAGGAATAAGATGAGAGTTGATAAAGCAAAAGATATACATATGTAATCTAAGGATCGTAGCAAGTAGAAGGAAGTAAGTAATCTCTGCCTACCCATGGGAAAAAGGCGCGAACTTGTTTAAGTGTGTACGCTTAAAACTTTTAAAGTTCGCAGTAAGGTTAGGGTAAGGCATTTATGCCACGCAGCCAAGTCTGTCAAAATAAACCTAATTTCTTAACCCTTTCCAAAGACAATTTTTAATATTTTGAATTGGGAAGTAATTAATTGGGCAGCCATTTTATTATTTGGTCAGCAAAATAAAACTGGCGAAAAATTATTTGGGCAGCAATCAAATACTTTGTCAGCAATATAATTATTTGGCCGGCAAAATAATTATTTGGTTAGTTGGGCAGCAAAATTATTAGTTGAGCTGCTAAATAATTATTTGGACTGCAATATATATTATTTTACCGGAAATGTATAAAATCTAGGAATAGGATCAATGAAGGATTAATTCCTAGGAAATGTATTCTGATAGACATTATGTTCAGGTTATTTTTTATGACCCTTAAAAACAATGTTTGTGTCAATAATCGCTTGGTTTTTATTGGGTAAATACTATCAATATTATTTTTAAGGGTCATACAAAATTATAACATAATTATTTACCAAACAATTTGGCAGCAGTGAAAACATTTGAATTGCTGTCCAATTACATTTAACATTTATTGTGCTAACCAATTAGTCATATCTGCTGGCCTATTAGTTATTTCGCTGCCCTATTTAGAAATATTCGCTGCCCATAAGTTGCTGAACAATGAGTTATTTTAGCTGACCAATTGTATTTTTTGCTGACTAAAATACAATTGGTCAGCTTAAATACAATAAATTACTGACCGTTTAAATAACACCCTTTTAAATTTGTGAGTTTACTCGTTTGGAGCATCAAGTAACATTACCGGTCATTGACCCTCAGCCCCCGCTCGAGTGGTTAGGATTGTGTACAGCTGACAGCACACTACACAGCAGTATTATATTGGAGATTACTACTCTATGTACATTGTTAAAGAATCCAATTTGCAATGACACGTAACCCTTGAAAAGATCTGATGATGCAGTGTATGCAGTGTAATCGGGGATCAATAAGAAAATTCAACATTTTTAGAAAATGATAAATATGAATAAAATTGCACACCATTTTTACTGCAGTTCTTTTTAGGGTTCCGTAGTAAACTAGGAACCCTTATAGTTTCGCCATGTCTGTCTGTCCGTCGGCGGATAATCCCAGTGACCGTTAGCACTAGAGAGCTGAAATTTTGAATAAATATGTATATTAATAACGCCGACAAAGTGCACAAATCAAAAGTGGAATAAAATATTAAATTAGGGGGTGCCCATACACGTATTGTAGAGACTGATTTTTATTTCCTCTGGACCCTAACGTGCGATATATCGTTGGATAGCTATTCAAAAATGAATAGGGGTTTTCTAACATCATTTTACGATAAAATTTACATTTTTTGAAATAATCACTCCGAAAATTAAAAAAAAATTGTGTCCCCCTTTAACTTTTGAACCATAAGTTAAAAAAAAAAGAAAAAAATCTCAAAAGTAGAATATTATTAGTGCTTTCTAGTAAAATTATTTTGAACTTGATTGGTTGAACAGTTTTTGATAAATTTTACAAAATGGAAAACTACGAAACCCTATACTGAGCGTGGCCCGACACGCTCTTGGCTGGTTTTTATATTATCTTATGGAAAAGGCAAAGGGGAGTAACTCCTGACAGCATTAGACATTAGGGACTATTTAACATTTTTGAAATTTATGGTAAATATAAAACAAATTCAGACGCTATTCAGAGAGCAATTTATGAGGGCTCTCTTTTATACCTTATGGAGGAGGCAATGGAGAACGATTCCTAATTCCTAAGACACCTAAAAATATTATCGTATGATGTCGAAACCACTAGAGACACATGGATAACCATATGACGGACCATGAACCTGTTTATGTGGACGTGTAAAGCCTGCTTTATAATCTTTCCCTTGTTGCATGTTCCACGGAGTCTGTAGTAATAGTTCTAGTGTAGACAACCCACACATTCAAGTATAACAGTATAAAGTGATGTGCGTACATTGTCTTCTATGACGTGGTCTACAGCAAAGATTTTACACCCTATCACTTACACAGTAAAGTCCAATTTAGCTGCGATTCTTAAAGATATTTCTTACTGAACACACAGCTTTACAATGTAATCAAATTAGTGAAACTTGCGCCAGATACGTTGTAAACTAACTGAAGGTTGCTGGAGCAGTGAAATTTTAATTTGCTTAGTTCTTCAGTTTTTATGAGAATATTACATGTTTCTTTGAAGCGAAGGCAAAGGCAACACTTTTTTAATCTATTTATAACAAGTTTCAAATAGGTTTTATATCCTTTGAGAATGGCAAGGAACCCTGGTGTAAACCATTTTGCATATTTTTTTATTAACGTTATCGCTTTTTTATCATTGAAAGTGCGTATCGCAAATATAATTGAGATCTTGGTACATACAGTCAATAGCACGAATTTAATATAGAAGTTTAAGAATTCATTGATAAAGGGGACACCAAACTTAAGGCCGTAGGTTTGTATTTTCGTATTTGAAATATTGTAAAAAAAATGTTAAAACATATTTCAACGAAACAAATAAAAAAAGGTCCGTGGATCATAATGTGCGAGTCGCGCGTAGCTAATAAAAAATGTATAAGAGCTTATCATCAGGATCTTCCTTCCTCTGTCATTAACTATCCCGTTACACGCACCCGAGGGGTGCGCGCGCGCTGCTGACGCAATTATGGCGGGGCTACACAGAGCGAAGATGTTAATAATGATGAATTATAAACACGCATTTAATTTATATTTGAAATTTATAAGTTTTTTTTCATAACTCACTAATTATTACATATCAGCACGCCTCTATCCCCAAAGGGGTAGGCAGAGGTGTTAAACACATTTTGCCTGTATGTCTCATTTCCCATGTAACAGGGGAAACGACTTGCTCCGAGATGCATCCGACACATATCGGATATTATTTTGTCCCTAAAAAGTAACTTTTGGGAATTCAGAATATTTGTAAACACTTCAAAATTGCTTGAATGTGATATTTGTGTGTATAAAGCAGTGGACTGCTTATGCTGTGCTTTTGCCTAGTCTCTGACTAACCTTTAATAATAGTCGTGATTATATGTATGTATATATTATATTTATCACCTACTTTGTGATCTCTAGATCCTACGTGCTTCGAAAGGCATGTTAAACACTTTTGCAACCGTTTCTAGTTTCCACCCACCAAATGAAGAACTCGTCCTAAGTGTATCGCAACCCTTAGTCCAAGAATTTTATGTCTGTTCTAAAGGTTAAAATAAATTACATGCGTTCGCCTCACTTCATTTCGGGTCACTGTCAAAAAACTTGATCGGTTGCATTTAAGTCCAAACCAAATTAGAGCTGCCATCTTGAAAAATCCTTTTAAAAGGCAAATGGATCTGGTTTACACTGCCAAATTTTTTAAGTATTTCATTTCTTTTCGATATCATTACCAATTTTTTAATCAATATTGTGTACATTTTATTGATAATGCAAGCAAGATTTAGTACATGAAATATTATTGTCGCAGCTTTTTAAAGTAGACCGTAACTTTTTGAATTTATAGTTTAAATGTAATTCTCCGGAACGCGCGCACACAAGCTTGCAGTTCACCTACATTGAACAGAGAAAATTTTGCGGGGAAGATAGTACTAAAGGTCTGTTCATCACATACCAACAAATATTTTTTTCACAGAACCAGAAAAAGGGCACAGGTCTAAAAACGCAAAATTTGCAGAAGACGAGAAAAACGCTCTTTTAAGTTGTATTATTGTTTTATTTACTCAATATTTTGAAGGATGACTACTTGTAGCCAAACTGTTCAGTAGATATGTTTTAAAGTGTACATTTTTTTCAAAATTATTTCATATTAGTGAAAAGAGGAGTGTATTTGAGTTGATTTTAATGTAACTTTTAAATGAGCGAAATACACATTAAAAATGTTAATAAAAACTATATATCCTTTGCATGTGTAGACTCCAACAGCTAGACACGGGCCTCCCCAAATATCCCAGGTTCCTGCTAGGATCCTAGCGACACGCGACTTCGCGAGACCCTCGTCAAAAAGACATTTATAGGAAACTGTTTATAAGTTGTATAATTTACTCAGTTTAGATGAAGATTCAAGCCGAGGCCTGAAAGTGCGGTATTCACAACCCGACGCCAACCTAAGTGATAATTATTATACTGGAAAATTGCTTATTTATTTAACTTAAATTTCGTAACTATTACACGTGTAAAAAAATAGATAATTCTCATACTGAGACGTAGGACACAGCGTCGCGCGTGAACATTGCGCCTCTTCTAAAGTTGTGTAGAAAGCACGCATATACCGCGCATTTATTCATGCGCAACGCCGCAATGCGCGTGGCAGTATGAGAATCGCCTTAGACTTGATTTGAAGTACCAGGAGCGCATAGTTCAAGTAGCAGTGACGTATATTTCAATCCTCGTCTATTAAAATGACGCCCGGATGGATGGCATTATGCAATACAGCGCCTACAGTCGATGCGTTGAGGACACTAACACGTGTAGAACCGGTCCGGCGGGGGCGGTACGGAATGAAGACCAAGGGCCACCAGACGTAACAGCCTGTTCGCATTAATCGGTTATTTTGTATTCCAGGGGAAGCATTTTGAATGATATTACTATACTAGTGTACCGACGAATCCGACGATTTGAAAAAGACGGAGGTCACTGGAAGCAGGCAGCGCAGGACCAATCATTGTGAAGATTCTTGAGGGACAACAATGTCGAGCAATGGGCGTGAGATGATTATGATGATGATATTGTGTGGAAGTTTTTGCTTTAATTGACCGACAATAAGACGTCACTGGATGTGGGCAGCGGCCTATAGTTTGGGGGAGGCCAGCAGTGGGTGTCTCTGAGCTGTAAGATTGTGACGGGGTGAAGCCGATAAAATGAAAGGCGCTGGGTCGTCACTTAGGTATTGTATATATTGAGGAATTAGGGCACAAAATAGTGCCTTAAAGAAACTTATAGTCTTTGTTATATATTAGGAACTGATCATGTGGTTTGTTGTAACTTTTGTTTAAGCTTATAAAAATTGATCATCACTTTATAAATATATTACAATTATTGTTAGAAGGGAGTCAACCTCACTACGCGCTGACTCTGGTAAGAATGAGCTTAGAGAACAAAACAAATAAAAAGAGACAGACAGCAAATTTAAAAACTGATACCAAGAGAAAAATGGCCAGAGAAGAGCGCAATGACAGCAACGAGGCGCTAATATAGCTATGGCGCCTCGTTACAAGATGATGATGTTTAGTTTGAAAAAGCGTGCAAGGACTCGGATATCATCGGTCGCGGCCGTCGTGAACCCCGTGAACACCCGAGAGCGTGCGACCTTGCACGACACACGGCGCAATTCAAGAGGGCCCGTGCCTTTCGAGCACCAAACGAAAAGACGGACACGACGACGACCATATACTACGGTATTCGCGATATATATTGATATTTTATATGTAATACTCGTGGCTTCCCGCGGTTTCCCCTACGTGGAACGCGTTCAAATGGGAATATCATTAAACATGACATTTCTTTCAAGAATTTAAAAAATATATGTAATATAAGTATAAAATATAAGTAAATGTTTATTATAATATAAATAAGTATTCAAAAAATCCAGAAAGACTATCGGAAAATGTCCGGGATTAAACAATGACAAGCTCTAGTTAACGAGCTGTATAGATAGCTTGATGCCAGAAGCCCGAACAGGGATGTCATGGTAATTCCTTCCTATAACATAACGCTACAGAACGACCCGCCTCTTTCTCGCTAACGTAATTACATACTCGCCTTCCGCTCAATACTATTCGCGATTCGTTACATATAGCTGAGGCGTTTATTGTTTAAGCTTTCCGATTGTGTAGAGCTTAAAATAATTCGAATGCTCTTAAAGAAATATCAGGCCGCGCCAAGTTATTACAGCTCCTAAAATTGCAATCCGAAAACGTTCTAGTTATAATTTGTCAACCCAACAGTCACAATTCCTTACTACTCGATTCCTAACGTTCATTATTCCGATTCATTCAACTTCATAATATCAGTTGCAATAAATATCTCAACTACTACTCAAAATAACTTTTAAACTATTATTCAAAGTTATACCGCTAAGAAAAGTCAATGTCTTATAGCTTTTTGAGATATTGGCGTTTTGGGTGTGTAATGCTCCACTGCGTACCACCCCTTCGGGGATATAGGCGTGATAATATGTGACCGGATATTACTTCGAACTTGCAAACACAGAAACTTTTCATTTATTGCTTTTTAGCACAGTGAAAATTTTGGTCACCACTGGTTACATAAAAATAAAATCAAAAGCCAACATTATTTCTACTTCTCTATCATCCGTTAACTGACATTAAATACTTACATTAAAATAAATAAAACTAATATCAGACTATATGTAATTTGTTGACCTACAATATTCCAAATTTTAATAGCCTAAACCGAAAAAAGAAGTTAACACAAATATAGATCGAAAACTAAAAAACTTTAGTTTACAGCCCTTACGAATTCCTGCTAAAGGGTTGCAAAAATATTTTACCGATAAATATTGTATTAAAAACGTTGGATATTCGATTGCTGGGAATTGTGTGGAACGGAGAAAGAGAAACCCTCCAATGGTGGTTCGCCACTACTGGCTTGAGGATCCACAGAATATTCCGGTGATAGCTGAGTAACCGTCGGAGGCATCAGATTAGGTCAATCCAAAAAAAGAAATCCGGCACACATGCACAAAAAGTTTAAAGACAGAACAGCGTTCCATTCCAGAAATATGGTTGATGTCATTTCGATTCTCATAAAGATTCTTTTTGGTATCTATCAGTGGAACGAATAATCGACTGTACCGATAATAGCTCAATAGTTTTAATAGAGAGAGATAAATATTTCTCTACGCAAAAAATACTACTACAAAAATTAATTTGAATTACTTTATTGTAATTACTTTATTGTAATTGCTTTTTTGTAATTCAAATTAATTTTCGAAATAAATTGAATCCACTTATAAATTGGCTTCCCGTTTCCACATAACATCTGTTTTTCACTCTTAATTCAATAATTGAATTTCAATTAGCAAAACTAGAAATATTCAATTCATTATTGAATCCAGCGAAGTGCTGGAAACACAAATTAATTGTAAGTCCTGTTATTCGCTCAAGGATCGAAGGCAGTGGTGCAATATTGCGCTGTTTTCAATCACGAAAACTAAGTTACATAACATTCGCTGTCTTGATTTCGGATGGGTGTTCACAAAAGTTCCTTTATGATTATTAAATTTTTTTATGACCTGAGTTAGGACAGACAGAGCTGGGGACGGATCGCGCAGGACCGGAAAGATTGGCATAAGAGAGAGGAGTCTTATGTCCTGCAGTGGGTGGTATGAGGGTGATGATGATGATCACTTAGGAGTTTTATGTAAATTCTGGGTTTTGATATTGAAAACGCAGACGGCAGCTATTACAAATATTGGTGCCTCGAGGGTAGGACAAACTTGATGTACCCTCTCAGTGGTCATAAAACCAGTCACAATAGAAACATCTATAGTTTGTGAATACCGGTGCTCGCGCTGACCCAAAACGGGTAAGATATATAGTTACGCGTACAACTTCTATGATTAATAAAGAATTACTCTGAACGGACTAAGATTTGAAACTAGGCGCCATAGTAACTTTTATTCATTTCAGCAATATCTTTCCAACAATAACACATATAGCCAAAGTCAAAGGCAAATTTTCAGATCACATAATACGATGCAATAAATAATTTGACTGTGACTTTGTTTCAGTCATATACATTTTGACGAAAAAGTACTATAGTACGTCTCAATCCAAGTTTGTTGTTCAATAATCACACTTTTTACATGGACATGGGCACGTTAATATAATTAACGGTAACAATTGTTGTCCGTCTCAACTGATTTCAATAACCTACAGTCATCACAATACATTTTAGACGTGAAACATGTTTTTTTACCTTTTTGGCAACTTGGATTGAGACGTATATACATATTAACTTCGCAGTACTATAAGATAAGGACAACTAAAGTATTCAATAGACATCATCACGAGCCAACATTAGATCACTGCTGGACAAAAGCTTCTAGCATCAGTCCTTTAAAAGAATCGTGAAAAGGTATTTTCATCCCACCACCTCGGAAAGTGTAATTTTGCGCTTCGAAATCTGGCTGGAAAATTCTATTTTATTCGCTTGAGCGGCAAAGTAGATTTGAATTTAGAACATCACATATAATGAGTACTCAATATAATTGTAAATTCAAAACGTCATTAAACCTATTTAATGTAACCTCTATGGTGCCAAATTTATGATTAGAACTTTTTAAATTGTGAAAAAATATTTTGTCATTATAAATTGTTTTCTTTTTCATTTTGTCATTTCCTCGCTGAGGTGGGATGAAAAGTTACGTATTGCACTCGAGTGGAAAGATTTTTCACCTTGTGCTCGTTTGTTTCCCTCGCTGACGCTCAGGATTCTAATTTAGAATCACTCGCTGCGCTCGTGATTCAACTTAAGAATCCTTCGCTTGCTCGGTCATCCAAATCGAGCACGCGGTTAAAAAGGAACTTTCCACTCTTGTATAATAAATAACTATTGTACCAGACTAGAATTTCTGATCTCAATAAAAGTTACTATGGCGCCTAGTTCAAAATCTCAGACCGTTCAGAGGAATTCTTTATTAAAAACATAGAAGTTATACGCGTTCTGTACACCCTGGTGCCACCTTCCAATAGCCATGTGTTACATCGTTGAATAAGTATTATTGAAATGATTAAATTTAATACAGCGCTAAGTCTCAGCGCTAAGGAATCTCCTGGCAACATTCAGAATCATAATCTGCAAGTTTTTTTATTGTCTACGATAGCCGTTGGGAAACGGCATTTGTCGCGTTACATAACATACATACAACATAAAATCACGCCTGCAAACCCCGAAGGGGTAGGCAGAATCCAAGGAGCACTGTGTTCCTTAAGACCACATTTAGCCTTATAAAAATTGGGTTTGGTCAGACGAAAAATCATGAAAGAGTAGTGACAAGTGGCTAGCTCATCGCCTACACAATCACAGACCCAGTACCCGAAACACCCTTAATCGCCTTTTACGACATGCTAGACAAGCAAAGCAGTTGGTACATTCTTTTTGTGTCCCGGACCAACACCGGACGTTACATAAGGACATGGATGGATTTCTTGCACAAGCGAATCATGAGACAAAATTATTATTGAACTCCTTTTCGTACAGTATATTTTCATTATTCTTTGTTCACTGCTATTTGATTCATTCTAAACTGTACGAATAACCAAACTGGTATGTGACTTCTGCCACAAGGCCCAATTTCTCAATCCTCAGATAAAATTATCTGTCAGTCAAATGTTAGCTCAGTCCCTTTTCTTTTTATGACTTTAGAAAGAGACAGTTTTAAATAGCGGATAATTTTATCTGAGGATTGAGAAATAAGTCTCCTGCGAATCAGTTTGCCCTCCCTTGCTCTATAGAATAGAAGCGTTTGGGGTTCAATTGCCATTCGACAAAGTTTAACAACTTAAATGGTAATCAAAGAATTACTATTTATGACAATAGTTTTGCAACTTCCATTATAAGAGTACAATGTGTCGTTTTGTAATTGTAGCATGCGATATAGCCGAGTTCGGCCGGACGTCAGTACTCATGCAAGAAGCCGCCAACTCGTCAGGTCGATCGCCTGTACTGAGTGTGAATAAAACTTAAGTAAGTACAGTTTATTGTGAATATCGCTTGCCTCACTCTTTGTACGGAGAATAGCAACAGGCTCGCCCCTATGTTAGTTGAGGACTAAGGACATCAGGCGAAATCTGGGTGAAAACACCCCTTGCCTACTAGCCTCGAAGGGAAGAGTTTGAAAACGTCGTATATATTAATCGTCCACGAAAATTGACCACATCAACCGTCAATATAAAATAGAACTCTGCAGGAAGTACATAGTAATAGTAGATAACACAAGTGACTACTATTGTGCTCGATCTTTTGCCATTTTGGATACGATGTTATTTACGGTATAAACGATGTTTATAAACGGTTAGCAAAGTAATCTAATTTTGGTCAGCAGAAAAATACAATTGCTCAGCTAAAATAAATAATTGGTCAGCAACTCATAGGCAGCAAGTATTTCTGAATTGATCAGCAAAATAACTAATCTAGGTATTGATCCTTCATTGCTCTTTTCCTAGATTTTATAATTTCCGGAAAAATATTATTTTGTAGCCCAAACAATTATCATGCTGCTCAATTAATTATTCTGTTGACCAAAAAATTTTTGCCGCCTAAATGATTATATTGCTGACCTTTGATAATGCTTAATTACAATGAGGAGTTAAAATAAAATAGGAGCTAAAATAATCCTACTCTAAATAACTCTTAACTTCATCCCCAATAAGCCAGCAACGAATAAACATGGCTAAAAGCGCAATTATTTCAAAATAAGGGTAACGACAATTTGCTATGGAATGTACACAGAATGCCAGATTAGGTTAGGTTAACCCCTTAACCGCAATGCGAGCGATGCGAGCGAGATACTGCAACGAGGCAATGGCGAAATTGAAATCAGAAGCGGCCATTTAATTATCTTTGAACAATATTTTACTGAATACAGAATTGAATACTCTTTTATAGTTGTGGTATTACATATTGTTAATTTATCATTATCATTCAAATTTAAAACATTTTTTCCTAGACTATAATACATGAAGCACCATTGTGGCCGGAGCATAGCTACAGAAAGACTATACCTCCTGTATTACATGGGGATTTTAACATAATATCGGGCCAATCCCATCGAGCAAATGCGCGTGTGGTTTATGGAATTATTTTACATTAGTCAATAATAAAAGTACCTATTTTAAGAGGGTACATTCAGAGCGGGTTGGCAACAACGCATTTTAAAATGTTTTTTTTATATTTTGTTGACTTGAAGTGAAAATACCATATTTTTTCCTACTTGTATCTAAATATAGAGTCAATTTTGTTTAATCGTTATGGACTTATTAGTATTAACTAAAATGACGCCCCGCTAACCCTCAAGTCCTTGAAGTCCAAGTACCAAGACCAATTTGTAAGCCCAAAGTCGAACTCTGCGTCAGCGAAGTTTGCCTGGCATGTAATAGCAATTGACAGGTGCCACCGAAATAAGCTTTTGGTAATATCTTGTATCTATGTTGCAGTAAATTAGAATTTTGGTCGAATGTTGCTGTTTCATCTAGTTTAACAAGTTGTTAAGTTCGATGCAATATATATCAGCTGTGCCGCCAGCCGCCATCTTCCTAACCAGCACCGTGATGTGGTTTATTATCTATGATTATTTACTTAACATAAATTTGAAAATTCGACTATTGGACAAACACGTTGTCAAATCACGGCTCAAAAAGCAAGGGCGGATTCGACCAAATTTCGTTTAACACTGGTGTAGTAACACCAAAAATGCTTCAGCTGTCAAATGCGTACTCGGCCAAAAATCGGCCGAGTACGTAGGACTCCGTCATAACAGCGAATTCGATCAATGAAATTTAAGCATTTATTGGTGTCCGAACCCACGTGTAGTAACGCGGAATTTGGTCTAATCTAATCAGTTTTTTCAGCCGTGATATGACTGCAAGTTTGTCCAATAGACGAAATTTCAAATTTATGTTAAGTAAATAATCATAGACAATAAACCTCATCACGGTGCTGGGATTAGGAAGATGGTGTCTGGCGGCACAGCTGATATATTGCTTCGAACTTAACAATTTGACAAGCTGACGTCACACTTCTTGGCGTTTCCTTTGACGCTATTGGTCTTGGATTTAACTATTGTGGTTACTATGAGTGCGGATCAAAAAACCCTTAGGGCCACTTGCAGGAAATTTAAATCGAAATTTAAAACTAGATTAAGTGATTTTTTGACATTTCAGCCATAGTGAAATTGTTGAAAACTGACTATATCGAGATTTAAACTAGGTTCCAAATTTCCTGCAAGTGGCCCTTAGTCAACTATAGTTAAGTGACGAAAATAGATAATAATTATTACCTACATCATTGCGAAATTGATGCATGTCGGAAAGGCAAGGGGCACAGTACTAACCCTCATTCATAAACGCTATTAAAGATTTAAGCTAGACTTGTAGTATGGATTCGATTAAGGGCCTGTTTCACAATCGACGGGTAAGTTCTGAATAGCTTACTTGGCAGTTCAATTAACTAAATTTCATATTACAACTGTCAAATGATCTGCCAAGTAAGCTATTCAGAACTTACCAGTCGATTGAAAAACAGGCCCTAAGACTTAAAAACCGTTTGTGAATAAGGAGGTTAGCACTTAACTTGTCATACGCGAAGGATTCGACTGGTCCTCCTCCAGGGACGGGCTGGCTGAATACCGAAAGGCCTGGTCTACAGGTCGGGTATGGGTTGACCATTACTTCGGGTAGAAAAAAATGACGATCTTGCACCGACATTCATTTTCCCAGATCGACTGACTACCATTTGACGCAGAATGAAAGCTAACCTTATAAAATATTACTGACAAAAGATCAGGATAATGTTTACGATTGGAAACTTTATGTCGTCGCTTTCCAGTTTATAATTCGCCGAGAGGTCCTGAGGGAAAGTCCCTAAGCCGGAGTTTGTTCGCATTTTCTGCCAAAATTTTGCTGGATTTAACAAAACAACGGCCGTAATTAGTTTCGCAATTATCCGTCGAGAGATGACCATTTGGAGTTTTGGAAAGTAGCTAGATGTCTGTGGAACTAAAAATGTTTGGTTACATTAATAGCTAGATGTCTGTGGAACTAAAAATGTTTGGTTACACTAATAGCTAGATGTCTGTGGAACTAAAAATGTTTGGTTACACTAATTAGAGTAGCAAAGTAACCGATTCAAAGGCTTTTATATTTGAGGTAAGTGGTAACGTGTAAAATTTTAAACATTATGATAAAGTATTCATTATTTTGTCATGCTAAAATAATTGTGATTTTCAATCAATAACGACATACGAAATCAAATAGAAAAGTAGTATTGTGATTTGCCTTACTTGTTGCCACACACCAAGTCTTTTTCCAAAAAGAGCTCAATGGTGGTCTTTCGATATCGAAAACAAAGCTGTCTCGCCATGGTCAGGCCGTGGATGGGTGACCAAACATTGTGTTCTCAAACTTTTCCGTGATTCGGAAGGCTCGTTAAGCCGTTGGTCCCGGTCGCTATTGCAACCGTTTATACACCAACCCGCATTGGGCCAGTGGTGTTACGGCCCATACTCCTGTGTTTCTCCGTGAGAAAGGCCTGTTGGACTTATATAGGCTGAGGACAGTCTTTTTTTTAAACATCCTAGACTGTAAAAACAGGTATTGATTATATGTGTTTGATGTTAATGACTATTAAGTAAATCATTGATAAGCAAAATAATTATTTAACCCGTTTAGAGTCATGCGAACGCCGGCGCTCGCAAACTATATTATCTTTCCATTGCGTATTTATATCTTGTTTTATGACCGTTGAGGTTCTACTATTAAAACCTGTGTTTGACTTTTGACAAAACCGGGTTCCCTCGTGGTTCATCACACAACAGCCAAAATCCAGTTACTAACGTTAACGGTAAAGCATTAATATTCCTCTGATTTCGGAACTGAATAAAATCACCTCTGCCTGATTGCTGATGACATTAACCATGATCCAACGTCCAACGGCGAATCGAATCAAGACTAATTTTAACATCTATAAGTCCTTTTCATCAAACATCTAGTCTATCCATTTTGATCTGAGACAAAATGTAAACAAACCATAAAAAGGGTTCTTTAAGATGTCGTTACTCATTGTCGAAAAATTTTGACAAAAACATACGATTATTTAATATTTTATTATTACAAACTTTCTAAATTATGTAAATTAAGTAATTACTTGTCACATTCAATAATTTTTGGTATTTTTACTTCAATGTTATATTTTTAACGTAATTTTAGATTACTAAATTTATCGTTGCTACTAAAAAAGACCTAAAACGAATAGTATTCTCAAACTTTTATTATGAGTATAGAAAACTTCCAAAAGAAGATGAACAATCATAACATGTTCATGACACCTTGAATCTACTTTGAATTTAATTGATTTATTTAATATTTAGTATCATTTGGATGATAGCAATGATAGCTTTTTTTTTTTCTAAATACACTTATCATACCTAATACTCATAAAACATTACTTAATTACACAATTAAGTAATGTTTATATTCAATGACGATATTGGTATATGTACGGCTACTCCTTTTCTATTTTATAAAAAAAAATTAGAGCCCATATTATTTTGTCCCAGAATTGGATAAAAAGTTTGAGAACCACAAATTCTTTGTTTACCTTTTGTCTCAGATCAAAATGGATAAAGTATAGACTCACTCAACATCTAGACTCACTCATATCATAACTTTTTATCAATAAAAATGTTAAAAATATAAAAAAGAGGAGCTCGGGGCGTAGTGGTTAGTACTGTTATCCGAAACATACTGGGACTATATGTAACACGCTTACGCTACGGTCAGGCCTTGGATGGGTGACCAAAACTTTGTGAGGTCCAAAACGTGCTTCCGAACGCACGTTAAGCTGTAGGACCCGGTCGCCATTACGACTGTTTCTACCAATCCGCATTGGGCCATCGTGGTGGTGTTACGGCCCAACTCATGTATTTCTCCATGAGGAAGGCCTGTGCCCAGCAGTGGGACGTGTATAGGCTAAGGACGATTCCAACAGCCAGTCCCCTTATGCCAAACTGTCGGTTCACGAATTCGACCCGGAAAGTCACGTCGCGTCTCGCTCTAATTCGCCGCAATAAAAAGTGACAGTGTAATGAGGCTCCATAGCTATATAAGCGCCTCGTTGCTGTCGTTGAGCTCTTCTCTGGCCATTCTTCTCTTGGTTTCTGTTTTTAAATTTGCTGTCTGTCTCTTTTTATTTGTTTTGTTCTCGAAGTTCATTCTTACCAGAGTCAGTGCGTAGAGCGGTTGACTCCCTGCTAACAATAATTGTAATATATTTATAAAGTGATGATCAATTTTTATAAGCTTAAACTAAAAGTTACAACAAACCACATGATCAGTTCCTGATAAATAACAAAAACTATAAGTTTCTTTAAGGCACTATTGTAAGTAGCCCTACCCTTTTTATAATATATTTAGTGTAAAATGTGTAATTGTTTTGTGTTCAGTGTAATTTACCTTTTTTATATAATTGTTTCAGTTGTGCCTTAATTCTTCAATATATACAATACCTAAGTATCGACCCAGCGTCTTTCATTTTATCCCTGGCTTCACCCCATCACAACAGGAATAGAGATTCCGTGATTCGTTTAGTTTCCGACAGTTTAGGATAAGGGGGCAGGACAGATAATCCACGTGGTGTGTAAAATGAAATCAAAATTTGTTTTTTCGTGTTCCATTTTTGATTGATTCTTGATTTTTCACAGCGAAATATTTTGTTTTAATTACACCCATTTTTTTTTTATTTCCCTTCAATGCAAACCTAAAACAGAAAGTTACTCTACTTATGTATTGTTAATAAAATAAGGAACTCAGTCCATCTACACATTTTTAATATAAATCTTTATCAAATTGATTTGAACATTCAAGGTTATTTTTTCTGACCACTCTAAAGCAAGTCACAATAAATTTAAGAAGATTCTACACATATTATGTAAACTTATCAAAACAGTAAAACTTGTTCCACTAAAAATAACCTTGAACTACAGATTCAGACCCAAAATATAAAAATATGTTTAAACTTGATTATTACATTTATTTTACTTACACACGCACACACACGCAAATGGTTTGGTTATATTGTAATTTATTTCAATTTCAGTTTTTAAAACTTTATATTTTTTCTTTTCCACTGGTGTATCTTCCCTTTCAATACTAAATCTCACACACCTGTGATGGGTTGGCCGGCAGAGATTTCTATTAGAGATAAGTCCTCCTTTGCATGCAATTTTTATTAAATCATCTATTTTTAACGTTAATTCTTCAGTGAGACTAGTTGAGAGTTGAGAAACCAGATTTCTGTTGAGTCACTGGTCGGTGGTCAGTGCCCTTGTGATCCCGGTCCCGTTCTCGATATTATAAATTAATAAAACACTAACGTTTCCTTCGCTTGTCATGGTTTGACAATCTTTATGCTACTATACTCAATTAACTGAGATTATTATAAACGCGATTTGATACTATTATTATAAACGCGAGAGTAGCTGCCGTCTGTCTCGCTCTTACGTCAAAACTACTGAACCGATTTAATCGAAATTCAGCACAGATAGTCTATAGTACGTTTCAATCCAAGTTGCCAAAAAGGTAAACAAAACAAAGGTAATGTTTCATCTCTAAAATGTTTTGTGATAACTGTAGGTAATTGAAATCAATTGAAACGGACAACGATTGTTACCGTTAATTATAATTACGTGCCAATGTTCATGTAAAAAGTGTGATAATTGAATAACAAATTCGGTATGTCGGCTTTTTTGTTTACCTTTTTGGCAACTTGGATTGAGACGTACTATAGGATGCTGTGGTCTAGAGCCTGAAGATCATAGGCTACTTTTTAAATAAACCTTAACCCTAGAATGGTGGTGACCTTAACAATCAGACAACTGGTCGCGCGGATTACATTATGGTAAAGTCTGTTCGTCCTATTTAGAAACTCAAAATCAACATAATTCCTCAAAAATCAACAAAAACATAAACTTCATAAAAATTTTCTTTGACTTATCACTTTGGACATAGTTACATTAAGTAGTGGATATCCGTTCCCATACATGGGTTTTTAGTTCGTCTAAAACTTATTATTGTTGCTTGTACTCTTCGTTCGACTTATTTCGTTAGGTCGCGCTACTATACTCGTACTAGCGAAATCAAAGATAAATTAAGTAATTCCGATAAAGATAAAATAAATAAGAATGAAATACAAATCCAGATGTCAGTATTACTTTTGCTTGTTCAATTGCTTACTGTGCGCAAAAGAGCCCTAATTTTGAAAATGTTTGACGTTGGACTTTTTTATTTTTAGAATATCATACCTTTTTAATTTTTTTTCTAAAAGATATAACCTTTAACACATACATAGTACATACAATCACGCCTGTTATCCCTGAAGGGGTAGGCAGAGCCCAAGGAGCTCTGTGTTCCATAAGACCACATTTAGCCATACAAAAATTGGGTTTGGTCAGATGAAAAATCGTGAAAGAATAACATGTGGCTAGCTCATCGCCTACACAATCCAGACCCAGTACCCAATACGCCCTTTGTCGCCTTTTACGACATGCTAGGCAAGAAAAGCAGTTGGTACATTATTTTTGTGTCCCGGACCAACACGAATAATAATAATCTAAGAATAACGTCGAATATTCGTGGACCCCTAGGGCGTCCATGTGTAATAGTGAATTTCAGTGGACCGCCTGGAGAGTGTAATAGAAGACTCAAGAGATAAGTAGCTTATTAAATTAAGTCTGTTTTTACATGATAGGCTCAGAATACATAATACGAGTATCATCCATCTTCAGTCAGCAGCAGCGGCCGCCGGAATCGCGTGTTCGATCCCACCTCCTGTACCACTGAGTTTAAATGAAAAATGAATTCACAATGAACTTATACAGTTCATTGTGAATATAGATTGCCTCACATTGTGCCCGGTGCACAGCAACAGGCTCGCCACCTGTTGACATGGGGACCTTACATATCTAAATATGTAACGTAATGTAGGTGTTCGGGTAAGCAGAGGTTTTAACACCCAAAAAGGCGTGATATATTTTTTGTACATAATATGACAGATAAAGCCGAATAACTAGCAGATGCACCCAATAACTTGAGGAAATGTTCTGTCTCGATCAGTAGGTGTTCCCTCTTATTCTATCACTATTTATGAATGAAGGCTATCCGTGGGATATCTTCTTCCTCTCTTTCTATACATAGTTTCTATCTCACCAGTCATATTTACGCCATAGACGCCTAGACTGAAAAATGTAATTTTTTTTTGTAATTTAAGATTTTAAATAAAAAATTATAAAACTGGTGATGACGTGCGTTGTTTTATGTTGTGTAAGTAAGTGGTATCCTGGATGTACCTTATCATTTCACAGGTGAGTCAATAATAACATATTAAATGAGAGTATTTGTTTGAGAAATTTGTGTGTATTTTTGTGGGACGTCATTAGTTGTAATAGAAAGCTTTAGTACGAAATGTCAAACTCATTCAAGAAAGTGATAGAATGAGAAGGAACACCTACTGATCGAGACAAAACATTGCCTCATGCTATTGTATGGGAGTTTGGCATCCAGCATAAAGTACAAAATTCTTGGGTGCACTTGACTGTAGAAGTAACTACAAGAGCCGTGAATATAATATATGAAAGAAGATCGCTGCTAACCATAGATATACCTTAACTTAGATGACGCAAATGGAACTCCGCGTGTCCGAAAACCCCGTGTATGTTACTGGAAATGTACAAAATTTAGGAAAAGGATCAAAGAAGAATCAATCCTAGGAAATATGTTCTGATTGATATTAGGTTAAGGTTATTTTTAGGACCCTTAAAAACAATATTTGTGTCATCAAAACATTATACAACATTTGAGTTGCTGACCAATTAGTTATATTGCTGACAATTTTGAAATATTTGCTGCCCAATCAGTTATTTTAGTTGATCAATTGTATTTTTTTGTTGACCAAAATTTGAATGACCGTTATCATGATTATTTTCCTAGCATGATTATTATAACACGATAATATAAAACAAGTTATCATTTTTAACTATCAGTCTTTATCTAAGATACTGACAAATCACATTAAAGATCGTTTTACCCCTTTAATTTTTAATTAATATCAAAATGTTAGCTTTCATTAAAACAGTATTAACTCAATATTTGGTCCGCATGACCCGAACACGTAAGTACCCCTTTTGGGGGTTAACTTTGGCAAGCCAACATCCCTTTTTAATAACAATATTACGGCCGCTCTCATTGGATTGTAGCCACGTCTGTGATTCAATTCACTGACAATGTCTTAATTATCTCATTTAATGGTTTACTCCCAACTATAGGGGACCGTAATTTAGAGGGGATAAGGCTTAATTTAGGGGATTTTACTACGATTGCTTTTATACTTTACTATTCTAATACTATTACATCGTTAACCAAGCGAACGCAGGTGTTCGGAATGGACCGACATTGCCCATAACATAATTAACTTTACGCCAATAGAATAACATGAAATTTAAGCACTAGAAAAAGGAGCGCGCTTCTTCTGGGGAATTCGACCGAATTCCCGCGGTTACTGTCAGCGCTGCCTGTGGAATTCGCGGGAAGTCGCGCGAATGAGGAGTGGATCGGTCACAGCAATGCCGTGCTAAGAGAACACGAGTAAATTTCGCGTAGTTGCTGGAATATGCGAACATTTTCTTCTTGACCTCCGTGGTCGAGTGGTCCGTACCCCGGTCCCAAGGCGTAGCCATCTCGATCGATCGATCAGCCTGGGTTCGATCTCCAGTGGAGGGCAAGTGTTTGGGTGATGAATTTTCAGACATTCGTTCTCCAGACTTGGATGTTTATATACATTTATATATATTAAGGTTATTTATATGTATTTATCTATTAAATATATTTGTCCATCATCTAGTGTCCGTAACACAAGCTGCATTTAGTTGCTTAAAATGGGATAGGTGTGAATGTCTTAGGATATTTATTATTATTTATTCCTCATTTGTCTGCCCTTTTCCCAATTTCATTTGGGGTCGGCGCAACGAGTTTATTATTATTATTATTATTTACATATGACAGGTAAGCTCTTGGCCTTCATGTCACCTGATGGTGAGTGATAAGGCCGTAGGTGGAAGCGAGCTTCACTTGTTAATCCGCAACAACTGAAGAACTGGCTATCTTACCTCTGATTGCTGGAACACAACAAATGCTTAAAACATTGTTATTATAGCGTCAAATTTAGGTAAGACGGTGGTAGCTAGGGCTAAGAGAAGCCCTTCCACCAACCAAAACGGGCAGAAAAACATGTGCCCAAATGGGGAATCGAATCCGGACCTCCCGATCATCGTTGGAGTGAACCACTAGACCTGAGAGGCGGTTAATTCCCGCAAATTCGCGCGCCTTTTCGTATCGTAACGCCGGCTCCACAATTTGGCCCCATTGCCACTCGTCCAACGTGTGGATCTAGAAAATCACATTGGCCCTAACGTTGGCACGAGCGTGCCAATGTGATTTTCTAGGTCCACACGTTGGACGAGTGGCGTTGGCGCCAACGTGTGGAGCCAGCCTAAGGCGAATTAGACGCTTCCATTCCGCGGTGGTGTAAATTGAGCCTGTCTCGTTTTGTTCGTTGAGAGATTAAAAAGCACTCTGTGCGAAAGTCCAACTAAGTGACGAACGCAACGATAGCCGCAAGGGGAAAATACCAAAATAGGGAAAATACTGCTCATGAAAATCAATTATTGATGTTATATGTAAAAGCGAGTTACTTTTACAATGATTGCAAGAGGTTGTACTTATCCCATCTGAGCCACTGAAACTGCGTTTGAATAAAAGCTTAAGTATAAAATTTCTTTACCACCTTTAGAGTGAATTTCGTTGGCATGTCACACAACAAGGTCTATTATTGCATATAATCAGATTTTAGTTCTTTGTGGTTTTCTAGCATTTATAACTCCGTAGTTTCTAGTGACCTTTGTATTTTTTAGAAATTATTATTTAATGCTTTGAAAAAAAGAGTTAAAAGTATGTTGCACGTTTAACCTATACACTGATTGAATTACGGTACACTAAATCATATGTCAATATCACAAACGTCTTTATTTACACTCATGTTATAATGTTCGAATTATGAACTCAGACTCGAACTCATGACATACTTTTTAACACAGATGATAAAAAACGAAAATTTTAAAATGGAAACTGTAACATAACGACCATTATGCAACAGCGGTGCGAGCATAGAACTTTACAGTCGACAAATTTGTCGATCGACAAACGCATGTAATTTACCGAATCGAGTCGATAACCGCTAGCATAGAAGTCGATAACAAGTGTCAAATTATGTCGATCATTCGTTCTTCATTCATTCTTATTTTCTTAAATATGACATATTAAAAATAAAAACTTGGGCGAAGGGACCTTGAATATAAAGATTGTTAAATTTTATAAAATTGATTACTAGTATTTTGAAAAATCTTTATGAAATCCAATAAAAACATGAGAGTTGAGATAGCTAAATATAGTAAATAATGTCAATAAACATTTAACAATGCAGTGAACGTGTGTTGGTAAAAAAGATGTTGGCATGAAAAAATATATTGTTTTCCTTTTCCCATGTATTCCTGATATTTAAGCTCGACTAGACATTCTTTTTTATTTATTTTACCTCTGTTGAAAATGGCGAATGCTAATTTGAAATTTAAATAAGTAGAAAAGTAACAAATCAAGCGAACAATGTCAAAAGCGAAATTAATAATAAAAACATTTAAAAAAATGACAGCATCATAAGAATTTTTATATTCCAATTTATAAGTCCCTGATTCCAAAATCAACAATAACATAAAGTAAAGCCAAGAACAGCAAATAAAAGGTTTACAAAATCTTTACGTAATTATAGTAAGTAAGTAGTAAATATTTATTTCATAACCTAAGATACCCTTTAGGTAAAATAAATACATAAGACAAATAATACTCCCATCTAAATTAATTAATAAAGCCCGAAATTCATCATAATAATCAATAAAATTTGTCGACATAACTTTAAAAGACACGATAAAAATTCGGCAAATTAAACGATATTTTATCTATTCAATATGTCAAAAAAAGATCCATGCTAAGTTTTGTCGACCTATCTCGATAAATTCGGTATCTTTGTCGATCCTTATCTTCAGATCGATAAATCAAGATCTATGCTACCGACATCGATAATTTGTCGAAAAATGTCAGTTTAGTCGATTTTCATTGTCAAATTTAGCTTGTCGATAGTTCTATGCTTGCACTGCAGGTTGGACTTCTTATGCAAAATTTACTTTCTTAAAAATGCACAAAACTATGGAAAATATTTTCCAGACAGCCAACAATAAATAAAATTAATTATTTTTTTTGTTTTATCTCTTTAAATAATGGGAGTTGATAAAGTAGTGTGTGTAACTGCACATAACTCGGTATATATTATGTGACAGTTACATAAAGTACTATATAATGTGTCTGTGTTTTGATCATCCTAAAGTAGCAAGCTCTGTGTTGTAGTGGTTCGAACTTTTGGGCTGTCGATATCGAAAACAAAGTCACTATCGCAAAAGGCAATCCAGACTAAAACATTGTGATCGCGAGTTCCTCCGTGCTTCGGAACGAATGAAGGCGCGTTAAGCCGTTGGCCGGCTATTGCAACCGATTCTACCAATCAGCATTGGGTCAGCGTGGTGGTGTTATAGCCCATACTCCTCGTATATTTATCCGTGTAGTGCTGTGACCAGCTGTATGAATTTAGATTGGTGACGAACGACGGCTATTTCGTAGAAAAAACTTAAAATTTTGTAAATTCCACATATGTCTGAATTTCATCGAAGAGACAAGAATATACTCACTTTTAGCGTTAATGAAAGGTAGGAATTTCAATTAAGAAGAGCTAAACACGGGTCCAAAGACGCTCCCAGTAATGGGAGGGGAGTCAATTGAAATCAATTCTGTAATCGGGAAAAGAATATGTGTGTGGGTGTGTAATAAAGCTGACTTTACAGATATTGAATTATATAATATTATTGCCTTACACAATTTTTTTGTGATCGATAGTAAGTTAAGTTTGGTTATACCTATACATATAGTTCGTCTCAAAGTTGCCAAAAAAGTAAACAAAACAAAGGTAATGTTTCATCTCAAAAATGTTTTGTGATACATACATTAAATCACGCCTGTAATCCCCGAAGGGGAGGCAGAGTCCAGGGAGCACTATGTTCCTTGAGATCTCATTTAGCCATACAAAAATTGGGTTTGGTCAGATGGAAAATCGTGAATGAGTAGTAACAAGAGGCTAGGTCATCGCCTACACAATCACAGACCCAGTACCTACCCAATACGCCCTTAGTCGCCTTTTACGACATGCTAGGCAAGCAAAGCAGTTGGTACATCCTTTTTGTGATGACTGATGATGATTATCTTCTGATTATGTTTTGTGATGACTGTAGGTAATTGAAATCAATTGAAACGGACAACAATTGTTACCGTAAATTATATTTACGTGCCAATGTCCATGTAAAAAGTGTGATTACTGAATAACAAATTCGGTAAGTCGACTTTTTTGTTTACCTTTTTGGCAACTTGGATTGAGACGTACTATACTTACAAATATTAATTTTCTTTAGAATCACTTTGGCATTATTATGATCAACATACTATTATCTATTTGCAGATTATTTTTTAATATAAAATAAGTAATGTTTTCTTTTATTAATCGCTATGGATTCAATATTAAAAACGAAGCTTTCGATTGGTTGTTCGAAAAAATGTTGCATTACAGAAGTGCAAAAGATTGTACCTTGAAATAAGTGAGCCCTCCTGCTCTCAGCGTTAATTCTCGATGGTAAACTTTGAACGCCAACTTGTCTTTATAATTAACAAAGCACGTACTTCATTCTTGTTAAATGTTACAGTGTAACTTTGAACTATATGCTTAATAATACAAATGGATTTCAAGCCAGCTGGGCTGATATTGTTATGTCTTAATATTGTTTCATTAGTAACCGACGGACGCGCTACGTACCGTAGTCGCAGAGAGTGGAGAGAATGGTGAGTACATACCCATAAGGACCCGTCGCAGTCGCCCGTTCAATCTACTTGCATACAAAGTGTATGAAGCCGTAGCGAAGTAAACATACAGAAAAACGGGACGCTGACACGACGCTTTTTCGACGGCGCCCTAGAAAGGACAGGGCGCCAATTGGGCAGGGTTCCCAACCGTTCGGTTTTCGACCGGACTGTTGGGTTTTAGAAGGAATTGTTGGGATCAGGTTGCTGACTTCCGACCCGATGCAATTTGTCCAGTCATATAAAATTGTGAACGCGACGTTGCTAATTCGCCGGCGATGTCGCGGCGTAGGTAGTTTGTTGTAGGAGGCAAAACAGGATAATTACATGTAAAAAAAAAAATTGTTTTTACATGATATTAAAGCTCTGTGATTGATACTTAACGTGGTTTTTTTTTTCGATTTGACCAAGTATGACCAGATTAAAGTTGATTAAGGCCCGATTTTTCAATCCTCAGATAAAATTTTCCGCCATTTAAAACTATCACTGTCACTTTCTAAAGTCATAAAAAGAAAAGGGACAGAGCTAACATTTGACTGACAGATAGTTCTGAGGATTGAAAAATCGGGCCTAAATTTGTTAAAATTGAGTGAACAGGAAGATAAAAATGTAGAGATATACAAGTAGAACTGTATAGTTCGTTTGTAAACTTTTATTTAACGCGTCATATGTAACTACTTGTTACCTAAATGATTAAATAATGAATTTCATTTAATTGACCGGTTATGGCGGATGGAAAAGTTGGCAACCCCGGGGCGCGGTCGTGCGCGGGGTAACGTAAAGGACGCGGATAGCAGGTTGTCGCCCGTTCGCCAGGGTGTGAGTGTGCCTCTTGCGTCGAAATAGTTTAAGCCCTGGGTGCGCCGGCCGTCACGCCCGTTCCTTGTCTTTTCCGTATGTCTTATGGCGCCCCGTCTGCGACGGTTACGCACCCTGTCCGTGTCTTGCGTCTGTTCTGTGGCCGGCGCCTAAGATGCAGTGGGCAGAGCACATTTTTATTTTTACAGATACTTCATTTGGAAAAAAGATTGCTCCCGTGGTCGTGTGATAAACTACCATGGGTGTGCCCTCGATACCCCGCGAGATCTCTAGTCTCGAACTAGTTCTTTAGTTCGCAGTACTAAACCGTGGAGTCCCACATACCCCTGTAGCAGCTTCTTACTACTGTAGAGGGTACGTAAATGCAATAAATGGGCTTATTCCTCGCCGAACTGATGGTAGTTGGGATGAAAAGGTTCTCGAGTGGCGGCTCACAGGAAGCGCAAAGATGGAAATCCGTCACGAGGTCCGAATTTTAACGAAAGTCGCAGAAACTCGCTGGATATCTATCAGTGGCTGTCCCTAGGCTGATGATGATGATAGCACAAAAAAATAACAAGCTTAAATGGTAGTAACCGTTCATATCTGAGTTGAAGAACCGAATAGGTAACTGTACTAATAATACGGTAATGAGAGAAGTGATTCCATTTAATGATGTTTTGTTGTTTTATGAATATATGTATACGATAACATAATAACTAAATGGCTCTTTACTCTCTTTGATTATAAAAGTAACGGACAAGTCCTTGGAATGAAAGTAATATTCCTTAATTATTATATATTTCTAGGTGGGATATTAATTTCTAGTTATTAAAGACTAAAGCTTTATATTTTATACATGACCTGAGAAGAGTGTTCAGTTGGCAATATCGATAGCTAAAAGCACGTAGTTAATTAAGTTTTTAAATATCATACCCCTAAGTGGATAAGGATAAGGTGGATAAGGCAGCGATAGCCGAGTTGAGACGGACGGCACTACTAAAGGTCGCAAGATCGACCCCCGCCCAGCAGGCTGAGGACGATTAAGCACTACACTGATTTTGTAGGAGTTGGAAGCGTATCCAATTTAAGTATCACAAATCACATGTTCGGTCTGGGAATGATGCGGGGAATTGCTTTGGCAGACCCCGGATCGCTGTTTGCCCGCGGTTGGACGTAGGCCTCTCCCAATGCAAACCAATATCTCAATTCTCGGTGGAACACTCCACTCCAGCCAACCAACAAATATAGTCTTCCCATCTTGCCACAGTGCGACCCATTTTACGTTTACCGAATCGCGAAGAACTACACGACTCCAACAGCTGTCACTTCTACGGCAGACGCGACCAGCCCACTGCCACTTCAGTTTGCTAATTCGATGCCAGCAATTCTGGTGAGCCCTGCAGCGTCTACCGCCTAGCCCCGTACCTAGTTATCATCTGTAAATGGATTCCTCATTTGAAAAAGGGTTATGACATGTATTCTAGGCGAATGCTAGCCTGGGCATGCTTTGCTCACATGCTGAATAAAACAAATTTACAAGTTTTGAAATTAATTTGATGGTTATGGTCATAAAACGCCTTGCGTTCCGATGGCGTCATGTTTTGGGCAAATTACTTTGTTCGATAGCGTGGGCTGCTCGCCCAATTTAGGACAGTGTTAAAGGACATATCAAGACTTCTACACACAATGCCGGCCTTGCCGCACGTCAAGCCGCGAGTGCCCGCGTCACCTTCATAATATGCCCGTATTGTGCACTGCTAGGCACGGGCCTTCCGGTAAAGCACTTGAGTAGTATGGTCCGTTATACAACCACGTTGGCCCAATGCGAATTGATGTTTTACGTACCATACGAAGCACTGAGGATCGCAACACCTAGATTTGGCCACCTAACCAAGAACTGACCATGGCGAAAGTATCTTTGTTTAATGTCGATCCTAAGGCGTATGAATCACTACGCCGCCGAGGTCCTCGGAATTTTGCTTTATTAAGCTCTCCTATTCATTAATCAGGTATGAGACATTAATGTTGTATGAAACATTTTAATATCCGGATGGTTGCAAAACCGATATTTTCTTGCCGGTATTATACATTTACAGAAATGGATATCAAATATGTAACATATGAAAAACAATAGTGTTTGAGGAAATCAAATTGCTAAAGTATTTTCACGGCGTTTACAATGTTACAAAATCTTACAAGACCCACATCTAAAACCCATTAAGAATTCTGCTCTCTTGTTGTAACAAGTTATTACTACTGCTGAACTTAAATTTATTGTGAACTAGCTGTTGCCGGCGACTTCGTCTGCGGTTACTGGTTTTTTAACTATCCCACGGGAACCCTCTAATTTTTCGGAAAAAAGTTTCATTGAAATCGGCCCAGCCATTTCGGAGATTAGCCTGTACAAACAGACGAACAGGCAGAGCATAAAAAAAAAATTGTGACTTGATTTTAAGCATTGTTTTTCTATGTACAGACCTCTACAATTTTATTATATGTTTACATATCGCTTATACCACACACTGTGCATGGTGCATGGCAAGCAAAAGAATTGCGAGTTATATAGAGAGATATACAGATCGAAATGTGGGTGTTAGCCTTTTGTGTCAGTCCTCAACCTATATACATCCCACTGCTGGGCACAAGCCTTTATTGAGAAACATATGAGGAGTATGGGCCATAACACCACCTCACTAGCCCAATGCGGGTTGGCTAGAAACAGTTGCAATAGCAACCGAGACCAGCTTTTGCCTTCCGAGATCCGAAGCATGGAGGAGTTCGTGATTTTTTCGAGACAACGTTTTGGTCACCCATCCCAGGCCTGACCATGGCGAAGGTAGCTTTGTTTAGATATCAAAAGCCAAAGTACTACGCCACCGAACTCCTCCTGTCCTAGAAACTTGTTGTAGGTTCTTCTTCTTCTTCTTTTCGAAACGGGCGGTTTCCGCAACTGGACGTCCAGTTTGCGCCTGTTTTGCATCGGAGGGTGAATGCTGGGTCACTCCAGCCATCCAAGCTCCACCAGGAAGTCACCCAGCGCCTTCACGTCGCTGATGGCCTCCCGGAGGGTATCGGATGTGCCCAGGTACTTAGCCCGGCATTCTGCTACCCCGTCACACTCCACCATGACGTGGGAAGCTGTTTCTTCTGTTGCCATGCACGCCCTGCACAACGGACTGTCTGTGACACCTATGTTAAAAAGGCTGTGTCCTGTGATTGCACCTGTTACAAGGCGCAGCCTACATTTATCCAGCCGCATTAATTCCCTGGATAGGCGTGGCTCAACTCGTGGTAGTGCAAGTCTAGCCTGCCTGCAGTCATCCAGGTTGCTCCAGTATTCCTTGAGTAGTTGTAGGTTCTTAAAGTCCTACGTCTGTAGGAGGAGCTCAAGAGTAGGTACAGGTGTACAAATATAAATGGTTTGGTTAAATTTAATATCAGCGTGGTTTTTGACAAGAAATTAGAAGTTGTGAGCTCTAAGATTTTCTTTAAAGCCCATAGCAAGCAAAAGCAAAATCCATTCGAAAGGGCCGATTGGGCACAATACGAAATTATTGTTGCTTATTAAGGAACAATAGCCGATAAACTGTTGCTTTCTGTTGTTGGCCTGTCGCCTGAGATAGAGGCAATTTGAGACTTTTGTCCCTTTCCCGGACCAATTAATCTTAAGGTTTTGTCCATGAATTTAAAGGGTTTTATTATAAATAATAAATAGGTCATTGTTAGTGCTAACTGAACATTTGGCAGCCTTGACTTAAAATTAAATGTACCATCATTTGCATTTATTAGAATACTGTTAAACTTTATACATATAAGTGGTTTAATTCATGAAAATAGCCAAAACATTATACCCTATCCTACGGGAATAATAGTCGTAAATTGTCAAATTGTCGCAATAACAAGGCATTCTGGACAATATTTACATATCAGTTGTGTAGCTATATGCTTATTAGTGGTGGGTACTTATGTAGTCATATTCTCACAAGTAAGAACTGTATTAGGATTTAAGCGAATTGTTTTGTCTTACTAGACATTTGCGAAATATATTTGTCATGCCATTTTAATTTGGGCACAACTGTATAAAACGTTGGCCAACTCTTGGAGCCATTTACAAAGTTGTTGAAATCACAAGGAAATAGGTAACAGACCCAATTTATTTTTTCATTGCAGCGGGAAAATCTCTGAATGAGGGCTACGAGCGCTCTTGGTATATAAGTCTAGATTAAAAAGATAATTTTGAGATTCTCAAAATTTCCGGAATAATTTGTTGATTAGCTACAGCGTTTGAACATACATGCGATTATAACACACAGGGTTCATTTTGTGAAGATTATTAAGATCTGGTATATGTACTAATATGAAACAATAAAGATTATGATATGACTGTGATCACACCGAAGCACCTAAGCGGAGGAGTTCGAGATCACAGCAGTCTCGCTTAAAGTGACTTCCCATGAGTTTGTTTCCTCGTGGAAGGCCTGTGCCCAGCAGTGGGACGTATATAAGCTGAGGACTAAGTTTCCAAGTAATCGGGAGCCTGTTGCCCTTATTACTAGCTGTTGCCCGCGACATCGTCCGCGGTTACTATGGTTTTTAACTATCCCACGGGAACTCTTTAATTTTCCGAATTAAAAAGTATATAAGATACTTTTTATTTCGGAAAATTAAAGAGGATACCTAGGATATAAGGTATTACCATGACAATTTCATTGAAATCGGTCTAGCCATTTCGGCTCCAGCCCGAACAAACAGGTATACAATTTTTTTTTAAATCATGTTTTGGTAGGTATTTTTCCTTTTTTACATCCCTCTGACTTGGTTTTAGGCATTTTTTTTCATGGAGACATTCGACCTCTGCATTTTTATTATATGTACAAATATTCAAACTTAGTGGTACAGAAAGAAAGAAAGAAAAAAAAACATTTATTCCGACACAGATACGAGACATTGTACGAACATAAAATACATAGCTATATTATACACAAACAAAAAAAAACAGGAAAACATAATTATTAACTATCTAGATAGTGAAAACAGGAAGCCAATTCAGCATGGTATCAGATTTTTGAGTCCTGGCGCTGGTTTTTTAATGGTGCCTTATATTCATTTAATACAGGTATTACAGGTGTTCGAGTCATTCTCCTCAAAAATTGGAGTATGCAGCTAATTGTTGGGTTAAGTGTTACGGATGACTCGCTCAGCCGTTGTTGCCTTATCTAGACAATGACAGATAATCGGTTCATCTCCAGAGCTTAGTGAAACTACTTACGTAATAGTTTATAATAGTCTTTGGAGATCACTTGAGTCCTATCATCAATTAAAACTAGTTCTAATAAATTAAACGGCAATTTCGCTTAGTACAACGTTCTCAAGTTGCATGGGACATTCTTATTTATTTATTTTTTGGATTGTAAAAAAATTTTCCCACTTCTTTCTAATAAGACAAAAATATTGAAAAACAAATTGTCAGTTAGATCGTGTTGGTATAGACGTGGGTCAGTAATTTTAATTGACAACAATTAATAGTATTGCTTTATTGACGCCAATCGTAATCCTTACCAAGAACACAAGGGCAGACAATACCTGTGTTGTACAGGCGAGCGGTGCAGTTCCTAGAAATTAAGAGTCTATACAAGGCCTTTGTTGATTACATCGGTGTCTTTGTGGGGAGCCGCTGCACCGAGGATGTAACGCGAGAACAAAACACTAAATAACACTCATTACCTACACTATAATACCCCATTAAACACTAGATCAGAGCCCACGCTTCAAAATCATAAATTTCAAATTATATTTCCAGTAAAATCCGTTTTACTTACCGGTTCAGGAACATCCAGCCATGACTTTAAGCTCACGCACTTCAAAAACAAAACTTCAAATAAACTTTTTCTAACTTGATACAAACTAGTAATAAAGTCCAGAAAGTTTTTCGGGGGTGTGTGGAAGATGTGTTCACTACAAAATATTTTTTTGGTGTGTCAGAACAGGTTTTGGAGTGAAGAAAGTGATTTTATAAGTTTGTTTGGGCGGCGCGGCGCGGGTGGAGAAGGCTAGCGCGCGGGCGCTCGGGTCGGTCGCGGCACGCGGTGTGACGGCCGCAAGCCACAGGCGGAGCGGCAACGCCGCACCCCGCGGGGGGTAGATGCCTCTGTGCCTCCTGTGCCTATGCCCTCTCGTCATCATTGTTCCATCATTTTTTAACCCTCGACGGACGGAAAAAGAAGGATACTAAGTTTGTGTTATGTCACGGGAAGATTTTTCACCATTATATCGGTCAATGACTGCAACAGCAAGGATTTCCGCGAACATTAATTTGCTTTTGAATCAGTTGGTTCATTCGCAATTTAAAAATATGTGATTTTCAAAAATAGAGTTAGAAGATAGAACCTTATAATTGATTTCAATAATTTATAAAAAACTTAAGTATATTGAATTTAAATACAATTTTCAATTATTGACAATTTGTATTGTTAATTAAATTAGGCATAATACTAAAAAATATATCAAACCTAAGTAACCTTTTCCTAAGTTATTCCCAAATACGTACAACAAATGCTAGCCAAAGCTATCAAAGTTCCGGTGACTCACGCGCATGGTCAACTAAGCGCAGGTGATAAAGGCTGTATAAGCTTTTGTCTCACTCTAACCCTTCAGTGCACTGCGAGACCACCATACCAGTAGTCCGGGGCGTAGTTGCATTTACGTTTCTTTGTAATCATATTAACATAGAGTGCAATGACCAAACTTCATTCACTCTCTATTTTAGTTTCAATTAAGCTATGCATTCGGAGAAGTGGTGTGGTAACTGATTACTAAGCTAGATGTCGCGGGATTAGTTCTTATTAATTAAAACTCTGTTTCTTATTACCACTTCGGTGCCGGGCGTGTTAGCCAGGTAAATAATAAGTCCAAATCTTCTAAATACTTAAAAAATATATTGCTAGAAAGTCACACTCGCAAAACATTAAAAGGTCTAGAATGAACAAGATCTATTTACACACGAGCAGAGCTATGGGAAGAACGAGAGAGAGAACTTGAAGGCCGCCCAATACAAGTGACTTAATAATTATTGTTGAACTATTGGATATTAACTCGAGCCGATGTAGTGCAGATAAAGGTTGTATATAAATAAGTACTAATAGATACTTGAAGCAAAGTGAAGTGTTATTGTGTGGAGTTTATAATAAATACATATTAATAGAAAGACGAAAGCGTGAGTGGAGAGTAGCCTACACCACCTAATGAGATTGGTAGAAACGGTTGTTGTAATAGTCACCGGGACCAACGGCTGAACCTAGATGACGAAGTTTGGTCATCTAAGGGCTGACCATGGCGAAAGTGTTTTGGCTACTCCAACGGGATCCGCCATGGCTCCAATGTTTTCCTGTAATTAAAAAAATATAGACTACCTACTTAAAACAGAACTGGAAATACAGTTTTGATTGAGCACTTGACGGAATTGAAGTCGGATATTGGTCGATAACTAACACATCATCTTCCTAGAGAAAAAGGAAAGGAACGAAGTTCTAAGACCTCAACACTTTTAAGTTTACCGTTTTTTTTTCGAACACTTCAGTGAAAAGAGTTCATGACCAACTAGATCCGATATGAAATTTTTTTTTTATTATTTATTTATTAAGAAAACAAACAGCGTAATTGACAATTTTTCTTATCTAATGCTTATTACTATGAGTAGAGCTAATGACAGGTTTCCCTTGAGATTAAAACTAGTATTGGATTTTAAACTATACACGCTGAAAATTTAGTGGTTGTTTTCCCGCAGAAAAAAGATTTACCTTTATTAGTACTGTCGAATCCGGAATTATTTTTGAAAGTAAAGATATTTTTGTTCTCAAGTAATCGAACTTACTTTTTTTATTTTTTGTTGTAAAGTTCTCCCATGTAGGGAAGGCAATGGGAACGAAGCCCATACAGCCAAGTCTTCGGTATAGATTTCTCTGTACTTGCATTGAAATGCAAGTGTAATACATTTCAATGCGCCTTGGGAGAGTTTGGCGTCAAACGGTCTATGGCAGACACTGTGGTTCTACTTGAATGTGGTGGATTACCACGATAAAAAACTCATCACTTTTCACACCACTTGACGTTTATTTTAATAATCCTCCACATTGCACATCATCACAGACACTTATTACACAAAACTACACTGATTTTTCATAACAATATCCACTCCAAAACAATATTACAATCATCGAAATAAAAATCACATCCGCCATAGTTGAATGCCGCCAAAAACTCCTTTTTTTATTATATTTCACCGACTTTTTTTCGAACACTTCAGTGAAAATATTTTTTAGCCTCGCTAGCATGACCAACGAGATTCGATATTATAAAACTTTTTTCAATATGAACTCTCAGAAAGGCTTCCTTATAAAACCCATACCATATAACCACGCCACTTGTCCCGAAGGGGTAGTCGGAGGTGTTAATACCCACTCCTCAGAAAATACGTTAAGGCCTACTTATACACATTATATGAGCAAACCCTGGGTTAGGCGCTAACTCTCGATCGTGCAATTGGACCTTAGTCCTTGAGTAGGGCCAGGTCTAAATTACCCGTAATCGCCGAGAATATATGAGGAATCTGATGAGGACCGTAGCAAGTGGAAAGACCTGACAAAAATGTTCATTACCTCTCGCTTCTTCGTTCGCGCGGAAGCGAGAGGCAATGAGTCTTTTTATCTCTGGGGACTTTTTCTCTACGGCCTGTGCTAGGCCTTCTGTAGGAAAAATGCGTGATCTTGTACGTCTGTATGTTTAGTCCCCGTGTAAACAGGTGACACGTCTGTTGCCACTCGCCATGGTACAGGCGGTGGGATCGAACCTGCGACCGAACCCGCGACCTGTTTTTTAGTATTTGTCTAAGCGGCAATATAAATACATCAGCTGTAATTAGGGCAATGCCCAACGCTAGGCACAGGCCTTCCTAACGGAGTAACGCATGAGGACTATGGCCACAACCACGCTGGCCCAATGCGGGTTTGTTGGTAGAAACGGTCACAATAGCGACCGTGACCAACGGCCTTTCCGAAGCACGGAGGAGCTCGAGATTACAAATATTAGGACCCAATATTTGGCCAATACCATGGGTTGGGAAAAAAACATTAAGTAATCACATGGCAAATTGTTTCACGCAAATTTTCATTGAGCAAAAAACGTTTTCTGGCATGCTCGTACTATTGTTTGGCTATAAATCGTTTGGTCAAATTAACGACCCTTTTCGAATAGAAGGGATGATAACGATTTAGCACGCCAGCACCTCGCAGGAAGTGCAGCCCCTTCGCCCTTGTGCACCCACAATCACCTCCGCAGCTTCGGCTTTAAACTATTTGGACGGCATAATCATTGCTTGGTCAGCAGAATAATTAATTGGGCAGCAAGATAATTATTTGGGCAGTAATATAATATATGTCACCGGAAATGTATAAAATCTAGCAAAAGGAACAATGAAGAATTAATGATCATTTCCTAGGAAATGTATTCTGATAGATTAGGTTAGGGTTATTTTTTTATGACCCTTAAAACAATATTTGTGTCATCAAAACATATATTAAACAATTTGGCAGCAGAGAAAATAAATATTTTAGTTGCTGCCCAATCAGTTATGTTTCTGACCAATTTAGAAAGAGTGTTATTTAAACGGTCAGCAAAATATTCGAATTTTGGTCAGCGAAAAAATAAAATTAGTCAGGTAAAATAACTAATTGGTCAGCAAGTTATGGGCAGCAAATATTTCTTGGTTTTGATAATTTGTTGTAATTTTAATTGTGTTGCAATTGGACACGGAGGCAACTCTTTTTAAGTGTCTCCCGAATACATCATTTGATTTGCATGCACTTAAAGACGATAAATAATTTTTATGAAGAGAGATATCGCACATATTGCTAAAACTCGACTAATGATACATGCCAACAATTATTATCTCAGGATTTGTCGTTGTGGAGAAATGTGAAAAAATTTTAGTATGGAAAATGCAGACTTCCCCAAAATTTTCATACAAAACGGCAATTGCATACTTAAACCCCTAATATTAAAACATCACATTATATTTTTAACCACAAATCTGGTCTAGTGGTTGACACCACCGGGTATAGATCGGGAGGTCCAGGTTCGATTCTCCACGGTGGCAGGGGTTTTCTGCTCGGTTTGGTTGGTAATAATGCTTCTAAGCCCGGTTAGCAACCACCGTCTTACCTAAATTTGTCGCCATAATAACAATGTTATAAGCATTGTCGTGTTCCGGCAATCAGAGGTAAAATAGCCAGTTCCTCAGTTTTTGAGGATTACAGGTGAAGCTCGCTTCCACCTCCGGCCTTTTTGTCACTTACCATCAGGTGATATAAAGGCCAAGATCTTTCCTGTCATAATTAAAAAATATATACTAACATTAGGTTAAACACTCGTCGGAAACATTTGAACTAATTAAACCAAAGAATTCGCTTATAGAATAACTTTGTACGGCGAGTAAGAATATCTAAGAGAAATTAAGTTCAAATGGAGTCGGCACCAAACTGCTAACTGTCTCTTAAATTAAGCCTATAGCGGCAAAATAATAAAATTTTAGATCAATTTAACTTTCGGCACCATCTTCTAATCAAAATTATAAGTACCTACTTTAAACAGTAATCGACCAACTAAGCTCAAATTAAAACTTAGTCTTGTATGATAAAGTAACAGCTATTATTCCAGTATGTTATAGTGAATAAATTCTTCAATACCTAATTAAATGTAAGCCCGACATTACATAGGCTTTGGTCACAAAAGCTTGCTCCTGCAAGAATTATACTAGCAATGAAGCTACAAGTAATATTTGCCTTCATAGTTTTGCAAGGATATAAGATTAAGCCTCATAATAAATAACTCCCCTTACACAAGCCCAGTCTTTGCTATAAAAATCGAATTAATAAGTCAATTTAAAAAATGTCATAACATGCAATAATAGATAATACATGTCATAATGGTATGATATAATAAATAATAATAATAATTCTCTTTCATGTATGTGGTATTTCGGTATTCATGTATGTGGTATGTCACAAGTATGTGGGATACTTAATAAGAAGTCAGTTTTTTAGACCCCAGTCAAAATAGGATTTAACCTGGTAATGGGAGATAATAAGCTGGCCAGATTTGTATGAGCTCTTTAGAAAGGCTTGTATGGGTTTACTAACTTTTTTTGTTATTTATGACTACATTATTAAATTCCCTCGTAGCTAAAAATAGCTTAAAACGGACATTATGCAAAATAGTCCTTTTTTGTACTATTGTCGATTTACACATACATACATACAATCACGACTATGATCCCCTAAGTGTTAGTCAGAGACTAGGCAAAAGCAGTCCATTGCCACTGTCCACGCTTTACCAAACCAAGCAGTGACTGCACTCAGCGTGAGAGGGTGGTGAGCCCGTCGCCGCTGTAAGTTATTGGATATCGTGCAGTTATAAGCTATTGGATATAGTCCATTAGTCGCCTTTCAAGACACCCAAGGGCAGTGATGGGTTGGTAGTATTCTTGTAATGAGCACACGGCTCGTAGGCACAATGTAGTAAAATAACCACAGATGATGTATACATTAGATTAGTCTATGTTTGCACGTAAAAAAAGTAATTTCAATGAAAACTGTTGGTTGAATTTTATTTATTTTATTCAGATAATGCTTTTTAATGCAGTTTTCCTATATTAGGAAGGTAAAGAGAGAGAGAGAAGAATTGATACAGTTATTTTTTCAACCACATTGATGACATAGCATTTATATTTATTTAAGTTTCACATCAAACTACTGAAGTTTTATTTTTGAATAGATTTAGAAAACCATAGTTCATATATACTCTCTATTGCATTTGAAAATATATACCTACGAGAGTTTTTGGCGGCATTCAACTATGGCGGACGTGATTTTTATTTCAGTGATTGTAATATTGTTTCGGAGTGGATCTTGTAGCGTATAACCAGTGTAGTTTTGTGTAATAAGTATCAATAATGAAGAGCAATATGGAGAATCATTTAAATAATCGTCAAGTGGTGTGAAAAAAGATGGGATTTTTATCGTGGTAATCCACCTCATCGAAGTAACACCACAGTGTCTGCCATCGATCGTTTGACGCCAAACTCACCCAAGATGCATTGAAATGCATTACACTAGCATTTAAATGCAAACTACTAAAGAAAAGTACCTATTCTACTGTTAACGTGTGGCTCAAAAGGTCCTGCAACCAGAGCCGTAAAACTGAATATTAAAATATATATATATATATATTATACAAAACATATAATTAGGGGGGGTTTTTGGCGGCATTCAACTATGGCGGACGTGATTTTTCTTTCGATGATTGTAATATTGTACGGAGTGGATATTGTTACGTTAAATCAGTGTAGTTTTGTGTAATAAGTGTCTGTGATGATGTGCAATATGGAGGATTATCGAAATAAACGTCAAGTGGTGTGAAAAGTGATGAGTTTTTTATCGTGGTAATCCACCTCATCCAAGTAGCACCACAGTGTCTGCCATCGATCGTTTGACGCCAAACTCTCCCAAGATGCATTGAAATGCATTACACTAGCATTTCAATGCAAACTATTGAAGATATATATATTGCAGACATGGCTGTATGGGCTTCGTTCCCTTTGCCTTCCCTACGGGAGAATTTTACAAAAAAAAAACATATAATTAGTAATATTGTTTACAATACATTAGAAAAATAGAAGCACAAACAGTTTTAAGCCATGCCAGCGTTCCATAGAAAAACGAGTGATGAACCTCACCCGCGCTCGCTCGGTATCTCATGTGGAATAATTAAAAAAATGCCGAAATATCCATTAAGGTTGAATGAAGACGTTATATTAATTTTCTCAAGCGTCGGATAAACTTAATTAAAAAGTTTGAAGTTCTGTCATAACTCCTGGTGTGAAATTAGTTTATGTAGCACGTAAGTACCTAAATAAAGAAACTTTAGCATCGACTTTGCGTCATAAATAATTGGAGCTTATCTAAAAGTAATGTGATTTCAATTTTGTTTAATGAAAAAGTCTTGAAATTGTAAGTCATGACGTCGTTTATGTTAATAAGGTTTTAATATTTTACGAGTCTAGGGTATTTAATAAATATTTGATACTTTAAACCTTTATTGCATATTTCAATGAACGAATTTCGAGACCCATCATTGGAGAATGCAATAGCCTCTTCACCGAGGCTCAGTTCCATTAAGTAGCGATATCAGAAACCTTCTAGGTGTTAAACTACACTACGAACGCAATCAAATAACAATTATCAGTAGATTGATATACCCAGCGAAAAATAGAAATTGATTCTGCCGTCACTTATGTTAGGCTTTTTATTTAATATTGGGTCCTTACCAATAAAATTGGTGTTTTTATTCTGTCTTAGCAATTTGTCCGTAGCTATTAAGTTTCAGAACATTCTTATAAAATAATTGCCTCTTCTAAAAATAGACCATATATTTGAGCTCGTATTATTTAATTTGATAATTTTTTGTAAGTTTAATTGTGTTTAAATTAGACACAAAGACAATTATTTTTAACTGCCTCCCGAATACATCATTTGATTTGCATTAACATAAAAACGATGAATAATTTTTATCAAGCGTGTTCACACACGTATTGCTAAAGCTTGTCTAATGATACATGCCAAATATTAATATCTCTGGATTTGTCGTTGTGAAGAAAACTGATAAAATGTTAGTATGTAAAATGCAGACATCCCCAAAATGTCCATACAAAACACCAATTTCATAGGTAAGGACCTAATATTCATGGTGAGCTTCGGGAAAACTAAGCTTTTTTGTTCAAGAAGGTTGAGGGCAAAAGGGAAACCATGTACACTCGAGATGAATTCACTTAAGTTGAAATTAAAGTCGGTATGAACGCAACGATTGTGGACACTCTTGTTACTCACGGGTCTGACGCCTCGGTAAAAGCGCGAATTACAGAAAGCCAAGAGGAAAAGTACGTCGCCAATGCTTAATGAAGTTGAGTTTTTGCTCGATGGCTATGATCTGGTGGATCTATGTGAACTAACACACACACACGACGTAACACGCACGCGCGTGCGCACACACAGACACACACTATTTAGCATAATAAGTAAGTTAAGAGATGGAAGAGCGGAGTTGCCTGGCACAGGCTTTTAGCTTAAACGGTGACTCCAATCCTAGATTAAGACAAGTTTGTCAAAGTGCATTAAAAAGTTTTTCCTTGTTTGGGTCGCCCGCCGTGTGTTATTGGTTCCCGAATTGTTTCGGTGATTTTCAGTCAGCTAGTCTTAGGTACTTACAAGTAAAATGTCCTAAGCGTTTATACAGGTCTTCCTCCTGGTAGAAATTACCGTGAATATCAACTTTGCCAAGAAAACCTCTTCATCGATCATTAAAATTTCCCTTTTATCTAGATTTAAAACGTTGCCATCATGCGTTGATTTCGACTGAAAGTTGATTTTCTTTTTAACCTAACCAGGTCCAGGCGCCCTATTTTATTAACGAGTAGGAATCGATAGCCCGACCACCCAAAATATTATTAGATGGTGTAAGTAAGGTGACCTTCATAAAAAAAAACAAAAGTTTTCGTCGATTGAGAGTCCTGTTGAGAGAACATTATAAAGAAAGAAAGTAACTCTGTCTCGCTTTCACGTCAAAACTACTATTACCAATTTAACCAAAATTTGGTATAAAGATAGTCTAGAGCCTGAGAAAGGACATAGGCTACCCTAAAGGGATATTCCCATGGGAACGGGTGCCATGCGAGTGAATCTTAAAAATATTATATAAAGCCTCCGAGAAAAATTTACAACATTACGCCACTATGATTTTTGCTTCTAATAATAGAGTAGGAGTAAATTTGAGGCTTCTGTTCCAATTCGCTAAATCTTTTGTTTTTGAATAGCCTATTTATTGAAGAAGGCTACATAACTCACACAATCTCAAAGTAACTATTCTACGCGGTCGAAGTCGCGGGAAAAATCTAATAAAATATATATATCCTACTCAATAAAATTCCCTACGGGGAGTTAGCGGTTTAAGCGAAGAATTCTCACCATAAGTGCAGGCTAGACTAAAATGCAAGAATTAATACCCCCTTCCTCCACTTCCAGACTCATTACCATACAAATGAGGTACGGGCTGCCGACGGTTTGGCAAAAAACCGAACTTTTACTGCAAATTTTCATTACTACCTACAATTTTAAGTAAGTATTCCGCGGTATGACATGAAAACCTTCAAGAAAAGAGCGTGTTCCCACTTAAAAGGCCGACAACGCACTTGTTGCCCCAGTGGTGTTGCGCGTGTCCATGGGCGGCGGTGGATGCTGTACAAGAAAAGAAAATGTGATCTGGGATCGTAGTAAGTGAAGGAGAATCTCTGCCTACCTTGCCGAAATAAATTACCAATTGTTTATCCATAGTAAAGCTGTTGCTTAAAACTTAAATGGCGTTGATGAGTAAGGGGCTTAGTTTAAAAAAATCTCTTTAAATCCTGTTATCGGGCACGGTGTTGCCTGATAAAACTTGTATTTGAGAAATTCTATTAAGTTGTTGGAAGTTCAGCTATTAGCATACAAATGAGATGCAGCTCCCCGGCTGTCATCTTTTCTATGGAGAGACTGCAAATCTGCTGTTTTATTAAGTCTTTTGTTGGTAAGAACTAAGAGTACTACGTATATACCTACCGTTAACCTTTCGAAGCACGGTGACAACACAAATACAAATCCAAATATTTATTGCACAGACGGAATGCAATTGGAGAGCCAATCGGCGCCGCCGATTACGAATGAGATGAGTTGCTGAGCGCTGATTGGCTAAAGATCAGCACCAAAGTCATATGCCGCTATTACTTGTACTATTACGACACCTAGGTTATGAAACAAATAGAACTTGTAACGAGTCGCTATATCAGTATTAGCGACTCTTTGCTGTTATTGCGCTCTTCTCTGGCCATTTTCTATTGGTTTCTGTTTTTAAATTTACTGTCCGTCTCCTATGATCTTTCGTTGTTTTGTTCTCGAAGTTGATTGCTATCAGAGTCAGCGTCTGGAGCGGTTGGCTCATTGTAAATTACTAAAAATATTTTAATATTATTACTATAAAGTGTTGTTGACAAAATTATAAATCTTTGTTGAAAAGCTGTTACAATATTGCAAGTTACATAGTACAAGTTAAACTATATTTATAAAGTTCATAAGTTTACTTAAGGCACAATTTGTGCTTTGGTATATAAATAAATAACACAATTTAAATATGGAATTATGCTATGGGGCAATAGTACAGACAGACGCAAAAGATCTCTTTATTATGCAAATGTGTTAGAATAATAGCTAAGATTGATAATAACTTCTCATGTAAACCATACTTTATAAAATATAAACTGTTGACGCTTCTTTCCTTGTATGTTTATATGTTTACGATATAGCAGTATTTACATTTAAAAACATTGATAATTTACCAAAAAATAAACAATTTCCATAACATCAACACAAGAAATAAAAATAATCTAATCCTACCATATGCAAGAACAAAATTTTTGAATAAAAGTCCAATAATATATCTATAATTTTTTTAAATGTTGGAGTTTTCTATTTATCGTCGGTCCACCACGTCACAAACTAAATTGTGTCTGACGCAATATTTTTTTTTATAAAAAGCGCTGCAAATCACTCATACATATCATGTGCTAAATCAGATGAACATAAAAAGTAGATGAACCTATTCATCACCACCATTCTGACCCATAAGATCGCTTTCACATAAGATCACTCACTCATCACTTATGTTATAAGAATTCTAGGTTTCATTGCTTCTGGACCCCGCTCATAAGATCAGAAGATCTACTTTAAAAAGCAAAAGCCGGTACACGCCATTGTGTCCGTTTGATCCACAAATGTTGACGAAATTGGGTCCGTTTACACAATAGCAGAAGAAAAATTTCGTAGTAAATCTTCAACTCCTTGACTCCTTGACTGTTGGTATACAAACGAACCACGAAATCCCTCTATCACTTTTGATTGCGTGAATTATAGCGAGATGGACGAAACTGGATGGATTGTATCTCTGGGACGTAATATTAAATCAAATAAGTTTGGACTTCCTCATTGACATATGAAATGATTCGCTTGAATAATAATTTATTATACACATAACTATTTTATTTTATACAAATAAGATCCCACAGAGAGCGATGCAAATTTGGGCATTTTCGAATCTGTTATCGTTACCTCCACAGCCGCTGTACGAGAAACCTTTGCAAGTACGTTTAGTGACGTCGTAGTACCACCTGCAAAAAATAATATATTAAGGGTGGTTTCATGGGTGGACTGGCCACCAGCGCTGGCCAACAGATTTCCATACATTTTGGCATAATGCGCGCGCATGTGATAGGTATCTCTTGTAATTGTAAATGCGCGCGTGACTAACGCTGGCGGCTATGAAACCATCCTAATTATCTTATTCAGTATCAATTTTCCATAATTTGTGTCACGATTGTGGCCGTTCCGTGTGGTAGCGGCTCATTAAAAGAATACTAGCAACGCAGCTCTTCTCTTGGGTATCGTAAAAGGCGACTAATGGACTTAGAACTGCACAACCATTCAATAGCTTAGAGCGTCGACGGGTTACCACCTGTCACGCTCGGCACATGTGCAGTCACTGCTTGATGATGCGCGTACTATGACAATGGACTGCTTTTGCGGTTTGTTTTTGCCTAGTCTCTGACTAATCCTTAGGGGATAATAGTCGTGAGTATATGTATGTATGTATCACGATTGCGGACTTTATTTTTCATTGTGTAATTCCATAGTGTGTGTAGACGTGACTCTATTTTTTGTAATTATTTAATAGATAAAGCATGTATTGTAGGTTTCGATTTTATTAATCAGTGTTTAGGAATTTAAAGAAAGACTTTGTTTTATCATAGTTCCGAGTTTGGTGTGTAGGACTTCACACACGATAGTTATGATGTGTTATAGCACGATACATCTTATTAAATTTTTTTTTAAATTTATTTGGGTAAAAAAAACAGTCATAATAAAGCTTACATTCAATGTGGTAGTTATAAACACAATAATAATGATGTCACCAGCACCTTTTACCGCAAATTAACTCAAGACATTTTTATAAACTTAAAGCGAGAAGAGTTTAAAGCACTATCTAGCCATTTGTTAAAATATTCATAATGCTTTTTTTCCAAAGAAATCATCAGGAGGCCACACACGGCAGCAACTTATATAATTTACATTTTCGTTTCATTATGCTATGTTAGTTTGAGGATGAATGAAAGCAGATTTTCGAGGCAGGTATAGGTAAAGGCAAGACCTCAGTCAATATCCCACAGCTGGGATGTGCCCAGCTTCCTCATGGAGAAACACATGAGGAGTATCGGCCGTACACACCACGATGGCCCAATGTGGATTGGTAGTCAGTAGAATAATTGATTAAAATAATTGCTCTTATTACAGGCCACTCCCTGTATCATAACTTGCAGGGCATTCAAACAGCGCTGCTACTGTGGAGTATCGGCCGTACACACCACGCTGGCCCAATGTGGGTTGGTAGTCAGTAGAATCATTGATTAAATTAATTGCTCTTATTACAGGCCACTCTCTGTATCATAACTTGCAGGGCATTCAAACAACGCTGCTACTGTTTCCCGTTGGTGTGCTAAAGCCTTTTATGGTACTGCTGTTTTGGATTTCAGCTATCACAATATATTCAATATAAAAAACTTACATTGGAAAATACCCATTACAGTTTCCAAAGTCCGGTTGCAATCGACAATAAATGGATTCGGACACGTTCACATGGGTGAAAGGTAAATTGCCTTTATCTGGAAAAAAGTACTTGCATTATATCTTTAGTGCATTAGGCTTACGGCCGATTAGACGAGTCGAGTACATAAATACACATTTTAGAGTTGACAATATTTATTAGGTCCTTACCTATGAAATTGGTGTATTGTATGGAGATTTTGGGGATGTCCGCATTTTCCATACTAACATTTTTTCAGTTTTCTTCACAACGACAAATCCAAAGATAATAATATTTGGTGTGTATCATAAGACAACCTTAAGGGATATGTGTGATATCAAACTCCATAAAAATTATTTATCGTTTTAAAGTGAATGCAAATCAAATGATGTATTCGGGAATAAGAAAAGAAAAAAAAGAGTTGTCTCCGTGTCCAATTTTAACACAATTAAACTTACAACAATTTATCAAAATAAATCAAAAGAGCTCAAAAATATGGTCTATTTTAAGAGGAAGTAATTATTTTTTAAGAATACTCTGAAACTTGATAGATACAGACAAAATACTAAGAGAGAGAAAAAACACCAATTTCATAGGCAAGGACTCAATATAATAATACTATTAAAAAAAGGTTTACCTCTACACGTGTACTGGCATTCTTGTAAATTTGAAAATTGGTTATTGTTATGCTTACAATTTCCAATATCATGGGATCGGCAATCCTCCATTTTGATATCGTAGTAAAATCTAAAAGAACAGCCCAAAATCAAAGGTAACTAAAATATAGTTAATTGGTAATAGTGTTTTTTTACGCCTCTTTCAAAGGAATTCCATTTCTGGATGGTAAATACTTATGCTGTGTACAATGCTAGAAGAGTTGTTAGAAGCAAAGATCAAACAATGTCCCATATGTGCGAGCATTTACCTAGATGTGGGCGCATATTCAGAATCAAAACAATGGCGCCCGTTAGGCTGGTATCTGCACCAAAATGTCCAGTCAAGATCTTCGGAACGAACTAAAAAAACATTTTTAAATTACATTGATCTCTAAAAAAACCATTTTCAGATTATATCTCAAATTCTTTTTTACTGTTAAATGTACATAACATGAAATAAGGGTAATACGCAATCAACATCGTCACAATGTATTATTATCATGCAAATATAACAGAGTTCCTATAGTGTGGACGCGTCTGTATAGTTTCATACAACTACCACACTAACCACCCTCAGTAACAACCACATCCGTATTTCGGAAAGCACGTTGAATAGGAAAATCTGATCCGGTTATTAGAAAACAAAATCGTGCAAAGGGTTCAGCCTCGACGGGGCGCCGACGACTACAGTTGGCGTGCCTATGGTTACAGTTAGCGTACCGAATGCGGTGGCGTGTCGTCGGTTGCAGTTATTAAGTCGTACAGCTGAAGTCGGCGTGTCGACGGTATGAATGTTGACGACCGCTGTTGCTGATCTTCGAAGCTGAACATTCATGGCAGCACTCGATGCGTCGACGGCTACAGTCGGCGTGCCGAATGTAGTCGGCTGTCGACTGTTGCAGGAGTGTCGACGGCATGTGAGCTGACGACCACTGCCGCTGATCTTCGAAGTTAGAATGTTCACGGCTGCCGTCGACACTTGCTTCTACTGCTGCCCTCCACACGCCGCCGACCCGTGACGAAGTCGAATGCAGTTGCCTATGCCGTTAGCGTGATGCCGCTCGAGTGTAATTAAGCGCAAACACGTCCTGCATATAGGCTAGAGATGACAAAAACAACAAAAACATTTTGAGGTTTTTTCCCTATATTACCAGAGGCCCCTTGCTATATACCGTTTTTTTGCTGTTCTCTTTATAAAATGAACAATATTACCCTCTACATCTACGCGTGTCTCTCGGTCTTCTGTCCGTAGCCCCGTCCTGTTAGACATTGCACTAAGCACTAAGTTTAGAGCACTTAAAAAAATACAAATACAAAGAACGTCCATTTTAATATTTAAACCCCTACAAGAACATCAAACATCCAGAATTTTTATAGCAATCTAACTAGAAATGGAATTGTTTTACACATGTAATAAAAATGAAACAGCTTATGTTACTACTTTTATTTCAACGTATTTCACATATCAATATTTATTTTCACTTTACCATAAAATCTCTTTAGACTAAACGCACAACATCTCAAAAACAAATACCGAATCGGGGTTTGCTGGCCAAATAGGTGCACCAAGGTTGCTATGGCAAGGTTTAATTGGCGCGGCTGGCTGCGGCCGAGAGGTCTCTGATAGCCGCCTCTAAAGCTTGCTTTTCGAAATCGGCAGTTATGGACTTCATAACGTTCTGCAATATCCATCCAAGCATCCATCTCTGGTGGATACGAGCTTCAGCTTGATATCGCTTCGTATGGTACTCCATCCGACCTTTAACAGTTTTATACACGAGCATACATCTCTCCCTGTAAGCGGCTTCAAGTTGCATATGAATATTCTCCTTTTTAGCATCCATGAGCATCTTTTGACCCTCAGCCCTAAATTGGGCATCTTTAGAATCCTTGACTAAATTCTCGTACGCGAGAATTTCGTTATTCCGGCCCCTGTCAAATTCAGCCTGGCAATTTTCAACTTCTTCATCCAACCACTTCGCGAACCCAGGACCAATGTACTTCACAGCACCTGCTAATGTACACGCAATCGATAGTCCGAGATAGTACTCATGTTCCATTATAAATATTTCTTTGCTTATCAGGTAGTTAGCTAGAACTAGGCCGAATATGTATGGACCCGTTACACCAGTTTTGGAATGAAAAAACAAAAACCATTCTTCGGGTATGAACGCAAGTCTTACTTTGCCGCTTTCCAGCGCTCGGGTGAGCTGACCAGCCGCTGCCTTCCCGCCGCCGGCGCCGGCGCTGCCGCCTTTTGACCCAGGGCACACTGGGCCTTTACTCTGATTCTTTTTTGTAGGACACAATGGAGTGTGCGAGGCAAATATAGCGTTGGGAAATAAGAGTCTAGACTTCACTAATAAATTTGCACGGGATCCCAACATATTTAACTTAGTATTTCATTGTCGATTTTACCGAAAACACTTTGACATAGCCAGTCAATTATATTGACAAATTAAGATAAGTGTCAAAAATGAAAAAGTTTTCATTTTCTTTAATTATCCTTGTCCTCCGACCTTGTCTCTATAGGTGTTTCAGAATCTAGTTGGGATTACTGCAGATTACTGGGGAAACAGGACTATATATCTTGATACTATTTAATTTTAATATTTTTGTAGCATTTATATATGAATGATATATTAAGGAACGCAGTTTATACAAGCATTTACTATTGATTACATTAAATTATTAAAATAAAAAGGAAAGATTGATTTCAATATTAGTATTGCTGGAAATTTTGATGTCTTTAAAATTATGAAAAATACATAAATATATTCTCACATTCATCAGCCCAAATAAAGCAGCTTATTGCCACATGTGATGGAGAAAGAACAGATAAATAAATATACATAATAGTTATATACTTACTTTTATTTGTGTTATATATTTACATAATTTTATTCATAATATAGGTACATACGTAACATCCAAGACTTGAACAAATAACTGTATTTATCATACAAACATTTGCCCCTACTGGGCATCAAACCCAAAACCTCTCTAGATAGCGACAGGGAGGTTGTAAAATTAAAATTAGCAACATGATTAAACCACTCAAAGGTCAGAAAACGAAACAACAACATGATTAAAAAGATTTTTTTGTGAAATAAAATAAAACATTTGATTATATTTTTATTCCAAGCAGATTTAATTAATGACCAAATTAATTTCTAGAACAAACAAAACTTAGGGTAAATAGGTACGGAACTAAGTAATGATTCAAAAAACTATTCCCGATCACTCGACATTGAAATTGTGATGTTTTCACTCTCCAGTTGGGACACTAGGACCATAAATGGTTTCAAATTTTGCAGATTGTGCCTTGAATGATATTGAGTTATGCTAAAATCGGTTCTCTCGTCTCGGTGTTTTGAGATATTGGATTGTGTTATTATTGTCTTTTGATTGAGATTGCGTTCAAGGGTAAGCTAGCAGGAACCCAACGACGCATATCTATAATGGGATTTAAAAAAAAACGAAGTAATTTTAAAACAGTGTTTATTGAAAAGTACGAAATACAGTCAATAATTTTTTCCTTATGATGAATCAAACATTGCGATGTAGGTATATTTGATAATCAGAATACAGAACAATCTGCATTCTGAGCATTATGTGGTTTGATAGTATGTAGAATTCGGTAAGTGTTCAAAATATATAACTACTATTTGTTTGTTAAAAAATTATTAATTAAAAAGCTAATAATTGATAAACCTTTCAAACCTAATAAAGATAACCATATCAATAACTTTTTGAAATAGTATAATGTTAATTGGTCCCACTGTTCCACCAACGTATTTTTGCAAAATTCAATTAATAATCTGGACATTATTAAAAGATTTAGAGTATTTAAAAGATTTTTTAAATACTCTAAATATGAGTTACGTATGGTATCGTTTAACAAGAAATTAACACCTAGTAGTTATTAAAACACAGACATTACAAACTTAGTTACAAATGTACTTCACACAAATATCAAGGTGTTTATTCATATTGGATAAGTCTTCGCTCATGCTTCTCTCGAATTTGAAAAAGTAAAAGATGTATGTAACTTTCACATAATACTTACATTTATTTAGAAAAATACGTAAAAGATAGTAATTAATCCCAGCAAGAGCTGGGATTTATACTAATCTGAATAATCATATTGATATTTGAAATGAAGTACTTATTTTAATGTTTAACGTCCGTGTTTAAATACTACTAGTTATAATTTTTTTCTTAATTTAAACGTTACTAGTATTTAAAGGGGAATTCCTACGACAGGATTGCTGTACACTGGCAGGGTTGTCTTGATACTTGTAATTATGTTTGTTAGTATTTATTGAGTAGGTTGTTAGTTAGTAGTAGTTATTGCGTAACATACGTAACAAAATTATAGTATTTATTAGGTAGTTGGTAGTTTGTTTGTTTACCAAGACGGCTGGTGTAATATGCCGACCTGTCATGTGGACTAGTTTCTCCTTGAACGCGTGTTCGAATCCCGGAGAGACTTTAAAGCTTAATTTCTTCATTGGAACATCAAAAAAAATTAAGAACCTTTTTAAACAAACAGAAAATTCTGGTACTAGTTCCAAAAAGTTATTGGATTTTGTAAATGGGCAACTTTTGACATCAGTTAGAAAGGGTTTATTATTAGGATTAATCCTATTAGCACGGATAAAATTATTAAGTTAAAGTTTATAGACAATGATTAACAAATCTATGTAGTTATTACATCGCAAATAGAATTAATTTTTGGACATGATTATATAAAACTTTCTTTTTTTTAATCACGGAGTAGGTACTCCTTGAAAATAAAATAGCAATAGATACGAATCATGCACAGCAAAATGACCTAAAGCTATAAACAGCCAGTATTTGTATGATTAATACTTTTCACAAATTAAAGATAAAGTGTTGGCTAGATAACGAAAACCAAGAAAAAAAAACAAAAATTAACTTAGGTACTGATAAAAACATATCCTCGCACCAGGCGTTGATATTACTTATTACCAGTTTCCTGCACTTTATCTGTAAGTGGTGAAATGAGTCGTAAATCTTTGAGTTAGCCGTGTCAAAATACAACTACATTATCTTTTATTCCTTTCATAGCTCTTAAGATCTAGGACTTAAAGGCGGTATTTGGCTGCCCGCAGGATGGGGTACTTGTCTCCAGTGCATAAGCCTCTGAAGTCATCCATGGACAGATCGACGATGGAGACTCCGCCAAGCTGCTTGCTCCTACAAAACAAATGCACGACATATAATTTGACATAGAGAATTATTGCAATAATATGTATAAAACATAGAACTTTGCCACATTGAAGGGTGTCACCAAAATCATTAATTATTGTAATGTTGGGTTACCTATGAAATTGATGTTTTTATTCTTTCTTAGCAATTTTTCCGTAACTATTAAGTTTCAGAACACTCTTATAAAATAATTGCCTCTTCCAAAAATAGACCATATATTTGAGCTCGTATTATTTAATTTGATAATTTTTTGTAAGTTTAATTGTGTTAAAATTAGACACAAAGACAATTATTTTTAACTGCCTCCCGAATACATCGTTTGATTTGCATTAACATAAAAACGATGAATAATTTTTATAAAGCGTGTTCACACACATATTGCTAAATCTTGTCTAATGATACATGCCAAATATTATTATCTCTGGATTTGTCGTTGTGAAGAAAACTGATAAAATGTTAGTATGTAAAATGCAGACATCCCCAAAATCTCCATACAAAACACCAATTTCATAGGTAAGGACCTAATATGATATGGTCCTATTTTGTTTACTTATTATTGCTCGTGACTGCAAAAGCTTAACACTGTGAATGAACAACTGTGGATTCGCTTTTTTATTAAGCTACTTATTCTATACAAAACTCGTCGTCTCTGGATATGAAAAGATAAAATTTCAGTCCTGCCTATACGCAAATACACATCCCACTTGGTGCTGGACTATGTACCAGTTGGTATAAGAAAACATAGTAAAACAATCTGCAACACCACCACTTTGGCCCAATGCTGGTCTGTAGAAACGGTTGCAACAACTAGGAGTCCGGGACTAATGGCCACTTACAATGGTTGTAGGTGCCTCTGTCGGTGTCTGGTCAAACTCATGCTTGTCTGATTTGTAGAAATAGCGTTATCAATGAAATTTTCTTAGGGACTGTTGTACGGCAAGTGGTGAAGATAACTATTATGTATGACCTAGTTTTGTATATACTTCTTTTTTTTCAATTTTCTTCAAATAATCAACGGAACCATGATTTTATTTTCTTTATGTAATATTAAAAAACAATGTTGATGTTAAGAGAGGAAGAATCTTCTTGAGTTTCTTGCCCGTTCTTCTCAGAACAAGGCCTCCTGGTAGTTTTGTGAACGGATGGCGTAGTTTATCGCTTTCACGAAATTTTGTTAAATGCTAACTTGAATAAACAATATTGAATTTGAATAATTGAATAACCAAGCATAATGGGTGAAAAATAGATCATGTCGACGGTACTTACTTTGCGAAGTTAGCCTTTTGTCCAGCGGTGTCGGGGTCTTCGTAGCTCACCCACAGGCCAGGCTCGCCGCTGTCATCGGGGAGACGGAAAGCGTATGTGCCTGTAGGACAACATAATATAATGATAGACTTTATTACCGCGAATGACCCACGGTACGTGAGAGGATATGCGATGCTTATTTCGTGGTAGATAGAAATTTTATCAGATCATAAGTTTGCAGAATCATAAGCTAAAGATTCATTTGTCTTTTTAGGTTTAATGATAATCAATAGAAAATAGAAAAATTATTTGACGACCTCGGTGGTCTTTGTTCGTCAGTCTTCGATGTTTATATGCATTATATAAAATTCTGAATTTTTATATGTATTCATCTACTAAATATATTTATCCGCCATCTAGTTTCCGTAACACAAGCAGCATTAGTTGCTTAAAATGGGGCTAGTTGATAGGTGTGAATTGTCTGAAGATATTTATTTATTGCCATAATGCCAACAAGCCCTGAAGTAGAATTAATCATACGATTATGGCTGGACACATTACGAAATGATCAAAATCCACTTTACTCTAGCTACAGCTACGTAAAGTGCTACATCATTTGCTACACAGATTGCTACGTCTATTTTTCAGACCTCCGCTTCATGAACTATTACAACTCGTGGACCGAGTTACGCAGAAGAGATCCAAACCACACTAGCTACATTTAGAGTTATAGATTATGTTGATCTCTATACATTAGTTAAGTTCCCAATTACAGATACAATTGTACTTTTGGTAATCTTACATGCTGTTGGGTAAACCTTATTGGTTCAATATTATATAATATTTCAATATCAGTGTTAGTATGGATTAGAATATCCAGTGTATTGCAATATTGAGTGTTTATTAGAAATAACAAAAGGTTAGCTACAGTTATTTGATTCTTAAATATTTGGTAACTTATAGACTTAATATTTGTGAGAAATGAATGACCCAGATGTAATTAAATATAGAGCGGCCAGCTACGGACCAGAATACCTTTACTTGAATCCAAAATGCTAAGCTAAAAGTGTTTCGTCGCATTGACGATAGTTTATTTCAGTAAATTAAAAACTATATAACTAAAGAGCATTACTATATAACTATATAACTATATAGCATAACTATATAACTATCTATAACTCGCAGTCTGTTCGTTCGTAGTCACATAAATGTGTAAAAATGACATAGATATTAGCAGGATCCCTTAAAACACAGGGGTGACGTATCTGCCCCTCTTTATACACATACATAAAATAATTTGATATTACATATAATTTTAAATATTGGTTAGTCAAAGCCAGGCCTAGAAATGAGTACCAACCAAGTGAATGTGATAAATCTGCGTCCTTGATTAAGCCCTTCTCTGAAAAGTTAAATGAAGCATCTAATTTTAAGCATTTGTAAATTGACAATCGCATTTTGATGTCTCGATTTAATGTCGATTCAACTGTGAATCCGGTCTAACCGAAAACATGCTTGACAAAGATCAAGCATAATATATTTTATTCAAAACTCAGGCATTTTAAAAGGGAAGTAATTAATTGGGCAGCCATTTAATTATTTGGTCAGCATGAAAAAGATCAGCCGAAAAATCATTTGGGCAGCAAAAAAATATTTTGTCAGCAATATAATTATTTGCGCAGTAATTTAGGTTACTGCAAATGTATAAAATCTAGGAAAAGGATCAATGAAGGTTAGGTTAAGTTTATTTTTTTATGACCCTTAAAACAATAATTGTGTCATCAAAACACATATTAAACAATTTGGCAGCAGAGAAAACATACAAGTTGCTGCCCAATTAGTTTTTTTGTTGACAAATTAGAAATATCTTCTGCGCATAAGTTGCTGCCCAATTTAGAAATATTTGCAGCCCATAAGTTGCTGACCAATTAGTTATTTTAGCTAACCAATTGTATTTATTTGCTGACTGTTTAAATAACACCCATTATAAAATCTTCTACTAGACTTGGTTTAGATACTACAACTAAGAACTAAACCTTCTCATAACTTCTTGCACTTTGTAAGTATTGTATTATTTAAAATACAAGGCTTATAAAAAAAAAAAATTTCTTTGCGTTAGCTTTAAATCTTTGAATTTCTCGAAACAAAATACCTCTAGAACAATAAGGGAAGAGATAGAATGTAGGGTGTAATGTCCGCTATTCCAAGGCAAGTCTTCTAATTAAGCTACAGGCTTTTTCAAAAATACTTACCAAAACGTTTGCTGGGGTCAGTGACCTTCCTGAGGTGTGGCCGCATGCCCTTCTGGTGGTTAGGGTTGATGAGCTTCGCACAGACCTCCGGGTAGCTCAGAAGACCTTCAGTCTTTGTGTAGGGCCCTTCGATAAAAACAATGTTACAGTTAATTCTATTTCATAATAAAAATATTGGATGAAAGCTTTAAAATTGTTACTGATATGACATTGTTTTTAATAATGAACACCATCACTTAAACCCGATGCGAGTTGGTGGGTCCCTAAATATTGTAAAGCGACCAACACCAACGGCATAACGTGCCTTCAAGCACGGAGGAATTCGTAATCACAAAATTATGCTTCATCAAAAGTAGCTTTCTCAATATCGATGGCAAATCAAAGAAACCCTTGTCAACATACAGGTCATGATTGAGCTTTGAATTTGTTTGCGGAAGGTGTTCGCAGTTATGTCACCAGGAACAGACCGTGCCTCAGGCCGATGGATCACCCACAGTATCTATATATATGCACACCAATGCAAAGTTCAGCTGAGACCTATATAGTGCAGTGTCCATCCATGCGTCAACCTGCCTATATAGAATCCGTCAACCTGCCTATATAGACGCCCACATAGGCCTCCCCCAATGATCTATTGGCATTTAGGGAATTCCTGCGTCCTTCACCAAAATCGTTCGTCCACCTCGCGAGAGACCTTCCAACGTTGCGTCTCGTGGTCGGTACTCCAGAACATTTCCGACCCAAAGGCCGTCAATTCTACGAGCGATGTGCCCTCTTCCATTTAAGGATTGTAAGTAGAACTAACCAGCTTCTCCAGGACCATCGACATGGAGTGGGGGAACTCCAGAGATCTCACTGTCGGAGTCCATTTTCCATGTTCTTGCGAAAGTTGAGATGCCCAAAATGATTTTGCTGCTGGCTGCACCATGTTGGGTCCTGGAAGAAAATATACATTTAAAGAAATACTCATCTGCTTCTCTATGAGGGAGGCCTGTGCCCAGCAGCGGGACGTATATAGGCGAAGGACAAATTGTCATAGTGCATATAGAATTTCTGTAGGAAATAGACCAGCGTCGTCGTCACAGCTAACATTTGGTTCTCGAGAGCCATGTACTTTTTATGGTGATGCTTTCAAACATATCATCACGCCTCTTTCCCCGAAGAGGTAGGCAGAGGTGTTATACACCCACATTTCGACAGATATGCTAGGTCCCCATGTAACAGGTGACGAGCCCTGTTCCCATGCACTATGTGAGGCAAGCGATATTTACAATGAACTGTACATAAGTTTTATTCAAACTCAGTGGTATAGGCGGTGGGATCGAACCCGTCCCAACTCCACTACCTACGTAAGGCAAGACACTACGCCACTGAGCTCCTTCAGCTAGAAAGCGCACAAACGCTTTCTCTCTCACATAGTTTGTTCCCGTTCTATCGAAAGCTTCGTGCATTTTGTTTTGCTACAGAATTTTTCTAACAAAGAACCACGTAAGGACTTTCACATTCATCTTCATTTACTTGACCTTTTCCCTATTTCATTTGGGGTCGGCGCAACGAGTCTTTCTCTTTCACACACCCCAATCACACGCCATATCAACATTCACTCCCATTCTAACCATGGACTTTCACATTATCTGGTAAAAACAATACAGGTGTCTATAAAACTCACCAGTAAGACAAAGCAGCGTCAGCATTTAGCAAAGGGTTGCGGTTCTGGGGCGTGTAGATGGGCGCGGTGTAGTCAGCTTCTTTGGGATTACGCTCAGGGGTGTTGTAGTCGTATGCTGCGAGGTTCACGATGTCCACCAAGTTGATGATCGCGGGCACGTCATAGTACACTGCAAGCCAATGCATTATAAATACACAAAAGATTATAATAAAAATGTGGTAGGGGGAGCCATTGTGGTGAAAGTATTGGCCACCCTGGACTCTGCGTAACCAAGTCCTGCTGTTTCCAGGGTGCGTCGCGGAACGAAATCTTCTTGTTACTCTTTTGTTCGTCTAACTGAAGCTCGAAAAAACCGACCGACCTATTGATTTAGATATATTTCTAGAAGTCCAACGAGGGTTTGAAAGGTGAAAAAATAATATTAGGTCCTTACCTATGAAATTGATGTTTTTTTTCTCTCTTAGTATTTTGTCTGTAACTATTAAGATTCAGAGTATTCCTAAAACCTCGTCTAAAAATAGACTATATTTTTGAGCTCTTTTGATTTGTTTTGATAATTTGTTGTAAGTTTAATTGTGTTAAAATTGGAGTTGGAGACAACTCTTTTTAAGTGCCTCCCGAATACATCATTTTATTTGCATTCACTTAAAAACGAAAAATAATTTTTATGAAGTGTGATATTACACATATTACTAAAGCTTGTCTAATGATAGATGCCAAATATTATTATCGTTGGATTTGTCGTTGTGAAGAAAACTGAAAAAATTTTGGTATGGAAAATGCAGAATTCCCCAAAATCTCCATACAAAACACCAATTTTATAGGTAAGGACCTATTATATAAAAATTGCAAGTGAAATAGAAAATTCTAAAATTTTATTATGCAGGGAAACTGTAGCTATCAAACAGTACCTCTATAGTGTCTGAGGAGGTATGAGTTCTGCAGAAAAAGCTAGTTGGTAAGCTGTGTCGGTACCTGATTGGTTAAATTAAAGATGTTTGTAAATGGTTGAAGAGTTTTTGTTTTTGTTATGACCCCTCATTCGGACCCGCATGTTTGTTTATTATTATTTTATTGTTATTTAAAACGTGGAATTTTTAGATTTTTTTAATTATAAATGTATGTACCTGAAGCGTTAACATTTGGTAGCACGGTGATGGACAGCTGCATGTTGGGTTTCACATTCAGAGCCTGTTTCATTTCTCTTACGAGAGCTGTGAATCCTTCGCGGTGCTCTGTCTCCTTGTCGTCCACGGGAGTGGTGCCGAAAGTCTTCTTGATACCATGCCATAGGGACCCTGAAGAAGAATAATCATATTTATTATCATCATTATCGGTCTGCTGTTATCTTTAACTTCGACCAATTCAAACAAGTAACTTTTAATGTCTACGTACCTATTTAATATTAGTTACCTACACGATGTTCTCAAAAGATTCGGCAAGAAGTTCAATAAAAATCCTACATTTCCATTTAATTATTAATAGGTAAAAACCAAACGAATAAATAAATTATTGTTTGATCATGTAATAGGCTACCAGGAATAAACGAGAATAAACTTCATCGTATCACAAACAAAAGTTGTATTCATGACAAACTACAACTATTTAGTAACCTGTTAACTAAATAATAAATAATATTCTTTAGAATAATAATTGAATACCGCCCCAAGTGCAACGGATCTTCTTCAACTTGATCCTGAGGAACTGCAAAGCCAAGCTAATGCCATCTAACAACATTATAAGGAAGGTTAACTAAGCTATTCTTGAGAATAGTAATTGAATACCGACCCCAAGTGGAACGGATCTTCTTAGGCTTGATCCTGGCGAACTGCCAAGCCAAGTCGATGCCGTCAAAGCCGTGTTGGTCCGCGAGCAGGACTCCTGAGTTGACGAACGCTGTGCGCGCTTGTGGAGACTCCAGCTACAAGAAAAATAAACATTAGAACAGGTCTTAGCCATCGTATTGTAAAGCAAGATACAATGAGTCTTAGTTTATAGGACTTCAGCTTATTAATAAATTGTATGCGAAATAACAATAAGTTTGTAATTCTAACGGAGACAATAATAAACATTTTGAAGAACAGAATTTTATTTAGTGATCGTTATAAATATGAAATACATACTTGTAGTTATAAGACAAGACAATGTAAGAGGCCACGGTGTGTGTGTTTAACACCTCTGCCCACCCCTTCGGGGAAAGAGGCGTGATGATAAGTTATGTTATGTGTATTTATAAATTGCTCTAATGTAACAAATTATATATTTCTCCTTATGGTCTCTTATGAATATATTATCATTGATACCTAAGTGTTTCCCTTTATTTCGTAAGATAAAATATCTCGGTGTGGCGGAGACTATTTTCGTCAAAGTAAACTCACTATAAACATAATAATATAAACATCTAAGACTGGAGAACAAATGCCTGTATTCATCACACAAATATTTGTCCCGGGAACCGAACCCAGAACCACAGGAGATGGCGACGCCGCTGCCTTGAAACTGGCGTAGGAATCACTCGACCATGGAGGTCGTCAAAATCAATACATTTATTCAGATACTCCATTATTTTTCTATAAGAATGGCACCACCCCGATCATAGATGATACGTAATTGCATTGTACAACCTCGTGTCCCAAAAAAAGGTAACTCCTACGCTACTCACCAGAAGGTTGTACTTCTGTTGGTCCTCGATGTCAGCGTCTCCTCCAACGGACAAGAGGACTTTGAGAGCTGGATACTTGGACTTAAAGTTGGTAATAGCTCGGTAGTTGGCGTGCGAGCGGTCAACATCCAGGTTCTCATTCAGGGGCACCATTTTGTACGTGTCAGGTTGAATTCCAGCATACCCGTAGACCAGGTGAGTGCAGAACGACAGGGCCGGATCGAGGTCCAGTGGCAGCATGCGAGCTTGAGCTGGATAGATACATCCCTCAACTAAATTAAATAGCTCACACTATGGCTTACAAATAAGAGAATACAAGAACAATACTATGAATGACTCATAATAGAAAGGTTTAACGACTGTCACTTGTCAAATGTGTAATAAATAATTACGTATTTAAACGAGTATTTTTTAATTAGTCTCAGTAGAAAAACATGTCTTGCGCTTTATTTTTTTATCGAAATTCGTAATATTACAACAGGTAAAACTGGAACACCACCAAACATTAGTTTTACAAAAGTTACACATTTATCATCAATTATTTTTTACAAAAGTTTCCACTTGTTACGATGTTACATGTTATCTTCATTTCTCTGCTCTATTCCTGAATTTTGTTCTTCTATAACTCTGATAACTTTAACTCTATCAAATATACTGACATTGCGAACGTTAGAAATGCATGAATACAAAAGACATGCTGCGCCGACCTCAATTAAATTCATAAATAGTTCTTACTCACTCCCGTTTTAGCCATATCCTCAGTCACTCAATCAACGTCCTTAATCACTAAATCATGTCTTCAATAAAAATCGGGAAAGGGCTCACTCATTATTCACTCAATTTCCTAGCCATATCCTCAATCACTCAATTTCCTTCGGCATTTCTCATCCACTCTCAAAGTAACTTTCCTAGTCACTTTAGCAGGATAAAGTTGGATTCAAATAAAAATATATAAAAGAATGAAAAAGTTATTTTTATTTTTTTTATAAAATGATTCGCATCCTCCTACGGAACTGTGACAACCATGCAGTATAAAAATTATCCTCAATAAAACACTAGGTATATCCCTTTACGAGTTAAACGGTATTCGCAATCATTGTTAAATTGTTTGCGATCTTCTTTGAGGTTCGTGAACGATGATGTCACCTGCACTGAGTAACACTTATCCAATTGTATCGGAGACGGTAAACATTGGACCTTAAATAAAAATCTAACAGAGAAAGGTCAAACGGGTAAAACTATTTTAAAATCGAAATATACAGTGCAGCATATAGAAGCGTCCGAAAATAAATTTTAACCATAAATATAATCATCATCAAAGAGACATCTTTTCTGGGTGGAGTAAAATGCATTCCCTTAGCAGTGGGGAGTCCACAGGAGCCGCGATGTCCCACTGAAGCCCCCCGTGTTTCAGTCTCAGCATCTCATCATTAATCAAGGAAATACGTATGGTAGTACGTACATCATATGACTCATTAGAAACCTACAGCTAGACAAAGGCCTCTCCCAAGGATCTATCAGTCCTTCGCTGCCCGCATCCAGCGGCTTCGCCATATCGCCGGTCCAACTCGTTGAGGAGGAGTATTGGGAAGTGTTGGTCCCCACTCCTTAACGGCCACGACAAAGGCAGTTTTGGTAGTAAACTATACAACAATCGCGGATGGTTATTTTCTATACATTTACTTCAGGTCTATACAGCATCTTAGTCTAAGTTAACATCTTACAAAAGCTAACTTTTTTGGTTGCATTGTGAATGTCGATTTCTATGGGAAACGTGATTACAACAACTTTCCGCCAGGGGCGTTTAGCACATTTCTCATAGATAGTGAAAAAGTATAGTTTTTTTTCATAAAAATTACACTAACTGGGGGTACTGTTCACAGCTCGCAAGTCGCAAGCGCAAAAGAATCGAATCACTTGGCCATGAAAAATAAATTCATGCACAATGACAAACTATAGGTACCAAAGTTGAAAGAAATGCTCAAAATAGAATGCTTAGGAATATACACGTAAGATTACGTGCCATTGTGTTCGTTACATTACACAGTCAGTGTAACATGAATGACTATATAAACAATATGTGCTCAGAATATTTATATCACAGCGTAGGTTATTAAAATGGCATTGAATGTGTATTCTTGTGGTAAGTGCAAAGAGTACTGGTGTATCTAAGTAATAAGTTCTCTAGGAGCTCGGTGGCGTAGTGGTCAGTGCGCTTTGGCTTCGGTCGAAAACAAAGCTACCTTCGCCATGGTCAGGCCGTGGATGTGTGACCAAGACTTTGTGATCTCGAGCTCCTCCGTGCTTCGGAAGGCACGTTAAGCCGTTGGTCCCGGTCGCATTTGTGACCGGTTCTACCCACCAACCCGCATTGGGCCAGCGTGGTGGTGTTACGGCCCATACTCCTCATGTGTTTCTCCGTGAAGGAGGCCTGTCCCAGCAGTGGGACGTATATAGGCTGATGACGAAGTAATAAGTTCTATAGGTGCATTTAATACATTACATTGACGACATCCGTGGTCAAGTGGTCCCATGATGGATGTCAGAATCTGATGATGCAATCCAGTAGACATCGAAGAAACTCTTCAAATGTTATTTAAATCGTCGCTTGAAGCGATTTGGGTATTATTTTATAGGGAGGAAGGCGTTTTTTTAATCCAATAAAAGTTTTTACGAAAGGTTATTTAAAAGTACTCTCAATTGTCTCTCAATGTTATATACATACATTGATAAACATCAATGTCTACATAATATGATTGGTAACTAGTATAAATCTAAATAGCATCTTAAAAACTATATATATACTGGTTTTAGATGCCATTTCTTGATAGATAGTGATTCAAGATGATTTCATGACGAAAACATTGCACCCGTGCGAAGCCGCCCGGTCGCTAATGCCTACAGTACAAAAATTAACTAAATGATTGCTTTATTACTATTTTTTAAAGAACGTTACCAAAAAACTGGTTGACCGCGATCGTCATATGTACCTTGTCTTTTTTGTGAAACTAATTAACAACTTAATTATCTTCAGCTTAATAACCTTTCAAAGTAGTTGAATATGCATAAAATAAAAAATAATTTATTGTATGTAAATAATAGCTTTAAATATGTTAACAAGTATTTCCAATTAACGTGCTTGGCCCAGGATGATGTCATAAATGCTGATGACCTGAGATTGGATGTACCTTGAGGCATATTCCGAGTAGCGTGAAGTGAAGTCTTACTTTCCTTATTGACTTAAGGCGATACCTCATGGATATTCAATGTTTTAACAAGATTTTACAGCAGTTTGTATACTACACATTATTGAAGTTCTTATTTATATTGAAGTGCACTTTGGCTAAGATCAAAATAAAAATTTAAAATATTTCCAATTTGTCGCTTGTGACGTTTTTTTAGCTAACACATCTAAGTCATATCCTTTGTCAAGGATAAGTTTAGAGTTTAGAATAATAGATATGCACTCAGTTGCACAAAGATTTTTTAAGGACGAAATTTGTTAATGAGACATTAAAACTTTAAAGTTCATTAAATTTAAAGTTGTTACACAAAACAGTTCTAGCTAATGTCTCTTTAGCATTGACAGGGTGCTAATGTCGTTTTGTGCAACGTAAAACTACGCTAAGGTGTTCTTTTGACACTTCATTATATAAATTTAATGGAGCATTAGAGATAATGCTGACATAAAATTTTAAAGTTCGTTTCTGCAACTGGGTGATAGACACGTATAATAGATATTATTATGTAGTTTGAGAATGTCGTAGTTGCGAAAAAAAATTCGAGTGGTACGCCCTTGCGAGGTGACGTTGAGTTTTTTTTATATAAAAAAATACATATTATATACATATCACTAAGAGCCTCTAAGAGCTTTTCGAGTAATTTCGACCAAAATATTTACCCGATGTAACAGTGTGCTACATGAACCATGTAGACAATTTTATAGGAAAATCTTGAAGAATATCTCTAATATTTTACATATGTAGTTAGCTATTCATGATTCAAAAGAGTAACTATTATAAATTAAATATTATGAGCTTAAAAAAGTTATTTGTTCACTAAAACATCTGGAATCAAAATCAAGCTCCTTATCTCGTAAATGTTACTACGAGAATATAAAGAAGTACCTACATTTTATGATTACCTAATAATTGAAGACACGAATCGACCTCGGAGTCCACACGTAAATCATTAACAAAGATTGTTTTCCTGTATTTTTTGTCGAATATAATAACATTTTGATACATTCAAGGATGCTGAATTGCGCTCAATGAATAATTCATGCCGCCTTATTGTGTATTATCCTCTGCAATTTTTTCCACATCACCAAATCTTTTGTCACCTCTATTTATCTCGTGTTGGTCTTGTAGGTAAATGTTTATTTCATACGGTTCTAAGAAACTGAACAGTGTTTTTCTTGGTGTTATCTCTTCGCTGATACTGAGAGGTTAGGTCAATTTGCTGGCCGATTATTAGTTATCTGCAGGTTTCGTAACACCTTATTGTTTATCGTAAAAACCTTATTTAGCAACAGCTGTGATGAAGAAATTAACTTTTAATAATCATTGCCCTATTTTAACTAATTTTATATTTAAAGGGATACCTACATGTTAATTTTATGTGATGTATATTTTGGATAAATGAATAAATAATAATGTACGAAATGTTTCAGTTGAAAACTACAATTCCGAGGAAATGGTGATGGTGGTGTAGTAGTTAGAATGCTTTGGCTTTCGATTGAAAACAAAGCTACCTTCGCCATGCTCAGGTCGTGGATGGGTGACCAAAACTTTGTGATCTCGAGCTCCTCCGCGCTTCGGAAGGCACGTAAAGCTGTTGGTCCCGGTCGCTATTGCGACTGTTCCTACCCACCAACCCGCATTGGGCCAGCGTGGTGGTGTTTCGGCCCATACTCCTCATGTGTTTCTCCATGAGGGAGGCCTGTGCCCAGCAGTGGAAGCATATGAGGACAAGCATTTTTAAATAAAAATTATTATTTAAAACCAACAAATCGGTCGCTTTGCTTGCGATTGGTTTTTGGTTTGCAGGAATCTCATCTGCTATTTACAACTTGATTGCTTACCTTTGTAGCTATATTTTAATACAGAACAACCTAAAAACATATGTTTAAAAATTGAATTACGAGTAGCTTATGTTCCTACTATGGTACCACTATATAGGTATGCATTGAACTCGCAAATTTTATAGGCGTTAGCCTAGTAAAGTAAAAAATCCTATGTTAATTTGCACTGATATTGCACTGTTCTCATTGCATCGCATCCCAATTGCATTTGCACAATCGAGAGTTAACGCCTAACCCAGGGTTTGCCCATATATTAGGTCCTTACCTATGAAATTGGTGTTTTGTATGGAGATTTTGGGGAATTCTGCATTTTCCATACTAAAATTTTTTCAGTTTTCTTCACAACAGAAAATCCAAAGATAATAATATTTGGCATCTATCATTAGACAAGCTTGAGTTATATGTGTAATATCACACTTCATAAAAATTATTTATCGTTTTTAAGTGAATGCAATTAAAATGATGTATTCGGGAGGCACTTAAAAAGAGTTGTCTCCGTGTCCAATTTTAACACAATTAAACTTACAACAAATTATCAAAACAAATCAAAAGAGCTCAAAAATATAGTCTGTTTTTAGACGAAGTAATTATTTTTTAGGAATACTCTGAATCTTAATAGTTACAGACAAAATACTAAGACAGAATAAAAACACCAATTTCATAGGTAAGGACCCAATATTTGCCCCAGAGGGTTAGGTGCTACCTCTAGACCGCGCAGGTGAGCCTTAAAACAATTAAAAACTGGTTATGTTATACTTTTCAATGTCGTAGGATTCAATAAATCGTTTGTGAACGTCCAGCTCTCAAGATATGTAATAATAATAAATACAAGTTTCATTAAGTTATAAAGCCATTTTGATAAAGTTTCAAAAACATTGCATGATAGTGTAGTATCTTGTTCTGATTATAGGGCAAAAATGATTCTGACAACCTAGCTATTATCACTTGACTATACTTCCACGGAAGAAATCCTACGATGATGATTAGTGTAATAAATAATAAAATAATTTCATGTTTTCTTTCATTTACTTAAATTTTAACATTATCCGATGCAGTAAAATTAAACAATGTTTATGGTTCGCCAAGATTCAGGCTTAGCCAAGTTTGGGGACCTCTGTCTAAATGTAATATTTCTGCTATTTGTAACTGCACTGCTCAAATGTAACTTTTTTTTTTAATAAACGGTTATTATAATTGTTTTTTTTAATACATGATAGGTACAATTTTACGGTTAAAATTTTATTTAAATTCATTGAAATGGAAAATGTTTAAAAATAGAATTTGTGCTAACAAGACTGACTTTTGAAAAATAGTATCTTTCTATAGCAGCTGATTCGCGTAATCTCTTCCCTTGGGTGTCGTAAAAGGCGACTAATGGACTTAGAACTGCACAAAGATCCAATAGCTTAGCGCGGCGACGGGATTTCAACCTGTCACGGTGATTGCAGTCACTGCTTGGTGAAGCGCGTACTGTGGCAATGGACTGCTTTTGCGGTGATTTTGCCTAGTCTTTGATTAATCCTTAGGGGATAATAGTCACCAGTTTTGCGGTCATCATTTGATATCATACACAAAAGAGAAATTGCTCGCTATTTAAGATAGAGGATCAATTCAGATTCAGACACACATAATGTACCTACTGTATATTTTCCTGTGCACCGAGGTCAAACTCAGTCCAAGATCGTAGATGAATCTATTTGATACGCAAATGTGTCATGATGAGCTAAATTACATCATCCTGTTTGTATAGAAGACATCCTAAGAAAACTATTTATTTCAAGATATCAGGAAAATTTTGTGTAATTTTTGGATTTTCCTCGTCGATACTCGAAAACTTTGTAGGTACAGTCAACACCAAGAATATGTAACCACTTCAGTAAATGACTCTTATTAGAATGAAAAAAAGGTTGTCATCTGTAAAATGTGTATTACATATTTTTACTCGACTTTACATAAACCTTGTATTTACGTATGTTCATATTATGAACTAAAATTATGGGGACCTAGTCTTAAACACGAAATGAGCTGTTGCCACTTCTTATCCTTCGGGAAATGAGGCGTGATGAAACTGTAGGTTATGGAGTTAGTCTATTAACACTCTGTAGATTCCTACACAATTAGATATCATCACAATTATAACATTAACAAAATATATCTAAGTAGCGGAGATTTACTCTAATTTAAATCTTTATTCTTTGTCTTTATGAAATTTGTTTTGGCATTATTTAATAGGCTTTAGGTAAGTTTGACATTAAACTGTAATTCTCAGACTGACATTATAAGAAAATTTAATTTAATTTAATATTATAAAATGATAATAATATAATTTAAATGATAATAATATTTAATATTATAAAATGAAATAATTTTAATTCAATAAATGACAATTCAATGTTTGCATGCCTACAATATTTACGGCATTGATACTTATTGTAACAATATCTAATAACTGTTGTAAGTCAATGGTAATAGCAAATAAACATTATTATTATTATTTACTTATTTAATTAGACGACCTCCGTGGCCGACTGGTCTGTGTACGGCCCATGCATCGCGTCGAGAGGTTCTATGTTCGATCCTGCAGTGCGAGCATAGAACTTGGACAGTCGCCATATTTGAGCAACAAAAGCATCCGTCATTTTCAATCCTTAGGGTTAACTGTCAAGACGACGTCAAATTTAAGGTTAGACGTCAAATTTGGCTTATCGAAAGAAACATGTTCGTAGTGCGGGTGGCAAATGTTTCTATATGGTTCTATATTAAAATAGCAACCTTTTACATGGTTAGACCTTGGATGGGTGCTCAAGCAATTCTATTAAGCCTTAATACCGGAGGTATCCACTTGCTATGACATATAAATATTTTTATATTTTATATTATTATTATGTCATATTAAAAAATAAAAATGTCTTCTGCAACATGTAAACATAATAAACTATTCATCGTCGTCATTCTACGGTACATTAAAATCGAATTGACAATAAGAATCGACTCCCTGGGATTGAGTCAATTTGAGTCACCTTGTTTATTCGACCGGCTTTTGTTAGTACTAACTCATACACAACATCGATAAGAATTACGAAACAATGCATAGCCGTTTCGATTCGGTTAAGGTAACGATTTCCTAGTGTGAAAAACACGCAAACCTTATCAGCCTTTGTTTAGCATGAGTAACGCGATACGATATTTATCACGTTTTTATCACGTCATTAGTAATTTGACAGTTGCATATTTCATGCTAAGGGTGTTACCAGATTTATCGTTCGATCGTCGATCGAGAAAAACGATCGATGGTATCTATCATCGTTGTCGACAAATCCATTTTCAATCGATCCATGTTATCTATCGATTGATCTGGTAAAACTCAAAAAAGGCAGATTTAATACATAATTATGTATCAAACTACCTACGAAAAGGACTAATAACTCCTAAAGGGATGAAGTGACAATCCACAAGGAACTATTTACTTATTATATGTATAACGCGCCAGGAGGCAAATTGATCACTCAAATCTTTACAGACATTGAAACTCAGGCTCCTAAACCTTTCTAAAACTAATTTTTAAAAATGTTTGATTACTGGTCACATCTTCGCGAGTCTGGAAATTCCCCCGAAAGTCATGCACGTCTATATTCCCGAAGGGGAAGGCATAGGTGTATTAACCTTTCATTGTTTCCATGTTTTCCCAACTCTATGTTACCAAAAGTGTTGTTTTTCTCGACTTCTTCCGCGGTTCCTATGGTTTTTTAACTATCCCACGGGAACCCATTACATTTTTCGGAATGAAAAATATCTAAGATTAAAGAATGGATAGAAGTAAATAACATATCATGCAAAATTTCATTGAAATCGGTCCAGGAATTTTGGAGATTAGCCCGTACAAACAGACAAAGAAACAAGAAATTAAAAAAAGATATGTTTGGTATTTTCCCCCTTTTTACATCCCCCTGACTTGATTTTAAGCATTTTCTTTCTATGTACAGACATTTGTGTTCTATGTATGACCTCTACAGTTTTATTATATGTATAGATTGTCATCCGATACTAATATTATAAATCCGAAAGTAACTCTGTCTGTTGTTTTCGCTTTCACGTCAAAATTACTGCACCGATAATCGAAATTTGGTACACACATAGTCTAGAGTCCGATATTCTCAAGACACTGGCACTGCGCGGGTGAAACCGCGGGAAGCCCCTAGTATTTTATAAGTGACATCAACTCGCCTTTTAAACTAATCCGGGCGGTACATAATACACATGCACCTTAACAAGTTGACATTTGGTATATACCAGTTTTAAGATTCATTGTTATAAAAACAAACATTGTCCATTAAGCAATGACCGTTAGTGTGACAGAGTTACATAATATGCCACATAAGATTTCACAATAAAACCTCCGCACATTATGTAAGAACCGGCTACTTTGGGAGTAAACAGACTAGTTTTTAAGTTATTAGGTCTAGAGCTCTTGTATTTGGAACTCCGCTATAGAAAATGACTAATATAATAAACCAATGAATGGTGGTCTTTTGAGAATTTTATGTAACTACCCTCTACGTAGCATAGAAATCGTTATGCCTCATATATTTAATAAAATGCTTACACATGCTTTTCCCCACAGGGGTAGGCAGAGATCACCTCTTTCCACTTGCTACGATCATTCAGATTCATCAACTTACCGATTAAATAATATGACCAAATAAATTGAGAAATAATAGAATTATTTATTAATAAATAAATACACCTACTGTGGAAACTTATGTCTAAAAATGTAGACAACTGTAAATATTATGTATGTACCCTCAAAAAAATTACGAAGTGACATTCTAGAACGTTACATCGAAAAAACATCACAATAACTACAAAAAACACAATAGAATTAAGAACTCGCAATGACAAAATATCGCAAAGCAAAAAATACTTACATTCTCTGACATAGCTCTTGCTGTCATAGTAGCAGACTACTTTGCTGGTTGAGATTGGAGGATTGGCCAGCGCCAAGGCCAGAAGACCGGCGAGGGTGATGAGGATCTGCATGGTGAGAGATGGGCGCGACTGTTCACCACGGAGGTCGTGTGGTGAGTGAGATCTTGACGAACCGTCTTGAACACATCAACTGGCCTCTCGAGCCAACCAAAGATTAACAAATAACAGAATGCAAACTCGTTCAAAGCGCAAACTGGTTCCTAGAGCAAAAAAAACATTTTGAATCAATTTGAATGTAATAAGATCGCGGAAAGAGATATTGCTTTTGTTATATTGCAGTAATTTTCAAGGAAAACTTTTGTTTCCTTGTCACCTTTGTGATGTTTTAAATGGAAAAATCGCTTTTAAAAGGAAATATATTTTAAAATAATTTGCAGATAAGCTTTAAAAAATATTATTCTTCTTATTTCTAAAATTTTTCTCACAACACAATTTCTATTCTCTTTATATATAATTGATAAGCAATAGGCTAGTTAACCTTTTTTTTATTAGGCCCCAAATTATTCATTACTGTTAACCATCATCACATAAAAAAATTAAAAAAATATTTATTGAACTTTGATTATTTCGGACCCTTTTGTACTAAAAAATAAGTGAATTAAATTATTTTATTTATTATTACCTATATTACTTTCATAAGTTTTGGTATGAGTCAACTAGCATATTAACAAAGAAAATTGGTAGTATCCTATTGAATACAATGTTTCGTAGTTCACTCTTTATGGCCTTTTATTAATATAATATTCAAATAGAAACATATTGTTGTGTTGGAGAAAAATAACACCTTGTTGAATTTCTAGGTCATTCTTATTACAAGAAGACCTTAGAGCCTTAAAACATTAAAAAGAGCCGAGATCGAATGACCGTCTATTTTTGATTCGTTGTTAAGTTAACCAAATGGTTAACTTAACAACGAATCCAAAATAGTTACGTTAACCAAAATATTGACCAATGGCGTAAAATGACTATATTTGGCGGCTCCAAGGTATAAATGCCGCGCCAACTCAAGAGGTTCTGGGTTCGATCCACGGTAAGGGCAAATATTTGTGTAATGCATAAGTATTTAAGCGTTTTTGTTCTCCAGTCTTCGATATTTATGAGATTATATTTATCCGTCATTTGGTCAAGAAGCATAAATTCCTACTTAATGTTTAATAATAATATTTTTTTTTATTTCCGACATTTCTTATTGAAAGAAACATTTTATCGTTATATCACGTCGTGTTTTATTGATTTTGTTAGGGTCCTGCCCTCTTAGCATGATACCACATTATATGACGGGTTTTTATCACGTTTAACTGTCGAATTACTATGGAACTTGATAAATATTATATCGCACTGCTCATGCAGGCGCGTGCTCTAGATATTTTTAAAATCACCTCCAAACAAAACATGCGTTTTTCGGAAAAAATTTTGCCGCGTACATCCAAACTGTGGAATCAATTGTCGCCAGCAGCATTTCTGGACCGATACGACCGAGAGAAAAGAGCGTACTTATTCCTTAAATGCCGGAAACACATCTGCAGTTCCTCAGGTGCGGCAGCTGTCTATGGGCGACAGTGATCACTTTCCATCAGGTGAACCATCGGCCCGTGAGTCTATACTCTCACACCCTTACTAATAAACGAGGTGTAGGGTTTAAATAGTTATTCAGTGTTTTGTCTTCGTCAGACATTCAGAAGACAGTAGTTGTCAGAAAGTGACAAAAGACTGAATAACTATTCCTACCTTATAACTCGTTTATTAGTAAGGGGGTCATAATATAAAACAATTTTTTTGTGCAAAACATTCTATATAGTCTTTGAGATTTTCTCTCACCTCATGACTTAAAATGGCGGACGATATAGGCAACTTAGGGTCAGTTTTTTGATCCGCGGTCAGGTTGATCAGTAAGTTAACATATGGACGGGAAATAATGATGCCGTGACAAAACAGCTTGTCCAATAGTTGAATTTTCAAAATATAACTAAAGTTAAATAATCATGGCTGGCGGCACAGTATATTTCTTCAAATTTTCATCGCAAACTTAACAATTGTCAAGCTGACGCTATTGGTCTAGACTTTAACTATTGTAGTTACTACGACTACGGATCAAAAATCTCACCCTTAGTTACCTACATTAAAACAACTAAATATATCTACATAGTTGGATGTTTAGATAGCTAATAATTTAAACTGATAACATTTATCGACTTTATTCTAGTGTTGTCAGTTGCTAATTTCATAAATGACCTTTTGAACTACTGTGGCATATCAAACAGTCTTTCTGACTAAATTGATTATGTCATCGTCGTGAACCGAAGCAAATAAGACGATTTTCCTCTTAGGTGGTTCAGTTTTTAGAAGTATTTACAAAAATAATATAAAACTAAAACTAATTTTACCTCGAAACATTTAAGGCAATGATATTTTATTAAAGTAGAAAATAGGCGTTTCACTCCTAAGAAATATATAATGATCTATAATGATATGTTCCAATAAATATATTTTCTATTTTCTCTCTTTCTTTAGCTCCAGCTCGGTGGCGTAGTGGTTATTACGCTTTGGCTTTGGATTGATAACAAAGCTACCTTCGCCATGGTCAGGCCGTGGATGGGTGACCAATACTTTGAGACCTCGAGCTCCTCCGTGTTTCGGAAGGCACGTTAAGCCGTTACGGTTGGGCCCGGTCGCTATTGCGACTGTTTCTTCCCACCAACCCGCGTTGGGCCAGCGTGGTGGTGTTACGCCCATACTCATGTGTTTCACCATGAGGAATGCCTATGTCCACGATGGGACGTATGTAGGCTGAGGACAGGCACCACTCCTAGGGAAAAATGCCGTAAACTTATGTATGTTGTCTATAAGTCGTCTCGATAAAGAGTCTAGTGATAAAAAAATCTAATTTGAAAACTGACAAACATTTTCTGACCACGACCGTAAGTAACGAAAAGGTGTCGCCGAGATGAAACCAGTCTATATATTGAGATTTTAAAACTCTATAATAATAATATTTTTTAAGCTATTGCAAAGCTTCTATCGCTGGCCTTGAGCGCGGGGACCGAATCCAGAAATTCCGTAACGAAAAAACCTCACGCTCCCCACTCCGATGCGCAAGGAGGTGTAGCTTGAAGGCCGTGCATCGTCTAACGTCCTTTCAGTTCGGCAGTCTTCGACACGGCGTTAAGATAATAAAACCCACATGTATTGTAAAATAATAAAAAATATTTTAAACAATATTAACATTATTTTATTTATTTAATAATAGGAAATTTGATTTCTTATCGGTCACCACGCTCAAAAAGTGTAACTTGAATTAATATCAAAGAAAAAGAAATACTGTATGAATAAAATAAATAAATAAAATTATAATTGCATAAGTTGATACTAAATGCTATGCAATAGCTTTACCGCGTCAGTCCCCGAGTGCCACGCGTCTTTTTAGTTTATAAATAACTTTAGTTAAGATGAAAAGCTGGGTAACGGTCAAAACACTAGCATGTTGCAACAACTGAGGAACTGGCTATCTTACCTTTGATTTCCGGAACACAACAATGCTTAAAACATTGTTATTATGGCGACAAATTTAGGTAAGACGGTGGTAGCTATCCAGGCGGGCTTAGAAGCTCTACCACCAACCAAACCGAGCAGAAAAACTTCTACCCCCGTGGGGAATCGAACTCGGGCCTCCCAATCAACACCCGGTGGTGTGAATCATGTAACGAGGCGCCATAGCTATATTAGCGCCTCGTTGCTGTCATTGCGCTCTACTCTGGCCATTTTTCTCTTGGTTTCCGATTTTAAATTTGCTGTCTCTTTTTATTTGTTTTGTTCTCGAAGCTCATTCTTACGAGAGTCAGTGCGAAGAGCGGTTGACTCCCTTCTAACAATAATTGTAAAATATTTATATAGTGAATCAATTTTTATAAGCTGAGACAAAGTTACAACAAACCAAATTATCAGTTCCTTATTTATAACAAAGACTATATGTTTCTCAAAGGCACTATTGTAAGTAGCCCTACCCTTTTTATAATATATTTAGTGTTAAATGTGAAATTATTTTCTGTTCAGTGTAATTTACCTTTTTTTATATAATTGTTTCAGTTGTGCCTTAATTCTTCATTATAAATATACAAAACATAAGTGACGACCCAACTGCATTTTCTTTATCCCCCGTTTCACCCCGTCACAACCACTAGATCAGAGAGGCGGTTAGAAAAGATTACTTACTTCTTACACTAAAAAGAGATAACCTGCCAAGTTTTAAAAACACATTCATTTTTGAAGTAATCAGAATTTTACTGTTTTTTTTTTGCCAATTTTATTATTAAAATTTACTATAAGTATAATACATGTGAGTACATATGTGTAATGTTAACGATTTTTAAGTTTAGCCTATGAAATTTATTTCATTGATAAATTAAGTAATCGCTATTCCCATACATGGGTTTTTGGTTCGTCTAAAACTTATTGTTGCTTGTACCCCTTCGATCGACTTATTACGTTAGGTTGCGTTACTATACTCTTCATAGGCTAAACTTAGCACTTAAAATTGTCAACATTACACATACTCACATTTATTATACTTTGAGTAAATTTTAATAATTAAATTGACAAAAAAAGAATAGTAAAATTCCGAAACTAGGTAGCGGAATCATAGATAAATTAAGTAATTCCGCTAGTATAGTAGCGCCACCTAACGTAATAAGTCGAACGAAAAAACCCATGTATGGGAATGGCGATCTATAGTACTTAATTTATCAACATCTAGCCAGGCTATTGAAATATTGGTTCAGTTTTTATTTTTTCTAGTACCCAATAGCGACAATACGTTACGACCTCTCACGTGAGAAAAACGAAGTAATAAGTGTGGGTAAGTAAAAATTCTGCCTCGCCTACCCCTTTGTGAACATGGGCACGATATGTAGGTTTATAACATTTTAAATATCTATCTTTTTATTTTTAAACTTACATGACGGTGTAGTTTATGACATTTTTTAAATGTTGCTATGTAAAGGGAGGGTAGAAACTTGCTGAGTTTCTTGCCCGTTCTTCTCAGAACAAGGCCCCAGGTAGTTTTGTGAACAGATGGCGTGGTTTTTCTTTATCACGAAATATTGTAAAATGTTTATGACATTCATAAGCATGCGCTAAGACGCATCTAAACTGAATAAATGCTTTTGATTTGATTTGAATAATTATATTGCTGAAAAAAAAATTGTTTGCTGACCCAATGATTTTTTGGTGCCTTTTTTTGCTAACCAAATAATTAAATAACTGCACAATTAATTAATACAAAAAAGAATTATGCATTTAGTATTTAAATTAACTAAACATTTATAATAATGTAATTACATTACACATCATCACACAAAAGGGGTAGGCAGAGCTGTCAAAAACCACATTTTGCCTTAAAACAACATAGGACTATGTCATATTACAATAATTAATGATTTTTAAGGCACACAGTTTTGTTTTAATATAATTCCTAGGAACTGTATGATCTGGTAGAAATTAGGTTTAGAATATTATGACCCTCTAAAACTAATTTATATTAGGTCCTTACCTATGGAATTAATGTTTTGTATGGAGATTTTGGGGATGACTAAATTTAACATACTAACATTTTATCAGTTTTCTTCACAACGACAAATCCAGAGATAATAATATTTGGCATGTATCATTAGACAAGCTTTAGCAATATGTGTGTGAAAACGCTTGATAAAAATTATTCATCGTTTTTATGTTAATGCAAATCAAATGATGTATTCGGGAGGCAGTTAAAAATAATTGTCTTTGTGTCTAATTTTAACACAATTAAACTTACAAAAAATTATCAAATTAAATAATACGAGCTCAAATATATGGTCTATTTTTAGAAGAGGCAATTATTTTATAAGAATGTTCTGAAACTTAATAGTTACGGACAAATTGCTAAGATAGAATAAAAACACCAATTTCATAGGTAAGGACCCAATATAAAAAATCACATTGTCTAAATTGCCTACACGGTCTGTAAATATTAGTTTAAAACAGATAAGTAAAAAAAAACAACTGGCGTAGACATATTGGGTTTATTTCCATAATGTTATACAATATTGCTTTATATTTTTTCCATTACCAGTAGTTCCTTTGGAGATCAGAGGTCAAATACATACAAAAATGCTGAAGGGTCAGATTAAGCTCACATGAAGGTACACTAAGACGAAAAATTCGATTCCTTCGGGCCTACTGGGAACAAACACTTTTGTGCACAGAACAGAGATCTAAAATAAAAATTACAATTCGTTTTCCGCCTTGCAATCAACAATGAAAATCCAAAACCTTAATACAATTTGATTAAATCAAAAACTAAATTTATGTCAAACAAAGCGTTTATTGCGAGAAATCCTATTTCACGTTAAAATTCGCTGTTTGTCTCTACAACTAGAATTAAGTTATTAAATAAACCAAGCGTGAGAGATTTGGCACCTTAAGTGAACGTTGAAATCGAGGAACAAATCTTATTTATCTGTGTACTGGCAGCGCCTGTGGGACTTGCTGTGGATGACCTTGACCTTGGCTCACTTGACCTTGATTCTGACCCTGTGATTGTGGAGCCGAGACTTGCGCTGGGGGTCTTTGTCCCTGAACTTGGGCGTTTGGTAATTGAGCTTGCTGAGGTTGTTGGGGTTGAGTTTGAGGGGGAACTTGACCCGGTACAGGTGGTTGGCCTTGACCTTGAGGTGCAGGTGGTTGACCTTGACCTTGAGGTGCAGGTGGTTGGCCTTGACCTTGAGGCACAGGTGGTTGACCTTGACCTTGAGGTACAGGTGGTTGGCCTTGAGGCACAGGCGGTTGACCTTGCGATGGCGGTTGACCTTGGTTCAAGTTAGCCTGTCCCGGGTGATACTGTGCCTGGTTCTGATAGCCCTGAGGGACCTGTCCTTGTGGTATCTGGTTTTGTTGGAACTGCCCTGGTGGCTGATATTGAGGATACCCTTGAGGAGCGTGTCCGGGTGCTGGATAGTGACCTTGTTGTGGTGGGTAACCTATAAAAATGAGATTAGTTTTTTAAATTTCAGAACCACACAATTATTGTTGGATTTGTTTGTCGTCGTCGTCATTAGCCTATATACGTCCCACTGCTGGGACAGGCCTTCCTCATGGAGCAACACCTGAGGAGTATGGGCCGTAACACCACCACGCTGGTCCAATGCGGGTTGGTGGGTAGAAACGGTCACAAATGCGACCGGGACCAACGCCTTAACGTGACTTCCAAAGCACGGAGGAGCTCGAGATCACAAAGTATTGGTCACCCGTCCACCGTCTGACCATGGCGAAGGTTGCTTTGTTTTCGATCAAAGCCAAAGCGCACTGACCACTACGCCACCGAGCTCCGAGGATTTGTTTGTAAATGTATTTAATATATTATAACTAAAACCAACAGAAACATACATGGACGGCTATCTAAATAACATTTAACTATGGCAGTAAAAATTAACCTTATCCAACAATAATTGGCTATTGGTATACTATGAAAATAAAGATCAAACTGTTGTTAGCTTAAAAGAATATATTTTTTCAAGCCAATGTGGCCAACAGAAAATTATTTACGATTTTCTTATTTAATCATTAATCAAGTATTAACTAAATCACAGTGACGTCGCCTGCTTGTAGCCTGCTTGTAGCTTGTGTATTAGCGAAAGTGTTGATTGTAAACAGCCGGTGCTGCCGACTTATCTAGTGTAGGTACCTCGTTAGTTTTACACACTCAATCATTGATGCTTTATTTGCGTTTTCTATCGCGTTTATAACGTGCTGAAAGCGCGTTTTGCCAAAACAAGTAGTCACAGTTAAAACTATAAGCAATAACCTCAAATTGAGTATAATGGCTGTATGAGCTTTCCTTTTGCCTTCCCAGTTGGGAGAATATGTATATATTGAGATATGCTATCTTTAATTCGTTTTGCATAATTATAGCATAGTAGCTAAAATCCTATACACCATTTTTTTCTACAACTTTTGATATTTTACTTTTAGTTTCATACAAAAAAATCTATCAATTCAACTACACGTCTAAATGTTCCTAGATCTGTACGGATAGCGTGAGTGTCGCGCGTGTCGTATTTTCCTATGGACTTACAAATGCTACGACAGAATACAGAAATAATAAAAGCGGCGATGTGTTCTTAGGTGGAACACGCATACTCAAATATTGTCTATTCACTCTTCATTGAGAATACCCAAATTGTGTATGTATTTTTTATCACATCTAACCTTGCGGAGGTATGATCCGTACTGTGACACTTGCCCAAATGCCAAAGAAGATTTGATACACATTTTAATGGAATGCGCCCGCGACGAATCTGACAGAGTTGATCTCACTTAATAAGTGTACAAGAGAAGACTTGTTTTTTGTTATTCATGATTGTCTAAGTTCGTAAGTAAGAAGTCAGTCCTAGAATTATTAGTTTTATATTGTGTTCATTCGCCAAGAGACCTGCTTAGGTTATTATTGTGTAGCCGGCTTAACCATTATAGTATTAGGCTTAATAAAGAGAAAAAAAAACCTTGCGGAGGTACTTGTCCCTGTGGGTAGTGTTGCTGTGGGTGTTGGTAGGCCTGCTGCTGTTGGTAGGCCTGTTGCTGTTGGTAAGCTTGGTGCTGTTGGTAGGCCTGGTGGATTTGATGCTCAGCGCCAGGAACTGGTCGGCCGTGCGCGTCAACCTGTTCATAATGTTTATATTAGGTCCTTACCTATGTAATTGGTGTTTTGTATGGAGATTTTGGGGAATTCTGCATTTTCCATACTAAAGTTTTTTCAGTTTTCTTCACAACGACAAATCCAAAGATATATATAATATAATATTTAGCATCTATCATTAGACAAGCTTTAGTAATATGTGTAATATCACACTTCATAAAAATTATTTATCGTTTTTAAGTGAATGCAAATAAAATGATGTATTCGGGAGGCACTTAAAAATAGTTGTCTCCGTGTCCAATTTTAACACAATTAAACTTACAACAAATTATCAAAATAAATCAAAAGAGCTCAAAAATATAGTCTATTTTTAGACGAGGTAATTATTTTTTTGGGAATACTCTGAATCTTAGTAGTTACAGACAAAATACTAAGAGAGAAAAAAAACACCAATTTCATAGGTAAGGACCCAATATTAATAAACATTCTAGTATTACTATGAGGAGGTCGGTGGCTTAGTGATTAGCTTTGACTTTATATAAAATAAAGCTATGTCGAATTCCTCCGTGCTTTGTAAAGCACGTTCAGCCATTGGTACCGGTCGCTATTGGAACTGTTTCTACCCACCAACCCGGTTTTGGCCAGCGTGGTGTGTTTCTCCATGGAGAAAGGCCTGTACCCAGTTGTCGGACGTATACAGGCTGATAATGATTACTAGCTAATTTCGCTAATGTCAGACTTTGGATGGGTGACCAAATATGGTGAAATATTGTGATCTTGAGTTCCATCTGGGTTGGGTTTTAACATTGAGGAAGCGAAATTCATATTAGACTGTATAAGAGTTGAATTTGCCGACAGGGTTGTCGCTTTCTTCACACTTCTATTAGGTCCTTACCTATGAAATTGATGTTTTGTATGGAGATTTTAGGGATGTCTGCATTTTCCATACTAACATATTTTGAGTTTTCTTCACAACGACAATTCCAGAGATAATAATATTTGGTATGTATCATTAGATAAGCTTTAGCAATATGTGTGTGAACACGCTTGATAAACATTATTCATTGTTTTTATGTTAAAGCAAATCAAATGATGTATTCGGGAGGCAGTTAAAAATAATTGTCTTTGTGTCTTATTTTAACACAATTAAACTTACAAAACAATTATCAAATTAAATAATACGAGCTCAAATATATGGTCTATTTTTAGAAGAGGCAATTATTTTATAAGAATGTTCTGAAACTTAATAGTTACGGGCAAATTGCTAAGACAGAATAAAAACACCAATTTCATAGGTAAGGCCCCAATATATCTCATTCTCAGCTTATACATAAACAGTGTCTTTTTAACTGGGACGTATGGGGAAATCCCAAACTATAGAAGATACAGGTAAACGGCCTTAGGAATATATTATTTTTTTGTGAAAAAAATTTTACATAGTAATTTTTTTGAAGAAGCGTAAGTTGTCCATAGAAATGAGTCATCTTCTTCTTGCGCTTTTCCCACTCTATGTGGGGTCGGCACAACATGTCTTCTTCTTCCATTCTCCTCTGTCACTCATCAGCTCAGCATCCACTTCTTTTATTCTCATATCATTCTTCACGCATTCAATCCATCGCTTATTTGATCTTTCACTCTAGGTCCGTCCACATCCATTGAACACAGTAATTTTTAAAAAATATTTCAGTATCATATAGGAAAGATTTCATTGTATCAAAAGAAAAAAATTGAGCAGCAAAAGTAAGTCAAATTTAATCAAATGTTTCTTATACAACAGGTTAGTTCAAAGTTCCCATCTTATGCATCACATACTGTCCCAGTTAAAAAAAACACACTGTATACATCCCACGGGCATCCCTTCTGCATGTAGAAACACACGGACACAGGAGTATAGACCATAAAACCACCACGCTGGCCCAATGCGGATAAGTTGGTATTATGAAACGGTTACGAAAAGATCTTTCATAAAAGTTTTACTTTTTAAGTAAACATACATACATATAATCACGACTATTATCCCCTAAGGGTTAGTCAGAGACTAGGCAAAAGCACCGCAAAGCAGTTCACTGCCCTTCTCCGTGCTTCACCAAGCAGTGACTGCATTCAGTGTGACAGGCGGTGAGCCCGTCGCCGCTATAAGCTATTGGATATTGTGCAGTTCTAAGTCCATTAGTCGCCTTTTACGACACCCAAGGGAAGTAACGCTACCAAATAAATAGGGATATGATGGAAAATTAAATATTACCAAACCGCGCTGCTGCAAGTACCGGAGCTCTTCCATTCTCCTCTTCTCGTATTGCTCGTACTCCGCTTGTGTGTAGATTTGATTCTCGTCAATGGATTTCCAGCCTGAAATATTGCCAATTATGGTTCAAGTTAATAAAGCAACATGTTCCGACACTAGCCCAAATTAAACAGCTTAATATGCCGTTTGTGTTATGGGATACAAGATGACGGATAATGGTTAACATCAGTCTTCAGCCTGTGGCGTGGTTGGTGCTGATGTAGAATATAAACTGCTTTGGCTTGTCACTTATCGTATATTTTAAAACATAAAGCACAACTGGAACAATTTATAAAAGGTAAATATCACAAATCACCACACAAAACTTAAAGATTTTTATAAAAGGTAGGGCTACTTACAATAGTGCCTTGGAAAAGTTAAAAGGATAGCCACAACAACTTATAAATATGATATATTACATATAATATTATGCTTAGTTTAAAAACAGAAACAAAGAGAAAATGGCCTGAGAAGAGCGCAATAACAGCAAAGAGTAGCTAAGACTGATATAGCGGCTCGTTACAAGCAAGTAATTAGGCTAAGCTTCATTGTTACTAGCTAGTATTATGATACCAAATAAAGATTTTCTTTCTTTCTTTCTAAATAGTACAAATCGTACCTTCATCCCGATTAAAATCAGCGTTCTGCGTCTTGGTCATAAACTCGTGGAAGTCAATGAGTCCGTCTCTGTTCATATCGTTCTCCTTGAACACGTGTTCCCTCATGCGTTCCATCTCTTCGGCCCGCTCGTGGAGGTCCTTATTCGGCCCCCCCGGCCCATACAACTTGTCCAACTCCTTCACAAACAAAGCTTTCACTTCATCGGCGTCCCAGGCGCCGTTGCCGTCCACGTCTGTGGAAGATAACTGTCTTTAAGCAATTTAAAATTTGTTTCTTGACTGAAAGCCGCAGATGCTTCACTGGATTTTTTTTGTGACAAAGTAATAATACCAAAAATCCTTCTGTGAAAAAAATAAACCTGGTTTTAAATACATAAATTCACGACTATTGTCCCCTAAGAGTTAGTCAGAGACTAGGCAAAAGCTCCGCATGAGCAGTCCATTGCCATAGTCCGCGCTTCACCAAGCAGTGACTGCACTCAGCGTGACAGGTGGTGAGCCCGTCGCCGCTATAAGCTATTGGATGTTGTGCAGTTCTAAGTCCATTAGTCGCGATTTACTACACCCAAGGGAAGTGATGGGTTGGTAGTATTCCTTCAATGAGCCGCTACCACACGACACTAACACACGGTTTTAACTCAAAGCACCCTGCAACGGTTGGACCCTGGAAGGGTTTTTAACCATTGGGGTTCAACCATTGCGAAGGTTGTAAAAGCCTTCAAAAGTTTCAATAAATCGTTGGATTACTTATTTCTTGTGTTTTTTTCTTTCTTTCGTGTACGAATACTCGAATACCTTTGCCCACAGTGAGTCATATAAAAGCTGATGAACATAATTAATTTTATCACTATCATAGGAAAACTGCGTAAAGGCTCACCAATATACCAAAACACAAACACACCAAGCACAGGTAGACATATACTTTAATGGACATTGGAAATGTGATTACAACGACTTTATCCTCGAAACCGTTAATTTTCGGGATTGTAAGATTCTATTCTGTCTTCTGCCAAATACATCTGTAATGAAAATACTAGAAACACGCCACAAACTTTCTTTATATTTCTACTAAAGGTCAGTTTTTTGATCTGCGGTAAGGTTGACCCAGTAGGAAATAGTCTAAATCAAAAATTTTCTAAAAATGTTTTACAGATATGGGCCATTTTAAAAATATATTTTTTTAATCAGTGTTAAATGAATTACAGTGCTGCATTTTTCCAGTACGTACGTTAAGTTACAATGTTTAGCTAATCTCTCAAGTAATGTAAAAACAGAAATTTGCTTTCAAATGGATGCGTTAAAAATTTAAAAAGTTACGATTCAGCAATCCTTAATTACTTAAATTCAAGTGGATTTGTCTGTAAATATAACATTAAAATGAAATGCAAAATACAATAATAAAGTAAAATCCAAAACAGCGTGCAATGAAATATGCGACAAACAATAAGCAACAATGAGATGAATTTGAAAACATTAGCATTACATTAAAATGATAAAAACACTATGTATCACAATCAAATTCAACATCGCTCACCTTCTTATTCTAATCGAAGGTAATCGATTAAAATATTTTAAAAACAACAATCAATTAGGATAATTCAGTCACACAATTAGTGACTTACTAATACCATCAATTCGAATTAAATAGATACTACAGTAAAAAAAATGCACCATTAAAAATCAATCGGGTACTTAATGCGCCAAAGAAACGACAATGGAAAATCTGTAAGTATTTGCTAAAATAAATAGTAATACGCACAACGGTTGTGTGTGGTGCCAATATTTCCCAATAGACTAATAAATGCAAATGCTATCAAATCCATTATGCTTTGATTCAGAACTAGCTACTCTGCACGCTACACGGATCTTACCATGCATCACGAAAAACACCTTTGGGTTGAAATCTTTTGTTTCCATTTTGTCTGCGTTATTCCATATTTCTAACAATTGATTCCTTGTCACTGGATGACGAAGCTGAGGAAAATAATATCCTTTTAGTTATCACTCACCATGCATCATGAAGAAAGCTTTAGGGTCAAATTGTTGGTCCTGCATATGATCCTGCTTTTCCCAGACCTCCTCCAGCTGCTGTTTAGAGCCGGGATGGTGAAGCTGTATGTGTAAACTCATGGTCATAATAGTTGTGAAGTGTGCAATTCAAAACTCAAGTGGATTTCTTAAACAATATCAACAAATAAATCCATTCAAACAACGGGGAAGACAAACCGTTCCAATCTATGTAAAATAATGGTCATATTATTAGAGTAATTTCTAATTCAAAACTCTAACAGGATTCTAAAATAGTAATTTTTTTTTTTTTTTTAATCTAGGAGTGGGCGTTAATTCAACAAACTGCTTTTTTAAACTGCTTTTCCTATGTCAACGATTTAATTGCATTACAGCGAATCCAGTTAAATTTATTAACTGCTTCTTTCAACGAACGCAAACCAGTTAATAAATTTAACTGCTTTTTAACCGGTTGACAGTGTCAAATTATCAGTTTCATTTCGTTAACGCAAAAATCTTCTACGACCCACCACTAGTTCATTCAACAAAATATTCAAACCATTCAAAGAGGGTTCTGTGGCATTCACAGTTAAAAATATTCAAAACACTTAATAGATATAAATATGTATATGTTTCCACACATATGAGTACAGTGTAAGGGAATATTCTTATATAATTTTCAAGGCAAATATTATTAAAATATACCTCTTCTATAATTGAGTCAAATATGTATAGCGTTAAACAAAACAGTTTGCATAGTTATGTAAAATTGTCAGAAAAAAGTATGTTATCATATATTATGAGGAACTTTAGTGATTCATTAAATTTCTTGATACAATATCAGAAGGAAAACAAAGCTATCGCAATAAATTGTATTAATTATCTCTCTTTAAGCACTAGCTATTTATATTTTCCTGGTAGAGGGACTTTTCAGGGGGACATTCCTAAAACACAAACATTATGTCGTTTGATGTAGGTATATTCTGGCGTGCGATAGCTATCTGTGTATTGTATATAAGTATTATGTACCATTTGAATGTTCATGTCATATTCAACACCAGATAGCAGAGAGGACGGTGCCTGTTGAACTAAGTAATATAGCATTTTATTATCGCGCCTTTGTCCCCTAAGGGGTTCACCAGATTTAAGGCCGTAAACGAGTGGGCACGGACGGCACTACTCGTCTGAGTTCTCGGGACTCGCGGTTAAGATCCCACCGCCTGTACATGTTCAAAAATATGTAAATTTAACAGGTGACAATCTTTATTCCCTTTCAATAAGTCATCTACTGTCAAACATGCATACATATTTTTGAACTCGACTGTACCACTGAGATAAATAAAACTTATGTAATATCGCTTACCTCACATTGTGCACCGGACGGTGCATGGCAACTGGCCCGTTACCTGTTATATGGGGACTTAACATATCTGTCGGAATGTAGGTATTACATCTCTTTATTTTTATCACGTTTTTATTAACTCACAATCTTGTTTCTCTCTTTGTCTCTTCCTTTGTCAGGTTGGATTTTAGTAACTCAATTTTGAGGCAGTTCCGGACTAGCTATCGGGCTGAAACTTTGGGAATAGTTCAGAATTCGGACAATGCAACTTGCAACTACTTTCAACTTTCAGGTCCAATTTTCAACTTACAGGTTTTTGTATGGAGACTAGTGACGTGGTTTAACACAAATCAATAGATGGCGCTCTGCGTACTCAATAAATAGTAATCGTTAGTGTAAGTTACAAAGATGCGCCCCCACGATTTGAATAACCACTCATATGGTTATTATTATTTTGCTCTTTTTAAAAACGTGGTATATTTAGATTTTGAATCTAAAGTCCTGTAATGCACCGGGCACAGTCTGAGGCAAGCGATATTCATAATAACCTGTATATAGTATGTTATTAGGTCCTTACCTATGAAATTGGTGTTTTGTATGGAGATTTTGGGGAATTCTGCATTTTCCATACTAACATTTTATCAGTTTTCTTCACAACGACAAATCCAGAGATAATAATATTTGGCATGTATCATTAGACAAGCTTTAGTAATATGTGTAATATCACACTTCATAAAAATTATTTATCGTTTTTAAGTGAATGCAAATAAAATGATGTATTCGGAGGCACTTAAAAAGATTTGTCTCCGTGTCCAATTTTAACACAATTAAACTTACAATAAATTATCAAAACAAATCAAAAGAGCTCAAAAATATAGTCAATTTTTAGACGAGGTAATAATTTTTTAGGAATACTCTGAATCTTAATAGTTACAGACAAAATACTAAGAGAGAAAAAAAACACCAATTTCATAGGTAAGGACCCAATAGTATGTTGTTCAAACCCAGTGGAGCAGGCGGCGAGTAACAAAACAAAGCACTTACCGGCTGATGGTGTTTCTTCGCCTCCTCTTCGTGTTGTATTTTATCCATGTACTCTTTCTTCGCTGGTTCGTCCATAGTCTCCAATTTCTGATGTTTTTCAAATTCCTTTTGCATTTCATACTCCTGAAAAAAATTTGGAAGTTAGGGGTAACGAATACTCTTCATATTTTAACTTTAAGGGTCCGGCGAACAGTGAATTTTTCATACAAACGTAATACCAAAATCATTATCAATTTGAGAATATCTGGACAAATCATCGCTGTTATTCGGTTTAGGAAAGTATTTTTCTATGTTTCTGTTAAAATTACATAATGATAAATTGCGTTTTTAATATGAAACAAATAAGCGGAAAATATGTCCAAAAACGTCGAAAAATTTACGAAATATAATTGCATATATTTATAAGTTTATGAATATTTCGAACAATTTTTTTTTTAACAGAAACAGAAATATACTTTCTTAATCCGAACACCACCACGCTGGCCCAATGCGGGTTGGCGGGTAGGAACGGTCACAAATGAGACTGGGACCAACAGCTTAACGTGCCTTCCGAAGCACGGAGGAGTTCAAGATCACAAAGTCTTGGTAACCAATCCACGGCCTGACCATGACGAAGGTAGCTTTGTTTTCGATCGAAGCCAAAGTGCACTGACCACTAAGCCACCGAGCTCCTAAGATAAGGTATGTACAATAATAACTCCAAAAATGAAATAAATACAATATGATGTTGTTGCAGGCGAAACGAAGAACTCGGAGATATTTTTATTTATTTATTTCATCCAACTTAAAACTATTTTTACAGGAACTAAGCCTAATTCAATAGTTAAGTGATCACTATTCTTTAGCACAAGAACACAACAATTAACCTCTCTTTAGATAGAAGACTGTATAAAATATTGTCTCCAATAAACACGCTCAGATCTGACCTAGACTTTTTTATAACTTCCAATATGTAATATGGAGAAAAGTTAAAGGTGAGCCTGAAGTTGAAGGTGAACGGTGTGGACAGCCACTGTATATACTGCTCCTGCTATGGGACTTAAGTAGTCGTAAGAAAAAGCTCAGGTTTCGTATTTCTGGGGTGGGTTGGGTGAGAGCGACCAAGGATCGAAAGCGTTTGCGAGCATGGAGACCTAGGTCCAGCAGTGGAGGAGTGAAGGGTGATTTTTAGATATATCCCTGCGGCTCCAAATGCATAATGGTCTAGCACACATATCAACTCGTAAACGTATCAACTCTATTAGTTCAGTATTCTTTGTTAAACTCCCTACGCACACTAATCGGAATCGTAAGGTAATCGCCTCGGGAGAAGCTCATGACTTGCCGTAATTCACAAGCGTTTATTAAGTTTAGATGCGTCTTAGCGCATGCTTATGAATGTCATAAATATTTTACAATATTTCTTATATTTTTTTTACATATGACAGGTAAACTCTTGGCCTTCATCTCACCTGATGGTAAGTGACGATAAGGCCGAAGGTGGAAGCGAGCTTCACCTGTAATCCTCAACAACTGAGTAACTGGCTATCTTACCTCTTGATTGCCGGAACACAACAATGCTTAAAACATAAGCAGTTATTTTGTAATATCTAAGGATAAAATTGCTGTTATAAGTAAAATCTAAAATCAAATCTATATCTTAATTATTCAAAGTTAAATGTTCACTTTGAAATATCATTTAGCTTTAGATATTTCAAATTATCTAACGCTAAATGACTTTTAAATCTATCAGCTCACTTTGACTGATAAAAAAATATATATCTATATATCTATCTAAATATACCGGGTGTCCCACGGCCATGCCACATGGAGGGAAAGTATATTAAATATTGATGGTAGGATGTTTTACTGAAAGAAGACATCACTTTATTTTTTATAATAAGTGGAACTGCATTCATAGATTTATTAAAAATCGCCGTCTTCTACCGGGAATCAAGCTCGCGAAATATGAAAAAAAAACTCCATGTATCTTATGATAACCGTCAAAAGGGTTAATCATAAGGATTATTTTTTCCTGAGGAACATAGCATCTTCAATGAAAGGAAGATTTATTAAAATTTTCGTCAGGAAAATTTCGTCTTACTTTGCCGTGTTTCTTATAACTAACATAATCATTTCAAAGTATTTACTACATACTCACTTAAGAATACAAGATTTCATTATTATAAGCATGTGATAAAAATAACAAAACGATACACATACCGTTTGTAAGATTTGTAGACTTGTATGCTTTTTTTTGAGCATTTCTTTTTTTGAACTGATTTCAGCCTTTCACATTGTAATTGCGTGCTCAAAAAGTTATAGGAACCACGGCAAGTAAACACGGCAAGTCAGAACAAATCTTCCTAATGAAAATTTGAATAAAATTTTAAATTTCATGATCTTCCTTTCATTGAAGATGCTATGTTCATTAGGAATAAATAATCCTTTTGATTAACCCTTTCGACGGTTATCATAAAGTACATGGTGTTTTTATTTTTCACATTTCGCGAGTTTGATTCCCGGTAGAGGCAGGCGATTTTTAATAAATCTTTGAAAGCAGTTCCACTTATTTAAAAAAATATAATGATGTCTTCTTTCAGTAAAACATCCTTTCTTCAATATTTAATATACTTTCCCTCCAAGTGGCATGGCCGTGGGACACTCTGTATATCTATAGCGGCATAATGTAGACTGGCTGAAAGGTGTGAATAATATTAAAAGTAAAAACATCTATTTATACAAAATATGAGTGTCTGAGGCATCCGAGCCAAGGGAGCGGCAGTCCTGTAGGTGTTGAAGTATAACCAAATTTCCAGAAATCCTTATGTTGAGTACAAACCTTGAATTCTTCTTCCCGTTTCTTGTCAGCAGCTTGCAAGTCCTCGGTAGTCTTCTTAATCAGGCGCTTCAGGTCCTCAATTTCGAAGGTGTGAGGGTTCCCGTGGTCCAAATGCTCATTAGTAGGAACCTTGCCCATGTGCGTGTCAAGGTTATTCGTCAATTCGTATTGCTGAAACATGACAATTATTGTGTATACCGTCTATATGATAACCTTTCACTTAACATTTAAAACAAGAAAAAATTATCTTTATGGCTGATAGGAAAGTTTTGCAACGAAGTTTGTTAAAGATTATAAAGGGGCCGATTTCGTAGGCACAAACTAAAAAAAAATCTGTATATATCCCTCTCTTCTCCATATAGTTAGAGCATGGGTCCTAATATAATATAGGTATTAATACAATAAACAGTTAAATATTTTTTTAATATTATAGGTATTTCTACCGCTGGATCTATAATATCGCACATGGGGACTTAATATATAAGGCGGAATGTGGGTGGGTGTTTAACACCCCTTAGGGGATAGACGCGTGACAATTATATTGTGTTATGATTTGATAATGATTAAAGCCGGCCAATTAAATGTTCTAAAGCCGAAACTCTTTCCTAACGAAAGATTATTTATAATTGTGACGCTGACGCTATAATGACACAATATGCAAGCAATCTATAGAGTGAATGTTTAATTGAACAACAATACTTGATTCGGTTCATTAGGTATGCAATCACAACAAGGTACTTCATAATTGTAATTGCAAAGCCTTTGAAACTGTATGCATACCTAATAGAAACACTTGGTGATTTAAAGAGGCCTTAATAATAATATGTTATTATTGTTTGTTTTAATCAAGTTATAAAACAAACCTCATATTTCAAGTTCAACATTAAACAATAGGTGCATTGCTGAAACCTGTACCTTCCCCTTGTAAGTTATCATTGTAAAAAAAAACTTTTTTATTTGCGTTACGAAGCTCAATTTCTTTGGACAACGGAAAAAGCGCCCTAGCGGAAAGTAGCTAATAATAATTTCCCATAAAAATTAAGGTAGAACTGTGCCGTTATAAACAAAATTTTGACTTTGCTGGGCGTGCCGGCGATGCGCCAGAATCGATTTTTTTTTGAGAATTATTTCTAAAATTTTATGTGAAAAGTTAAATAAGCCTTATGATGGTTAAGCCATTAGTAAATCAATTATGCGTAAGTATATTTAGTGTAGATTCCATTATGCCAATTCATATTATTCTTGAAAATTATATATATATGCAAACAGATAGGAAACCATAAATATTGGGTCCTTACCTATGAAATTGCCGTTTTTTTTCTCTCTTAGTATTTTGTCTGTAACTTTTAAGTTTCAGAGTATTCTTAAAAAATATTTACCTCCTCAAATAGACCATATTTTTGAGCTCTTTTGATTTGTTTTGATAGTTTTTTGTAAGTTTAATAATGTTGAAATTGGACACGAACACAACTATTTTTAAGTGCCTCCCGAATACATCATTTGATTTACATTCACATAAAAACGATAAATATTTTTTATGAAGTGTGATATTACACATATTGCTTAAGCTCGTCTTATGATACATGCCAAATGTTATTAACTTTGGATTTGTCGTTGTGAAGAAAACTGAAAAAATGTTAGTATGGAAAATGCAGAGTTCCCCAAAATCTCCATACAAAACACCAATTTCATAGGTAAAGGCCTAATATTTGCAGTTGCTGCGGCACTAGACATTAGTGATGTCAAAACGCCAAAGTACTAAAATGGGTAGGTACATATTTTTGCTCGTAGCTGTACAAACAAAAATTTCTAAAACTGTTGTTATACCTTTATATAATCTGTGCTGTTGTTTTGCCTTTTGCTGCTCTAATAAGCCCCCATAATAGTCGTTTTGACCTGTTCAATTTGATAACACGTAAAAGACAAAAAATTTGCAAGTACCTTAGTAGCAAGGTGACGCAATCGGTCCAACTCTCGCCGTTTGATCTCGTCCAGCTTAGTCCTCACATTATGGTTCACGAAGTCAAGTTGCTCGGCTATTTTTCCAGACTGCAACATTAAAGATACGGGTTATTACCTCAGGCTGGTTGTTCTATTTTTTTAAAAAAAGCACATTAAATGTCAGCACTACCTGATTGATCAGTAGATGTTTCCTTATGCATACTTTACACTGAATCGTACTGAAGCGATATTTTGTCCTTCACTGTACATACATACATACATACTATCCTGCAATCCCTGAAGGGGTAGGCAGAGTCCAAGGAGCACTGTGTTCCTTAAGACCACATTTAGCCATACAAAAATTGGGTTTGGTCAGATGAAAAATCGTGATAGAGCAGTAACAAGTGGCTAGCTCATCGCCTACACAATCACAGACTCAGTACCCAATACGCCCTTAGTCGCCTTTTACGACATGCCAGGCAGGAATAGCAGTTGGTACATTTATTGTAAATATCGCAGGCGCGCCCCGCTACATAGAGAATAAAATAACATAACGTCATCACGCCTCTTTCTCCGAAGGGGTAGGCAGAGGTGCTAAACACCCACATTTTGCCAGATATGTTAGGTCCCCATGTAACCGGTGGCGAACCTGTTGTAATGCACCGGCCACAATGTGGGTCAAGCGATATTCACAACTGTACGTAAGTGTTATTCAAATTCAGTGGTACAGGCGGTGGGATCGAACTCGCGTTTCCCGCGGCTACCGCTGCCTCTTGAATAAAATACATCACGCAAAATGTGGGTAATAAACTATCCGCCTCGAGGATAAAGGTATGATGATATTGCCCTAGCTATCTTCACAGGACTCATCTACCATTTTCATAACCGCGAACCATCAGATGGTGATAAGTTATTTGCTGAACTATAAAGAGCATTACCCGAACATCTTCTTCGTCAGCCTTCTCTAGCCGCTCTCTGAAGTCAGGGTCACTTTCTAATGCCTGTACCACCTCTTGCAGATATCGATGGTACTCCATGTATTCTTCCTGTGAAAAGGCATAACATAACTCAAAATGCTTATCGCCCCTGCCAACATAAAGGAGTAATTAAAAAGGTTAAGATTTCTTCAGAGTAAAGTAATGAAATCTTAGCGTGTATCTGTCAGAGTTTAGGTTTAAGCGATTTTTGACAAGAAAAATTTTAAGCATGTTTATTATAGAACTTATGATTGACATTTAAATATTTGTTTAAAGTAGTAAGTTAGACGTTTAAAAATTTGGCAGTGGTTTCGGATAGTATTGTCAACAACACAAGTAGCTATGCAATATTCATTATTGACTGTAACCTATATAAGCTAAACATTCGCAGAATAAATATCACTAACTCTTAAAAACACACAGCTAAGCAATTCGCCTCGTGCAACCTCTAATTTATAATTTATTTCATATTTATAATGATTATAATGTCATGTGATTCTATAACTAACAATAAATATAAACGCTGGCATTCTTGACCTATTTCAGATTAAATCATACAAACAGGTTTTCACAAACCTCAAGTTTCTCACAAACGCTACCATATTGTGCTGCATAAGTAATATCAGTGAACATTCAACAAAGAACGTTGTAACAATCAAACATAGGCAATGTTTTGAAAAATCTATTTAACACACACACACATCGTGGTTCACGCGTGAGTAATGGAAGTCACCATTCGCTAGTTGAATAATAACATGGAAAACCCAAAACAACGTCTTAGTCGGAAGACATTTTTATTGACAATCACACAAACAGATTTAAACACTTTCTACATACAAAAGTGACATGCGTCGTAACAAGAATAAACCAGCCTGCATTAATTAACTGGCCTATTACAGCCTCCAACACGCATCCTTAATCTGTTACGATGTATAACAAAACACATTTAATAAAAAAAGTAAAATATGAATAAACTATATCTAATCCTATCCTATTTCTTCTTTTTTTTTTGTTTGTTCTATTTGTAATTTTGTGCACCTTTATTTTTTTTATAGTTATCTCTCCATCGACAGGTTGTCTGGAAGAGATCGCTGCCTAGCGATAAGACCGCCAATTGTGACATCTTGATTTAAGTTATTACTGTATAATTTTTTTTATCTGTACACAATAAAGAATTATCTATCTTTCTAATATAAAATATTCAGAAATTATTTAATTATACATATATTGTGCACACACCCTTAAACCGTGCTAGCCTGCATTAATTAACTGGCCTATTACAGCCTTCAACAGTGTGTACCTATCTACGACATTGCACGTTTCGCACCAAAGATAACACGGTTCATGTATGACAATTGAGAAAATAAAACAATTCGCCACACGCAATAAAGAGTACTGAACTGAATATTAAGCACACAGAACAATAACCAATTTTTTTTACTACTTTATTAAACCTGATTCAACTTGATTTATTCGTCCTCAGCCTATATACGTCCCACTGCTGAGCACAGGCCATGGCTTCCTCATAGAGAAACACATGAGGAATATGGGCCGTAATATCACCAATGGCCCAATGGGAGTTGGTGGGCCACCACACCAACACGCTGCCTGGCCCAATGCGAGTTGGTGCGTTAACTTGATTTTGTGTCCGACCGCATATTTTATATATAAGGTCCTTACCTATAAAATTGGTGTTTTGTATGGAGATTTTGAGGAATTCTGCATTTTCCATACTAACATTTTTTCAGTTTTGTTCACAACAACAAATCCAAAGATAATAATATTTGGCATCTATCATTAGATAAGTTTTAGTAATATGTGTAATATCACACTTCATAAAAATGATTTATCGTTTTTAAGTGAATGCAAATAAAATTATGTATTCGGGAGGCACTTAAAAAAAGTTGTCTCCGTGTCCAATTTTAACACAATTAAACTTACAACAAATTATCAAAACAAATCAAAAGAGCTCAAAAATATAGTTTATTTTTGGACGAGGTTATTATTTTTTAGGAATACTCTGAATCTTAATAGTTACAGACAAAATACTAAGAGAGAAAAAAAAACACCAATTTCATAGGTAAGGACCCAATATTAGTAAGTAAATCAATTTCAGTCCAGTAAGTTATAGTTGACGTACAAAATTTACCATAAAATAATACAATTAGAATACTGCTGTAACTGTACGCTTAGCATGTTTGTGGTTAGGTAATATATGCTATGATGCAACAATCACACGCTACACTACACTAAGTTACAAATGCTAGCCTTAAGTAGCAGTGAGCAGAGCATATTGTTTGTAGAACTGATGTCCATTTGGATTTTGGGGTGAAAATGCTCTAGTGTTATACACACACTGGCAAGTGATGTGTTGGTAAGGCATGTAAATTGTATTTGGAACTTACCAAGTTATCTTTGACTTCGGCATCTTTTGGCTTGTCTGTCACAGGAGGGGCAAACGAACAGTGAAGAATACCCAAAAGAATAAGTAGATTATGAAGGAGTTTCATTGTATATCTGTAACAAATTATCTGTATCTGTAAAAATTAAAATTACTTTTATGGTAGAAATGTTATCGAAGCTGATATTAAAACTAAATAAAAATCATACTTTCTTGTTATTTAGGACTATGTCTGCAGATCTCAGGACGAAATTAAACTATAAACACATCATCATGCCACAGGTAGGCAGACATGGTCCTGAGTGTGCCATGTTTATGTCTCCATGTAACTTAATCAAACTATATGCATAAAATATAAGTAAACATAACATTTCAAATAAAAAGAAATGATTTCTCTTTTAACTCCTTGGCGGGCACTGCGATCCAATAGGTTCGCAAACAATAGATGTTTTCATTGTGTCTTGTTTTGCCCTCAGTTAAATGCATAAATTAAATTTTTTTGAAATTCTAAGTTAAAGATAATATTGCTATTTTTCATTTAAAACTATCTCATATAAATACGTCAGTCACTTAAGCTCATATTAATAATCAAATATTAATACATACAATCAGATTTCATCACACATACATATAAAGATTATTACAATTTCTGGCTACACTTATGCAGATTTCATAGAGATTATGAAATCAGCAATATTGGAGATTGGAAGATAAGTTTTATCATAACAATTACAATATGAGCTGAATTTTTCATAATAGATAAGAAGTTCCCCATTAAAGATATATGAATGAAAGTTCCTATGTAACATAAAACAAATAATTCTATGATATTACATCTTTTGAAATCTATTCTATTTAAAATATGAATATTTACTTGACAATTCATCCTATAATATCCATATATTACAAAGAGATAAGAGAGAAATGAAATTAAAATAACTTTATATGTTCCATAGCAAAGGCAGGGGGCATAGCAATAGGTCAATCATCAGCCACATTGCCCATGACTGAATGTGCAATGTCATGAGGTACAAAGAAAGAAAGAACAACATTTATAGACCTCAGGCACAAGCAAGACGCAAAATACACAAACAATCACATATAAGGTCAACTAGGACCCGACCTCAGCATTTGCTGCATCAGGCGAAGCTGATACATCGCTGGTATTTTGGCAAGGCCTACATACATACATATTATAATACAAAATAAAATAAAAATACACTTAAATTCACAATACAGTACCACAACAACAACAAACATATTAATAAATAGAACACAAAAGAAAAACAAGTTATAAATAATAATTATATAAAAAAAAGGAATAAGAACAATCTCAACTATCAAAGATATAGCTGTATGGGCTTTGTTCCCTTTGCCTTCCCCACAAGACTTTTATTAATCAGTATTACAAGTAATTTGGTTTGAATAACAAGTAAAAACTTCTCTTACATTGACTAAATACAAATGATTATGAGGAGCATGTTGACTTTGTTACATTGGTTTTTATGCATAGAGTTTCAATATTAACCTCTTGGTGGACAAAATGAACATCAGTATTTGCAAACAACAGATATATTTATTGTCTGGTTTTGTGCCCTTGACTAGTTAAAAACAAAACAACTTTTGTATGGCCACTCTTAGGTGGTGCAACAATTTTTTTCATGTGATAGTAATGAATCACAATTAGTAAATATTCTAAATACTTACACAAACTATATTATTATTAGCATAAAGTAGGCTTGTAAGGTTTAACATGTTAAATGTTAATGGTTTAACATATTGGCCACCGAGTTTTCCAAAATCCAGATTAAGCAGTTGATTAATTCAAAAGTATGAAAAATGACAAAATAAGTACTTACTTATGAGTTGAATACATCAAATTATCAAAATGGTTTTGCTATTTGAAAACATGACTGATTGATTTTATAATACTAACATGTAAGTTACAGAAAAGAATAAAATTAACTAATAAAATGAATTTATTATAATTTACATAACATATGTATGGTTTTTACAGTTTTATTACGTATATGTAAAGATATATAGGCTTATATATACGTGAAATGAGTACTGAATCACCTTATGTTATTCCATTGGAATGATGACACATTAGAAATAGATGGTGTAATAAATATTAAAACCCAAAACTGTTTGCAATTAGACTTTAAACATGAAATTTTTAATAAAAAAATAGTCTCGTATGGCTAATATGTTGCATTCGTATCACAAGTTAATAAATAATTGACGCATCTAAAAATTTTATTTCGTTACAAGCAATTTGGGTATTATACGTCGCTACATTATTATTTATATTGTTATTTGCATAAAATACTTACTGATCATTTCAGTTACATGAAATCGAATGATTAGAAACACTAAAAGTGTCCTACCGCGGATTTTATTTCACAAGTTTCATGTTTGTGAATTGTTTTTATTTTAGCGTAATATCAACTTACTTAAATGATTTCATATTCTTACCTTGAATTTCACTAAACAATAATTAATGTATTTTAAAATGTAACTTTTAGCAATGTGTCAGTTTAAGTTAGGAAATCCCATTTGGATAAATTGGATTGGTTGTAATCGAACAAACAAGAAGGCAAAGAGTTGACGTGACGTGTCTCTAAAATCCTCAGCGCGCATTTCCACGAACACACGATTTTTTTTTAATTTTAATCGAGATTTAAAACACGATTTTGTAATTTTTTACAATTTTACTCTGATTACTAAGTCGAGTTTTAACTATAATTTCCTCCAAGTGTGCTTAAAAGCACGAAAAGTTTTAATTCTTCAAATTCTAAATCACAAGTTAATTATTTTATATTAATTGTTTATTTTATCAATCCCATTCCCATAATGTAAAAAAACTCTTTTTAATGGCTCTCTCCTCCATCCTCTTACCACTAACATCACATTTATAGTATATATCGCGTATTTAACACGATCATCTGTCAAAGTACTATGGAATTTGAAAGTTAGTCGTGATAAAAACGTGATAAATATATCGCGCTGCTCATGCTACTCAGGCAGGATGAAGAACTATAAAAACCTCGCCATGCGCCATGTTACGGAAAATTGATGGAAATTTATTTTACCAATCCAGTTTATAAATCACAAAATTTAGTGAAATATATTTCATTTTGGTTTTTTTGTGACCAGGAAAATAAAAATCCTATCCTATTCAGGAAAATAAAAATTAGTTAATATTAACATATTAAATATAAATATTCTAATATTGCTAATGCAAAAAAAATGAAGAAATAAATAAAATAAAAATTTAATTAAAAGAAGATCATACGACAAAATACGCGACATATTCGATCTGTTGCCATTGAAAGAAATTAGTTCCTTAAATCCGCAATATGGCGAGCTTTTTTATATTCCTGGTTATGGTCAAATTATTATCAGCATCTGTTTCAATCTCAGAGTAAACAGAACTGGAGTAGCCTTTGTCTAACATTCCCCTCTGCCAAAGTACAAGCATCGGATGCTTGCACGTTTAATAAAACTAGTTGAGCCGCCATTTTGACAGCCATAACATTGTAAACGTTGCGGCGAACAGAGCTCCCGCAAAAATGCCTGCCTGTGCTGTTTTTTGTTGTAAAAATAAATAGAAAACATCGAGTATGCTAAAAGATGGTGTCACCTTTTATTTGTAATTATAATATTTAAGATTTCATGATTATTTACTTCATTATTTCTTGTTTTAGAATTCTACGATTTCAAATTTCGAGCGCTAGTCTCGTGGGGAGTGCGGCTGTGACGTTGTCAAAACGCACACCCCACGTGACTATTTTAAGCGTGTGTGTGCGTGAAATTTAAATTTGTGTGTCGAACTATGCATGTGTGCATTTGTAAAAACGTTGTGCGTTGTGCTGGCTTTGAGTGTAGTAGTAACCTCACCCCCCGCAAGAAATGGCAGAAAAAAATGTTTGAGAAATTGACTAATGGCTACTCCAGTTCTGTTTACTCTGAGGTTTCAATGCTAGTGAATTTAAACAAATTTTCCAATGAACGAAATCATCATTAAAATTTGAAAGGTAGATTTATTTACAAGCATTAAAATAAGTTTTCATTGCTATTTGTCTTGCAACTCCGCACTACTACCAACAAAACGTAGTGTTTACATCCGCTTTGCTACCAACTATAATCGACGGTACACCATGGAAATGGAAATGAACCCAGAGAAGGGTGAGTATGTCAAAATCTTGCACCTTACAAAGCGATGGCAAAGGGATATACTTCTTACTGCCCTATCAAAAGTTGAATAATAATAGAACCAATGATAATATTATTTTTTTTGTCTTTAGTATTTGCATTGATGGTTAAATTTTGACAAACTGTTTATTTTGCGATGAAAATTATTTGAAAGTTCGCCTATTAGACAAGCTGTCAAATCAAGACATGGTCCAAATGGTGGTCCATATGTCCATATTTGATCCATATTTTAACCTACTGGTTGACCAAACCACAGACAAAAACCGGCCAAGAGCATGTCGGGCTACGCTCACTATAGGGTTCCGTAGTTTTCCATTTTGTAAAATGTATCAATAACTGTTCAACCCATCAAGTTCAAAATAATTTTACAAGAAAGCACTAATAATATTCTACTTTTGAGAATTTTTTCCATTTTTTTGAACTTATGGTTCAAAAGTTAAAGGGGGGGGACACACATTTTTTTTAATTTTCGGAGTGATTATTTCAGAAAATATAAATTTAATCGTAAAATGATGTGAGAAAAAATTTTTGAATAGCTATCCAACGATATATCACACGTTAGGGTCCAGAGGAAATAAAAATCAGTCCCTACAATACGTGTAAAATTTACCAAAAACTGATCATCCCATGAAGTTCAAAATAATTTTCCTAGAAAGCACTTATATAGTTCTACTTTTGAGAATTTTCAACTTCTCAAGTTTCATATATTTTTTGTACTATAAGTTCAAAAAATATGAAACTTGAAAAGTTGAAACTATAGTTTACTACGGAACCCTAATAAAAAAACTGACCCGAAACTATACAAATTAAAAAAATATATACTGTAGACCAAGCGAAGCGGCTGTCAGTGATCCTGTGCTGTAGACGCTGAGTGTAGACGTAGAATCGGGGTTTTTGGCGGCATTCAACCATGGCGGACGTGATTTTTATTTCGATGATTGTAATATTGTACGGAGTGGATATTGTTACGTAAAATCTGTGTAGTTTTGTGTAATAAGTGTCTGTGATGATGTGCAATGTGGAGGATTATCAAAATAAACGTCAAGTGGTGTGAAAAGTGATGAGTTTTTTATCGTGGTAATCCACCTCATCCAAGTAGCACCACAGTGTCTGCCATCGATCGATCGTTTGACGCAAAACTCTCCCAAGAGGCATTGAAATGCAATACACTAGCATTTCAATGCAAACTACTGAAGAAATAAATACTGAAGACTTGGCTGTATGGGCTTCGTTCCCTTTGCTTTCCCTACATGCGAGACGTAGAATCTTAAGTTTACAGGTGTTTAATAATATCAATAAGAACAGAAAAAGCGTAACATCTATTATTCGAATGCGGCTCGGTCATGTATGCACTCCAGCCCATTTAGCCAGATTTAATATTGTGCGTAGTAATATGTGCGAGTGCGGCGCTGATGTAGGAGATTTAGACCACATTTTTTTGCCTGTTCCCTGTACGACCGCTCCTCTTTCCTAGATTCCTTGATAAGGTTGCATGTTCCATTTCCTACCCGAATATTATTTTTATTAAGATTCCCTAAAACTTACTCTAAACTTTTATCTGATTTTATTATTCTACACAATATTAAACTCTAATAAATATGTATGTATTCCATTCCCACTGTATTCGTAAATATGTAATGTACCTATTAAAATTTATATTTATTATGTTTCTTCTACAAATCCTTTTGATCCGTTCCTCTATCTCCCTAATGATTTCCCTACCTTGACACTGGCAAATAGTTCACACTTTTGTTGCCATGGGGGGGAGAAAAAAAAAGTTTACAGGTAGGTAGGCAAGTACACAGACTAAGAAGAGATACTACGGGCAAGTATGTAAGTTGGTAAGTATATACCATCTGCCGTTTTAATAAATAGAAATCGTTTAATGAATGCAAAGATGAAAATCAAAATATTAGATCCTTACCTATGAAATTGGTGTTTTGTGTGGAGATTTTGGGGAATTCTGCATTTTCGATACTAAAATTTTTTCAGTTTTCTTCACAACGACAAATCCAAAGATAATAATATTTGGCATCTAGGCATCTATCATTAGACAAGCTTTGGTAATATGTTTAATATCACACTTCATAAAAATTATTTATCGTTTTTAAGTGAATGCAAATAAAATGACGTATTCGGGAGGCACTTAAAAAGAGTTGTCTCCGTGTCCAATTTTAACACAATTAAACTTACAAAAAATTATCAAAACAAATCAAAAGAGCTCAAAAATATAGTCTATTTTTAGACGAGGTAATTATTTTTTTGGGAATACTCTGAATCTTAATAGTTACAGACAAAATACTAAGAGAGAAAAAAAAAACACCAATTTCATAGGTAAGGACCCAATAACTAGAATAGAATAACAACAATATTTACAGAACAATTAATTTTTGTATTGTTTGACAGGAAAGATTTAGTTTTGCATTCATGTTTTTTTTTCAATAACTAAACGCATTGACTGATAACTGACGTACAGAATTATATAGCTGACATGACAGGGGGAAATAAAACGCTACATCGGCTTCGTCTTGCTGCGTGAGTTCGTTTTGGCTAGGACTCTTATCTATTTATTAAATCGTTCGGTGTTAACGAATTTAGGAACAATACTACTATCATAATTGAAGATTTTCAATTAAAAATCTTTAATCAATAGAAGGTGACATGGATTTTAAAATGCACGAACATACTCACGCACTCGTTGGAAGAGTAACTCCGGCTCTTCGCCTAACAGACAGGGCTGACCTGAACGACGCTCGTCGCCAACATGACTGCTACCTTCGGTTGCTCAGAGAGCTAAGCGTGGAAGTTCTAGAAGTAGACCTGGGAAACACCTTTCCTGAGAACGTTTTCCTCGAAGACATAGCCATCGTCTGCCATGGAATTGCCCTGCTACCCAAACCGACATTACCTGACGACGAAATAAAGGTAACTTTGAAAGCTTTATGATACTATGTAAAACAAACATGAATTTATAGAATAACAATTTTGCCACATTAAATTGGCTATCTGATTATTGGCTCATAAAGAGGAGAAAGAGAGACAGGATATTTTAGTTAAAGCAGGCATTATTTTTAATTATAAGTACTAACTGCTTACAGATTTTATAAATCGGTTAATACAGTTCTCCTGCCGCAAAAGCGAAATGTAAAAAAAAACATATTTTATGATATTTGTCAAAAGATTTTTAGTTATAAAAATTATTATTTTTCCTGAATAACATTGCATTTGAAAGGAAAGAAAAATTTAATTTTTTAACATTATAGTTAAAATTTTATTCAGGATTATTTCTTAATCCTGAATAAAATCTGTTCATGGCTAGACATAATATTTTTTAATATTACATATTAGTATTAAGTGAAGTACTAACAAAAAAATTTCTTTACTATCAAGTGTCTTTGTCATTTTTGACACATTATTTTGTAAACCTATAAATTAAGTGTTAAATAAAAAAAAAATTATTGTAATTCTAGTAAAATGTTTGGATATAGTTTTGCCTAAGTTAAGTAACACATTGTTTGAAATAACTGCCCACATTGTTGCCCATACCTTGCAAAGCTGTCCATAATGCTGATGTAATCCATTTAACCTAATTAACTGCCCTGCGAATTGGCTAATGACATGACCTGTGCACTGAAGTAATTATTATAATTCGTCTACTTGTGTGTGACTCATCAAAAGGCTGTGCTATTATGTAATAAAAAATATTTTTTTAAATGCTAATAATTAAAATGATCAAGTGAATTAGAATGGCTATGTGAATTTTTATATAATAGTTGTTAATGTTAATGTTGAAATATTACACTGTATTTGAGTTATTCTTTTTTATTCCAATTACATTGTTAATCTTTCTGAACTTATAATGAAATACCATTCTAAGTTTACAAATAAAAACACTTTTTATGTACAATCATGTGCAAAAATAATGGACACATTTGACAGATACATATTTTTGCATGTGACTGTAGTATCATAAGTTTTTGCAAGTGAAATATATTAAAAACTATATTTTTTTTTTTCAAAACATTGTTCTAGGTTAAGGCTATTAAAGAAATTCTACATAAAGATCTTGGACAGACAATAGTTGAGGTGAATGATCCTGAAGCAAAGATTCTGGGATCAGATGTGTTTTTTACTGGTAAGCTATGAATGATACTAAAATATGACCACCATCAAACAGGTATCATCCAGTTTAGGTCTAAATCCTAGGTCTCATCAGGCAAGATAGTGGTCAATATAATATTCTTTTTATGTATTATTCTGTTATGTTTCGTTTACCTTTATTCCTCTTTTTCATTCTATTCTGTTCTTTTGCCATCAACAGTCTTGTTACAGCAGTAAGTGTCTACTTAATTTCGAAAGTTTTCTATTCAGCTACATTGATGACATTGCATTTTATACTCATCAAAACTACTGAAGTTCATGAGTTCTTTATTTGTGAATTATTTTATAAAACCACTGTGCATTATATAAATACATGCACTAGAAAATTTAAGCTAGGCAAGCTTTCCACCAACCCGCATTGGGCCAGCATGGTGGTGTTGCGGCCCATGCTCCTCATGTGTTTCCTCATGAGGAAGGCCAGTGCCCAGCAGTGGGACGTATATAGGCTGAGGACGGACGAAGCGTTCCATAGAAAAATGGTTGATGTCATTTCTCCATTCACCAAGCTAGACATCTAAATGAGTCTATTAGCACTGGCATACTCCATGGCAACCTAGACATTAGTTTATGTTTGAAACAGGGTAAATTCTGAAGTTGAAATTAAGTTCACATTTGAGTTGCTCCCCAATTTGTTATTTTGTAGACCAATTTAAAATATCTGCTGCCTAAAGTTGCTAAAAGAAATATTTGCCGACCAATTAGTTATTTTAGCTGACTAATTTTGTTTCTTTTTTCTGATCAAAAACTTTAACTAGACTAAACTAAATTTAATTGTGAAATTTTTCTCACTTGTTTGTAGGTCGCGAATTCTTTGTTGGTATTTGCGAGACGAGCAACGAGGCAGGCGCCAGTGCAGTAGCAGAAGCGTTTCCCGAGTTCCCTTGCACTCCTATAAAGGTAAATAAAATACTAGCTCAAAACCATAGGATAGTATGTACATATCAAGCACATTATAGTATTTAAGTGATTTTTACTATTCCAATAATAAAAGTCAGCAATTTTACTGTTAATTAGAATTTGTTAAGCGTTTTACAAATTCCTGCATCGGAGCAGAAACACTTTGCGTGGATATAGAGTGGCCACATCATTTGACAGGAGAAAAGCCGTCGCAATGCAAGCTGATTTCATGCAGCATATTGTGGCTGTAGTTCTTGGTATCATAAGCAGCCTGGCCGATAGTCGCAAAGGATAGAAATTATGAATCTTGGATTTAATGATAAGTTCTGCTATGGTCTGCTCAATCCTCTGAAACCTTTACCCAGTGCTCAACTGGGTAAAGGCTATATCCCAAAGAAGAGCTCTACTGAATATTGACACTGTATGCTGTAAAACAACTTTTTTACCACTTTTATGAACCTATTTTAGGCATTATCTTTTTGACAAATAAACTTCATACCATGTGCGAAGTAAGTAATCAAAGTAGTGGAAGCGAAAGATGTGTGAGATCGTAGAGATCGTAGAGATCTTTCGTATCGGTCTACCATATCGGGGAAAAAGCTTAATTGTATGTATGTGTCTTTCTGTGTTATTTAGTAAAAAATATATTTTAAACTTTACGTTATGTAAATTTTCCACAATTTGCAATGATTGCATTTCTTCATTGGGTGTTATTATAACGGTTAGCAAAATAATCGAATTTTGATCAGCAAAAAATACAATAGGCTAGTTGACCCTTTATTTTATTGGGCCCCAAATTATTCATTACTGATAGCCATCACCATAAAAAATGATACAATATTTTTCTGAAGCCTATATCACAATAAATTTTAAATTATAAATAACGTTTTTGCTTAAATGTCAAAAACGCCTTCGGTCTTGATGGTCTATGAATTATCTGTGCCGTAGCGTCACGATTATTGTAAACAATTCAATACGCATGCGTGACATAGCCGACAATTACACTTGATTGGCGACTGGCGTTTCGACGGATTTTGACATGACATGCGTAGTAATTGTTTACATGAAGTAATCAACTTATGTCACGAACATGGTGGATAGCGTTTTTGGCAGATGAAAAACCAAGGAAAAATAAAACATATTTAAATTGAATTTCTACAGCAATCCCGTATTAATATTTATCGAATTTGGTATATTTCAGACCCTTGTACTAAATACTATGTGAATGACACATTATTTTTATTACTTTTGATATGAGTCAACTATCCTATTTGTCAACTTAACTAACTAATTGGTCAGTAACTTATGGGCAACAAATATTTCTTATTTGTCATTATCCTAATTTACATATTCATAATTATAAATATGTAAACTCGCTTAGTTTTTATACATTGTTTTTTTAAACATATACACCAAAAGTATCTTCTGACTATAATATAAAGCAAACTTAATCGCTATAATGTGCAGCGCAGACGACAGACTATCCGTGACAGACTTTTTAGTCTGTGAAAATAGATCTTATTAACACACATTTTGTGTGCCGCAGACTCGATCGCACAAGTTTGTCTACGTTGCACCTAAATCTAACAGAATCATCTGAAGATATCTAGTATTTTCTAAAACAATTTCAGATATCGAAAGGTTCGAAACATTTGAAGAAATATATCACAGTGGCTGGTCCAGACGTCTTGTGTGTTGGAGCGAGTAAAGAGGCTCAAGAAATACTAAAGAGGATGGAGAGGGAAGCAACATTTTCATATCAGACTCTAACAGTGCCAGAAGATGACGCGGCCAACTGTCTGTATGTCAATGGGACCCTCATTCACAGAGCCATTGAGGAGATACCTGAATCGTTCAAGGTAATTCCTATAAATGTATAGGACATGGGTTATGTATTTATTGTATATTTAACATATTGACAAGAAAAGAAGGGGCAAGTAGAGAGTGAGAGATGATAGCGAGTGATAGAAGAGAATGGAAGCGAAAGACATGCTGTGCTGCCTCCATATAAACTTGCTGGTCCCCGTGTTTGCTAATTTACAAGCAATATAATGGAAATAGTGACTCAATGGTAAAATTTTTGACAATTCATTGTCCACTAAACAATTTGATTTAGCTTTAGACTACGACTAGTTGTTGCCGGCGACTTTGTCCGCGGTTATTAAGGTTTTTTAATTATCCCACGGGAACCCTTTAATTTTCCAGAATAAAAACCATCTAAGATGTTGATCAGGGATATAGGGTCCTATTTCTACCCACCAACCCGCATTGGACCAGCGTGGTGGTGTTACGGCCCACACTCCTCATGTGTTTCTCCATGAGGAAGGTCTGTCCCAGCAGTGGGACGTATATAGGCTGATGACGATAGCAGTTGGTTAGTCCCGTGTTGGTCCGGGACACAAAAAGAATGTACCAACTGCTTTTCTTGCCTAGCATGTCGTAAAAGGTGACTAATGGGTACTGGGTCTGTGATTGTGTAGGCGATGAGCTAGCCACTTGTTACTACTCTTCACGATTTTTCATCTGTCCAAACCCAATTTTTGTATGGCTAAATGGTCTTAAGGAACGCAGTGCTCCTTGGACTCTGCCTACCCCTTCGGGGGATTGGTGGCGTAGTGCTTATTACGCTTTGGCTTTCGATTGAAAACAAAGCTGCTTTCACTAAGGTCTGGCCGCGGATGGGTGACTGTGCTTCGGAAGGCACGTTAAGTCGTTGGTCCCGGTCGCTATTGCAACCGTTTTACCCACCAATCCGCATTGGGCCAGCGTGTGGTGTTACGGCCCATACTCCTGATATGTTTCCTCGTGAGGAAGGCCTGTGCCCAGCAGTGGGACGTATACAGGCTGAGGACGATCTCACTTTATTATTTTATAATTTCAGGTGTTCTGTGAAAAAATAGATTTCGCACGGCGGTCTATATGCTTCTCTGAGTTGGCCAAAATATCCACCGGGCTCAGCGCTTGCTGTCTGCTGGTAAGGAAATCTTAAGGAGGATTGGGACTCAAACAAGTAAAATAATATAGTCGCTGATATCCATATTCTAAAAGGTCATACCTAACCTGTCGATGTGTTCAACAAAAACATTCGTATGTTAAATGCCTGATAATAATTTTGAACGAATTGTTCGAAGTACCTAAATGTATTCATTTACACATTTAAAAAGTTTGTAAGGTTCTCTCTTAAAATTTTCTGTTACACAGCTTTGAGTGCTCATGTTTCCTCGTGAATAAAGCGACAACACACTATGATTTAGCTACATAATAAAATAAATATAGTGTAATTTCTTCAGAATCTCATCAGAATCTCCGCATTTGTGTTTAATCGTGTAGTTTTTTGGTGTTGTCGCTTCCCGGAAATATTAAATCACTACAATTTCCATATTATCTATATCGGCATGCGTGTAAGCATAACGTTGTCTTAACTTAGGTAAAACCGTATACCTCAACTTTTTTATTTTTAAATTATAAATATTTCTTGTAACATTTCCATTAGTGTCTTCATGCATTCTGGCAGTATTTCTCATCAAATGATTTAATTACATTGACTTTCCATTCCCTATACCTTAAGACTGATCCGTATTAGAAATAAATTGTACTAATGTATTTAGGATTTAATGTGAACTTTTTATTATGGAGGCATTATGCGAACGGGAGCGAAAAAGCGCTGGATTAACTCAACATAGAAGTGCTCATAAAAGTGTATTGGCGCAATAAGAGTTATTAATTAATGCTATAATATAGAAAGGTAATCGCTTACCCGTTCACAGATGTCTTACTATCGTGATTGTGACGATAACCTGTATCATGTTGGTTTCACTTGGGTTTCAAAGGGAGCCTTTTGAAAGAATCCACTCAAAGTTTACTACCAAACTGTTCCCAAGATTAGGGAAACTTTTTTCCACCGCGAACCCCGGTGATCGCAAACAATAGATGTTTCTATACTGTCCCGTTTTGTGCCCGTTAACTAGTCAAGTAAACTTCGTGTCAGTAGTATACTGCGGACGTTATGCCCGGTTTACATTATTCCAGTCTAGCGATTGAACCCAGCGCTGGATTACTACTGGAATAGTGTACCGGCTCTGGAATGCACTGGATCCAGTGCAGAATCTGGCTTAGCAGTCCAGCGCTACTGGAATCATGTAGACGGCCGATCTGAGTTAGTGCTGACAGAACAATTGTACAAGAAACACGTGTCGTTTGTTTTATTGTCAGCCCGGACCATTACAGTCCATGTGAACTGGGCATTATGTGTCCTTAGGTCCCATTTCCAACCCAAAGTGATACACCTATGTGATCAAAGTCAATCATTCCGTTTACTTTATTTACCTCAAAACAATGCACAACATTTTTTCTTTACGCTTATTTTTTTATTGCATTATTACGTCAATCTATGCCTTATTTATAAGTTCGATAGCATTTTTGTATAATAGATAAAATGCTTTATTTTTTTCTGGTGCAATGTAATTGCGTTATAATAAAAAAATATATTATTCTACAAAGGCCCGATTTTTTAAATCCTCAGATAACATCTACCTGTCAGTCAAATGTTAGCTCTGTCCCTTTTCTTTTTATGAGTTTAGAAAGTGACAGTGATAGTTTTAAATGGCGGATAATTTTATCTGAGGATTGAAGAATCGGGCCTTAATGTTTAAATATTTATTGTGAATAGGTGTTTTGTAGTGCTTGGATTGCGGTCTTTGAATTTTCTTTAGATTTATACAAAGCGGTTTAAATACTAAAGTACTTGTCTGTTTTTAAATTTCAGTCGGAATCTTTTGTGCAACTTTTGTCAAAATAACATTTTATGCAATTGTTTATGAAACCGGTATTTGTAACTTTTCGTACAACTTGTTTTTGAGAATTTTATGTAATTTATTTGTGTTCATATAAGTGTTTAAGCTTAATATTAGAATAAGAGTTATTGTTAAATATCTTTGTATTGTGTTGTTTATATTTTGCTATTACTATTATTTATTTAAATTAACTTGAAGGTCTCCTGGATGGTCTCCTCGTTTTGTAGCTTTTTTTTATTTATTTAAGTGTTAATGATACTGTGTATTAGGAGCCAAGCCATCAATGAATATTTTGTTGTTTTTTTATTATATTTTATGGCATAACATTAGGCAGCTATTTTACAACATGGAAACTTGATCTTTATATCTTACAAATAGAAAAAGCTAAGTAGGTTTATTATATCTTGTTTTTTAACACTGAGGGCGACTTCTACATAGCCATTTGACATAGTAGTTACGATAAAATTGTGTCGTCCGTGGGAGCTGAACCCACTATTGCCCAAGCAAATGCTTTAAACACAGCTATTCCGCGACGTCCCTGCCAAATTAAATGATTATACGAGTGGGTTTTAAATTTTTAAGCCGGTTTTGTCTTCTTGGATGTACTGAGTGGTCTTTGTTGGGACAGATGTCCGTGTGATAGATAATTATTTAATATAGTTATATTAAAATTTAAAAGATAAAGTCCACGGAGTCGAAAATACTCATACTTTTTCATTCGCGTGGAAGCGAGAGGCAGCGATTTTCTCCATTGTCTCCCTTCTTTTCGTTCCGCGCAGCGATGAAAATAGACCAATCAGATTGCGCCATTTACAAACTAACTCAAAACGAAGCTACCTTATTGGTGGATTTTATGTGAAAAACAACATTTAAAGTGCTAACTTTGAGGTTGTAGTACTCAAAATAAGCACTTTATAGGTTGCTTTTTAATACTTTATACCCTAGTTCACATTTTGGTATAATTTTAAGTATTTCCAAGACGCATTTCACACGAATAAATATTTACCTCAACGAATTAGCGTTATAGAATATATTATCATTCATTTGGCGCCAAACTCTCTCAAGATAAATTGAAATGTATATCGCGTTCTCATACAAACACCACAAAAAATAATGTACCTCATAAAAAGACTTATATGGTGTCTAGTTTTGTTTCCATTTCTGATATGGAAGAATATCAAAAACAATTATTACGATTAGAATACACAAATTTTACTTGCTTTTTACAGCGTGGGTTTTTATAATTAATTAATTCTTAATCTTTTGACTCGTTTTATCTTTTAGAAGCAATTTTAATAAAATAAAAAGTACAAGTTAATTCCTTTTATGGTTTTAGTGTAAGTCTTATGCCCGATTTCACCATCAACCCCTAATCTTAGGTGTCACTTACGATATTTTAGGTGACACTTAACATTTATTTCCTTTCACCATCACTTAGGGGACACCTAAGGTGAAGTTAGGTGATCTTTTAGGGGTACTTTTAGTTAGTGACTTTTAGCTATGTGGTGTTTAAAAGGATGTTGGTGAAATCGGGCATTAAAGACCTTTAATTTATGATATTATATTGAAGAAACACAAACTAAACATTGATATACGCACGATCTTTGTAACTTTTTTTTAATTTATATTTTATCTCATTTTATCACGCACAAAGTTATTGGTAAAAATCGATGATGCGTTTAGTATTTTTGCGATGAAAAATTATAATTCAATCTTCTACATTCATAGCTTTGTGGTTGTAAAGCGACAATAAATTATCATTGGAAAACCAGTCTTCGGTATATAAAAATATTTACTGCTAACTGTTGCACAAACAAATGCACTTATTAATAAAACAATACTAAACTTTTATTATGTAATAATAAAGCTATCATATGCATTTTATAGAATTATATTTAGTATTATACTACTTACAGCATTTGATATATCTTTGACTTTATGTGTCCTGCAGCAGGTCGTCGACATCCCACGACATTAGAATTTATAGGCTATTTGACAAGTCTTGGAAAAGCATCTCTAATTGTTTACTATAGCAAAATACTTACGTATATTGATAACGAGATAAGTCAGCAGCACTGGCTGTCAACGGCCAACACTGCCTACAAGCAAGTGACGTCACCGTGCGTTTTCAATCACGTGGTCAATTTATTGAGAAAATCGTAAATATTTCAAGATAATCTGTTGGCTAAATTGGTTTAAATTTTTTTATATTTTTATGCTGCTAACAGTTTGATCTATATTTTCATAGTAGTCAAATAGCCTAGTTACTTTTTCTTATTGCTAACAGGTACACTTGGCGTCAATTTTCTTTAGTCCACAATTTTTGCTAACCATTATTTTGTACTATTATTATGTAACAATTTGTACTGAAAAGTTCGTATTTTACTTATAATATTTTATTGAATATGTTCCCAATTTTTATTAAAATGTTGTTGTTTAGTGTATAATTTATTTATTTAATATTTATTTGTAATGTATAGTCAAGTTCAAAAATATATATGCACCTTTCACAGGTGAAAGTCTCTTTTTGCTTCAATTCTTATTGTCAAATTTGAATATATATTTTTGATCTTGGCTGTTATTTAAGAAATGGTTTCAAATAGACAAATAAATGATTGAAATTGGTTGAGTTGGAATCACGCAGTCACATTGTACAGAGTGGAGTACCACTGATCCAACACGTTATATTTAACATACAATTGCCATTTAGCTATAGGTAACTTGTCTATAAGCGCATATTTCACAACTACAATTTGAATAAGAGATGGCTGGACTTAAATAATTAAGATCTTCGTCCTTTACGACTTGCAATATTAAAATAAAGTGACTTACCTCTAAGGCGCTTTGCAGACGGCAGGGCGCGCCAGGCCAGTAAATTTCATCGCGAACGATAGAGGAAAGGGAACCCTATACTACCAACGCACATGATGGGCATAAAGACCGCGATTCAGGTGCTCGGCGGGCACTGGGCGTGGAACTATCAGAACTGTTCCATGAAAAGTACAAATGAGTAGGCGGGTCTAAAAAAATTAATTGAACGCGTTGTCAGTAGGCCTGGCAAAAACCAATTTCTCTAAAGATTCGATCATTCGCATCTGAATCAGTGCAGAGATTCATATCAATCGGGATTTTTAACTCCGCATGTTTACTGTGAAACAGACTTTTGGTCAATCTTTGTGAATTTTGTGGGTGTAAACTCCATTTTTTTTTTGGAGAATATATACAATTATGTAATTCAGCGCTATTGACTACACTGAAATACATAAAATAAATATTCAATACTAAAGATAAATATTATTTATGATAAATTATTGACAGTTAAGAAAAAAAAATATATATAGAATTTATTTATTATTTAGTTTAAATTAGTATGGAATTATTTGAAAGCTGTTTAAGTTATTATTATAAATTTGATATTTTTTTTTTACAAATGGGACTAGTTGATAGGTGTGAATGTCTGAGGATATTTATTTATTTATGTAGTTAAGAAGTTTTAAAAATGTTGAGTGTGTATCTTTATTATGTCTTACTTTAAACTCTATTATGAATTTCTTTTTTGTACATGAAATAAGGAACAACTCAATCTCTATCTCCATTTTTATTGACGTGCTCTTCACTAGAAAGAACGTCGTGAACTAACTGGCCCTCTCGTGTGCTTCGTGCTCGCGGGTATCGACGGTCAGACGCGGTCTTTATTACTTCGCGGTCAAAAACACCGCCCCGCCCGTCTGCAAAGCGCCTTAAGAGCCTCGGATTTAATTAAATTGCTGTTAGTTAAAGTATTTATTGTAATTGTGGATTTGTACTGGTCTCACCTTTATTAATCTTACAAGTTCCGTATTAGTATTATATTTTTTTCTTCGCACAAAACGCTTTTAAAGCCAAGGATATTGTGTATATTGAATCACATTATTTATGTTCTTCGTATTATTAAAGCATTCCTGTATTTTCTAGTTTATATATTGTTGTATCATCTATTTCAATTTGCTGATACCCTCTTAGACACCGAGCAGTCTTTCATAAACATGTTTATTAAGAATGATAATAAAAATCAACACCCTTTGTTCTAAGGAAATAAATATTGTTTATGTGACCGGCTATTTTAGGTGTTTATGAGTATTCCCGAAATTGATGTTGTTATTATGTATAAATGTATTATTAAACGTATGAGGTCTTATTTAAATTGCCTTGAAATCAAAGCCCCTATCAGCTTACTTACGATCTCTTGAATCAATAGAACATGATTAAAAAATTAGATTAAAAAGTTAACTTATTTCTTTATACTGACATTTTTTTATTGTGTTATTAAAACAAAATTAATTTGAAACCCTGGCATTCGAATACGCTAAGTAGTTGACTCTTAACAAAAGTAATGAAAACTAATGTTTAATTCACACAGTATTTAGTACAAGGGTCCAAAATATACCAAGTTCAATAAACATAAATTAGGGATTGCTGTAGAAATACAATTTAAACATGTTTTATTTTTTTCTTCACCTGCCAAAAACGTTATCCACCATTTTCGTGGAATTAGTGAAGTAACGCATCATGTAAACAATTACTACGCATGGTCAAAATCCGTCAAATGCCAGTCGCAACCAATCAAGCATGTCGGCTGTGTCAGCCTGTGTCACGCGTATTGCGTATTGAATTGTTTACCAAAATCGTGACTACGTCACAGATAATTCATAGCCCATCATGACCGAAGGCGTTTTTGACAGTTAAGCAAAACGTAATTTAAAATTTATTGTGTTATAGGCTTCAAAAAGTTATATAAGTTTTTGTTGTGTTGCTAACAGTAATGAATCATTTGGGGCCCAATAAAAAAGGGTCAATTAGCCTATTACATGCATTTAAAATAAACGGGTTTATTTTGTATTATTTCAAATAATATCGACCTTTCGAATTTCGAACGTAAAGCGCGGTATTGTACTTATCGATAGTCACAGTAAAGGGTTTATTGATAATTATAGATTTATAATTTTCTTTGTTATTGTGCGTCAGCTCTGAGAATGCATTTTTCTGTAACACATTGAGGAGAGACTGTGACTCGGCAAACAGAGTTCGACCTAATGATCTTCGATCCGGTAGTGACTGGCTGCCCTCTTACCATGAATACCGCATTACCGCATATTTTTGTCACGTTTAACTGACAAAGTAATATGGAATATAACGATTGAGCGTGATAAGCTATCTTATCTAATGGAAAGTATTTCTTTCAATTATTATTATCGTTTGCCTTTGCAACCTGCCTTAACACACAATAGTATAGTATGCGTCACATTAACTGCCTCGTGATTCTGCTTTCACATGCATGATCTCTATGGCAAGATGCAATGAGATTTATTGAGATGTATCGAGATGTATCGTGCTATAATATGCATCATTACATTTTATCTGTTGGGTGTTAAGTCGATAATTCAATAAAACAAGCAGTCACTGCTGCTTTAGTTCTTTGTTCTGATATTAATGATAACTTTATAACTTGTTATTGTTTTGTCAAAAGTTTTGAGCAGTATTATTTCATAAAAATAACAACCAAATGTACTAAATTGTTGCGGGATTATGTACTAAACAATATTTTGCATTTTCTATTACAAATTTTAACTCGAAATCAATCGCTTCGGTATAGTATATAAAGATACGGCGTTACATGAAATATAATTGGATAGGTAATTTTAAAAATGTTATTTTATTATTGTTTTTATTATTATTTTAAAGAATTTTATTATTAATAATCTAAGAAAAATACATTATTACTAAGAAGTAAGGTCTCATGCGTGTCTTCAAACTGTTATTATAAGCTAATCGTCCTCGTAATGTTTTCTGTATACCTACTATATTTATAATTGCAATACAAAGCTGCTATGTTAGTTTGAAAATATAGGAACTTATTAAATATATTGTGGGATTTTATTAAATTCGACATCGGGGATTAAAAATCGGTAAAAGTGACTAAAAATTTAAAAAATATATCATCAAGTCATGTTTAAGGAAATATTAAATTATGAGCCAGGTTAAGACCTAGCAAGTTTTTAATGTAATCCGTACTGCCCTCTTATTCTAAAGCGTCGGAAACTAAACGAATCACGAATCTCTATTCCTGTCACTTTTTATTGCAGCGAGTTAGAGCGAGACGGGGCGTCACTTTCCGAATCGAATCCGTGAACCGACAGTTTAGAATAAAGGGGCTGTTGATGATTGGTTGGTGGTCATAGAGAAGGTTAGCACTGGTCAGTACTCATGAGACCTGAGATCTGGTGAAGGTCGGGAAACAACAATAATAACAACGATACGATACAAAAAACAACAAAACCAACAATCGTAGTATGAGCGGTCGCTTTACATTAAAAACTATTATTTGACAAATTAATGAATTAACTCATAAACGTCATTCACAGTGAGAATAGCACCGAGTACTGGCAAATACGTTATTGAATGGAGATCTCACAGTTAAGATTTTCACATATTATTTTAGAATTCAGTACCGGGAGTACGAAGATTAAGGTGGGTATTTTTGGGGCTTACTATGACTCGGCAGGTCTGGCGGGCCCTCATCTCTATGTGCTATGCTCAGGGTGATACTAAGCAGTGGCGAGGCTTCCTTATAAGCCGATTCCCGGTAGCCTTACCAAGCGAACTGGCATAAAATAAAAAACTACCTATTGATTATTGTGATTACGTTACGAATACAATAAACAATACAGAACCCATTATCTTTTATTTATACATATAATAAAACTGTAAAGGACGAATGTCTGTAGGTACATAAAAAAAAATGCTTAAAATTAAAATTACATTCCTTATTTCCTTAAAATTCATTTTTTTTTTAATTTTTTTTTATTCTCTGTTTGTACGGGCTAATCTCCGAAATGGCTGGACCGATTTCGATGAAATTTTGCATGGTGATACCTTATATCCTTGGTCAACATCTTATATACAGAAAAATCAAAGAGTTCCCGTGGGATAGTTAAAAAAGATATATTTAAGAACTTCGAAAGTCGTAGTAGGTAATTATGGAACCAAAAAAACTTCTACACTAAAATTAGAATTATTAGAGTTTAAGATAAAAGCACACAAGGCAGCTACACACTAATTTTCATTGTTTTATCTTCTACTTTGCTTACTAATCTTGTTTAATAGGACTCGCCAGCGTTTCTTGCTTGGTCAACGTCAGCTATAAGATCTTGGTCAACAGAAGAAGTACGAGCAATCTTCTTTATTTCAGGAACAGGTAAGCACATAGTTTCTAATACATTCCAGACTTACGTCCTAAAGGACATTGTGTCTTAATCTTATGAGGAAGGTATTGTAGTTATATATAGTAGTTCTTAAAGGATGATTGTATTTTAAGTCAATTTTTTTTCTTACGACCTAGTTTTGAATCGGTAATTAGCATAATGTTTTTTAACCATGATACAGCTTATAGTCAATAATACCTAATAAGTTAATTAGGGTCTAACTAAAGGAATCAGGTCTTCTTTTAACCATTTCCATTTTGCCCACATATACTCGTATCTTAGTGGTTATTATTAAAACGGATTTTGCTTCTTAGCTTAAAGTTATGCAAATGCACATGCGAAAAAAGCGTCACCTATCAGAAAAATATAAACTAATCTCACGTTACCTAGAAAGCAGGAAAAGGTCAAATAGGGCGCCATCTATCGAAATGTACATCAACTGACGCGCAATAGAGAGGGTAAGGCTTCGGCCAGACAGACGCGGTGGCGGTGGCGGTGGCGGTCTATCGCACGCAGGCCGCCACCGCCACCGCCACCGCCACACCAGGTCACACAGGCGCGGTAAGGCCGCGCGGCCAGGGTTGCCAAATCTGGTACAAATACAAGATTTTCTGTTACTCTACGAGACAGATTGGCATTGTTTTCATAATATCACAACAATTTTTTTTTCAGGCAAAAACAAAATGTAAACAACGCTTGATAAGTCACTTGATAGATGACCAAAGAGTATACAGTTGGGGTGGCTTAATGAAAATAATAATTTTATGTTTCTTAAAAATGTCATGAGATTCTGGTAGACCTTTAGGGCCACTTGCAGGATATTTTAAACCTCGATTTAGTCATTTTTTGACATAAAAGCCATAGTAAAAATGTCAAAAACTGATAAAATCGAGTTTAAAATCTCGATTTGAATTCCTGCAAGTGGGCCTTAGTTACTTAATTATTGTATTTAATTAGTAAATCGGTCAATGGTTTGAACAACATAATATTATTCAAAGTTAAGTTGCAAGATTCCATGACTCTCTGCATGTTAAAAAGGATTGTAATAAAATTGTAATATTTAATTAATTATCTTTTCATGATTTCAATTTACGTTCTTGCTGTTTCATTCTATATGCTATATATAAATGGGCGAAAATTGAAAACCCTAGTGCGATCGCCGAGCTTCGAAACGAAAAGTAGTAAGTACAGTACTTTGTCATACATGGATGTCAAAGTGACAAGCGGCCGCGGCCAACATCCATACTACGCAACTGACCGCCACCGCCACCGCCACCGCCACCGCCACCGCGTCTGTCTGGCCGAGGCTTAATATTGTAACACAATTCTGGTTTTTTATGTTATATCTTTCACTTTGTAGACAAGGTCGCTGGTTATTGAGAACAAACAATAGGAAATACATTTTCTTCTCTATTTTTTCCGCGGAAGAAGTTGTTTTGACCCCGACAGGACTTGTCCTGCAGATAAAAAGTCAAAGTGAAAAATAACATCCATTTACATACACTTATGATAGTCAGTCATGAAACCGTCTATTCGAGGGGGTCTGTTTTGAGAAGAATGAACAAGAAACTAAGGAAGATTTCTTCCTTCGTCTACAAAAACTTTGCCTTAAGGTCTAGAGAATAATTGTAATTCACCGGACTGGTTAAAATGAAAAGTAAATAAAGCAAGTTTTCAAACCACAAGAATTTTGTGTTGACTAGGCACAGACAGCGGCACCTGTGCTGTAGTGTAATGTAACCAAAGTAATAGAAATTTTCTTTCATTAATTCGCTTTTTCTTGATATCATTATTTAAAATATCATTCGTTAAAATGGCAGTGATATAGTGAAAGTAGATAATGACGATATTTTAATGCCTAAGGTGCAGCGCAGACGACAGACTAATCGCGACGACTTTTTTGTCTGTGAATATAAACATACCTACCTAGTAATGCACATGACGTGCAAAAAATCCGCGAAGGATCTTTTGCGCGCTTTACAGACATTTTGTGTGCCTCAGACTTGATCGCACAAAGTGTGTCTCTGCGTTGCACCTAAATAAGGTAAATAGTAAAGCTACACATGAACCATGCTGTGATGTATTTTGTGTTGTGTCATATTAAAAAAAAACTTGTATTTAATCACCTTGGGCCAAATTAGGTATCGAGAATGTTTACATAATATTAATTTAAAAAAAAGTTTTGGCTACATCTTCATCTTCAGTATAATATTAGGTCCTTACCTATGAAATTGGTGTTTTATGGAGATTTGGGGAATTCTGCACTTTCCATACTAAAATTTTTTCAGTTTTCTTCACAACGACAAATCTAAAGATAATAATATTTGGCATCTAACATTAGACAAGCTTTAGTAATAATATATGTGTAATATCACACTTCATAAAAATTATTTATCGTTTTTAAGTGAATGCAAATAAAATGATGTATTCGGGAGGCACATAAAAATAGTTGTCTCCGTGTCCAATTTTAACACAATTAAATTTTAAAACAAAAAAATTATCAAAACAAATCAAAAGAGCTCAAAAATATAGTCTATTTTTAGACGAGGTAATTATTTTTTAGGAATACTCTGAATCTTAATAGTTACAGACAAAATACTAAGAGAGAAAAACACCAATTTCATAGGTGAGGACTCAATATTTTGTTTTTATGATTGAAGTAAAAAAGTATAACAAAATAAAAAAATATGTCAGCAATGTACTCAGCAGCGTTAGTTTATGCTATGTTCAAGAGAGCAGCTCATTTGTGTCTGAGCATGGAATAGCGCAGCAGTAGGTAAATTTTCGACTTTGGTCATGGTACGTGCACAATCACAATAGGACGTTGCAATACAAAGAGTTGTAATGAATTTTATCATTTTTAAGTATGCGGACATTTCGGAAGTGAACCACGTCTGTGGTTTCTGGACTTGTGGATAAACTGTAGTGTAATCCGGTTCACATAAAGCAAAGTCATGACCATTGTATGGATTTTTTTTTGTTTTTAACATTTGTTTTAAATTTTATCGAATTTGAACTAATTGTTCTGTAGCAGCTCTCTCCATTAGCTCTATCTATTACGGACAGTAACTACCGCTGGCTGGGCGGTAGGTGTTATTGAGATTTATAAAAAAAAAATACGCGGCGACTGGAAAAATGTGTACAGCAGGTTGCTATATAATACTTACTATTCTACAATCTAATACTGTTCTTAATAATTAATAATTATTGGGTTTGGTGACCCCTCACTCAAGATTTTTGTCAATGATCATTTGACGGCGGACAACAAGAGACTGTTGACGTCGGTGAAGTCGATAGCCAAGGAAAGAAGCCTTTCCTATGTATGGGTAAAACATTCCAAAATTCATATAAGAAAAAATGATACATCGCCGGTATTTGCCATTAGTAAAGAATCGGATTTAAACCGAAGTTCTGCCAAAGCTATTCTCAGCCATTCGCACGACGACGTCTGATTAGCGCACTTTTCGGGATCTACGAATAGGTATGTCATATCATCTTCACATGGCTGGCATATTATCAAAAAATGGCTTTGGTGGTCGACTGGTAACGGTTATCCCATTATACATCGCATAACAAGCAAGCGCCTATATGTCACCAAATGTCATTAATTCCCATTTAACCACATTTTTACCACGTTTTTATTATCTCACTTTGTTTTGTCTTTTGGTCTCTTTGTTTGTCCGGTTAGACTTTTGTGTAATTCAATTTTGAGGCACTTCCGGACTAGGTATCGGGCTGAAACTTTGGAAATAGTTTCAAGTCACCGGGTTGGTGACAATGCAACTTGCAATTACTTTCTATCGCTCCGGTCTGTCTACGAAAACTTCAGGTCGAAATTTCAGCTTTCAGGTTTTGTATGGAGATTGGTGAGAGCGCAGAGCCGCCATCTCTTGACTGGTGTAAAGCCACCAATCAATAGATGGCGCTGTGCGTAGTTAAAAATAATTATGTTACATTAAATATCTAAAAATGCCACGTTTTTAAAAAGAGCAAAATAATGAACAAACATGCGGGGCCGAATGAGGAGTCACTCAAAACGTAGTTTATTATTATTATGCTATTTTTAAAAACGTGGAATTTTAAATATAATACGTATTAATTCAAACGAGCATTTAGAAACAATCGACGTATGCAATTGACTTTAAACAAAGCCAGACGTTGTGCAAGTGGATGACAATTGAATTTTGTAGAGCATGATGTGGTTGGCGGGGAAATGCTCTTTTAGTTCTTCGTGATGAAACTGGCCCCGGTGGATATTAGGTTGCGCGTACCGCAGCAAACGGTTTTGCACGTTTATCGCCCATGTGTGAATTGAATTAAAATTAATACCGAAACAAGCAAAACCACAACGATCACATAATGTAACTGTGATTCAATTTAACTTCAAAGCAAAATCCGAATAATTATAATGGTTTATGAATACTTTTAGCATACATACACGTACAGGTGCTCTAAATTTTGTATTGATTCACTTCATATTCATTTTACTGCAGAAAAACTTCAATGCGAGACTTGCACGACTGTTTTTGATGGTATATATTTGGTATTGATAAGGTATAAAGATTCTTCTTCTGTTAAAGGTTCTGTGGTATGTACTCATTACTCAGTTTTGTCATAGGGTAAAGGGTTCGGTTGCTAAGTGGTTAGAACGCTTTGGTGTTGACAGTGACAGTGACAGTGACAACTTTCGTCAATGATAGACATTCGCGATGACGAAATATTTGTGATCTCGAGCTCCACGAGCTTGGGCAGGTAATGCCGTTGGGCTTGCTGCTCTTGCAATCGTTTCTACCAACCATACCCTGGTGTCATGCCATAAGTCATTTCCTCATGTAAGAAGACCTGTGGGATCCGTTTCGGACATTTTTGAAGGTTTTTTAACAATTTGGCTTTGCTTTGGAGAACGCATTCGATATTTATCAGTTATAACTACTAAATTTTGGTTTTGGTAGTCAGTCATACTCAGTATACATGTAGTAGGTATACAAATTATGTTTATGCTGCTAACATAACGAAACTAAACTAATTAATTATTTTTGTCTGTTGATAGTTTCGTGAAGTTATCTATCATTTATGGTTTTGAGGATCGAAAATAAAATGGACTCGGAAGTTATAAAACAGCGACGGGCTGTGAGAATCGACCAATTGAATCATGCGGGCGGTATTGTAGCACCTGCCAGTGGGAACGGTCGTTTTGCTGTCAGATTTAAAACGAAAAGGCTTACTTTGCTATTTACTCACACTTAATCCACTTACGACCTTGGGGTGTGGAACCCATGATTTTTTTTTTGTAATATTCTCCCATGCTGGGAAGACAAAGGGAACGGAGCCCATGCAGCCAAGTCTTCAGTATACATTTCTTCAGTAGTTTGCATTGAAATGCTAGTGTAATGCATTTCAATGCATCTCGGGAGAGTTTGGCGTCAAACGATCGATGACAGACACTGTGGTGCTACTTGGATGAGGTGGATTACCACGATCAAAAACTCATCATTTTTCACACCACTTGACGATTATTTCAATGATCCTCCATATTGCTCATTATTATTGACACTTATTTCACAAAACTACACAGATTTTACGCAACAAGATCTACTCCGAAACAATATTACAATCACTGAAATAAAAATCACGTCCGCCATAGTTGAATGCCGCCAAAAACTCCGGACTTTTTTTTCTGTCGATTGAAGTGCAACTCACCTACTGGTATGATCATCCAAGAAAGTAAGCAACTCGACAATATACAAAATCGTGGTGTCTCGCACCACTCGACGAATTGGTATGCTGTCGAGAGTCTTGCGGCAGTCTCCGGATCCGGTGAAACACAATCCTGACTCAGATATCGCCAGTTTCATATTCAAATTTATATGAATCCTTATTTTTATAATTTTTTCCCTCGATGATTCTCCCTTGAGGGTATCGATATCAGAGAGCAGGGTGCGGAAGGAGGGAGGTACTTGAACCTTAAACCTTGCGTGAACATACTGTAAGCTCATTAGAAGTTGCTCTGCGCTTTTGTGCACCTTGTCAGAAGATCATGGAATATATTGAAACCAGATTGAAACTTGGCTAGTTTCATCGATTGATGATCTGAAAAATGTCTACTTGAATACATTAGTAAGTAAGTTTAGTTCACGGAAACCGGGTCGCGAGCAAAAATTTGTTTACTATTTTACCAAAACACCTGTTGCGAACTGTTATGAAAAAACAAAATATTACCTACTGCAAAAAATCTTAAATTTTAAAAATAATATTACGTTATTTATTTATTCCGTTTGTCTTTTCGTTTTGTTGTCATTTAGTATCATTTATTTTTAAAGGTAATTATTTAACACCATTTACTACGAGGCAACAGTCGCTTTGTACCAATTTTTATTGTATTGCACTTGCACCCGACAAGTAGCTTTAGTGGCTTATTAAATAAACACTTAGAAGCAAAATGGAAATTCGGAAAAAATATCACTTTTTACCTAATAATTTTTAAACATCTATCCGGTCATGAACTGAACTCGAAGCTCACATGTATTAACAAGATACGTGGTTCAAAGTGGGTGGCCTGCCGGAGACAGCGTCGCGTCTTTACCACGGCCCGCGTAATGAGCCTCTTACCTCGTTATACGGCCACGAGAATAAAAACTGAAATTTGCACAAAGCTGCTTGTAACATTCAACGTTAAAAGCTCTTTGCCGCCTCGCAGATATAAAGAATGTTTTATGTTCGTTGAAAGCAACTCAAAGGAATAATAAATATGAACACTTCCATAACTTCGTGTGACTATGAATACACTGATATTTTTCAATCATATAGACTTAACGCCAGCTCGCCATTAAAGTTTTTTTTATTAATCAATCACGCAGTTAAATGAATCACTTCAGTAAAATTATTTATCACTCAGACATAAACAGGTAAACATTTAACCACCTGGTCTAATTGTTGACGCCACCGATCGAAACCAGAAATTTTTCTGTCTGCCTGAGATGGTTGGAATACTCTTAGAGATGGAGTGTGTGTCAAACAAACAAAGATGAAACAAAAATTTTTAACTAAAAATTTGAGAGGTATCGACTGTGAAGTCCACGCTACCGTCATGAACCCAAATTCAACCCTCGAACACTTTCAACTCAATCTGCGAACTGCAAAATATCTTTCGATTCCTATTATGGAATAAAAAAAAATCTAAGACTTACCTACTTTATTTAACAATCAGGGTCACTCACCACTTATCAGGTCGTCATAGATGTGGGCTAAGTTTAATTACAGGAATGTATTCTCTGTACAACGCACTTGTGTATATGACAGGCTACACCACAAAATCATGTTTCATAACCACTTGTCGTCATCATGCTTAAGGCGGCTACCATCCTTATTATTTGTATGAAAAGAACATTTTAATGGTTTTTATTAGTTTCTGGTAGGTAAATGAAATCGTGAGAAAACCCCTATTAGTAAAGTAAACACTTACTCGTTTGTTCATTAACGCTACTTAATGTTTTGAGCAAGACTTTAATCAATGCTTTAAAAGTATGTATAATGTAGCACTGCTTTTCTCGTAAATATCATTTTGGAAATTGTAGTTACATTGCACTATTCCCCTTTCCATTTGCTTGCCCGTTTCAATTAAAAGCAAGGTTTTAGATGGGTTATTTTATTAAACGCGAAATACTTATTTTACAGAGTATTGGCTGTTGCATCGTTTGTTTTGTCCGTACAATATTATTATTAAAACAAAGCTACCTTTGCTGTCCGGTCTGTCGCTGTTATTAGGGCAAACCAATTTGTCAATGAAACTCGTTTATCTTGACAATTATTGTAATAAACATTAATCCATGTAAGTAGGTTTACTTTAAACTAAGACGTTATAGATGTGGTGCGCCGGCGATTCAAATTGTAAGTGGCGAGCTATTTCCTTCCGCCGTAGTGATGGGATGCGTCGCGATGTGCAGCGACACGGTCGCTATTGCAACCTGTAATACCCACCAATCCGCATTAAGGTAGTAACGAGGCGCCATAGCTATATTAGCGCCTCGTTGCTGTCATTGCGCTCTTCTCTGGCCATTTTTCTCTTGGTTTCCGATTTTAAATTTGCTGTCTGTCTCTTTTTATTTGTTTTGTTCTCGAAGCTCATTCTTACGAGAGTCAGTGCGTAGAGCGGTTGACTCCCTTCTAACAATAATTGTAAAATATTTATAAAGTGAATCAATTTTTATAAGCTGAGACAAAGTTACAACAAACCACATTATCAGTTCCTAATTAATAACAAAGACTATATGTTTCTCTAAGGCACTATTGTAAGTAGCCCTACCCTTTTTATAATATATTTAGTGTTAAATGTGAAATTGTTTTGTGTTCAGTGTAATTTACCTTTTTTATATAATTGTTCCAGTTGTGCCTTAAATCTTCATTATAATATACGATACTTAAGTGACGACCCAACTGAATTTTAATTATCCCCGGCTTCACCCCGTCACAAGGTAGCGTGATTCCAGTGTTGGTACGACATACGGATCTTACTCTTCATTGTGTTTTTCCACGTAGGAAGGAGTTCGATGGCGCAGTGGTTAGTACAGTTTGGCTTTCGATCGAAGACAAAGCTACTCCGTTCAGGGCTGAGGGCCCTGGGGACTGTAGGCTAACTGAAGGTCAGAGTAGTTAGGTTGGTGTTATATAACCAACTTAACAGTTGGTAGGATTGCCTGCCAAGAAGATAGAAATCGTCCAGTGATGGCTCGTCACTACAGGTTTCAGAACTGAACAAAAAGTCTGGTGAAACTTTAAAGGCCGTCCAAAACAAACACCCCCGCTTGACGGTTTTCAAAAAAAGGAATAATCGGATTGACATGAAAAGTCAGTGTAATAAATAGCTCTATGATATTCCTTATGTAGCTAATGAAATGTTTAATATACAGACTAGTCTATGAAAACGAACATAACTAATAAGTTCTAAGTCGACGTTAGTTTTTTTTGGCCATCTCCTACGTCTTATTAATTATTAAGAAGCTTGATGTTAATTACTTCAAGTTGAAAGAAAAGTTGTTACTTCAAAGTTGTTATCTTTGTTACATTAAAATACATATAGGTATTCTTTCTACGCTCTCAAGCAGATTATCGATTATACAGAGGACATATCTATATTATTTACGTTCACTTTACTACACGTACGACTGAAGATCAAAGACCAACTTAAGCACCATTAGATAGTAAACGCAAAGAATTGCTCCTTTGTTATTAGTAACAATATCTACAGCGTCGTTACATGTTAACTTAAACCTAATCGACGTGACGCGAAGACGCGTTATTACATTACATCGCCGAAAAGTGGTTTTCACATGAAAAATGTATGTAGATAATGCAGTCGTGTTATGAGGATGTTCGTAGATAGCTGTACATACGTTGGGCATTATTGCCACTTCTGCTGCTTAGGGAGAAGAGGAATTTTTCATTATGATGTTCTAGACAAAATTTAATATCCCGTAAAGCCCACATTGATATAATATATTTCAAATTCATCACACTGGAATGAGTACGCACACATTAATTGCCATCACAAAAACCCTTACGTATTCCTATATAAGAATATAAATAAATCTTGTCGGTGAATGTGAAATATACGATCGAATCGAATCAAATGTCGGATTGGATTAGTCACACCAAATAGCGTCAAGAGTGAAGCCTTGATATTTCGGAGACATGGAGCCATTGGAACTCAAAAAGACATTTAAATTAAGCCTCAAATGTTTATATTAAACTTTGCTGATAATCGTGACGCCGACTTAATACCGAGTAAAATAATAATGTCATGTCATATTATCATGACTATCTGTAGGTGTACAGTGTTGAAACCCACAAATTGTCTGATGTGTTGCCATCTACGACAGGGAGCTTGTTGCCAGGCACAGAACACCGGGCGACCTTCGGCTTTTGTGCCTTTGCTATAAAAAATCTTGAGAATGGATACCTCTTCACTTTTCTTCACTTCACAAAAAGTTCTATAACGTTTAGCGAATCCGGACAGAGACACTTGTAGGCCCGATATCGTTATATTTAATGACACGTTCATACATACCATGTTCGATTAGTAAACTACCAAAATCTTCAATTCAGTGAAGTGGAAACCTTAAACAAAGTAATCTGAAATACCATTTAAACTACATTTGCTCTACTGTGCTACTGTGCTCATAGATCTCTGTCAAAACAGCAACGCACTGAGACGGAAACTCAAGTCAGACAGCCTTCGCCAGGTTGTACATAAGTTTCTTAGCGTATAAAGCATAAAGCTTAGTTCACTGAAGCTTTTAATTAGGTAAGAATGTTTTTCAACCTGTTGAAAATGAAGTCACAACTTCCGGAAGTTCTAATTACGTTAATTAACTTTCCTCTAACTAGTAAATTAGATGATGGGAACAAAAACGTTAATCACATACTAATTTGCCTGCGCTTACAAATTGTGCACTACCTTTATATTAGGTATACTATTTATATTGCGTGGCATTAAGCATTTATTGCAGTAGCTACATTATTGAAATTTTGTGTAAAAGACGCACAATATTGGGTCCACGGCCCCAAACTTGCTAAATAACGTATATACCACAACCAAACCTCTAAAATGAAAATTTTGGTCTAGAAAACTTGGACCGAATTTGGATACTGCTTACGCACTACTCCGATCTCCGATACAAATCAAAGCAGTTGACGAGGAGGCGCCAGCCTTTGATAGTCTTATTTTATGAGGATTTTTTACGTTAATTTTACGTTCTACGATTACGAACTGGAGGTGTTTATTGGGAATTACGCAGCTTATGCTGGCTTCAAAGTAGTCTAACGGCAGTGGTTTATCAAATACCTGTAACTTCACATATCTCCAAAGAAATCCATAGACGTGAGATCACACGAACGCACAGGCCAGTTCACGGGAAATTATGCGCTCATCGAACTGAGCTAAACGGCAATAGTTACTTCTTCTATTTTGGATGCGCATGGTAAGTTTATCAAAAACTGAACCATGAATTTTAAAATAAATTTACACAATTTATAAGCATTGCTTAATGCACTAGACTATTTTTTTAATGGCGAGGAAATGTATAAACATAAAATACAGTCTTAACTATGTCTTAACTATTCCCTAGAGGGGAGCATCATAGAACGGGAAAGAGACGAACAATCGTAACATTGTGCGGGCTGAGGCGTTTACAGGATAAACTACATGGTGAATATTGGTGATGAATCTCAGAGACGAAAGCCAGGATAATTAAAATGTTACCTCGAAACTTCCTCTTCTATCACTCTTTCTGGGAAGCTACTTTGTTATAAAGTAGGTGGTTATTTTTAAAACATAATTTTGGATACAGACGTGATAAAATGCACGGCTCCGTAATTTTAAGCATAACGTTTATTATCATAATATGAAAATCCATAATTTTGAAAGGTATAATCATCAAAACGCATAAAACTGCGTCGCATAATTTTGAGAGTTCTAATATTGTATAGGCTAAAATTGTTTGTCATAAGTATTAAAAGGCATAAATTTGAAACGCACAACTTATGAAAAGCATAATGATCACAACGCATAATATTTTTCTCTGCCTCAAATTGTTTACTAAATAATTTTCGATTGCACAAATATAGATTTTAGGGCTCATAAAAAAAAATAACTTAAGGTTATTTTTTTTTATGACCCCTAAAAACTAATATTTATCAGAACATATTTCCTTGGGATTGGTTCTTTCGAATCTGGGTGATTATTCGATTCATTTTAGGACTACCTAATGTTGTGCTAAATGAAATTAGGAATTTCTATAGTTATGTTTTATAATAATATTTATTCACTATACCTTATGGGTTGTCTGGAAGACATCTCTATTAGAGATAAGTCCGCCCATTGCATACATTGTGTTATTTTTATTTTTATGTAACCATGTGTTCTTTGGCAATAAAGAGTATAATAATAATATGCCTTTAGAGAGTTATGCCACTTAAATGTTATGAGTAAGATGGAATATTTGACATGAATGTTATGCTATTTGATGATTATGCCATTCGATGTTGTTGTGTTAATTAATAAAATAATTAAAATAATTTTATAACGTGAAATCAAACAACCATTTTCATATCTCCATGACAAGTCAGTTGACATATTTATTTTTCTATCCGCCTAGACGTACAAAAGAGTTTTTACTTATTCTAATAAATCAATACAACATCTCCCTTCTTGTAAAAAAAAAAACAAAATTAATATACCTACATCATACTACAAACCAAAACGAACAGGAGGACGACTAACTCGTCCAGATGACGTCACCACAAACCCTTCGGTATTTCTGTGTACAGAAGGACGGCAACTTGACTGTACAACTGGCGGAGTATCAGACACAGGAAGTGGTACTTTATCATGAACACTATTAGTAACTTCCATGTCATCCTGAATATAAAAGGGAACCAATGCTAAAGGTTTAATAAAAATACGATTCCTCACAAATTGCACACCATCCGACAAAATTCTATAAGTTCTATTATCTAACTGACATAGTATTTCACCTCTTCTCCACTGTTTACCAACTTTAAAAATAACTTTTTCACTTATCATTAATGGCCTTAAATCTCTTTTATTTCTATCATAATAAACCTTACTTTCAACTTGTCTTCTTTCAAATACTGACTTTAAATTTTTAAAAATACGCGGTCTCAAACTTCTATCAGACAATGGCAGAATACCTCTCAACTTTCTGCTGTAAAAAATCTCAGCAGGTGAAGGAATTTCATTAGATATAGGAGTGTTCCTGAACTCTAACATGACCAAATAGGGATTTTTCCCCTCAAACAATGCTTTCTTAAGTAAATTTTTAATTGTTTGAATAGTTCTTTCCACCAATCCATTGGATTGCGGATACTCAGGACTAGAAAATCGGTGCTCAACATTCCACTCCTTGCAAAACGTAGCAAATTTCTCACTTGAAAATTGCGGACCACCATCGCTCATAAACACCTCTGGAATACCATTACGACTAAAAACACGCATCATATTGTTTATAACAGCCTCACTAGTAGTACTTGTTAATAATGAAAGTTCAGGAAATTTTGAAAAATAATCCACTAATAAGATATATGTTTTTCCATTCAACTCAAACAGATCACCCGCGACTTTTTGCCAAGTATAATTAGGTATTTCATGAGGTATTAATGTTTCATGTTTGTTATTATTACTATGCATCTTACACGTCTCACAAGAGGATATTATGTTCTGGATATCATTACTTATCCCTGGCCAATAAATACAATTCCGTGCTCTTAATAACGTTTTTGTCACACCTAAATACGGAAAATGTAAACGATGAAGCATTTCTTTTCTTAATCTACATGGAACTACAATACTGTTACCTTTAAAAATAATATCAGACTTAAATGTCAAGTCATTCCTAACTGTCCAATATTTTCTAATACGTTCCGGCAATAAGTTTCTATGTGACGGCCAACCACCAGCAATATATTTTTTAAGCATGATTAACTCATCATCCTGAACACTAAACTCTTTAATATTGTTAAGCTGTGATGGCGATGTATTTATATTATTAACAACGAACTGTATTTGGGCTTCAATTTCATCGCTATCTAAGTCAATGTCCCTAGAATCAGTATCATCAAATGATCTAGATAAAGCATCAGCTAAATATAATTCCTGGCCACGCTTATATATAAGTTCAAAATCATACTTTTGCAACCTTAACAACATTCGCTGTATACGAGGCGTGCACGAATTCAATGGCTTTTTGACAATGGTTATCAAAGGTGCATGATCAGTCTCTATTAAAACCTTTCTTCCATAAATGTATTGGTTGAACCTCTCGCAGCCAAATAAGATTGCAAGTAGTTCTTTCTCTATTTGAGCATATCTCTGCTGACATTCGTTTAAAGCTTTCGAAGCGTAAGCCACTGGAAGGTTATTTTGCAAAAGAACCGCGCCAAGACCGTCCTTAGACGCATCTACAGAGAGTTTTACAGGAAGTGACTCATTAAAAAACTGAAGAACAGGTCCAGAAGCTAATTTTTTCTTTAAATCCTGATAAATTTGTTCATGAATTTGCAGCCAACAAAATTCAGTGTTTTTCTTTAGCAAACTCCTCAAAGGCGAACTTAAATTAGCAAAATTTGGAACGAATTTTGAAACATAATTGACAACACCTAGAAATCTTTCTACTTCCTTCCTATCCTTTGGACTTTTCATTACCATTATTGATTTTATTTTCTCCTCGTCTAGTTTTAAGCCCTCCTTACTAATGATATGACCTAGGTACTTAACTTTTTCTAAATTGAATTTACATTTATCTCTATTTAATTTAATATTTTCTTGACGTAATCTTTCTAAAACTAGCCTTAATCTATTGTCATGCTCAGCTTGATCTTTACCCCAAATCAAAATGTCGTCAATAAAAACATCTGTGCCTTCTAAATTTTCTAAGATCTCACGCATTCTTTGTTGAAAAACTTCACTGGCACTACACAAACCAAACGGCATTCTCAAAAACTTATACCTACCAAACGGAGTATTAAAACAACAATAATCAGAACAACTTTCCGATAATTTTACATTCCAAAATCCATTTTTAACGTCAAGTGTACTAAAAACAGCAGCACCGGTTAACTTACTTACTATTTCATCAAAAGTTGGTAAACTAAAATGCTGCCTCATAATAACTTTATTGAGATCCCTTGGGTCAATGCATAACCGCAAGTCGCCGTTAGGCTTATACACTATCACTAATGAATTTACCCATTCAGTTGGATGAGAAACTTTAACTATCACGTTTTGTTCTTCCATTTCGTTAAGTTTTTCTTTTAGTCGTGGAAGTACAGCTAAAGGAACTTTTCTACATGCGTGTATTACAGGCGATGAACTTTCTTTTATTTTTATCCTATACTCTCCCTTCATACAACCTAACCCCTCAAAAACATCCTTATACTCATTTAAAAAATCTCCTTTCAAACTAACTTCATTTAATGGCTTAACTAATTGCATTTCTACAGCTGATTTCAGCCCAAGTATATTGGAATATCGACCAGATACAACATAGAAATTAAGATTATGTATTCTGCCATTGTACTTACATAAAAGTAAACACTTTCCCAGACACGGAATACTCTCGCCAGCGTACGTACTTAACTTAGCTTTAACAGGTATCAAATTATTTTTGTCCAAACCAAGAGGAACCAAAGCATTATCTGATAAAATGTTAGCCTGAGCCCCCGTATCCACTTTAACCTGCAAAAGACAATCATTAACTCCTAACGTTATACACCAATCACGAACACTATTAATTGAATTCACTAAAATCGCACCGAGGAATAACGAGTCTATTTCAGTCGATTCGCCAACATTCACCTTAACCTCTCTAAGGCTTCTGCATTTTGTAGAAAAATGGTTCTTCTTGCCACATTTGTTACATATTTTTCCAAACGCCGGACATCTGTACTTGTCATGTGAATAGCCACAATTGTTACAAATAAACTTTTTGTTATCCCGTGAATTTGTTCGCATATAATGACTCCTGTCGACTGTACGAAATGCAGAATCTTGATTTCTTTGATCAACTTTATATATTTGTGATGAAAAGTTCTGAGTGGCTAAATTATTTACACAATGTGAAGTTATAGCTTTTACCTGCTGCTTCGTTCGTTGAGAAGTGCAGCATATTTCAAGTGCCACGCTCAAGGTCAAGCTTTTAGTACGAAGAAGGCGATCTTTCACGGCTATATCTGAGATTCCACATACTAGTCTATCCTTGATCAAACTTTCAGTCAGAGAACCAAACTCACAAGAAGCGCTAAGATCACGCAACTCCATTACATACTGCTCGTAAGTTTCATTTTCTTTTTGATTGCGAGTAAAAAACAAAAACCGCTCATACGTCACATTTTTTTCCGGACAGAAGTAATCATCAAATCTTTTCAAAATTGAATTATAATCATTTTTACTCGAAGCTACTTCAAAAGAAAATGTATTGAATAATTTTATAGCGCGATCGCCAATAGCGCTCAACAGCAAGGCAGTTTTAGTAGCAGGATTTAGATCAAAGTTACCTGATGCAAGCAGATATATCTCAAATTTCTGTTTAAAAAACATCCAATTGTCCGCTAAATTACCATCCCAGGATAAAGACGAAGGAAGGTTTATCGCCGGCAAACGTGCTAACATCGTATTTCGCCCTTCATCCGCTTCGGCCACTCGCGAAGCTTGAGACATCTTTTTCCTTTTCCCAACACTTATATTTTACTTACAGGAAAACTTGTTACACTATTTAGAATTTTAACTATTTTTTACCGACTGCGCCATGTTGTGTTAATTAATAAAATAATTAAAATAATTTTATAACGTGAAATCAAACAACCATTTTCATATCTCCATGACAAGTCAGTTGACATATTTATTTTTCTATCCGCCTAGACGTACAAAAGAGTTTTTACTTATTCTAATAAATCAATACAACAGATGTATGACAAACGATGTTATGACAATCGACGTTATGCAAAAACATGCGCTCCCAAAATGCACAGTACTTGCTATTTATAATTGATACGAATGATAGACATTTCGTGATTTCTACTTTTTTTACTTCAATGTATGCAAGCAATTGTGATACTTAGGGTGGTAAGCATTATGTGACCGCGACTGTACATATAACAACTGTATATATAACAATGCAACTTAAATAAAAGCTTGTAAAAACACTTGTAGTTGCGCAAACCTGTGGTCCTCTATTCTGTTGAGTAGTCTATAAGCACACTCTTGACAGCGATGAGAGTTCGACAGAAATACCAGATATTTTGCATATATTTTTGAAATGAGCTTTATTTGAGGAGCTCAGTGGCGTAAGTGCCCTGAGCGCTCTTGTTACGATGTAGAAAACAAAGCTAATTTTGTTAATAGGGGCTATCATTTTAATATCGAGTTCCGTCCGTGCTTCTGAAGATCAGTCCACTTCGTTATCATTGCTTTGGAAGTTACTGTTGTTGTGACGTTGGAATAATCATATTTAAGTCTTAATTATTTAATTTCATTCAGTTTGCTTATTTATAATAACAGTCTGGATATGTTAATCAATTAAACAATCTGATTAGGCACTTTAGTATTTCCGATCTGCCATTAACACGTGAAGGATAATTACATACACAATATAATAGGCAGAGGTGTTAAACTTGTAACAAGGTGCTTTATCGGTATTAGCGACTCTTTGCTGTTATTGCGCTCTTCTCTGACCATTTCCTTCTTTGTTTCTTTTTTTAAAACGAACCATCTGTCTCTTTCTCATTTTTCTCATTGTTTTTGGTCTCAACTTTTTATTCATGTAAAGTAATATATTATATTTATAAATTGTTATACTAACGTAATAAAATTAGCAATCTTTAAAAACAGTCTTTAGTTTTTTTTATCTTTAGTTTTCAAAGAACTCTAATGCTTTTACTATCGTAAATAGCCCTACCTTTTATAATTATCTCTTGTTTTTATGTTCCGTGTTTTGTGAAATTTACCTTTTATAAATTGTTCCCGTGTGACGACCTGCGCCATCGTTTTATCACTGGTCCACCACGTCACAAACTGATACGTTAAGTCCCCATGTGGCATGTGGCATGTGGCGGTCCAGTTGTCATGCATCGGGCACAATGTGAGGCAAGCGATATCGTATTCAACTAAAGTTTTGAATGATTCTCAATAAGCCACCTCTTGAACGAGTAGTTCGTCTTTCCCAACTCTGCTATAAGCCTGAAAAAAAAATATAGACTTCTCCTCGCAAAAGTGGCTACCAAGACGAGCGCCAAGACACGAGATCGCCGATTATGCAGGTCAGCTATCATCCTACCTCCCCTCTGGAACTAAATGGGGTGGTTCGATGCCGGTCAATCGGTTGACGCCGTCGACGGGCCACTAGTTTTCACTGGCCATGCATCGCCCTCGGCAAAGCTTTTCTAATTGCGTACCCCAACAGAGTGGAATAACCTTCTTGCGTCTGTGTTTCCGTCCGGTTTTGATTTGGGGATTTTCAAGACAAGAGTGAATAGGCACTTTTTGAGTTTGCACGGTGTGTGCGTTGTTTAAAGCAGTAAAATTAACGTTAAAAAAAATAATGGCGCTCTTCGGCTCATGTACATTTACAAGATTCGGTCTCCCCGCGACATCAAGTACCCTTAGCTTATAAAGATCAGATTTAGAAGTATATTCTTAGAATTTTGCTATTTTTTTTCCGGGTGATGTGAATTTGGTTTGGCAGGATACCAAATATGGAAATGAGTTCGTACGAAAGTTTAACCATTGGGAAGGCGATAGTTGTTTGAATGCACTTTTCCTGCCTTACATCATCTTTGCAACGGACTTACGTGCTAAGATGATTTGTGAGGAGGAAAAAGACTGGATGTCATTTGAATAAGAATCACATACACTCTATAAAACCTTTTTATTAAATATTGTTTACAGCCCCGAAAGTTATACATTTTCATAGAACTTAATTAATTCTTGTATATTTTGCACATTATTTATTTCTGATTCAGATAAAAAGCCCATTATGTATGTTCTAGAAATTTCAGCAGCAAAAAAGTCGATAGCCGAGTTGGGACGGACGGGGCACTACACGTTCGAGAGGCCGCGCGAAACGCGGGTTCGATCCCACCGCCTGTACCACTGAGTTTGAATACCACAGTTCATTGTGAATAGGTATCGCTTGCCTCTTATAGTGCCCGGTGCATGGCAGCAGGCTCGCTATCTGTTACATGGGGACCTGACAAATCTGGCGAAATTTGGGTGTTTAACACCTCTACCTACCCCTTAGGGGAAAGAGTATGTAGAACTTTGAGATATCCGTGTAAGGTGGTTAAAGAACAATACAATTATTGAGATTATCTTTTGTTTAATATATAAATGTAATAATTAGCAATTAAATATACCAGACATAAATAACAGGTATGTAATATTGCTGATAAATTAATTGTCAGTTTAAAATATTCAAAACTATAAAAAATATTTTATTAGAATTCCCTTTGTAAGCTAACTATTGAATTTATAATGATTTATTCTGATGGCTATCCATTCCTTTAGCTCGTCCTCTTGGTACCATCGATCTGGATAACCGATGGTGTCGCGTGAGAATTGATAAAAATATCTCTAACTATAGTTTGTCACAGGCTGCACTTAGTATTTTAAATCTATTATCATTACTTATTTCCTAACTTCGGGAATGTTGTTCGGTCACAAAGTCAGGGATTACATCCCAAACACCTGAATGATGAATAAGGCAATTTTAAATAATAGTTTTGATAACAAAACTAGCTAGTATGCAACAAAAACTAAAATCAAAATTAACTCAATAGCGACACCCTTAGTATCCCAATCTCTCTCATCTATCTAATGGTACACCTCTTTTCATCGGTTCTGTTAGGGCCTCTTAGGAAAGTTTAGATGGATCTTAATTAAAACGAGGCACCAATAAGTCTATAGTTCTAAGTTCTAAATGAAAATGAAAGTGCACTTCGCAGAAAGTAAACGTAATTAAAACTTCATTATATGATTGTTTTAGTTGTATTCAGGTGGTACTCTAGTCTAATTAGCTAAAAGTTTGGGTTTCAAATTTACGAAAACTTTAGATCTTTATTGTTTGCTAAAATAATAATTTGATTTATTTTGAGGTTCTGACAACTTGTTCATCACAATATTAAAAGATAACTTTCTGTAAAGAATTGATATATTAATTTAAGAAGTACACTTGGGTGCAACTAAATCGAGCTACCCCAAATTTCTACATTTTATAGTTATTATTTTACGTATATCAACTGAAAAGTTATCTAATAACCTTTAAAACCGTGTAACTAAATAACTGATATAGAATATAATGATAATGACGCCTATGAAAAACGTCGAAACGTCACCCTGGCTCGCCATACTCTGACTACTAGGAAACAGCAACCGGGTGAGTCATTAGCAGAATATTCAAGAGCATTAAGTACCCTCGCTCGTGACTGTCACATCAAAAACGCCGCAGCCGAACACCGGGACGACACTATACGCTTATCTTTCTTAGCTGGAATATCACCAAAAAAGATAAAAGAAAGGTTACTGGAAAAAGTTACAATGACTCTAGCAGAGTCTTTAAACTTTATGTTTAGAAACTGCTGAAAACACCTTCCATTTACTTACTGCATCGCCTTCAATGCCTTTTTCAGTCAACGCTGTCTCTAAAACTCAAGAACGAGTATGTTCGAACTTGGCAGCCGCTAATGCTAAATTGCTATGTTAATTATTGAGCGTCTTAAAATGTCTTTACTAATTGGACGTGATTTATAGACCTATGATTTTTCAGACCTTTATTAAATCTTGACTATGTACAAAAATAAAAATCATTATTAAACAAAATCAAATGTTGCTTGCATCTTGGATCGGAAACAAACATTTCTTCTTGGATCGGAAACAAACAAAAAATTCAAAATATTTTAACCAGATAGGTAATAGGCTAGTTGACCCTCTTTTATTGAGCCCCACATGATTCATTACTATTGTATCGAGGCGCTATATCAATATTAGCGACTCTTTGCTGTTATTGCGCTCTTCTGTGGCCATTTCCCTCTTTGTTTCTTTTTTAAACGAAACATCTGTCTCTTTCTCATTGCTTTTGGTCTCTAATAGTAAAATAATAATAAATAAACTGACGGACATATAAACTGCATCAAAGTGATAGACGACTTTGGAATAAATGTTTTAACCAAGTATGCAAACTTTCTATACAGATTTAAATTGAAACCTCTAGATTGGTTCGTGAACTTTAAAACAGCGTAGGATCATATCCTTAAGTTTAAGTTTGTATACTGGAAAGGACCTTAAGACTTTTTTGATGAAAAAACAGAAATTTAAGGAAAATTTTTGTTTATGGAAATTGGTTTTAACAATAAACACAAACTTTATGCAAGGGTTTATTTGTGTTTTAATAAGGTGTATTACCTCCACGTGCCCTTATTACGGAATATTGTCTTAAGGGTATGATCCTACGCTATTATCAATATTTAAAAACAGTTTTACAAAACACAAGCAGACATACATACATACATATAATCACGACTATTATCCCCTAAGGGTTAGTCAGAGACTAGGAAAAATCACTGCAGAAGCATTCCACTACCATAGTCCGCGCTTCACCAGTGACTGCAAACCACTGCCGGGTGTAAATACGTTCAAAGTTTAAATGGGAGACTGTACTGGATATACAAAGTAGTAGCAAGACCGTAAAATACTGAACATATTGTAAAGAGAATCATAGGTTGTCTAATTGTAATGATTTAAAGCCGGGTCAAAGCAAAGAAAATATGTGCCAGCCTTGCCTTGAAAATATCCTACATACGTGGAGAACCTAAAAGTCTATGCCGTGTGGTGTAAATAAATTTTATGGACGTCATAACGCTCAACTACACGACACACTCGCCATTAGACACCATCAATGCCGTCACAACTGTTGCTACCAACACCACGGTTCCCTCCACATCTACCAAAAGATGACAACACAAACTCGCCAGGTTTTTAAGATCATGTGTTATGTCGTTTCAGGCAACTTTCCAAGTAACACCCGAAATCAGGCAATTCTAAAGGTGTACAAATAATAAGTCTCGTTCTGTAGCTCATCGTTTTCCGCTCCATTACATTCGTCTGGTTCTATTTAAATACCGAATGCATCTAAATCCAGCGTTTGTTTAGTATTGCCAATATTTTGTATTTTTTTCTCAAAAGGCATATTTTAGGGCTAATGAGTTTCCTCATGTCGAACCTAATCTACAATGCATATTTCACATTTGGTTTCGGTGCCAGATTGCACAAGCTGGTCAGGACTCGTGTGAATTTATGATTGGTTCATATATGATTAAATTTGACACATAATAGGTTCCATATGACGCTGTGGCTCTAACTGATATGGCACAATAAAGATTATTTGCAATGGTTTCAGAATGGAGTATTAAGTTGGGCAAAGTGGCGGAGGAATGAAAAAGATCGTTTCATTTTCGTGCGCGAGAAAGACAAAATAAAGTGAGATTGATTACTGAAAGACTGTAAGCACGGAAGCTTAAGTCGGGGTTATTTTCGGAAACGCTTTCAAATTTCTTCACGGGGAGTAAACAAGGTGCAAATTATCATTAGCGTCGTTTAAAATAACATTTAAAGTCAACTTTGTTATTGCAAGTAAAATGTAAATAAATTAGTTAAATAAAATATCAATTTCAGATTTTGTAAGCTCTTCTAATTTTGTTTATTTTTTGTTTTACTTTCGACCATCCAGTTTTCGCAATGCCTGTCTAGTCAGTTGGGAATTGGAAACGGGTTGGGTTGGATGCCGAACCATTAATGTCATATTGCTTGGCATTTACAATTTAAAATCAATGGATATGAATAAGGTTTATTATTACGCGTTGCGTGAATTAAAAGGAGAAGCCGATCGGCTGCTCTTCGAGACGGTCGGGCAGCCGATTGGCTCAGAGCGTACAGTCCGCGCCAAAAAAATTATATCCGGCAATATTTACAGACCGTACCATTCACTACAATAGGCCGGATATCATTTTACAAATTAAATTACGTAAGAGGTCATTGACGACGGCGCAATGACCTCTATGTGTATAGTTTATATGAACAATTTTCTAGAAATGTTTGGTGTGTTTGTAATAGGGTGTGTCAAAGCGAGAACGGATGAGGAATTACGGGATTTACATCACAATATCATTATATATATAAAAAAATACAAGTAATAAAAAAATAATCATTAGGAACACAATTATAAATATATTGAATAAATATATTCTAAATGCATTGGGTCGCTAGAAAAATTATGACTGATCTTTCTGATTATGAATTATGCTGCTTTCCTGCTGTTGCAGAAAAGGATGGGTGACTTGTTGCTACCGGATCGACGTTTTCCAAACTTTTTATTAGTAAAGACTGAACCATTTTGGATACACATTTGAAAGTTATTAGGGGGACTTCAATTTGTAGTTGAGTGGACCTTTTCCCAATTACGTTATTTAATTCCTTGCTTTTCCTAATAGGCTCAGCCAGAACACCAGCGCTGTTGTAAATACAGGGATTTTTGGCGAATAAAAAAGAGAACTTTCGGTGTAAATTTTATGTATTAATAATTTTGAAGTAAATTTGAATTGACAAACAGTACAGAGATTTTTATAAAAACAATAGAAAAACATAGACAACAAACAGAGGAGGAGTTCTCAACATCTTCCCAAGCCAAAAGGAATATTGGGGACTAATAATACTAGACTAATTAAAAAGTTATAAAGTTATCCACTTTATAATAAAACAACAATATTATTCACCTTGTATAAGTCACCTTGTATTTCAAGGGGGTACAATTTTTGTATCGGTCGTACTATAACTGAACCTTGGTCGGTCCTTAATCTTACAGATCGTACATTACCATCCCTACCCTTTATGCAATCCAATACCCTAGCTGTTGGCCCAAGATGTTGTTTGTTGTCTGTATCCAACAATACAACGTCTCCCTGCTTCAAAGTGTTCACAAAACATTTTAGTGGTTTTAGATACAGACTACCTAAATACTCACTCCGGAATCGAGACCTGAAGTCCGCTCGCAACTTTTGTAAATACCGATGTCTTGAATTCATCTCAGTGGCATCTATCTGATCTAGATCAGGTACACCGGACACTGATAGGTCTTTCATAAAACAATTGGGAGTAAGGGGTTGAAGACACTCTGTGTCATTGGCCATGAATGTTAATGGCCTAGAATTTATAGTGTATTTGTTGTTCAATTTTTAAGTTTAGGTTTTAAAACCGCTCCAGACGCTGACTCTGATAGGAATAAAATTCGAGAACAAATCAATGAAAAATAGAGACAGACGGTAAGTTTTTAAACAAACAAAGAAAAAATGGCTAGTGAAGAGCGCAATAACAGCAAAGAGTCGGTAACATAGCGCCTCGTTACAAGTGGTGTATTTTAAGAGCAAAACTAAACCATGATGAGGAGCTTGGTGGCGTTGAGTTTCTCCATGAGAAAGGCTTGTGCCAATGAGACGTTATATGCTGAGTACGACACAATTTGATCTAAGAAAAAGCAAAATAATATGACTAAATAAAAAAAGATACGTCTAAAACGTGGTTTTCCGTTAATACAGATTCCGTTAATGAAGAACTATACATATTAAAAAAAAAACAAATGAAATGAAATAAAAATATTATTTATTGTACACCAATTTAGTTTACATGTGAAATTTTACTAAGTAGTTCAAATAGGCAGCCTCACAGTAAGGAGTATACGAGCGTACAAATTGCCTGGTAACTATTATTATCAAAGGGCGAAGGTAATATTGATCAACGGATAAAAAGTTTTCGTTCTAAAATAAGTTCGAGGAAGTCATGTTTAATGCAGGAAGAGGTGCCTTACTGAAATCGATAGATAACTTTCAAAGGTTTTTTCCTTATTTCGGACAGCCAGACAGCAGTCAACGCTTCACAAATTTCACAATGTTATTCAGAAATATAAAATAAAATTGGAATGGAATCGAAATTCATTATTAAACCATAAAATTGTATATAATTTTACTATTCAAATCCCTATACACTTCAACGTTTTTCCTGAAATAATAAATCATCTAAAAATAATGGTTCAAGGAGGTTTAACACCTTAAAGTAATCACGCTCTCCTGGGAATAAGCGCTGCCTGCTTGCTATCAATCTTTCGTATCTGGTTTGAAGTAACGTTCATGGCCCAGTCACGTCGAGGTTCAGGGGCATAATAGCAACCGTTCCCGAGGGCTATTATGGGATGGCACGCGTCATCCACCAACCAGCATTTAGGCGGAGCTTTATTGCTATCTGACAGCGCAATCCAGAAACACTTATAGCTTTTTATTCCATGTCAACGTACTTTCATATTCTAGGACCGGTACATCTAAAAGTAGGAGACTCGGATAATTGTATTATTTGCTCGGAGTGCAGAGATTCTTTTTTAAGCGGTATTCGACCTGAATATTTTTAACATATGTATTCTTAGTTATACATAAATATGTTAAAAATATACAGGTCGAATGTCTGTACATAGAAAAATGTTATGCTCGGTAACGGCTATAGCCTTGCTCCTATATCATATGAGACCAGTTAAAATTATTGGTGAAGTGGGTCATCTTTGCCTACCGTTTCGAAGATTTAAGCGTGATTATGTATGATGTACATATTGTTCATAAATATTTTCCAATTTAGAATGATCTTTTTAAGTGTTCTGTAATAAAATTGTGCTCCTGTTTCATAAAAGTGGCGGCCACGCACTGGGAAACGCATCGTTGGCAAACCCCCCACGAGGTGGACCGAGATGGTCTGGCGAATGTCGCAAGAAGCCGAATGTGGGCGCAGGAGCGATTATTATGGAAAACTTTCGGCCTATGTCCAGCAGTATGAATATGAATATTATATTAAGTATGAATATTCTATAAATTTTACGGTAAGATTTTTAATTAATCTATAGAATATAGATAATGGAATTCAGTACTTTCACATTATTCATTTATATTTCCAGCATATTTTATTCAGTTAGCACGAACTATTGAGATAACAAGCTAAACTGATGTAACAAGACGTTGAGGTAAAGACCTGATATTAAATCATCTCTTGAATTGAAGTACGCTATAAAACCGCAATAAGAGACAGTTTTGATCCATGTTCAGGTTGACCAATAGGTTAAAATATGAACCAATTGCGAAAACGTGTGATGTCGTGATATGCCAGCTCGTTCAATAGTCGAATTTTTAAATATAACTAGGGTAAAATAATCATATAAGATGCTGGGATTAGTAAAATGGACGTTGGCTGCGCAGCTGGATGTATATTCGAATTTTCATCGCTAACACTGTGTCAAACTGACATCATACATTTTAGCGTTTCGTTTGACGCTATTGGACTAAATTTTAACTATTGAGGTAACTATTACTATGGATCAAGAAACTTAACCTTCGGTAAATAAATTGGTTCATTTTGCGTAAAAGCTAAGCTGAAAGGTTAAGTGGCGATGCAATAATCTATCAGTAGAGTAGATTATTTTTTCCTTTCGTTATTGACAAGTACTACCAGAGAGGCTGTATTTATGAGTGATGGTGCTCCGCAAATTTCAAGTGAAAAATTTTCTTCGTGTTCAAATGTAGAACAACATTTTAGTCCTGAGTGGTGGACAATCAAATAGATTGGTGGAGAGAACTGTGCCGGCCTTTAAAAGGTTTATGTTGGACGTAGGCGCAGCACAAGAACACTTAAATATAATTGTATATGGAAGCTGTAGGTAAATGTCAATAACAAAGTCAATATAAAAACAAAATAATATATAAAATATAAATTAAGGATTAAAAAAGGAACCACGGTTAGTTTAGTCTCCAACAAGCGCAACGGGCATATAAGTAACCGCCCCGGGAACCAAGCATTTTCTCATCGACGCAGCTTCACCTGGGTGTCAAGGTAAAATAGAGGAGATTTGAAGACCGCAGCATAAGCTGCGATAGATTTTTACATCCGCTACTAAAGGTTGTTCCTGTCGTAATTTCCGGCCCCAAAGAAGAGATACTCTCTTAGATGAAAAAAAAACCGTCGTAAAATTACTAGTAATAAACAAATTTCAGAAGTATATTGAAATTTATATATTAGGTCCTTACCTATGAAATTGGTGTTTTGTATGGAGATTTTGGGGATGTCTGCATTTTACATACTAACATTTTATCAGTTTTCTTCACAACGACAAATCCAGAGATAATAATATTTGGCATGTATCATTCATTAGACAAGCTTTAGCAATATGTGTGTGAACACGCTTGATAAAAATTATTCATCGTTTTTATGTTAATGCAAATCAAATGATGTATTCGGGAGGCAGTTAAAAATAATTGTCTTTGTGTATAATTTTAACACAATTAAACTTACAAAAAAATATCAAATTAAATAATATGAGCTCAAATATATGGTCTATTTTTAGAAGAGGCAATTATTTTATAAGAATGTTCTGAAACTTAATAGTTACGGACAAATTGCTAAGACAGAATAAAAACACCAATTTCATAGGTAAGGACGCAATATTTCATAATCTGTCCTTAACCAATTAAGGGATACGTGCTTATAAATACAAAAACATCTGCAAAAGATTTAAGATAATACTCTGGCAAATCGGGTACGATAGCCGCTTACTTTAAGGTTCCCCGTGAACTTGTTTGCCACTCTTGAAGTTAAAGACAATGTTTTTCGCCATGGTTGGATAAAAGTTTAATTGATAACATCAAAACTTCCGGGATTGGACCATTTTCAGCCCTTGATCCCAAACGATGACACCGTGATTAGTATCTCGCCCGTTTCTTCAGCAATTTTTATACAAAATTATATTTAATGTAATGGTGTAGAAATATTGTTAGGAAAAAGAAGCCGCAAATTTTTTTTATACTTTGTTTTAAGCAGAATTTTTTGAAGAACACCAATACTACATCAACATTTTCGGACTGTAAGGTACTGATGAGAATTGTGATGGCTGCGACTTAAAACAACTTTAAATTTCGATTTTGTAATTTTTGATATTATTTATTCGTCGGTTATCTGGCGTGGGCTGGTTGAGAACGGCCGAAAATCGCGAGGGGTGGCGTGTATTAGGGGAGGCCTATATCTAGCAGTGGATAGAAGTAGGCTGAAGATGATGAATGTTTGACATTATATTGACAAAATCGAGTTTTAAATCTCGATTTGAACCTGCAAGAGGCCCTTACTCTTGACCAGCCCTTAGACGCGTCACTGAGTTGGAAAAATAACGTTATATTCTTTGTTGCACTACAACAATAACTACTTCGCCTATGTCGTCGTCTTCGTCTTTGTCTTCTTTGATACAATGCTTAGAAGAAGCAAATAGCCAAATAAATAGTTTGAAACAGACAAGTAGATTACATAATATTTTTCAATGTCTCTCCAAGTTTCCGGATGATACCTTTTGCAGTACCTACTCAAAACATGTGTCAAAATCAAACAGCGTAATGCTAAAATCCTTCCAATCCCGGAATAAAACTGACAGCCTTAGATTGCTCCAGATTGCCCCAGATACCTTACAAAAAGCACTCGTGAGAGTATAAAAAATTGTTTAGATAAACGATGCATTTATAATGGCAGGTCTAGAAGAGAGCTTATTAAAATAGCAAAAGTAATATTAAGAAGAAATATTGGACGTAAGTCTTGGTCTTTACTGGTTTTATCGGTATAGTTTATAGATAAAAGTCTGGTCATTAAAATACAAACATAATTAAGGAAGTACAGACAAAAGTGAAGTCATCTATACAAATAATTAAACTGTAGAGGTCGTATGTCTGTACATTGAAACAAAATGCATAAAAACATGTCAGGAGGAGGTAAAAAGAGGGAAAATAACAAAAATGTTTTTATTTTTTGCTTCTTTTGAAATGGCTGGACCGATAACTACATCAAAGCCTCTGAGAGAAGCCCACAGAGAAATAGATTGGGCTTTGAGAGAAATCGCAGCTGAAGAATAGGAAATACGAGTAATACCCGAAAGGAAAAAAAGAAGACTATCTATCTACAAAAAGAAATAGAGTCCTTCAAAAAATATGGCCTAGTCTTGCTACGCATTCTTTACGAGGCGAAACGAACTCCTTTAGTGACGTTGGTAAATCCATAGTTTTATAACGACAAGAGACCACACATCAGCTAAGTACGATTACCTCAAAAGCGAAGCTGGAAAGGGCGTTATGCTAAGGCCCGTTTAAAAAAATATTGGAAATGGGCAGTGTTTTCAGTTTAAAGGGGTTAGTACCCACGCTTTTACAAAATTTTATAACGTTCGTCGTGGTTCACCTCGTAAATTTACACCAAAATTCTGAGAAATATATTAGAGATGACTACAAAACAAAGATAAAATTATTTATTGCATAAACCAAATCATGAAATGCAATATAGATGATCGCATTATGATATTATTGTGTAAAAATGTTAAAATGAATGAGCAAACAATTTAAAATGTTAAAATGAATGAGCAAACAATTTAAAATGTTAAAATGAATGAGCAAACAATTTAAAATGTTAAAATGAATGAGCAAAAAAATTTAAAATGTTAAAATGAATGAGCAAACAATTTAAAATGTTAAAATGAATGAGCAAACAATTTAAAATGTTAAAATGAATGAGCAAAATTTTGTTTGACAACAGATTGGTTCTATGTCACTGCATTTGGTTTTAAAGCACAACGCTTCTACAGCCATAATATCCCTAAGAAGTAAGGCAAAGAAATTTATAATCACGAAGATTATGCCCTTTATTTTGTCAGAGCAGTATTGATAAAAATAAGTCTTACGAATCGCATACGAAATTTCTGATAAGAAAGCATACTGCGATATGAGCTTTTGACCACGGCGACGCGTCCATCAAAAAACAAGAGCTAGAATGAAACACAAACATTTTGGTATTTGATACTAAAAAAATATGATGTGTTCAAATCATTCGAAATTTGAATTTTAGGCGGCACATTTAAGAGCCTCTTACTACGAGTACTATCGAATGAATGCAACACCACGCATGTCCGTTCACCAACGTCGGTTTAGATTACTTCGGACCGGTTAAAGTAAAAATTGGTCGCAGACACGAAAAACTTTGGGTCGCTTTATTTACATGTCTTGTATCCACAGCTGTTCATTTAGAGATTGTTTCCAGCTCGTCAGCAGATTCTGCCTTGATGTGCCTCAGAAGTCTCATCGCATGCCGCGGGTGCCCATGTAAAATCTTCTCAGACAATGGCACAGCATTCTTAGCTGCAAATCGAGAACTCAAATGGTTGTATGCGCAGTCCATACAAGACTTTGCTGCCAATAACCATATTGAGTGAGTTTTCATACCGCCTTCTGCACCCTTCATGGGTGGTGCGTGAGAGAGGATGGTGCGTACAGTGAAAACGGCATTGACGGCTACATTAAAGGAACGTGCTCGCCGCGAAGAGGTGTTGTCAACCCTGTTATTGGAGGTAGAGGGAATTGTGAATTCAAGACCGCTCTCATATAGGAACATATGAGTCGACTCCGACGACGAAAAAGCAATAAACCCATTCCATTTTATTTTCGGGACGTCCTCTACCGCACCTTTGACCATCACGCTGAGCGACGAGGACTTAATACGTCGTTCGAACTGAAAGCGTGCCGCACGCTTAGCGAACCAATTCTGGAGTCGTTGGATGAAGGAATATCGGCCTACACTTGCACCTCGCCCAGCTACCCGTGAAGGCCATCACAAATTTCAGAACGGTGACGTAGTGCTGGTAGCCGACCCAAACCTCCTAAGGGAAACATGGCCACTGGGACGTATTATTAGGGCTTACGAGGCAGCTGACGGAGTGACGTGCGTGGTGGATATTCGAACCAAGGCGGGTGTAATCAAACGCTCAACGCATAGGCTAGTTAAGGTAACTGTTGCAGGTTATAGGTAACTGTTTTACAGATATTATGCTGTGTCGTGTTATGTTAATTATACATGTATTGTGATAAGTTAATTGAATGAATAGTACGTTATGGAATTTATTATGTTATATTAACAATAGAAACATTTACCATGTGTACAAGGTCTGAATTGTGTATGCTACAGAAGAGTAAAAATCTAGCGCTATAATCACAATAGAACGCTCAAAAACATATATGGCAAAAAATACTCGTAGTTAAACGATTTGAAAGAATATCATCAAATATTATAGTATTTTTAAAAATAATAAAACATACAGACATGAACGCACGGACGTGGAATAATAGTTCGGAATATTATTACGTGAGCTTGAAGCATGTAGTCGATTAATGCCGCTAGTTGACATCAGTCGATCAAACCATTCAGTGTGGTGCTTGTTGGACGTTCGACATAATTGATGTCATCATAATTTAATGTTTCTGTACGGCGTCCACTCCTGTTCTAGGATCAATCACGGACTCGGGATTTTTAAACTTAAATGTGCGCTTTCGCATTTCTTCGTAGTTTTATTTATTATTTTCATACCAAGTTTCAGTATCAGAAATTTCTGAATTTTAAGACAAATTTGTATTTTATTATGGAGTAGACCAAAAGGATTTCTTCGTTTCACGTGATTAGCAAAATGGTGCCAAAATGGTGTCATCTTATTACTCTATTTTTCCTCGTACACAGCATTGCTACCTCAGATAGCTTTGGTGGAAAAGCACCCTTCTGGCAGGCAAGCAAAGACAGGCGGGTGCACATACCTTCAGTACTTTCAAAAGGATTTTATAACTTTGAAGGTGCGCGAGTGCGGTGGAAGCTATCTTGACAGTGGATGGCTAAAATGATTGAGTCCTCTGCCTCCGTAGTCACCCGGGCTCTTACCCCGCGAGAGTGGTCTCGAAGAGCCTCGCCACCACCTTCATCGAACCGCTTGATCCACTAGCTTATCAACCTTTCTTGCAAATAGAAATAGTTTGTGTCTACAAACGTTATTACTATGTACGGAAAACTGTTTTTAACTTACGTTTATAAATAATGTACTACTTTTAACTTTATTGATTACACTAAACAGAAATGATTAAACTTTAAATTCTGGAATTTGAGCGTTCCTGAGATTTCAGTGCTCCAATATTAATCAACGCGGATCTAAACACAAATTCCCAATATACATAGATCTGAAACAAAGGTCTATCGAATAGTGAAAATTCGACGCAGTTATTAGTTATCTATCTATATTTCGGAATTCTGGGATGCCTTTGAGACTAGTCTAAAAGCAGGAGAAATACGAGAACTTAATTGAGAGAAGACTAATAACTGCTGATAAAATGATCACTGGCAACCACACAATATTAATAGGAGCAAATAATAGTCTGGCTGTCTTTTTTAAATAAATAATTTAATAGATTATGTGGTTTCATATATAAGACCTTCTGACTTTCTTGTCCCTTGTGATCGAACTGAGAAACATTCTTTCGCGTATTTTGTAAAAGTGCTATTATGGGCAAAAAAAATACAAAAGTCGGTAATCCAATTTTTGTTAGAAAATAATAAAATAAAATTTTTCATGCAAAAGCAAACATTTTCACGCAAAAGCAAACAACATAATAATAGCTTATGGATAAACTCATGAACGAAAATCTGCCCCATGCTTTCCTTAAAATAAATACACCTAAGAAGTTACAATACGATACGAGAGAAAAGGTGTTTAACTTCTTTGTTGTGGAAACATTCCGTCAAATAAAAAAGGCTACGTTTCCTCCCCTTCCCGTGTATTCTGTTAACTAAGATAAATTTACCAAAAGGTCTAGAGATGTACCTTTCCCTCAATTAAGCAATTAGGAACCGTTAACCCTGTGGAAATTTAATAAAAGCTCACTATGTACGTTTTTGGCCATCGCCTTTTGCATTTTCATATCTAATAGAGTTTATACACCACACACATCTGAAATGAGGAGTAATTTATAAATTTACTATACGGTTTATAATAAGACTAGCTGTTGCCCGCGACTTGTACCGCGTTTACTGTGGTTTTTTAACTATCCCACGAGAACCCTTTAATTTTCCGGAAAAAAAAGTATCTAAGATATTGACAAGGGATATAAGGTATACATACTAAATTTATTACATGCTAAATTTCATTAAAATAGGTCCAGCCATTTCGGAGATTAGCCCGTACAAACAGACAAACTGACAAACAGACAGAGAAACAAAAAAAATATAAAAAATTTGAATAAAAAAAAAAATTAATAATACTTTAATTTTGTTTTTTTTCCTCTTTTTACATACGCCTAACTTCGTTTTAAGCATTTTTTTTCTATGTCCTGTACAGCTTTTAGTTTTATGAACTATAGATTATTGCTACAAATGCTGGTGACTTGCTGTGCTGTTCCTCATGCTGTTCACCGTGTAACCGTCCATTATGCCCGCGTCGCTGGATTTCGATTCTGCTGCTGGATTCCTACTATCTACATTCTTCTTCTTTGTATCTTTTTATTTATAATATTTTTGTAATTGGGCTGGTAAGTATATTTTACTGTTCTTAGTTTACGTCAACGATGCAAAGGAAACAAATGAAACGTCAAACAATTCCATCGAAGTCACTTTTTCACATAAAGTGGACATCTCACGTAAACTTTGGTTTGGAATTATATCTCAGCATGATAGGACAAATGGCAGCTTTTTTGCAGAAATATTATAAGATCAAAGGAAGTTTCATAGGTACACTGGCCACCGGCGCTATTGGCCAGAGATTTCCATAAACTTTGACGTATAGGCGTGCGGCTGTGAAACAATCGCACGCGTCGCTGGCGCTGGCGCAAAAAACTGCGGTTTTGAATATTTTATAGTCAGCGAGAGCAGATTGATTCCCTACTTACTCTAAGGATCAGAAAACTATGAACTTATACCATATATTTTGTACATCAGAACGGTAATTAATGTGATTCATTTGCTGAGGTTTTTATATAAAACCACCTTTTCTTTCCACATTTATTCAATCCTGTTCTTCCTAGACAACCATCCACTTTCATGACTTAAATGACATAGTTTGCATCGGTTTGCTTGAGCGCAGGCCATACCAGCCAGAATTAATGTGGTCTGCGCTCAAGTTCAACCAAAGGCTATTGAAAATAGCTCACAGTAACCAGTAATAGTTCCTCTGTAAACTTGTCAATTGCCTTTGACAGAGAAATAACCACTTAATTATTTGCCGACTGAAATTGTTTACTTTGTTAAGATATTTGTGTGCTTTTGTTTGAAAAAAGACTTCCTGGCTTTTTGTCATGGGATGGAAATCTGACTGCATTTGGTAACTGTATTTACATGATATAAAATTCTTCTGGATCAGTGTTGTTTATTTAGTTTAAATAACATACATATTATTACGAATCTTAGTCGAAGTCATGTGGGTTCAACTCTGGGTTTTTAACAACACATTTCAGGACTAGTTTTACGAGACGTCCTTGAGAAGGGCCAGGTCAAAAGTACCCGTAATCAGAGTTGATGAAACAAAATAAATATGTGAGGATTGTAGCAAATGGAAGTGTATGTATTTTGCCTGATATGTATAGGTCCCCAGGTGGCGAGCCTGTTGCCATACACGAGGCACAATGTGAGTCAAGCGATATTCACAAAATCATCTGTACTTATATGTTTTATTCAAATTCAGCGGTAAAGGCGGTGGGATCGATCCCGGGACCTCTTGAACGCGAAGTGCGTCTTTCCCCACTCGTCTACCGCTGCCATATGAATAAGAAATCGGAGGAAGTCAGAGGAGTTCGAGATCACAAAGTTTTGGTTTATTCAAGGCCTGACCATGGCGAAGGTAGCTTTGTTTTCGGTATCAAAAGCCAAAGCGTACTAGCCACTACGCCACCGAGCTTCTCCGAATATGCGTATTGTTCGCGCGCTCCACACTTCACGTCGCTCGCTTTGTGCCAACTTCAGTCGGCGGGGGCCACGCAGCCGTGTCGGCGCGAGCGCGCCTACGTAGTATCTCTTCTTAGTCTGTGAGCGCGCCCCACTAGAGCCAAACACATCGCGAGAGCGAGTGCACGTCATATATTTAACACGTCTATTAGTTTGTGTTCTCAGTTTTATAAGTAATAAAAATATATTTTGTTAGTAAAATTACCCTGCTTAAATGTACACCCGTACACGTATAATCTTTATTATTCTTTATTATATTTTGTATCTCTTCACATTCAGTTTTTATGTTTAACATCGCCTGAGCCTTCACAATTTTACACTGCTCGTGTAAATTCCTGTACAAAATGTAACACTATCGTTGATCTTCATAATTTCACTCGCCGTCACTATTTACATAAAATTTTGTGAAGCGATAGTCCAGGAAAAATACAGGACATTATCCCGGAGCATAGTTCCCATGGGACGCCAGGGAAGCTCTGGCGGATATCGGGAATACGCAAAAATTAAGTAATAATCTGTAGTAATAATCTCTAATAGACAGGGTGATCAATCCTAATGGGTCTGTGTGGAGAAATCCGAAACTAAGAGACAACATGTCTGTTCTGTTCTTCTTAATTTTTTTACTAAGTAGACTTTTCCTGAGGTTGTTTCATTTAATAGTCACATTTTAAAGAAAGCTTAGCGTTTTAGAGCTTTTGCATTCAAGTTTGATAAACATTGGTTAAAGACTTACTTAAAACTTAAATTAGAGGGTTAGTGCTACAGTTAGCCTGGATCTGACTGTATAATTTGGAATTTGACATTTTGGGCTGAAAGGATTTCTTAATGTACCGCGATAGTTATCATTTTCTAAGTAGAAGCAATTTAATTTGAGGCTACTGTTTTTTTAACGAAAATGAAAAGGAAAATGAAGATGTATTTTTCTTTGCCTTTTAATTTACTGTGATAATTAAGCAGGGAATTAACGGAGGAACCTTCTGACACTGGACGTTTTAGGAATTAAGACAAGACGTTTTAAAACACTAGACATTTTATTATGTGGATGTTTGCATATTGGATTATTTAGGATACTAATAATCCAATATGCAAAGGTTTTCTGCCCAGTTTGGTTGGTGGAAGGGATTTCGCTTAGTATTACCTATCATCGTCCCAATGTAATAACAATGTTATATTTATGATTATTGTGTTCTGGCAATTAGAAGTAAGAAAGCCAGTTCCTCAGTTATGAAGGAGTACACTTAAAGCAGTGCTACACCTTTGCCAAAAAATATAAGGAAGTAATTATTTGGGCTAAGAAGCTATATGTTACGGGAATGTATAAAATCTAGGATTTGTATACAATTCCTAGGAGATATTAAGTTAAGGTTTTTTTATGACCCTAAAAACAATATTTGATACTACTTAGACATTATAACAATTATATTTAAGGGTCATAAAAAAGAACCTTAACCAAACATCATATTACATATATTTTCGGTAACACTATATTATATAATTTGACATTTTAATTTTGGAAGGCTAAGTGTGGTCTTAAGGAACACAGTGCTTCCTGGACTCGGCCTACCCCTTCGGGGATTATAGGCGTGATTTTATGTATGTATGTATGTGACAGCAGAGCAAACATTTGAGTTACTGCTCAACTAGTCATTTAGGCTGACCAATTATATTTTATGATGACCGAAAATTCAAATATCTTGCTACCCGTATAAATAACATACCAAAAAAATACTGAGCTATATAAAAGTAAGCGACGATGTATTTTTTTTAAATAGAATTTTCACAGATATACACTGGGTAGTGCCAATATTTCAGGTAAGTCCCACACACGCCTACCGCCTAGCCACTGGTGAGTACGGTCCGTAAATGGATTCCTCCTTCATCAAGGCCTGGAAAACGAATATTGGACGGTCAAGGAGTGGTCAGATCAATTTTCTAGAGTCCATCGCACAAGAATAAGATGATAATTCCATAATTATCATCTGATTCTTATGGTGAAGCTGATGTTGATGACTTCCCAGAGCACTCGACCGGCGATCTATAGTGCTCAAGTGTGTCAAAAATATTCACCTGTTCCACCACTTCGAAATGATTCCGCTACAAGGCATCGAAAATTATTGAAATCGTTCGGGCAAAATATCCTAAAAGTTTAAACTCTTACGGCTTCACTCAGAGACGTCATTTAACCTAATGTCCATTGTCATATAAGAAATAAGTATCCATTTTTGTTCATAAGTAATCATTGAAGTTAATATAATTGTGACTCTGGAGTGCGGCAGTGAGGATATTTTTTTAGGATATTTCAATTAGTTAGCTCAGGCCCACTTGCGCGGTCGAGAGTTAGCACCTAACCCTGGGGCAAATATATGGGTAAACCCTGGGTTAGGCGCTAACTCTCGATCGTGCAAGTGGGCCTAATTGTACTTAGATTCACACTATGTAAAATAAGTATTACGATTTTTGCCATGAAAACATGTCAATTCTTTGTCTAATAATGAAATGAGAAACAAAAAAGGTAAATAGGCTTTTAGACTCGGTTTCGTTCACTAATAAAATGGGGATTTTTTTAAGGTTGAGGACAGAACATTGGAATGTTTTTATTGTGATTAAAATCCATGGGGGAAAAAGTTACGTTTTTCACATCGGTATTTTTCACACATTGGTGTTTTTTATATATAAACTTTGTATTTTGAATATTATGTTGTTTTGGGAAAGAATGCCCATGCTTTTGAAGAATGTTACTTGATTAATAGTTACTACGCTTTGACTTTCTATCGAAACAAAGCTACCTTCGCCATTGTCAGGCTGTGGATGGGTGACCAAAACTTTGTGAACTCGAACTCTCCGTACTTCGGAAGCCGCGTTAAGGCACCCCAGTCGCTATTGCTACCGTCTTTACATTTATACATTAAATATCATAGTATGGATATACGAAAATTCGTATTAATATTGCAAAAAAAAACTTACCCATGGATTTGAGTAATGCGATTGATCTCATTGGGTGGTTCATAGCGTACTCCGACTAGTCTCGTTTGTGGACGTTTGCGGGTCAAAAGTCCGAACAAAATGCCCCGTTACCTTTAACTATAAAATTTTAATGATTGATTTTTATCACCAACTTTATCACCATTCGCGTACAATTGGTGAAGACAATGATCCGTCGGCGATTCATAAATAGCATTATTACTCATCCTTTGTATGATAGATAAAATTACCAACATTCAAAATACTCATATGTAACTATTTGAAGATTTTTATTTATTTATTCGAGTCAACATCACATACAATGTCGTACCTCTTATGTAAGGGTTGCCTTTATATCGTGGAGAATAGAAGCAACGTACTAAAGACTCAAGATAAATAGACTATGAATATTACTTATAGGGAGACAAAGCCGACATTTCGTTTATGTAGCGGTCAAAGCTATAAATTGAGAATTATTCATAATCTCCAACAAATAAGATTAAAACGATACATTTTGGTTACGCTACAACAAGAATTAGAACTAACGTCATAGCTGCAGTTATGTTAGAAAAAATTTGTAATCCGATTAGTTTTGTACAGCGTAGTCAATCTCCGTGTTTTTGTAATGGTAATGATGGTAGGATTCATTATTATTATTATACTCTTTATTGCCAAAAACACCATTATCGACATTTATTTCATTGTCTGTAACATTTATACGCTTGAAGAAGTTTAATATATCATAGTACTGGTTGATGCAGCCACGAGCGGGACAATCTCGCGACGGTGTTCCAGTTAGCGAGTAAACAGATCTGAGCATAAACGGTTTGGCTCATGCAAAACGAATGTAAATAAGCTTTATCTCGCAAGCATACCACAATTAGTGTTACTAACAACAATTTAATTTAAATTGCTTTTTTAAGCAGTAACTAGTGCTACTTATACAATTTCGGTTGTGGTGTGGACATCTTTGTAGAAAAAGTTTTTCATATTATGAAAATCTTACTTTAAAAACGAATATTGTCATTGAGGTTGCAGTTGCAGAAGGCGAGATTTCATACGTCTTATACTACATAACGTATCATCACGCTTTTATCCCCGAAGGAGTTTGATATCCACATTTCACCTGATATGTTAGCTCCCTATGTAACAGACGGCGAACATGTTTCACACACCAGGCACAGTGTAGCCGCAAGCGTTTAGATAACCCGAACTTAAATTTTATTTAAACTTAGTACAGGCAAGGTTTTTTTACTTATGACAGGTAAGCTCTTGGCCTTTATTTCACCTGATGGTAAGTGACGATAAGGCCGAAGGTGGAAGCGAGCTTCACCTGTAATCCTCAACAACTGAGGAACGGGCTATCTTACCACTGATTGCCGGAACGCAACAACGCTGAAAACCTTGTTATTATGGCGACAAATTTAGGTAAGACGGTGGTAGCTAGCCAGATGGGCCTAGAAGCACTGCCACCAACCAAACCGAGCAGAAAAACTTCTGCCCTTATGGAGAATCGAACCCAGACCTCCCAATAAACCCTAGCTGGTGTGAACCACAAGACCAGAGAGGCGGTTAAACCGCTATTATTACTTGCAAGAGTAATAATGCTATAACCATTGCCCCACTCGGATTAACCAGCCGCCATTAATGTGTCAGCAGACCAAAAGTTTTACCTGCATGGAATAGATAATAAGCAAAATGTAGAATCAAAGATATACAAATTATAGTGCTGACACTCATTATAATGTGATGATAAGTGCGATGATAGAACGCCTCGAGCAAGAGCGCAGAAATAGGGCAATAACCGTCCACTTTATGAGCAAATGATGTCATATGAAGAGAATTTGCGAGACAATACAATATGTACAAATATTGTTTACTGCACAGGGGAAACAAACACACAATATGAAGTTAATATACAAACAGTTACGCGCAAACGGCGCTTTATTGCTAATAAACAATTTCTTCCAGAGAACCCTGAGAGAATAAATATAAATGAAGATAAAAGAGAAACACGGAGAGAATAAATTCTTGTTTAAAACACCTCCAACATTAGTATACATGAAGGTATTTTTATTACCTATTCATTTTTAAGGAACTTTGGATATTTCGGGATTTTTTGCAGTATTATCTATATTGGTTAGCGGGGGGGAGTGAAATGTTGTACTGACGCGACTCGTCACGTCGCCGATGTCAAATAAAATAACAGATTATCGAGCTAGAAGCTGTGCGTGGAATAACAAATCTCTAACTGCCTGAGCTACTGATAAATTCCACATAGAGATACGACTGACAACGTATTTACGAAGCTGCATAAACGAGAGCGGTAGGGCTGGATGTACAAACAGAACAAACAGGATCGGCGTAGTGAGTTTTTCATTTGTTTAATAGTTTCAACGTGATTCTAAATGGTTGTCAGTGGCTAGTCAGGTTGGCAGTGTTTCTATTTGTACCGCTTGTGAAACCGAAGGTCTGGTTTGTGGAATGTTTGTGCTGCACACATTTCGTGTGGAATGTTTCACTGTAATGCTTTAATATTATGTGTCAGTTTTTAATCCCGGGAAATCGTATTCGTTAATGAGTCTATGACTGGTGACAAATTTTGTGAGGTGAGGCTGACGGGGAAGGGAGTGAGTGTTGATTTGGCGAGTAATAGTATATATAGACATGTCATTTATTATTTTTCATATACAATGTACACCATCATAACTTTTCTGGCTCCTACTGGAACTTTCATTGTCATTGTATTTACTTAATTCGTGATTTGAGTTGTTGAGTCTAGCATATATTTAGAAATGTTTGTACTTAAAATGTAACCATCGCTGTTCAGTTTATAATGAACAAAGTATGTAAAATGTATAACAATTATTGAAATGAGACTGTAAACTTGTTTGTTGGTTCAAACAAAGAGAAAAAAAAAAGTAATAGGAGAGAGTGTAAGAAGAAGACATGTTGCTCCCAAATATTGGAATTGGGATTAGGGCAGAACAAAGAAGATGATGCTGGCGGTTATGACAGGGCTGTGCTATCTACAAATTACCTTTATGTTTCATTCTGTAAGGACTGTAAGGACGACAAGAAGCCGTGGCCGTCTACGAAAAAGGAAGTTCATGCTGTCATGCAAGTCAATAAAATAAATATCTTGTCACATTCCTATCAAAATTGACAATTTGTGATTAATTTGTGCTGTCGACCAGGCCTCGAATTTATATTGATTGTCGAAATAAAATATGCGTTTATAGTCAAATAATGTTATTTATTTTACGGTACTTCAATAGGAAGTCTCACCGAAAGCTGAATGTCTCTTAGATGGACCAGAGAATGAGCTTTTAATAAGCAAGAGCAGCCCTATCAGCAGCTTAGCAGCGTTTTCATACAAAATATTTTTATTACCAATTCAGGATTACCAAGACCTACGCAAAGTTTGTGATTATGAATTGCAACGAAAATATGTGTAGGAAACTACGGCCATTTGCTGAAGCTGTGAGGAACCGTAACAATCATTATGAGTCGCTCGTTAAAAGGAACTGGATCGAAGAAAATAATGGGCGCTTCTACAATACACGATTTTGACATCGATACGATTTATCGTTACATAATAATGTTGGATACCGTTTATGACAAACAAATGCCTTAAAGGTTGAAAATCAGTTGTTTTTCTACCCCTCGTATCCCATACGGCATTCTGGTACGCCAACACATTAGATTGTGCTATTGTGTCCCCTATTGTGTCTATTGCTCCCGCGAATGGGTGATTAAATCAAAATGCTTTAATCATCACTAAATTGAGATCAAGCTTTAGATTCATTAAAACAATAATATCTGATCATGTCTAAGTCAGAATTTTATTGCTACGTCTAAAAGATGATTTTATTAGCAATCTTAAAATTGCATGGTCAAGGAGTTTGCAACATTTTATTTCACTGGCTTTAAGATGTTAATTTTGTAATGCGAATTCTTAATAAAGAAGCACTGAAAAAAAAACTTTTTTTGTTTTAATACTCCGTCTGAATTGGGCTTCACGTTATGAATCTGCGGGGATTCTGATGAACTCCTGTGTTCAGCAGGAGCTCCTGGGGGATCAGGCTAGGGGATCCTAGTGGACGGAACGGATTTTTTTGGTTTCGGTATCGTGTGATTCAGTGTTTCGTTGCAGCCAATACACGATATGATGAAAATAATGTATTACAAAATAGACTTAGTTAGTAGACGCATTTCATTCGGATTTTGGGGGTGGATAAATTGGAGTGGACCCATAGAATTGAGCGAAATAGCTGGCCGAATGAATAGTGATTCCTATTTAGATATTTTAAAACACGTTTTTTCACCAAGTGGAAAAATTGTAAAATTGCTTTTACAACAATATAATAGTACCGTCCACAATGCCACAATAATACAAACTTTGAAAGCTGAGCAAGCAGACTTGGAATTAATAAAAATTCCTCCGAAAACCCCGTACCTTAACCCTATATAAAACCTATCGGGTACTGAACTGGGTCACTAATGAGGTTCGTACGGAAGATAATTTATAGGCTCATGCATATGACATCTGGAACAGTTTTAGAAATAGTGATTGTTGCCACAATTTGGTTTAATCAATGAGAGCTCGACTTTGTAGTCGAGCAGTGATTGATGCTAACTGATTATAAACAAGATATTAGTTACTATTCGGTCCTTACCTATGAAATTGGTGTTTTGTATGGAGATTTTGGGGAATTCTGCATTTTCCATACAATTTTTTTTTCAGTTTTCTTCACAACGACAAATCCAAAGATAATAATATTTGGCATCTCTGGATTTGTCGTTGTGAAGAAAACTGAAAAAATTTTAGAATGGAAAATGCAGAATTCGCCAAAATCTCCATACAAAACACCAATTTCATAGGTAAGGACCTAATATCAGAAAGGTCTCTCTTTCTTACGATTTATAAATGACCAAGAGGTTTGACAGTAAATGACTCTTATTGAATGGGAATGAACAACTGTCAATGAGGAAAACGATGGAAGCTACTGTCATTTCTACAACAATCCAGTTAATAATTTACCTTCCTATGTATGTTCAATAATTATGTAATGTTTTTTTTAAAGGTTGAGCTCATATTGATACGTATTTCAACTTAGTGAGAAAATGAGACATGACATGACATGAGTGATGATGACAGTGAGAAAGTGTCAGTTGTTTTTTAATAATATTGTACAATGTAGGAAGAAATTATTTCAGTTTTTATCTGTTTAAAACGATTTTATTTCCAGTTCACATAAAGACCTCATCAATTTGTATGATTATCCTGCTCAGATAGTATTGAATGTAAATAGAGTTATTTATTTTGTTAAAAAGAGTAATTGCAATTTGCAGTGCACACTGCATTATTGAATATTTCATATCTGTGGGCATATTTTTTGATCTATAGATTGTGTAGAATTTTTTGTCGTTCGCGATATTTTGAATCTTTGTCAGTGCCAATATATTGAAAAACATCAATTCTTTGGTTTTAACAAACTAGTATTATCTACATACATTCATTGCTATTTTACAGCTTCTATACAAACAGCTAATTGAAGATAATTAATATTAATCGGCTTATTTGATGATCTCTCTCTCTCTCGATGATTTCCGAGTAACGCTCATGAACTATTCGGCAGTTAATTTTAGAATTCATGTAGGTCATGTAAGCTTAAACTATTCAAAATTGAGAACGTGTGTGTTAATATTGAGAAGTTGTTGACGATACTAGCCCTTCGGCCAGTTCCAATTAGGAACCTACAAGGCGTCGCGGCGTCATCTCATGGGCATCTCATGACTACTAACTACATCTCATGGTACATGTTTATTTTATAAAAACAAGTCGAAAAGACGTTTTTTTATTTTTACTAAAAAAACAGACAGATGACAGAAAAACGCATAAATGATTAGATACCGAATGATCGACACAGGAGTGATGATATTATTTTTTGTTATTCTTACCCATGGAGATTAAAAAACAATAGCACTGAGTACAATTTGCACATTTTGTTCATTTTGGGTTTACTATAGAAATACGATCTCTGTACCGCCGAATCCCGGGAATTAGAAAAACCTCAATGGGTCACGTAAACAAATCATTGCTTTGATTTCTGCTGATACCCAAATTCGCTTAAACTTAAACCCCAATTGATGAGGAACAATAAACATTTAGGCATGTATTAAATCCATTTGCGTGGTACCCGAAAGAATCCAATCAATTTAATGGCACTGGCTCCCTGGGTCGCAGTCAAATATACTATTACTGATCGCTTAAAAGCCTTTTCAGCAACAATCGATACTAAATCTGTATAGAACCATATAAAAGTATTGCTTTTTCATGTTGCTGGCTTCATGCGGAATTATTGAGATAGTTATAGTGAAATTCTATCGAATGTTTTTGTAAATGCGTTCGTTATTACATTTTAGCGTTCGACACGAGCCAACAAAGCCGTTGATATATAAGTGTTGATTTTCCGTAATATTATTTACGTAATTGAACATTTTACTATAAAAAATATTGTTGAAGGATGCTCTTAATATAAAGTCAATAGTCGTTCATTCCACTTGTTATAATGGAAATGTAAAAATAGATATGATATTTATTCATTATTGGAACTGCTTATTCTAAGTTTTTACTAAGTGGGCAATACCAATTAGTAAAGAAAACAACAATTTCTTTTGTTTGAACAATATTATCCCAAGATTCATTTAAAACATTATGTACTTGGTGATACAAAAACAATGGGTTTTTTGTTAAGAAACTCTGTTGTCAGTTCTGGGCTGTAACTTTTATCCTTCTAGTAACATCATGTCTAGCTTATTTGAGAAAAAGCTAGAAAAAGCACCCAAAAAATGTAAGTGACATTTGCTTATAAAATGTACGATCAACGTGAAATGACTGTGGTGTCAACAGTAACCCCAAACTACTCAGTAACTGCAGACGCAGCAGCTGACGATGTGCGTACATCTTAAATAATACATTGCTCGGATTAGCTCCACATAATTAACAAGCACTCCATTTTCTTTCCGCCACATAACCTCTCGGGGTACACGGTCGTATGCTTTGTCCTAATCTAGATCGTTTGCAGGCTCCTACATCACTCCTACAACTCTCGCACAGTTGCCTGAGCACACATTTGGTATCCGTAGTTTCCCAAAAAGGCATAACTCTGAACTGGTTTGTTTACATTGTCGTTTCTCTATAAGTTTCTCCCAAAACTTTAAACTATGCTATCGGATAATAAAGCTTATTTCAAGCCTTATGACCCGATGATCATAATATTTGTAAAACAAGTATATGGCCATTCATCTCACCATTCATCGAGGATCGCCCCTTCTTGCTCTTGCAACAATTAATTTAGGAATAAAGTAAGCCTTCGCCTTAGTAGCCCATCATTCCACAATTTCACCTAATTTCATCACCTTTCAAAATATTCCTTCCAGCGCTCCTTTATATCATCATAAATCATCAAAACCTTTCCTACTTCATCTTTCATACACTTCACATGTGTAGTTTTGGCCTGTATCGTAGAGTTCCGTCTGGATTTTGAATATTGCTGAAACGCCTTCAATATTTGTAAATTATAGATGAGAATAATGATGTTACTTTACAAATAAAATCGGATTATATGTTACGCCGTATTTACGCCATCTCGGATGCGATGGAATCACACACACGTGTAGAACTTCTAAATGCTCATTTTGTTAAAAGTTGAGACTCGAACACGAAGAGATCCTCTGAATCAGGCTCATTGACTCGGCATCAAGTGGGCAATGATTTGTAACATCATTAAAACTTTGTTTGGTGAATTGCTCGCATTCGTAACGAGCGTGATGTTACAAGCTAAATAAAACTGGTAAATTTTTAATTAAAGCCGAACCGACTGACCACAGACTTTGTGGAACGGTCAAAAAGTTTGTGATGCCAATGTTTGTTCGTGTTCACTCAAAAAATAATCCCCATGGACATTTTTTTTAACGTTACATTCGTTCCTTTGAGCTTTTCCAATCTCAGTATAATTTACGGGGATTTCATATATGGAGATTTGAAATTACGGTTTGATTCGTCAAGTCTAAAAATTGATCTGATTGGTCAAGCGGTTTTTAGTGCCCCCTTTTATGCAAATGCATAATAAGTTTTTTTCGCCAAGTTATGTTTAAGTTCCGACTGGTCAAATCTACGAGCAGTTTAAATTCGTCAAGTCTTCTGAAAGTTTTGTTTCGTCAAGTATTAGTATGTTCTTATTTATGGAGGGTTCATGATTAATTCTGATAAGACAAAACTGTAGACTTAAATTATAAAACAACATAATGAACAATATTTTTTTATTTTCATATAAAATATCATCCAAAGTTAAAATTTGAATACATATTATATTTCTTATCTCACTATATTTAACATAAATTTTATAAGCTTTCTAGATTACAAGCGATATTTCTTTTTCTTGTTGTTCAAACATTGGATGACTGATATTTTCCCTTAATTTTTTAAGTACATTGTGCTTATATTATTGTCCCCTTATTAATTTCATTTTATTTTTATCTATTTAGCACGCTTAACTCGGTATTCATTATTTGTATAAAGTTGAAGGTAGGTGAAACTGCCGACCTTCAACAGGATAATTAGTTTTATAATTTTGTTTAAAGCAACTAATAGGTAGTTATTATTTTAATTAAGAACTGATAACTGAGTTATTATTTTACAGTACAGCCACCGCGTTACAAAATATTTTTAAAATTTCCTATTGTTAAGTCAGAAATTGCCATCCATCATTAGTTAATGCTTAAGTAAATGCTTAGTCTGTGGAAGGTAGGGAACTGAAGACATAAATGTATAAACTTCATGCTTTTGCAATAATCAATATTAAAGCTTTGATTCTTGTGATTATTTTTATAAGACTTCCTTCGATTTTTGTTAATTAATGTGTTTCTTTGCTTTGTTGTAAAGTTTTTGTAAATTAGTCGAATTTTTATTTTTATCAATTTCAGTTATTTTTTTTTATGACCGCATTTGTAACCTATGGTAATAGGATTAGAAAATAAATTTTTTAGCTTTGTACATAGCCAATTCAAAATCAATTTTAAAAGAACTAGCCTTAAATTCGGGCTATTTTTCTTTCAAAGGAGTAAGAAGTCGTATATGAAGTATGTTCCGATGTATCGAAGAGAAGTGCAAATACTAATGCCATCACTTTTGTAGCAGAAGAACACCCACCTACATCTGCATGACGGCTGTATAATTGAGAAAAGGCCTGGGAGCGCGTTAAAGGTCCCATCTCCAAAAAATGTGTATATTTTCCAACAAAAGTTTTCTCCTCTTCTCAGAAATCAGAAAATTAAAATTTTGTCATCCATGCCATCGTCTCACAGTAAATTAATCTTTAGTGTTTCCGGAAACTCAATATTAAATATTGAGTTTTCGGAAGTACCTACTAAAAATACAGTACTAAAAATCTTGACTTCTTTATCATACCGATCAAAAGCTTTCATCGTGAGTAATCCTCACGATGAAACCTTTCGATCGGTATAATAGTTAATATAATAGTTTGTGAAATTCAAATAAAGTCTTCTTTCAGTAAAACGTTCTATCTGCAATATTTATGGTACTTTTATCATCTTTCTGTAGATGATTTTGTAAGACAGAGGTCAGTTCTATGCGGTTAGAGTAGACATGCTGTCCGACAGATGCTGTAGACATGAGTATTCTTTAAGTGGCGTATTATACTAGGTATTATATTAGGTACTCGTATTTCATCAGACATTTTTCGCCCTGAGACGCCCTTTCATTTGATCTGCCCTATTTTGTTGGTTCGCTTTGTGAGGGGTTAATCAACGTTGCGCCTACTAGTATTAAGCTGCCGTTCGAGGACCTCTCCATTCATATTCGTAACTCGTAACTTTAATATATGAACGATTGATCGCCAAAAATGGTACATCAAAGTGAACCTTTAATGTGGAAGTTATCCAAATTATGTCGTTCCAGAAACACAACACTTGACAGCAAATGAATTTTATAACCTGTTCATATTATAAAGGAATTATCGTCATGTTTTCTGCGGCTGCGACAACATAGCAACGAATTTATTTTGAAGGCTGCCTTTAATAAGTTACGTTATTAATACTACAAATAACTCATAATATTTCTTGTATTAATAACGTATACCTAAATAACTTGAACCTTTTAAATAAATATGTTTGCTTTAATACTATAGTGCAGGGTTTCTGAAACTTTTGGCTGCACGAACCCCAGTTAAAGTTTCCGGATGACAGTGAACCCCGCGACTAAACCAATTAAAATCCCATCCTGCTTTACAGAATATAATGAAGTTGACTATTGAAGAAAATAAGTTTTTTTATCCAATAAAAGAAAACAAATATACTATCACAAGAAATATCTTTTTAATATTAATGTAATGGATAGATGTTTCTTGTCGCAAATGGGGTTACTTTTTAGAGTAATTTTGGACAATTTCTAACCGTAATTCATCAAGCTGCCATCTCGTAAATTTTGCCACAAACGCCCTAGCCCCCTACCGACGAATGATGAAGCCCTAGGGGTTCGCGTACACCAGCTTGAGAAACCCTGCTATAGTATTTAAGTTGGTGGAATAAAATTGTCAAATTCCTACTCATCAGGACGGAAAACACTATTTTCGAGAATGAATAGAGCTCAACTTAAAACGATTTCAGCGGGCCTGGGGAGTAAAAAATTAACACACCATTTCATCATGTTTTTATAGACCTTTGATTAAAATGTTTTCTGCTGTATTTAGGCTGGCATTTGGAATAGCATAGATAAGCAGATTGTACTCGACTTTGGGTGCTTCACATCGACTGTTTCTGTCCTCTTAGCGGGCCACCTCCCTAATGGACCGTTGCGTTCAACATAAGGTCCTCGTAACGAAATAGGGCCAATTTCATTTACCCTCGCCTTTGTTTGGAGTTAGGGTTCTCATTTTTTTTTACCGGAGGCAAAGGTTTTGCTATTGAACATCATTGTTTTTTTATTTTTGTAATTATTTATGAAGGAAGTATGTCTGTTTTTGGGTTTTTCAAGGTTATTTATAGCTTTTATAATTATATGTTTGAGACTTTTTTTTATAGCCCTTATTGCAACACTATTAGAGTGGTTAAATTTGTTACCAATAAAAAATATTTAATCTATATATATATATCCTCAGACATTCACACCTATCAACTAGTTCCATTTTAAGCAACTAAATGCTGCTTGTGTTACGGATACTAGATGACGGACAAATATATTTAATAGATAAATACATATAATTATTCAGAATATGCATAATATAATACATATATAATGAACATCCAAGACTGGAGAACAAATGTCTGAAAATTCATCACCCAAACACTTGCCTCCACTGGGGATCGAACCCAGGACCTCTCGAGATGGCGACGCCTTGAGACCGGCGTACAGACCACTCGACCACGGAGGTCGTCGAAACTATGTATTTATTATGAATAAATGATTCGAATAAATTATTTCTTTTGTACGATGCGTTTACCAAGAGCTACATATTGCGAAGTTAATGAATAACCTCAGGAACATGGTGTATATTTCAGTTTTTATTATGATTTCCTTTTTGTCTGCAAAAAGAAAACATTGTAATTTAATTTAAAAAAGTTGTCTTCTATCATTTTTCATAGTACAGATGGCCAGATGAAAGTTAAAGATCTATGGATTACAGATGTAGACATAAGTAAAGATGTCATTAATTTATCATTTAACAATAAATGTAAAGCTAGCTAAACATAATTCCACATTTCTAAGTCTACAAGTAGACCTCTTGTTCAAAATATGTGTTCGTAAAAAAACACCTGTGGGCATCGGTGAATAGAGTAGGTACCAGCTATCCAAGCGCGCAGATGTTTACCCTTTCAAATTATTGGCTATTGACTTAAAAGCGAGGGGACACTTACATAAAGTTTACTGCTACTGAGGGAGTAGCCCTCAGAGTACAAAATGTCCAGTACAAATACACAATTGTGGGAGGACATACAAAAACAACGCGTTGATCGTTACAGCGAACGTCTCGCTACAAAAGAGACTATCATATTCCTATTCGTAAATACGTTAACGATAATTATCATAACAAGAATACCAGATGTTATATCATCAAGGCTTAGTTGGGATAAAATTACTGAAACAAGGTCCATTGGGTTGGAAGCATTTTTTATTATTTTCAGCGTGGTAGGCGTAAAAGCTTTGGTCGAGAGAAAAAAAGTGTTGTGACCGCAACTCGACAGTCGAGAGACTCGAGTGAATGTACTGTAGCAACCGCAAAAGTGCTAATGAATATTACAAGCTAGTCTAAGTTATTAAAGTCCAATTTCTGTTGATAATTTTTGAATGTACTTAAAGCTCTAACTATCTACATTATAGTATGCATATAAAATAAGCTTTAATCAAATCAGCAATTTTATTTTAAACGAATGAAGCTTTATTGCTTAAGGGTGGTAAAGTATACCTTTTGAGTTCAAAAGGACGAGATGGATAAAAATGAACAGAAAACAATCCAAAGCGCATAAAAAAACATTCGAACGTTAGATAGGAAAGGAGTCTGAATACTGGACGCCCAATAGAAACAAAAACTTCACAACACCACTAGGGAAAGTTGAGATTAGCAAAATGAAAGGTGCATGGAACTGTTACTCCCTAGGATCCGAAAATCTCAGTGAGAACACAGCTCTCCAACGTTGTGTGCCGATAAAAATCGTAAATACTTTAGTTTACCTGAAGCTGGAAACAATATTCAATTGTTATTTGGTTGGGCAATTAGTGTCACCTTAATGTTTGAATAGGAGTACCTACCTGTTATGTACACTGAAGATACGAGTTTTATTAGGTCCTTACCTATGAAATTGGTGTTTTGTATGGAGATTTTGGGGATGTCTGCATTTTACATACTAACATTTTATCAGTTTTCTTCACAACGACCAATCCAGAGATAATAATATTTGGCATGTATCATTAGACAAGCTTTAGCAATATGTGTGTGAACACGCTTGATAAAAATTATTCATCGTTTTTATGTTAATGCAAATCAAATGATGTATTCGGGAGGCAGTTAAAAATAATTGTCTTTGTGTCTAATTTTAACACAATTAAACCTCCAAAAAATTATCAAATTAAATAATACGAGCTCAAATATATGATCTATTTTTATTTTATAAGAATGTTCTGAAAATCAATAGTTACGGACAAATTGCTAAGACAGAATAAAAACACCAATTTCATAGGTAAGGACCTAATTATAAAAATCGGCTTAATTATAAAAAACTAAGCTATATTGAAAAATATCTATGCGAAATAGTTCGTCGCTAATATATTTTCACCCTTTCGCAGTCTGAGGTGAAGCTATGCAAAACTTATCCGCGTTCCATTACAGCAGGGTAATTACAACACGAAGTTATTGTTGCAGTCCATTCTACGTTCTACTTCACAAACTTCTACCGAACTTAGTCACGAGACCGTAGACTTGAAACACTCATCTTAGATTTTAAAATTTATATTTGGGATATTATTTACACGATAATGAAGATGATAATCTTTAAAAAGAATTTTTTATTTAGGTGCTGATTAGTTCATTCATACTTGCCAATAACAAACATCTCTGGTTTTTCACCATGTTTTTTCATGATTTAAGATTATACAAGAGGAAACTTAAGCGAGGCAAAAATTAAAGTACCTTTATCCACTAAGTCAGCTACCGAGTCCCCGAGATCGTGTAAATATTTACTTTGTAAAACATAATTTCAACTAATTTTCTTAAGCCCGGATCATCAAAACTTCTCTCCGCAAAGCCTCAACAGAAACTTAAGAAAAAGAAGATTAACTGTTCTTACTTTGATAGTAACACAACTGCAGCTGTAATGTACTTTGAATAAAATTCAGCTCATTAAAGAATACACTGCTTAGTAAAGGGACTTTGGCTAATTTTGTAACGAGGCGCTATACCAGTATTAGCCACTCTTTGCTGTTATTGCGCTCTTCTCTGGCCATTTCCCTCTTTGTTCCTTTTTTAAAAACGAACTGTAGTGTTTGTATCTATGCAAATATACATTGTCTCACGTACACTTAGTAGAGGGGGTGGCTGTCATCCGGGAATGACAGGAGTCGCTGTGCCAGACACTGCGGGTTAGACGTACGCCTGCGCTCGGAGCTGTGTGTAGTAGTGAGCCAGTGTCATACTTAATAATTACATATTACATTATTACTTCCATTTGGTGAGATGGTGATCACTACACGAACCATCTGTCTTTCTCATTGTTCTGGTCTCTGGAATATAATTATTAATATATTATATTTATAAATTGAAATCTATATCTAGTAGATTGAAAGAAGACTTGTTGAGATTGAATAAATATTTTTGTATTTGTATTGTATTTGAGGAGAATTGTTAGTACTATTGTAGCTATTGTAAATAGCCCTACCAAAAGTAACAATAATATTTAAGTTTTATTGCAGAGTTTTGTGTTATTGTTTCAGAGTGCCTTGGTTTTTTTATATAAATATACCAATAAGTGACGACCTGCGCTTTTTTTTTATCTCCGGGTTCACCACGTCACAATTTCAAAAGGTGACGGCACAACGACGACGGACCTTTGTGCGTTGATGCGTCTTCGGACGCACGCGCTTACTTGCGGGTGCGTCAATCGCATCAGCGAAACGCTTCTACGCGCGTATTTGCGTTCCGACGGCCGTCAAAGATCCGTATCCAAATACTTTTTCGGGCTCTGTATAGAGCGCTCTTATGAGACCAAAATGTTTGTATTAAGTCTTGATCACCCACGTTCTCCTATATATTAGGTCCTATATATTAGGAGATTTTGGGGAATTCTGCATTTTCCATACTAAAATTTTCTCAGTTTTCTTCACAACGACAAATCCAAAGATATTTGGCATCTATCATTAGACAAGCTTTAGTAATATGTGTAATATCACACTTCATAAAAATTATTTATCGTTTTTAAGTGAATGCAAATAAAATGATGTATTCGGGAGGCACTTAAAATTAGACTTAACACAATTAAACTTACAACAAATTATCAAAACAAATCAAAAGAGCTCAAAAATATAGTCTATTTTTAGACGAGGTAATTATTCTTTTAAGAATACTCTGAATCTTAATAATAGTTCAGACAAAATACTAAGTGAGAAAAAAAACACCAATTTCATAGGTAAGGACCTAATATTATACTTGTATAGTTTTTGTAATGATCTTCACAAATTTGTTGTACTGGTCCCAGGTTTATAGATTTTCTTTTTCTCTTTTGACAACAGAAACGCGATTTTAAAGCACACATTTCTTTAACCACTTATTTCTTAGTTTTATCTAAGATTATTGGTGCAGTTAGTTCTGTTCATACAGAACTGAATGCACAAATAATAAATGTCCATAGTGAGCTCTCTTTTTATTTTTATTATTGAAATCCATCTTATACCAAATCCGGAGTATAAATTGATTGATTGATTGTGTATAAATGGAAGCTTGGTAATGTTTACAGTTGCAATTATAATTTTTATTACAAAGAAAATAACACTTGGTACTTACTGTGTTATTGATCAGCCTTAGTAGCATGAACAACGCGATATGATATTATTCATGTCTTTATCACGTCCAGTTGTCAAATTTCAAAAACAATTCCATTCTAATTTGACAGTTGAACGTGATAAAAACGCGATAGACAGCGATCAGCGCGATTATAGCGTTGTTCATGCTAAGAGAGCTGGTTGAGACTGATATAGAAATGACAGTAGTTTCCATACAATCCATCTCAAAATATAACGTAGAACATCATCAAATATCATTCGTTAGTAAAAATAATGTCAAGTTAATCTAGCTAGCCAGTGATATAAGATGCAACGAATAAGGGATAATACCAACTCCTTGGCTATGCAATTTTAAGATTGCTTGTCCAGGGGTTTTTTCATGACATGTAAGCTCTTGGCCTTCATCTTACCTAATGGTAGGTGACGATAACGCCGAATGTGGAAACGAGTTAGCCAGGCGGACTTCTGCCCTACCACCAACCAAACAGCAGAAAAACTTCTGCCCTCATTGGGAATCGAACCCGGATCTCCCGATCAACACCCGGTGGTGTGAACCACTGGGCCAAAGAGACGGTTGCTTTATTAAGACATAGTAATTTTTTTTTATTAAATTAAACATTGAATGAACATTGTTATACAATGTTCAGATTATATTATATTGTGCATACATTCCATACATAATTTAAAACAAAGTCGCTTCCCGCTGTCGGTTTGTCCTTATTTATATGCTTAGATCTTGATATTTTATGTGTAATCAATGCAATCTATATTATGTAGGAAAATATTATAATGTTGAAATTTTTGCGAAAGGGGACATTTAGGGCAAGAGACATTTCGGGAAAGGGATTTTTAGAGGAGGGAACATTTCGGGGACGTTTTGAAACCGAGGAATATTATGGTCTTAACTTAATAAACTTTATTTGCACTCGTGTCTAATATTTAAAAAAGATCTTAGAAGAAAATAGTTTTAATAATATTCTAATACAGAAAGTGAACATAAAATGCAACCTAATAATATTATTATAACAAAATGACAATGAGGGCCGTACAATATTGCAACGTTGAAAGAAAAATAATAAATCTCTGGCAAGTATTAAATATCCATTATAGTCTTCCTTCTATTCAATTTAGATAATTGTGTCCGGCTTGTACTTTCTACAGTTAATCTTCATTTCTTATTTTTGTTTTTGGTGCGTGAAAAGTTATTTAGTTCATAATCATAGTTCATAGTTCATAATCCACCCACTTGATTGTACTAGCCTAACATTTATAAAAAACAAAAGAATTGTAAAAAATGTGAAAAAAGAGCAACCCTCGAGTTTCTCGCTCGCTCTTCTCGGGGATGTCTGCGTTCCGAGCGAGTGGTAGATTCAGTTATTCATAAATTGACGTTTTTAAGTGTTTGTATGTCTATAAAATAAAGATATTTTTGATTTGATTTGATTTGTAATTTTTTTATCATTATAGTTTTATTTACACAGTTTCCTTGGAAGTTTAATTCTAAATACCAGCGTCCCATGCTAGATCGACACCCAGCGTGCTAGATTAGCTTGTGTCTGACTTGTGCTTTCTACAGTTATTTGATCTTACTAATAGAACTTGATCCGAAGCTTATTTACCTATAAGATTAGGAGGTTTGTGTATTCGCAAAATTTCAAGTATTTCCTTACTAGCATTTTTGTCTTCAGCTTATAGTACGAATGTAATAATTGGCTATTGGCTATTGGCCCGAACACAAATTTACGGAAAACTTTTCTTCTCAGAGGCAATTGGATGTGCCGCTTTGTAGTTGGTGCGGAATGAGCTTCTTGATACGTCAACCAGCACTGCAGATCGTGCTCGTCTCTTAGCTGTGGGTGAATGGTTGTGGCTAAACGTTCTACCATCAACAACCATAGGCACACTTTTAGATGACAATAGTTTCCGGATAGCTTCATGTTTTCGTATTAGCGCCGTCTGCAATGTATCTCATCGCTGCCATTGTGGCATTGCCGTTGATGCACTTGGTCACCATGGCTTACGTCACTTATCGTGTCCGAGAAGTGCTGGCAGAATTTCAAGACATTCCGAAGTTAACAGTGTCATTCGTCGGGCTATTGCGTCAGCCGGTCCTCCATCCGTTCTCGAAACTAATGGATTGGCCCTTAATGATGGCAAGAGATCTGATGGAATGACACTGATTCCGTGGAGAATGGGTTATGCTTTCGTGTGGGATGCAACTTGCGTCGACCTTTGCAGCATCTCACGTTCCAGTAACTTCGGTGAGATCAGGTTCGGCTGCAGCTTCTGCGGAAACCCTCAAACGGCGCAAGTATAGTGGTTTCTGCGGAGACTACATAATTATTTGGGCCTTTTGGGGTAGAAACGCTTGGACCCTGAGGACTGGCTGCTCATAAGCTTTTCAAAGAGGTATCGGACCGGCTTTGCGACACATCCGGTGACAGGAAGACTGCTCTGTATTTCACTCAAAGAATAAGCAATGCTATTCAGAGAGGTAATGTGGCCAGCCTTCTTGGCACACTGCCAGCGATGGATTATCCTGCAGACGGTTTTTGCACATAATTATTTGTTTAATTCTTTCTTTTTTGTATGTTTGCTTTTTTTAATGTCAGTTGTTGTATTTTTTAAATAGTAAGTAATAATAATGTATAAAATGTAAATAATATATTATAATTGTTAATATAAATTAATATTAAAAACATTTATGATAAAGTAATAAGTATTATCTCTATTCTAGAGCTGTTCGGTACACAAAACTAATATTCAAACTGAATTTCATATCATTTAATAGGTTTTGTGACTTCGCTGGTAATTTCTATTTACGTATCCACTTGTAAACTGGCCAGAAAAGATCTTTTATCGAGAAAGTTTAACCTTGTCGTCCACTTGACATTTATACAAAAGATCTTTTGAAGGTGACGATACTTCGTTTGACTAACGAACCCAAAGTAAATTGGCAAAATACCTATAAAGTAGCTTTGAAAACTAGGTTTATTAGTTCTACACCTGTTCATTTAAACACTAATGGGTTCTAGATTTGCCGTTGGTGTAACATTTTCAAATTGGTACAAAATGCTTGATATTGGGGTTAGGTCGCTTCCACCAACTGTACCATAACTCAGGAATCTCGATGGTGTGTGGACGTGCGGGTTAATAATAATTATAGTTCATGCCTATTATAAGGTTTGTGTTAAATGGTAATTAGTATCAAAGGCATTGATGTGATAATATGTCAGTCATGTCTACCATGGCTACTATACCTCAAAAGATATCCTAGAATCTAAAGTTACCAAAAGATAAGCTGCCTCAGTAAACTTTTTTGTTTTATGTGTATCTTCATATCGTTATGTTATGATGCTGCATTAATAAATTGAAACTTTAGACCAACATGGAAGCCCATAGATTTCTATCTATGGTGTAAGATCTGTAAGGTCTATTATCAATAGATACATATACTTGTGTATAAAGTCATCAGATGTACAACATTGAACATGTTCCATAACTACCGCTTAACAAAGTTAAAAATGGTAAGGATTGGCTAACATTTGGGCGACGTCTATTGTTTATTCACTAGACAATGAACTGTTGGTAACCGCAAATAATTTTATGACACTTTGAATACTACCCTGATACGTCGTCAGAACATCAGGGACATATTGACCAATTTGACACATATTGACAGAATTTATTGTTAGTTTAATACACTATAGAAATGAATCAACGCCCGTACAAAATATTTGTGATTGATGTTTTGTGATTCCATTTACAGCCTGTCCTTATATTTAATGTTTTGAGAGAAACTTCAAAGTTAACCGAAACGCTGCAGCCACATTTGCGAAACTGTCAAATTGTATGAAAGCTGAACGGTGCCTCTGGCAAAAAGTATATCCAAACCCATTTTTCAGTCGAGTTTGCTATTCAAATTTCGCTGTAGTTCCGTTTGGCATACGGCTCACAATCATGCCACTGATTCTAGGTTATTACCGGTGTTGAATTCTGTTTTCTGATCAGAACTAGGTCTGAAGCACTATTATGGATCATTATTGTCTGTAGGTGTAAGAGGTGCTTGGAATTCAAAGCTCTGCGTTTGACGGAATTCTGAGAATAGTGCAAACAAACATTATGTGGTAATAAGAGCTCAAGTTTTAATTTAAAATACTGCTTGGTACTTATTTGCTATTATTTTTTTATTTAATATCTGCGTCTATACTCGTAGTACTCTAATATATTGTACTCGTGCCGATCTTTTACACGCGAATTTTGCGATCTCAAATTTTCATCTTCACAATCGAATTTGTTTAGGGTGAACTCGGTGGCATAGTGGTTAGTACGCTTTGGAATTCGATATCGAAAACAAAGCTACCTTCGCCATGGTCTGGCCTCAGATGGGTGATCTCGAACCCCTCCGTGCTTCGGAACGCACGTATAAGTGTTGGGTTTCGGTCGCTAACCGTTTCTATCCACTAAACTGCATGCGGTTAGCGTGGTAGTGTTATGGTCCATACTTCTCACGTGTTTTTCCATGACTAAGGCCTGTGCCTGGCAGTCACAGTGGGACATAAGATGAGGACGAATCGTATTTGTATATTTTTGTTGCATCCACAAATGGCATTCGTTGTCGACGCGTTAAGAGGCACTATGTAGGTCGACAAGTCATAGTATTAGTAACGTATATCTGATGTGGTTTATGTTTGCCGCACCAGCTACCCAGCACTACAGTTTTATCTATGTATTTATGTATTTTTATTTAATAAACTCAACCTGAGGTTTATTAACCTAATATTTTACGTTTTAAGTAAAACTTCAATAATGCTACGCACTCAGCGATTCCTTTCAAGCATACAACTGCAAATAACAGGTAATTCCAATCTGATTAATGATCAGTCGTAAGGCCCCAATAATAATTACGTAATGCCAAGTTTCGCCGTAAAACTGAAAGCATCGATAAATTTTTGCTAAAACCCAAGTATTTTATAATGACTAATGACCGCATTATGTCGCCTCCCGTAATTAAACTCACGAAAAAGTTCAAATGAAACTGATTCTTTCTTTTCACAAACCAGTTGGTCGTGAAGCCTAATAATTATCGTTCCCTTTGTTTGACCCCTTCTTTAGAATAAATTTGCTGGAGTGACTTAGTTTATTTGTCTGTTTGGAGTTAGCAAAATTACGGGTTGATAATGATGTTTTATTATAAATGTCCCTTTGTCACTTGGTAAATTGAATGTAGGTCAAGTTTTTCATTAATCTCAGCAAGTATATAATAAAACAATTTGCTAGCTTATACAATTAAAATTATAACAATTTGTTTGCTCAGTATAATTACGCAACTTAGCTGTAATATTTCATCAATAACATTGTAATTTTTGAATTCTAGCTATTGTTTCACTTGTATCAATGTGACAATTATTTAGAAACGGGAATAGTGTCCAATAACAGTGGCAGATATTGCGCTTCACTCTTGATTAGTTTTCTACGAGTATTCCCTCGTCTGCGGAAAGTCCTACTGTTTTCAAATTCCAAGTGGCTTTTAACAATGTTTGCCTTACATGCGTTTCAGCTGGCTCGTTAGAGGAGTATTTTTCAGTTTATCACTGGTATTTCGAGGTTTATTATTGACGTTTGATTGTTCCTTCATTTTATATCGAAATTATTTTTAACATTGAAATAAATATTATTGTATATGACATCCAACACTGCTGTTTAGTCACGGGAGTTTACATAATTTTAGTATACTAACGTGATTATAAAACTTTAAGTAGGTTAAAAAACGTGCGCCAGAGATGTTCAATGATAAAAAAGAAGTTAGTTTAGCCACAAAAAGATTGAAGACATCTGAATTTCCTCTTCAACATATAATATCGATAACACGTATTTTCATGCAACATTATGTTGGACGGTCTCCCGACCGGTGAATAAACGATAAAATGATTTATGAGCGTTAAATGCACAAGGCCCGGGCTTGTTTCTGTTACAGTATGTAAGGAATATTATCGTAAGTAGGCATTCGTGTGATTCCTTTAAAATCCCTCTTTTTGGTAGTTATTGGTGCCAGTTAATGGTGCTCACGCTTAATACTTCTTTAGCGTTGTTACTGAATAAACGGTTTTATAATTAACGTTATTAATACTAGATAAGAAACGACTAAAGAAATATTGTTTGCGAATTTTTGGGAGTAACAAGGATTTTCTATGGATTGTGATTATGGATATGATTTTTATATGGATTATAGATATTTCTATGAATATGATTGTAATAATCTTAGTAATGGTCTAGAATATATACATTTAACGGCCACATCAGAGTATCAAACTATTGCATAGTAACATTTATTTAAAAAAATCAAGTCATACGCGTTTTCTTTATTTACGCGTTTATTATATTTTAACACTGTAAACAGCGCTGTAGGTTAGTGTGAGAGAGGAGAGTACTACCAGACTAAGGCAGAGAGACTGAGGCGCCTGTAAACCGTTATGTAACGAAGCAGTTTAGCTAGCACAATTTAGTATATTTTAATAAAAATAATACCTATGTTTTTGATTTGATTTTTGATTGATTTTGATTTGCTTAGGTTGCCTCGGAATTTACCAATCGCTGAAAGATCTCAAATAATGGCATTGCACAGCGATGAACTCAATAATAGTGAGATTTCTAAACATTTTCATTGGTAGGTTCTACTAAGTTCATAATAGCCAAGTGTAGGTAATAGATTATCCTATTTTATGCTTATTACTTCCATTATTGATTTGAATCAATAATGGAAGTAATATGGAAGGAGGTAGAAATAAGGAATTAATGCCTTATTTTATAGACAAGCTGTTCAACTTTGAAATAACGAAAGAAAACATTTATTAACCCACTATTACACACTTGAGAAAGAAAAAAAAATCAACAAAGGAAAACACAGGATACAATATAATACTCTATTAGATATAGAGTAATGGTTAATTAGGACCCGGCCTCAGCATATGCTGCATCAGAGACACGAAAGGAAAAAAGGGAAAAGGAAAATAACATCGAAAGAAAAAAGGGGAAATTCAAGTCATTGTCGTCGAAGTAGTCGTCGTGCGTCATCGTCGTCGTCCTGAAACCTCAGAGATTAAAAGAAACTCAATATAATGTTATAACTAACACCGATCAAAACTTTTGGCGAAGTGTTTGATATTTCTACTCGAATGAAGAAATCACAAATAGCATTTCAGGCATTTAGCTTAAGATATAATATTTATTAAACATGTTTATTAACAAAAGAGCTATTTATATTAATATAATTACATCAGTCCAGTTTATTATTCCTACATTCTCGTAGGTAGATAATGATGAGACGATGAAACATAAGTAATAAAATTCTTAGACGTAAACAACAATTCGGTATAAGCCGATAATATCTATAAATAAATGGTAAATCATTCTTGTAGTTAGAGTTGTGACCGTATATGTATAGAAAATCTTTTCTTGTGACAACTTCTACACAAAGCAAGGTTATCAATAGGTAGCTTAGAGCATTAAAGCTTTGGTTTAATACGTACTCAAGGGTAGGAAGCGACTATTAAAACTAGAATCACAAAGCATTGTTCATTGGCGGCATAATAATAATAATATTGGTTCTTACCTATGAAATTGGTGCTTTTTTCTCTCTTAGTATTTTGTCTGTAACTATTAAGATTCAGAGTATTTCTAAAAATTATTACCTCGTCTAAAAATAGACTATATTTTTGAGCTCTTTTGATTGGTTTTGATAATTTGTTGTAAGTTTAATTGTGTTAAAATTGGACACAGAGACAACTCTTTTTAAGTGCCTCCCGAATACATCATTTTATTTGCATTCACTTAAAAACGATAAATAATTTTTATGAAGTGTGATATTACACATATTACTAAAGCTTGTTTAATGATAGATGCCAAATATTATTATCTTTGGATTTGTCGTTGTGAAGAAAACTGAAAAAATGTTAGTATGGAAAATGCAGAATTCCCCAAAATCTCCATAAAAAACACCAATTTCATAGGTAAGGATCTAATATGTTAAAAAATACCTAAAAAAATACATTTAAAATACAGTTTGCTATCAGAATATTTTTACAAGGAAAAATCAACCCTGTTGTTCTAGGACGTACAAATTATTTTTAACTTTATTGTGGTCAACCACTTTTCAGCCACATACCTCTTTTGTACTTCTTTCTGCTGCATGTTGTGGTCCGGTTTAAAGGGTGAGGTAACCATTGAAATTTCTGGGGAATGAGATTTATATCTTATTTGTTTCTACTCTGCCAATTACCACACCATCAGAAATGCAGACTATCACTAATTTTGATAGTTTACCACTATGTTGTAAAAAAGCAAGGTTGGCGATTATCATTCATGATCGTGATTTAAGCTCTAAACATTTTGGATAATTAAGTTTGAGCGGTAATATTTTTATTTTGACTAAAATTGTGATAAGTTCTACAATGAAATATTTTCAGATGGTAATTATTACTATCGCCAATTAAGTGCACAAGAAATCTTCTAGAAATGATATTAACAAAGAGATAAGAGCTTCTAGCTTCTAGCTACTAAAATATCAATAATCGCGTAACATACATGGGGGTGATTCATATAAATCTTAGCATGAGGCATCTAAACTTTTTTTGGACGTCTATCAACTGGCCAATCTGTATATCGTAATTTTAAGGCCTAGAATTTATTATTATTAGTCTTACACCTTTCAACTCGTTTTCATCCCAATTGTTTCATCTCAGATTTATTCGCAACTTCAACAACATGTTTATAATTTTGAAACATTACTTGAAGTAGACTTTTTGTATTAGCTTGTTAGCTCGTTTTCGTAATTACATTTCATGTTTCGCATGTATAAGGTTTAATTAAGTTATAGAGCTACATTCATAAGGCAGACTAGAGTTAAATCTAGACTTGATTTATCCAAAGGATGTATTCAGATTACAATCTCGGATCCTCATTGATAACATCGCTTCAGTCTCTTGCTGATTCAAAGTGTACAAGTTGTGCACTGTGATTGGTTTCAGATTCAGAAACACACTGTGAGTATATACTACACTGCTACTTTCGAGTATTGAGGTTTTGTGTGATTGAATATCGTAGGCAACTTCCCTCGCAATGTTGCACAAAATTTGTAGTTTGTTGGTTGGTAAATTATACACTGTAAAATTCATAATTAATTTCATAAAAAAATAACGCTAGCAAAATCAAGCACTATTAAAATCTAGAAATACCTTATTATAACATGCTTTTTTAAGAAGAAACTCATTGAGAGCAGTTAACAATCATTTAAATTTTACTAATTACCCTAATATTATGGATAGATAAATAACTCTTTATTGTGTACACAGGAAAAAAAAATATACAGTAATTACTAGGAACTACTAGGATTAGGAGCTCGGTGGCGTAGTGGTCTGTGCGCTTTGGCTTCGATCGAAAACAAAGCTACCTTCGACATGGTCAGACCGTGAATGGTTGACCAAGACTGTGATTTCGAGCTCCTCCGTGTTTCGGAAGTCACATTACGCCGTTGGTCCCGGTCGCATTTGTGATCGTTTCTACCCACCAACCCGCATTGGGCCAGCGTGGTGGTGTTACGGCTCATACTCCTCATGTGTTCCTTCATGAGGAAGGCCTGCCCCTGCAGTGAGACGTATATAGGCTGATGACTACTATTGTAATAGGAATTATACGCTATTTGTAAAGGGTAGAGGCCATGCAATTAACACTTGTTCTACGAAGATGGAACTGACATGCCTGGGTCACATTGGACAAGACTCGAATAAATGCGGATGGTTTATAAGTGACGATAGTGTCAAAATATTGTGTTTCCTAAAGTATGGTTCACATGGCTCGACTTGTTTTAAATAGACGTAGCTATAGTTCACGTACATTTTTATAACAGAACTCTCAAATTACCGTTTGTTAAATAAAAAATTGCTGCGTTTTATTTTACCAATAGTTACTCGAAAACATTTATTTATTTCAGAGATATTAAGGCTTACTTTGACAATTTTATCCATGTTACACTTTGTAAAATTTTTCCTAAAACTAATTAATACCCCAAAAATTGAGAGCATTATTTATAGAAAAAATATGAATAATGTAACCTACATTTAAGTGGCTTTTTAAATACCGTATCAAAAATTATGCGTCTCGCCTCCAGATATGATGTAAAAACATTGCCTTCGCACACACCATCGTCCCAAGGCGATATGCAAATAAAACTTCGCCGAAAGAAATCCGCCTTATAATTTCAAACACGTTCTTAAAATTTACCTTTTAACAGTCTCTAGATATTTCTACTACGTGTCGCTTCTGAAAATTTCTGTACAGGGAGAAAGAAAATAAGATAAAGGAAGATATAAAATTCCGGGAGTTTCGGGCTTGTTGATGCGGGTCACGATGAAAATTTATCACAGGTCTACCTTAGGTGCTTGGGAAGTAATTGACTGAAACAAGGGACTCTGGTTTCAGAATACTGTTTACCTGACTCTCGGGCGGCAGGGAGTCTCAGGTCGTTACACTTTATTACCATATTGGTCGAGCATTTATCGGACTTAAAAGCTCATTGTCATTAACATTTCACTTTCGAAATACCGATAATGTCTGTACTAAAAAAAGAGTAATTCTTTACCTATTAATTATTTACAACATTTTTCATGAATTCTGCTTATATAATATATACTCAACTACAAATAAGTTAACACCGATGCGTACCCCTTTGGGAATAGAGGCATGACGATTTTTTACGCTAAATCGTGCTTAGAGGTCCATCTGAGGTTGAAGGTTCGAGTCCGGTATTTGCCGGTAAATCCCTTAAAGGTTTTGGTCACACTACATTAACAATTTATTTCAGTAATTCCTCTCGAAATATTTGTTTTATGAATAGTTCTGCATATTCACCGAGATTTCGTTACAAGTCTTGTTTTGTTTTCTTGTCATCAAACAGGTGTATTATAAAATAACTGTCGTCATTATTGTTGAAAACTGTTGCATTAACAATAAACCAATCAGCACAAGCATTTGCTGATGGGTATAAATGATGGGATGGGTATAAAGATATAAAACATAGATATTGTAATAATGCTATTGTCGGTTATTTGCTAAGTAATGTTTTTGTATTGTAACAAGTTACGTCAGCACCTTTTCTTCATCTAAGATACAGGTTGTTATGTCAACCTATTTTAGGTATACATTTAGTTTTTGTTCTATAGTTAAATATAAGTATTAATTGTATGTTGTATTGCATAATTTGAAACAATAAATTATTATTATTATTTGCAATAACTTTGGCTACAGCATCAAATCTTAAGTCTATAGTTCTTAGTCCATTCAATAGTAGAGGAAAGTATTTTAATGGATTTCCCTTTCTTTAAACGTCGTGATTGCAAAGTCTCTCAAATTTTTCAATCACCCTTGAAATTTCTACTAAAATATAGTTCACAAAATAATTTTTTTTTAATACGGCAACTTTTGCGAACTTATACACGTAGTTCCAATAACCGCCAACAGATGGCGCCACCGGTACACTGCATGTTGCTCAGATTTTCTGTATAGGCAAGCAGTAAAGTTGCTTTGAGAAATTTAAATTTGATGTTTTATAGGTGATATACTGAAATTAAGTGTTTACCTGTAATGTCCGGAACTACTACAGGGATCACAGTGTACGGTGATATAAGGAGCTAATTCACCATACTACTAATAACATCACTGCTTCTTTTCGCTTGAAACAGAAATGTAAGCTCTGCTGCTCTCCAATTACTCGGTAACGACTTCTATATTATCAGTTTCCAGTTATGCATTATTAGAACATATAGGTTGGTGGTTCCGAAAGTTACCTAATTAAGTTGTATTAATTAATGCGTTGCATAGGCTGCCTGTTATTATGATAGCAGGAAATGCTACGATCGTCTGCCCAACTTAGGCGAAGTTAAAGTTAACCAAGTAAGTAGTCTGCCAAAAACAGAACGTGCTTGTTTTATACCAAGAAAGTAACGATTTTATTTTTCTACATCAAAAATGTTTCATTTGTGAATATTTGTACATTCTCTAGATATTTATGTTCGAACAACTGTTTTACATGAATTCCTACTTAAAATTTAAACTTAACACTTAGATTCCTTTAAATGAATAAAGACAAAACACTAAAATGTTTGTACTGATACGGAAAATTTCGGATTCGCGTCGCTCGCTTTCCGGGCATGTACGAATACCATCACGCCATCCAATAGAATGAAACTTTGTTGTAATTCAAAAAGTCATGAGTATTTTCCATTTTACAACAAAAAGTCGTCTATTTTTTGAGGCATATGCTGAGCTGACTAGTATGAGGTGACAATGGAAGGGGACTCAAAAGTGGGGTCGGTCTCAATCCTTTATTCGGTTAAGGAAAGATTTTGCTTAGTTACAAATAGGGTTGGTCAGAGATTGCCTTTACGAATCTGCGTGGTAAAACTTGAAATGATACAGCAACAAAAAATAATAGAAATTTTAGTACCTAATAATGAAAAATCGGCGAAAACACCTCGACAAGAATGAGGGGTAGTCAACGCAGATTCTGCCCTTTCGAATAATCACCTTCCATAATTTGGGGTCGGCCAAGAAGAGGGCGATGTACAGTTTAGAATTTGGATTGTTTGGTTTTCATCTCAAATTTCGTGCGCTTCTGAAATAAACAAATTTTGACGATATTGCTTAGTTTACAATAGCCTGTTTTTGCTTTAATCATGGAATGTAATACTGTTTGAGGGGATCTACATGTTCTGGAATGAAAGAAAGCGGAACTATAATTATAAAGTTCATCTCGAATTTTAAAGTTTTTTTTATTTTGATTACCAGATATTTCTAATGACTTAATTCCATACATATGGTTAACATTGCGTAAAGATCCATGTGGAGCAATTGTAAGTTCAGCTGTAGTGGTTTTAACGGCCTCTCTAGTCCAGTGGTTCACACCATCGGGTGTGGATCGGGAGGTCCGGGTTCGATTCCCCATGGGGGCAGATGTTTTTCTGCTCAGTTTAGTTGGTGCCTAGCTAGCTACCACTGTCTTACCTAAAATTGTCGCAATAATAACAATGTTTTAAGCATTGTTGTGTTCCGGCAATCAGAGGTAAGATAGCCAGTTCCTCAGTTGTTGAGGATTACTGGTGAAGCTCGCTTCCACCTTCGGCCTTATCGTCACTTACCATCAGATGAGATGAAGGCCAAGAACTTACCTGTCATATGTAAAAAAAAGTGGAATCCTCTTACAATGTGAATAATTAGTATGGACCACTATACCTTTATTTGAATTATCATAAGTACCCAATACACAGAGCTCAATTTTTTTTTGTGTGTAACATAGCTAATGCCTTTGTTCTTTGTATAATAACTTTAATATGTACACGAATCATTATTATCACACAACTTTATAATAGGTGTATTTAAAATATCTCGAGTAAATAATGTTGTATTATCGATGCACACAAAATAACCCAAATATCCGTATTTAAAATTACATTATATCTCATTTATGATTTTGTTTTAATAACATTATCTTAATTTAGTATCATTAACATATTGATAATGCTGCGTGTATTCATTATATAAAAATTATATTTATACTGTGCATCACAATGTATAATAAGTTAGGCAATACGTAGAAGTTTGACAGTTCGCTTAATGTGTCTGGATATCTATAACGGATGCCGGATTGCTACATATCTTTTAAGGGCCAGAAATCGTTATCGTTTACGTCAACAGTAATGTAAAAGTGACGTGAGATTGTTTCAATAATGCTAAAAGGTGATGGTAAGTCCCAATGGTCTTGGGGGCGTGCCCTTAGACCTTCACAGGAAAACCGGAAGGGGAGGGGTTCGTCATCTGTTGTCGAGGCTCTCATCTTGATTGCATTCCGGCTATCTCGTAAATTTTCAGCTTAAATTCTATGCTCTTCACACTGTGAATAATTAATAACAGGCCCAAAAATGGTTAGCTGTGGCTCCTCGTGATATATTCAGAAAATTAAAAAAACAAACTGCTGTGTATTTTACTTTTTAATGTTTCAACTTTTATGTTGTCCCCGAAGGCTCGTTAAATATTCACGAAGTTATTTTTGACGAGTATAACAAATGAGTACTGTTAAAAAGATATATACCTGTTAAATGGATGTACAATTGACTAAGTTAAATTACATACCATCTTCACAAAATCGAAAAATTATGTAGATGTGTAATTTTTCAACCGAAAGTCAATGCACTGTTAAAGGTCTGGTAGATTTTCAACTCTATGACGAAAGCTTAAGGTTACATGTTGGAATGAAATTAGAATATTTCATAGCTTTAACATAAAATTTTGTATTTTATAAAATGGCGATAGCACACTTGTAGCCGTCAATGCCTGTTGCGATTGTCGATAATGGTAGAAATATATAATTTTAAAGCTAACGAGAGATGTAGGTTTATATTAATTTTAAATGTAGTAATTTTAATCTTTGAATAACATAATTAAAAAAAAAAAAAACAAATATTATCTATAGCATTTATGGTAGAATATGACAGTTGTTTTTTTTAGTCTATGGAGGGTTTAATTGGTAACGGGTTGGTGAACGATGAAAGTTGAAGTTGTACTAAGATGTAATTTTATCTAAGTTTAATAAATTTTGATTGTCGAACAAAAGTTGTTTTCATCTATTCTGAGAACTACACCCCTACAAATTCTCGTCCGGGATAGCTGAACTGTTTGGGGTGTGATCAGAATAGATAAGTGGCGGCGTGCGTGGTCAAGGAAGAAAATCAAGATGGCTACGGCGAGCGGGCACGATGATTCAAAATTACGAAGGGAAAAAAGAAATGATGATATCATTATACAAAATTATAACATGGTTGAGGGCATAACAAAATTCGACGGTGAAGATATTTCCTATTCGTCGTGTAAATGGGCCCAGGATATCGAAGAAAATTCTGAAATATTTGCGTGGACGGCCCAACAAAAACTAATAATTGCAAGGCGGTCTTTGACGGGCACAGCGGAATTGTGGCTCCGGTCTGAAAAGCCATTTAAATGTTATGAAGATTTAAAAGCAGCGTTGCTGAAGGAATTTCCGGATGCAGTGAATAGTAAAGAAATGCATGAGATTATGAGTGCTAGGAAAAAACGCAAAGATGAGAGTTGTTATCAGTATATGTTGTATATGAAAGAGCTTGGGAAAAGGGCGAAATTCCCGGATTATGTTGCCATACAATACATTATAGACGGCATTCACGACTATGAATCGAACAAAGTCATTCTATATGGCGTAACATCATATGCAGTCTTAAAGGAAAAACTGCAAATATACGAAAACATGAAAACTAAAATGAAGCGTGAGCGCATAAATACACAGCGGGAGCAGTCAGCTAAGCCAATTAAGCGAGAAACAGTGAAGTTTCAGCGTTGTTTCAAGTGTGGCAGCCAAGATCATTTAGCAAACACGTGCACGAATGGTGTAAAATGTTTTAAATGTAACTTATACGGCCATATTGGATCGCAGTGCAGGGCGAAAACGGAGGTTAATATGAAACAGAGAGACCAACATAACCAGCGCGGAGTGAATATGGTTACGTGTCAGGTTGGCAGCATTGAAAACCTCAACAACATGAAGTCGCAACGTTCTGAGTTAGTCTATGGTGGCGAACTTCAGAATGGTGAACGGAAGAACGAGTGCTTTGAACGACTTGAACGAGTAAACAAACAGTTGTCAAATCAGAATGACAACAATCATGGCGGTCAATGGCAGAATGTTTTAAGTGTGAATAGTGACGGTTCCTTAAATAAATCGGTGAAGAATGTGCAAATGGGCAATTTAACAGTGTTAAGTTTAATCGACACGGGCAGTGACATAAATCTAATTACGTTAGATTTATTCGGAAAGTTAAATACACAGTGCTGTGATGACGAGAAGCTGACTTTGATTGGACTTGGTTCTCATAAGGTGTATTCAATTGGTAAGTTCACTACAAATTTAGAAATTGATAATCACTTGTATAATACATGTTTTCATGTTGTGCCACAAGGTGTAATTCCGTATAAAGTTATTCTAGGCCAACCTTTTCTAGCAGGCACTACTATTGTGATTGATAAAGGTTCTGTTGTTATTAAACCTTCTTCTTATGATAGTTCCTATCTGAACTGCTTACCTACTTACATTGACAGTGACCTATATGATAGTAATCCAGTATTAAAAGAGTTAATTAACAGCTACAAGCCAGTAAAAATTAAAGAGGCTCCTATAAAGATGAAGATTATTTTAAAAGATGATATACCAGTAGCGCAACGTCCGCGTAGATTAGCTATAAAAGAGGAAGAAATAGTGAAAGAGCAAGTAGAGGAGTGGTTGGATAAGGGTATTGTTCGTCCAAGCTATTCAGAATATGCGAGTCCCTTGGTATTAGTACGTAAGAAAGACGGTGGTATACGAGTTTGTGTGGATTACAGAAAAATAAATCAAAAGATGGTAAAAGATGAGTATCCACTCCCAGTTATTGATGACCAGATAGACAAACTAAGTAAAGTGAAAGTTTTCAGTACTTTAGACCTGAAAAATGCATTTTTTCATTTACCTATAGAAGAAGCCTCAATAAAATACACTGCATTTGTGACAAGTAATCCGGAGGGGCAGTTTGAATTCATGAAAGCACCATTTGGTCTTTCTATTTGTCCAAAATACTTTTCCAGATACATCAACATTATATTCAGAGATTTCATTAGTCGTGGTGTGGTGTTAATCTTCATCGACGATGTGATTATACTTGCTCAGGATGAAAATCAAGCATTAAAACATCTGAAAGAAGTGTTGAAAGTGGCTGCTGACTATGGCTTAGAAATTAATTGGAAAAAAACTCAGTTGTTACAGCGTTCTGTTGAATACTTGGGGCATGTAGTCTCCAATGGTACAGTCACACCATCTCCAGAAAAAATTCAAGCAGTATTTACATTCCCACAGCCAAAGACTTTGAAGGAAGTACATAGTTTTATAGGATTAACTTCATATTTTAGAAAATTCATTAAAGATTATGCATTGATAGCAAGACCATTAAGTGAGTTATTAAAAAACAATAAATTCTATTTTGAAAAGGAACAGAAGCAAGCATTTGAAATATTAAAATTTAAGTTGTGCAATGATCCTGTCTTAAAAATATTTGATATAACCTTGGAAACTGAAGTACACACTGATGCATCTAAGTATGGTTATGCTGCAATACTAATGCAAAGAGATACAGTTGATGGAGATATGCACCCAGTGCATTATATGAGTCGCAAGACTAACGAAGCTCAACAAAAATGTAGCAGCTATGAGTTGGAAGCACTTGCAGTAATTGAAGCAGTTAAGAAATTCAGGAAGTATCTAATTGGCATAAAATTTAAAATTGTTACAGATTGCGAAGCATTTCAAAAGACCCTTACAAAAAAAGAAGTACCTGCAAAAGTTGCTAGATGGATAATGTTATTACAAGATTTTGATTATACAATAGTACATAAAAATGGTGATAGGATGCAACATGTTGATTCACTAAGCCGAAACATAGGAATTATATACCCAGAGTTACATTCTCGAATCAGTGAAGCGCAGTCTTGCGATGAAACTTTGAAGGTAATCAAGGAAGTTCTCAGGGACAATCAGTATGAAGATTATATAATGGAAAATGGAGTAATTTATAAAGGAATAGAGAAGAAGTTGGTTGTACCTGATTTAATGGATTTTGAAATTATTAAGAAGACACACAATATTGGACATTTCGGGAAGAAGAAAATTAAAGATATTATAGAGAAAGATTATTTCATCAAAGGATTAGAGACCAAAATAGAGAAAGTTATTGCAAATTGTATACCTTGTATATTAGGAAGCCGGAAGTCTGGTAAGAAGGAAGGTTTTTTAAACCCTATTGAGAAGGGAGATGTACCATTACATACACTACATTGTGATCATTTGGGACCATTAGATTCAACAAAGAAAATGTATAACTATATTTTAACGGTAATAGATGCCTACACAAAATTTGTTTGGATTTATCCCACAAAGTCAGTAACTTCAAAGGAAACAGTTGACAAACTTAAATTACATCAAAAAGATTTTGGGAACCCCTATCGCTTCATTACAGATAGAGGGACAGCTTTTACAGGAAAGGAGTTTCTAGATTATTGTGAAGAAGAGAAAATACAACATGTTAAAATAACCACTGGTATTCCACGTGGTAATGGACAGGTCGAGAGAATGAATAGGATTATTATTTCAGTTTTAACCAAGATGTGTATAGAAGAACCCACTCTTTGGTACAAGCATATTAGTAAGTTACAAAGGGCTATAAATAGCACATATCAGAGGTCCATAAATACATCACCATTTCAATTGCTAACAGGAACAAAGTTAAAATTAAAGGAGGACTTAAACCTTTTAGAGTTATTAGAAGAAGAGAATAGAAATGATTTTTTAGAAAAAAGAGAAGATTTAAGAAGAGATGCTAAAGTACAAATTTTTAAAATACAGGAAGAGAATAGAAAGAGTTTTAATAAAAATAGAAAGAAAGGATGTAGTTACAAGCAAGGAGATTTAGTTGCAATACAAAGGACACAGTTTGGAAATAATTTAAAAATAAAACAAAAGTACTTTGGACCTTACAAAGTGATCAAAAAAATTGGTGAAGATCGGTATCAAGTTCGAAAGGTAAACAGTAGTTCAGAAGGACCTATCAACACCAATACGGCAGTAGATTTCATGAAAAGGTGGCCTAACTAAGAAAAAAAAACAAATGTTTTGTTGTTAAAATAATTGCTTTATTAAAAAAATTATATTATACGCATTGATTAAGGATCAGGGATGTGTAGTCTTAATTATAGATTAGGGTGTGATAACAATTGTAAGTTGGAGTTGTATAATGTAATATTTAAGTATTGTTGTGTTAGGATTTTGAATATTAAGTATTTCTAGGGAGTATGACTGTTGTTATGATTATTCTAATGATTAGATTAGAGTATTATAAGTTAGTTTTGTATAAGAATATGTTTGTATGAGTAACTACTGATCTGAGATGTTCTGTTTAATGATAATTGTTATTTAGATTGTTATACTCTTACAACTATTTGATTTGGTAATTAGTATATAGTGTTATAGTCAAACAGAAGCTATGTTTTTATAGGTTTTTTTATCATACATTTTTTGTAAACATTATCAGTCTGGGGTCAGCCTGAGGGCAGGATAGCCGAACTGTAGTAATTTTAATCTTTGAATAACATAATTAAAAAAAAAAAAAACAAATATTATCTATAGCATTTATGGTAGAATATGACAGTTGTTTTTTTTAGTCTATGGAGGGTTTAATTGGTAACGGGTTGGTGAACGATGAAAGTTGAAGTTGTACTAAGATGTAATTTTATCTAAGTTTAATAAATTTTGATTGTCGAACAAAAGTTGTTTTCATCTATTCTGAGAACTACACCCCTACATAAATATAAATCGAGTTCGATATACGAGCATATAATTGTCCGAATTCCACATGCACGATCTTCCACGCTTTAAATCAGAGCATGTCGAGTTCGATATGTATACTAATTATTTATTCCCGCTTGACCCTACCGTTCTATTCCCTCCTGTAATGAGTAAATGAGTAACACTTGGGAAATAATTAAAAAGTTTATGAAAACTATCCTATACAAATCCCTGAAATTAACCCTTTGTAGTGACCGCGACTGCGAATGTGGCGGACTGGCCGAACGGCTAACAAGATTATTTTAATTTTTCTGTGACTTGCATGCCACTGATTGTCATTTAGTCTCTTCATCTTTTAATGTGCTCGTGTAATTATTTCCTTACATACCAATGTCATTAAATAACCTCCGTGGTCGAGTGGTCTGTTCGCCGGTCTCAAGGCGTCGCCATCTCGAGAGGTTCGGACTTCGATCCCCGGTGGGGGAAAATGTTTGTGTGAATAGGCATTTGTTCTCCAGTCTTGGACGTTTATATATGTATATTATATTCTGAATATTTATATGTATTTATCTATTAAATATATTTGTCCGTCATCTGGTATCCATAACACAGACATTAGTTGTCTAGTATGGGCCAGTTGATAGGTGTGAATGTCTGAAGATATTTATTTATTTTTATTTATTTAATTATATGCTTACACTAAGCTGTGCACTTTCATTACTATCCATATCTGTACCAAATGCTCTTAAGTTAACAAATATTCAACAATCTTATACTTATAATAAAACTGTAGAGGTCAAAGGTATTTTTTTGTTTCTCTGTCTGTTTGCGGGCTAATCTCCAAAATGGCTGGACCGATTTCAATGAAATTTTGCATGGTAATACCTTATATCCCCAGGGGTTGACCAGTCAACATCTTAGATGCTTTTTATTCCGGAAAATTAAAGGGTTCCCGTGGGATAGTTAAAAACCATAGGAACCGCGGACGAAGTCGCGGCCAACAGCTAGTATATTATAACACGTCATCACGCCTGCCTCCCAAAGGGACAGAGACAGAGGTGTTAACATTTTGCTTGATTTATAAATGTTCCAACAGGAGGCGAACCTGTAGTCAGGTGCCGTGCTCAGTATAAGGCAGTTTGACAGGCTTTCAATTTGTTATTTGATATTATTTAAACAAACATTATGCTTTGAGTTGTTCGTTATTTTTGTTGTTCCTGTTTAGATTTTTAAACGGTACCTATAGGAGTCGTTCAACTTGTCTTATCGTATAAGGGACGTTTCATAGGTACTGGCCGCCAGCTAGTGTTCCCGAAGCCTATAGGCCTTATCGCCTCTTTAGGCCTTAGCCCCCTCTACCCCTAACTCATAGGTTAGCTTTAAAAAAACCTAAAAGCCTATAGGCTCCGGAAACGCTACCGCCAGCGCTAAACCAACAGCACCTGTGAGATTGCCATACATTTTGAAGTAAAACACGCGCGTGTGGCGGTGAACATTAGTAGCTACGTGTAATTTTAGCGCGCGCGCGTGGTCGGCGCCGGCGGTCAGTCCATCTCTGACACTACCCTTAGAAAGGGTTTGAAAATAACAGCATGGGATAACTAAAAGGCTGTAAAAGCTTAAAAAAAATGTTCACGTGGTACCGATGTTTCTTAGCTACACTCTACGGCTACGGCAAACATCACGTGAACCACAACCCGCATTCTGTACTTGGGTTTCACTCAAACTTAGTGGTACAGGCGGTGGGATCGAACCCGCGACGTCGCGCGTATTTTCCATCTCGGCGCTGCCTCATGAGACCATGGTACTGAAGATATAGATAGATAAGCGTATTTCTTTTCATAAAATTTGGTGAAGTTGAATTGTTATTTTTACCGTGAAAAAGTAATGATCCTAAAAAATATTGCTTTTTCTTACGTTCCAAGAAATTTTAAGTAAGAGTCCGAAAGGCTCAGAATCAAATTCAAAAATAAGTTTATATTAGGTCCTTACCTATGAAATTGGTGTTTTGTATGGATATTTTGGAGATGTCTGCATTTTCCATACTAAAATTTTTTCAGTTTTCTTCACAACGACAAATCCAAAGATAATAATATTTGGCATCTATCATTAGACAAGCTTTAGTAATATGTGTAATATCACACTTCATAAAAATTATTTATCGTTTTTAAGTGAATGCAAATAAAATGATGTATTCGGGAGGCACTTAAAAAGAGTTGTCTCCGTGTCCAATTTTAACACAATTAAACTTACAACAAATTATCAAAACAAATCAAAAGAGCTCAAATATATGGTCTTTTATATTTTCAGACGAGGTAATTATTTTTTAGGAATACTCTAAATCTTAATAGTTACAGACAAAATACTAAGAGAGAAAAAAACACCAATTTCATAGGTAAGGACCCAATATTTAGGGCTATAATTTAATGCGTTATATTGTGATCCGTTCTACTAGCAGAAGAAATTTAGATCAAAATCTTATAATATAGATGGATTGAAATCTTACTTCGAGAGTCGAGCCGCTACCACACGGCTTAATAAAATAAATACTACCAACTCATCTCTTCCCTTCGGTGTCGTAAAAGGCGACTAATGGACTTAGAATTGCACAATATCCAATAGTTATAGCGGCGACGGGCTCACTACCTGTCACGCTGAGTGCAGTCACTGCTTGGTGCAGCGCGGACTATGGCAATAGATTGCTTTCGCGGTGCTCTGCGTTCTCTGACTAACCTTTAGGGGATATTAGTCGTGATTATATGCACGTATGTATAAAATCTAACTGCTATAATAAAATTGAGTTCAATCAATATTTTTCTTTTCGTAGCAAAACACTGAATTAAACAAATAAAAAAATTGAGCTTTTTAACCGACTTCAAAAAGCAGGAGGAACGAAAAAATTTTTCGAATTTACATCTTTTTTAAGATTTTACTGATGTAAAGTTTACTTTACTTACATATTATTATTGAAATTGGTAATTCATATTTGTTTTTGCATTGTCGTTTGTTGCTGTCGGAACACTGGAAATCTTAAGTGATTGTGCCACTAAAGTTTTCCAGAGATCTGTCATTGCGTATACTTACTCTTTTTTGTTAAGAAATATTAATTATTATTTTATAATATTATTAACGAAAAAAGTATTATCGACCAATTACAAAGACGTTCTTATTTTAAGGTAAAAATAATAAGCTGAAATAGAATTGCTCGCACAACCTTTTATCGTTTTCGAAATAACTTTTTCCCGAAACCAAACACCGAAAATAAACAGACTAAAAATAACACCAAAACATTTCACATACAAAATGCCGACTAGAAACATTCTTCAAAAAACTCTTTACAGGGTAGACATGATCAATAATTAATGACCATCTCCCGTAACTGGTTTCGTATGATTAATTAGACACTGTATCCGTGGAGAGTCCATTTATAATGTCTAACATTACAGTATACATTTTTTCCTCCAGTGATGGTGTTGTTACTTTTAAATTCATTGCAAGGCTTTGGAAGACTTTGCAGGAAAATTAAATCCAGTTTTCTCGATTCTCCCTGCTAGAGGCCTGATTCAATTTTCAATTATATATTATGGAATTATTAGAAATGTCCTGATTTCTGTACATAATGTTTAGATCATTATATCGATCATTACATTATGTCTTTGGACATTTTCATCTTCAGCCTATAAGTCCCACGGTGATCACATTTTATTCGGTGCAGAAACAGTACGTTTATAGTGCTTTATAAAGCTCTGAAGAACTCGAGATTGTTCAAGAGAGACAAGGCTGTTCACCCATTCATGATTCAGCAAAAACGAAGGTAGCTTTGTTGACAAAATCGAAATCACAGCGTTCCTAACATCTACGTTACTGAGCTTCTCGCTTCGATCGCTTTGAGCTACAGAAATCCCAGAGTTATAGACACTAAGCAAAGTTATTGATTGAAATTGACAAAATAAAGTCAGAAAATCTACACTACTCCGTTATTAAAACATGTTAATCTTTTGAGCAACGATCAAAGCTTTTCGTGAAACTGTAAAAGGTAGTTTCAATGAAAAAGTGTCGATAGTTACAGAGATTTGTGTGTGAGAGAGAAACACATAATAACTATCTCGAACCTATTTTATATTTATACTTAAAAACAGTTATTGTAAGAATGGTGACAATTAAGAATATTACTGATCACCTGAAAGAATAGTATGGATTTGAAAGTGGATGGACGTGTATTATGTGTAAGGAGACGTAAAAAAATCTCAAAGCATGGCGGTTATTGCGCCACAGACTACAGTAAATGGAAGTTTAGAATTCGTAATTTTTTTTTGACCCTTTGGGGTTGCGGGAGTTGAACTCCCGCTGGTTGCTTTGCGACTCCTAGAGATAAAGTAGATTTGCGGAGTCGGGGCATCCCGTCTCTTTCGCTCAAGAGGTCATATGCGGGGGTTGTTATCCTTGAGCTTCCAGAAGAGGTGGAGCTGAGTTAAATAGAATATCTGCCCATTGTAGCTCGCGACACACGCTCGATCAAAAAAGCTCAGGGTCACATGCATGGATTTCGCCGTGACCCATGAGGAACTGGCGAAAATGGCTGCTGATGCAACAAGGGCACCGGCGGACAATTTCTTGATTGATTGAAACATCTTGATGTCCCTTGATGACATTGGCGGCACTCGCCAATGTCATCAAGGGGCATCAAGATGTTTTACTAGCTCAATATATTAGGCTCTTACCTATGAAATTGGTGTTTTGTATGGAGATTTTGGGGATGTCTGCATTTACATACTAACATTTTATCAGTTTTCTTCACAACGACAAATCCAGAGATAATAATATTTGGCATGTATCATTAGACAAGCTTTAGCAATATGTGTGTGAACACGCTTGATAAAAATTATTCATCGTTTTATTCATGTAAATGCAAATAAAATGATGTATTCGGGAGGCAGTTAAAAATAATTGTCTTTGTGTCTAATTTTAACTCAATTAAACTTACAAAAAATTATCAAATTAAATAATAGGAGCTCAATTATATGGTCTATTTTTAGACGAGGCAATTATTTTATAAGTATGTTCTGAAACTTAAAAGTTACGGACAAATTGCTAAGACAGAATAAAAACACCAATTTCATAGGTAAGGACCCAATATTATTCACAGAGATAAAAAATTTGCAATATTTAGTAATGAAAAAATTCTGGATGTTAGATGGAACGTTTATGACATGTCCGAAACCATTTTACTAATTTTAAACTGTACAAAGGTTTAGTGGACCACCATTAACACGACAAGATGCCAAAAAAGTGCCGAAATCTGAAAACATACAGTATTTACTGATTTTGAAAGAGCATCATCAAAATACGGTTAAGCATGTTTTTCCACATGCAGACCATAAGCGTCTTTCATATAAAATTGTAGGCTTAGTCGCTGAATATGCTAAATCACTTGAGTTTGCACTTAAGGCTATCTGCCGCTATTGTCATTTTTAGATCTGGTAGAAATACTTCATGTTATTAGCTTGTAACTGTGTATGTAAGAAAATCTTGGAATCTAAATTTGACCCATTTCCCCGTCTTCGATTGAGATGAAATTTTGCACACGCTCTGAGTTTTGATAACAATACATGACTAGCTAAGAAACGTCATTACAAATCCAATATGGCGGCCTCCCCAAGATGGCGGACTGGCTGTTTGAAATCCACCCCCATGATATGCAGGTGAAATGAAAGGGTTTACAGACAGAAATACGAAAAAAATAGTCACGTGTCTTAAATCCAATATGGCGGACGTCCAAGATGGCGGACAGGCTATTTGAAATGCACCCCCATGATATGGGTATTAAATGAAAGGTTTTGCTGAATGGGATATCAAAAAAATATCACGTGACTTAAATCCAACATGGCGGCCGTCCCAAGTAGTAAATTAAGTTTGAATAATAAGAAGACTAAAAAGAAAGCGTGGAGCATTTTGTCCAAAAAGAGTAAAGATTACATAAACGCTCCACGCTTTCTTTTTGTAATTTTTTGTGCTATCTAATCGTGTTTTTTAGTTTTTTTAACTCATATTTTTTTAAATTGTAGAAAAAGGTCCTACCGAGAGAAACCAAAAAGGTAGTGATGTAGTTCCAAAAAATTTGATCGTGGGAACGTATAAAATAGGCTACAACTATCTACAAAACACAAAAGCTGACCTGAAGGTCATTTTAAGGCCGCGCTTATCTTTCCTTAAAATGATATTTGGTCAGTTCACAGTTCTATAGGAACCAGTGTACTATTTACATTTACTCAAAATAAAATAGAATCTTGACACCATAGATGCAACTCATTACTTGGGAGTAAACGACGAAAATTTTTTACCACAATAGAAACACATTTTAAAAGAGCAAATTAATACTGAACAGGCAATCGACCGATTAAACGTACAAGTTGAGCAAACTTTACGACGCTCAAGAAATACATACAAGCAAACCAAACATTGTCAATGAAACATTACTGTTGCGGAACTTTACCTGCTTGTGCTCAAATAAGTGTTTACCCCAGGACCTGGACTGACACTAATCCTGTTTAAGACGAGACACAATTTTATTGATTTCCTATTGTATCTAACTCTACAAACGTATCCGAGATGAGTTATATAATAGATGAGTTAGAATCGGGGTGTTAAGTAATTGTTTTTTTGTTATACAAAGGTACAAATCAATACGCAATACCCAATTGCTTTGTACTTTTGTTCAATATAAATTTAATACGTATTAAATAAACGCAAGAAGTCAATGAGACAACCACAAGTCAACTAGTCAAGACATAAAAAAATATTAAAAATTGAAATGAAGGAGGTTTCATGACAATTATGTTTTAATAAAAAAGGTTTATCAAGGGAGCTTATAGCTTTATAAATCTACCGTGTTATTCATAAAAATTATTAAAGGCTTCATATACCTTTTTTAGTTAAAAAGTAAATTGGCACTTTCATTCTAATTTAGATTTGTGTTTGAAAGAAGAAAACAAAACACTCTGTATAGGTTTATTATGACTAAATTATTTTTTATGAATAACACGGATAATGTTTATCAAAAGAAAACGTACATTCTGGTATGATTCTACTGAGTATATGTAGTGGTCAAGGCAACATCGTATACTCAGTAGAAACAATAAAAAAAAGGTTTCCGATTTACTCTGAGTTTCCGATACATATTGTAATATGTTTTAACGAATAGATTCATCGATAACTTTATACTTTTATGAAATGTATGTGCCATATACATTTTTCTGGTAAACAAAATAATTCGATAATATTTCTAGGAAACGTTTTTGAAGATGCAAAAAAGCGGTGATTAACATCTGCTGGGGAGATAACGGGGAGATAAAGAAGACAATTTAGAGTGCTCCCCTCCACGGCCCCGATGATGGCTCTGATTTAAGGAATGTGAGTAGACTCCTTATATGTGCACGAGTACAAGCGGTGTGCCATGTCAAAGTCAAACACTATAATATCAAGGTGTACGCGCGCATGCGTTTGTGATTAGATTCGGTGAGTTTTGGCTTTAAACAAAAAAGTGCCTTACCCAAATCTGTACATCATAGAGTTGTTGGACTCTACAGAACTGGTTAGATACTTAGGAAGTTACCAATTTTCATAATTTCGATGGTGAGGCACTGGCCATTCCACTATCTCGCTACTGTTTGAAAAAATCATAAATAAATTAAATTAGTCAACTTCAATCAATTATATAACAAAGAAATGGGATGACTCTCATCGGACGGCGAGTATGAAATTCGAGAGCGTACGCGTCACGTTTCGAACGTATCAAGCCATAAAAGTACCTACATTAAAATAACACCATTAGATTCCTACAATCTATTCTACTCGATCACTCAAACCTTAAACAGTTTGACTTTGTTAGTAGTACATGTAATACGTTGGTTTTGTGGACAAGCAAATCTTCCAATTACACTGTACAGTCAGAAGTTTGTTAGCCGCAGAACATTGAGATCAGACTCTAATACTCGTATGTGGCTATGTATTGGTACGACGCGTTGTTGCTGCGAAAACAAATGCAATATTTGTTTTGATTGGTTTACATTATTTTTGAAATGTGGCTACAAAAAGTACGAGTGGAGTTCAAGCGGCTTGCAGAAGAGGTAAAAGCCCTCTGAATTCAAAAAGTACCGTCCACGATTTGTTGCGTCTATATTCGAGGCTTGTAACTGGGTTTGTTAGTTTTTCAGTGTAGGCAATACGATTTTATCTTGCAAAATATTGTAGGGGACTTTTTATAAGTCTAGGTTTTAAGAGTTGTTTATGTAACAGGATAAAACTTTACTTCATTCCCAAATCATACAAATTTGCATTCTCGTGGTCTTCAATTATTAGATATGTGCTACTGGATTTGATGTGATTGGTATCAACAATGCCATCGGCACTCCAAAATTTGATTTTTCTCGTTCTTATGGCGTCGTCTGTAGTCATACCAAAAGCGGATAACGAACACTATACTTCCATAAATCCGCCATGAATACGTCGGGGGAAGTACCAAGAAGAAATATTTTGAGACATTGTGAAGGCCACATGAGACATCATCTTGCTCAGGTAATTGTTTAATCGCAATGGCTGGCTTTACCATGCTGGATAGTTGGGAAGTGGTTAATTGTGCAAGGATAAAGCATATTTTTAAATGTATAGATATTGAAGCGACGTTTGCAAACTTTAAAAAAAATTGATGTTGTTAGAAGAAATCTTCTGAGCTTCAGCTTGCAAAATTGTGTCTCTTTCGATTTCGTGTCGGTGCTGTATTTGTAACTTAAAACTTTCTACAGGAGTACCCGTTTTATAAGCGACAACTGCCACGTAACACCTGAGCTCGAATGAATCTTATAGGGCAAAGTTTATGCGTTTTCCTTCTATACATATACTTGGCGACGACTGCATTGAATCTGTTCAGTTCTATTATCATTGAGTTTGTATAAAAGACTTCGAGCGTGATAAGTTAAACGTTGACTCTTAATTTTCGCTAATGTTTGCATTTTGTACATTATTTGCTTCTAGTTTTTTCTGCAGTTCAGAAATATGCTTCACAGTTAGTATGATATTCAAATAAAATCTGGTAAAGCCAGTTTTAATTGTATGTAGCGACGGGTGCATCGATGTATCTGGACCATATGCAGCAATGATCATGCTGAAATTGTTAAGGACCGGTGAATTGACTTCATATTTTAGAAATGATGCCGTGTTTATTCTGGACCAGGGATGCATCATCATTGTAGATTCAGGATGATGATGATAAACAACAACAACAAAATCATGCATCATCATCATGTAATTTTTCGAATTTTATTTTGACCTGATGAATGATAATATTTCAATACTCACAACTAATAAATAATATCAATTAAAGTTATACGAGACTAGATAAATGTTATTTTATATTTGTACACCTTCCGAGGTAAAATACGTTGATATGTTGTTTATTTTTTATTTAAGATCCTAGCTATAATGCTTTTGTACACGTATTTATTGACAAATAAAATTATCTTTATCTTTATCTTTATGCCGTTTCCTCCGATGGGGTTGGCATTGGTGTTAACCACCCACATTTCGCCAGATATGTTAGGTCCCCATGTAATAGGTGGCGAGCCTGTTGCTATGCTCCGCGAACAATAAAATGTCAGGCACGACATATTGAGCTGGGTATCTTTTAATATTTTAAGAAGATGACACATAATTAAAAAATACAAACATGTTTGATGATTACAGTTGCATCATTTTTTGCGCTCGTCGTATAATAAATAGAACATGTACAGTCGGGGTAGAAAAGGGTTCGTCACCTTAAAGTCGATATTTGTTTGCACGAGGCAACGTCAGTCATACCAACATTTCAAAAATGTCGCATTGACGTTTGTACAGATATCTCGCTTATATTACTGCCAGATTCATGGTTTGCAATAATTGTAGCTCTTTCATTAAGATTCAAATTTCTTGGCATTATGAAATGAAATACAATGCGGATTAATTATTTTTCCCAAAAATTCAACAAATATTACGACATTCCAATGACATAATAATACTGACAATTAAATAGAACTTTATTTTTTAAACTTTAATTACTTACTATCAAAAAGGTTTTAGTCTCAAATAAATATTAAAAGTAATTGTTTAGATTCAAGTTGTTTTGATCCTTGATTTCATTACCAGTAAGCATAATTTAATGTAACTGCATACAGCAGTTATGTTGGTAGCGATTTAGTTTCAAAAGGTAATAAGTTTCTATGACTGATAAAGGAATCAATTTGAAAACTGACGAACCTTTTTCTACCCCCACTGTACCTAAGACTAATAAAGAGAACAAATGCAGCCTATTAAAATGTTCAAATGGATAAATGAACTAAAATAATTAGAAATACGTTAATTCATACAAAATTTTAATAAAACCTTTTTTATTACAATAATACCCTGTTATAAATATAATGGACACACAGGACACACACACACACACACACACGTACAGACAGGATGCACAGTGTTCCTTGGACTCTGCCTACCCCTACGGGGATTGCAGGCGTGATTGTATGTATGTATGTATAAATATAATGCGAATCGTAGTTTTGTAACGTTGCTAATTCATACTAGCAGGCGTTCCTTTTTTATTTTTCTTATATCTTTTTATTCGCACGAAGTTTTGCATTACGTCTGCTATTAATAAAAAGCTATTCAAACGCCACATAAGTTAAATTAGTCTGAATAGTGGGCATGCATAATTGTTAGTGAGGCAAAGCTCCATACAAATTTGGGATTGTGCTTTTAATGTTTGTTTGTTTATTTGTAAGGAATTCATTTAAAAGTATTTGTATTTTGGTCTTTAAAGGCGTGTTGTATGTGAATGTATTCTTGAAGTGCAAAGATAAAACTCCAGCTCATCTGGGGAAGAAATTATATAAAAAATCTGGGGTGGAATATCGCATGGAGGTACCGCTCTGTAAGATACGCAAATAGTGGATCACTCTATAAGCTTGCACATCGGTCACAATGAGGTATCTCTATCGTCGATTAAAATTGATGGATCCATTTCCGTCTGACCCACACGGTTCAGATTATACTGCAAGTATGACGATTCATCAATATTTTAGTATTATCGGAGCTGTGCTGTGCCATAATATAATGTACGTTGTATTTTGGGGTATATTAACAATACGTCAATGGATTCAACTGAATAATAGAACAACATGTCGATTCATTGCCTCGTGGGAACATTATCGTTATAAATAATGAAAAATTGTATTAATGAACCAACCACTATTGCACTAAATTACCATGTATTGAGAAAATGGTTAACCAAGTCAATATGAGCTTGGCAGCGTAGCAGTAGTACGCTTCGGCTTTCGAAAACAAAGCTACCTTCGCCACGGTCGGGCCTTGGATGGGTGTCCAAAACTTTGTGATCTCTAACTCCTCCGTGCTTCAGAAAGCATTGTTGGTCCCGGTCGTTATTGCAGCCATTTTTACCCGCATTGGACAAGCGTGCTGGTGCTACAGGCCTTGCTCCTCATGTGTTTCTCCATGAGGAAGGCACAGCCTAGCAGTGGGTAGACACCAGTATAAGAGCCTATTATTCTGAGTTTAATTCATTCATATAAACATTTCAAAACTAAAAACTTTAAGTGTCTTTTAAACAAGTGTTGCGTCTAGATTCAGTAATGCTTGCAAGTCAGGTAGTTTGATAAAGAAATAAATGTCAATATTTCTTTAAATTTGCCTCCACAGAATGCAATAACATGTACGCTAAAGTACTAAGGAAAATAAGTAAATGATGTGATATTCATTCGAGTATTGCAAGTCCTGCCAATTGCAGAACTGTAAATATTAATAATTTAAAAATCGTGGCGGTAATAATTGCTGAGACGCAGACATTTGAATGGTTATCTTAACCAAATGAACTTATAGTTTAAAATATATTAACACAGAGCCAGCCTTAAAATCTAAACATGAAAAAAAACGCGATTGTAAATAGTGGAAGTTCCTCCGTGCTTCTCACGAGTGGAAAGTTAAGCCGCTATTGTTAGCCGTCAACACTAATCATATTTGGGTACCCACACTCTCATGTAACTCTCATGTACATGTGAGGGCGGCACTTATCACATAACGTCGACTGTCATAAAATCGTCGAAAAGCACAATAATCAAATAGCATCACACTCATGTCGCATCATTTTTCTAGCGGAATAACTGTCACAAGGCTTATTGTTATTAAGCATCTTCTTTTTCCTGCCCTGTTACCAACTCTATTTGGGGTCGGCGCAACATGTCTTCTTCTTCCACTCTCTTCTATAACTCGTTAAGTCAACACTCACTCCCATCCTCATCCATCCCTCTTTTCTTTGGTCTTCGTCTCCCCACGCGCCCATCCACTTTCAAATCTATGATTTCCTGGTGACATGATCATTCTCCCTCCTCATTAACTATAGAAATATACACCAGATAGTCAATTAATGAAACGAAGAAAAAAGTTATGAAAAAATATGAATTTAAACAGGGTATTAGTAGGAACATTATGAATACAATAAATATGATCTCTAAATGTTCTGAGCTCCGTTGTTAACAGCTCAGAACACAAACAGAATAAAAATTTATGAATAAAAATATGAACAATGAAATTAGGGAGTGATAATTATGAACACAAATCGGTAGTAAGATAATAAAATATGATTAAGAGTTTTATGTGAGCTTATACGGACCCGATGGAAAGAAATACCAATTTGATTTTGTTGATAAAAATTAAAACCTATTTACATAAAAATATCTATACGAGTAGATATGTTATAAAGTAAACCTTTTACCCGTTCGGAAATTTTCCTATATATTTAAAGCGGTTTCGTTACCATCAAAATGTGAAATTAATATTGGGTCCTTACCTATGAAATTGGTGTTTTTATTCTGTCTTAGTCTTTTGTCTGTAACTATTAAGATCCAGAGTATTCCTAAAAAATAATTACCTCGTCTAAAAAAAGACTATATTTTTGAGCTCTTTTGATTTGTTTTGATAATTTGTTGTAAGTTTAATTGTGTTAAAATTGGACACGGAGACAACTCTTTTTAAGTGCCTCCCGAATACAATTTTTATGAAGTGTGATATTACACATATTACTAAAGCTTGTCTAATGATACATGCCAAATATTATTATCTCTGGATTTGTCGTTGTGAAGAAAACTGATAAAATGTTAGATGGAAAATGCAGAATTCCCCAAAATCTCCATACAAAACACCAATTTCATAGGTAAGGACCTAATATTTCCACTTCTTTTGTTGATTGTTAAAATATTTTGCTTATTATTTTCGAATGTTTTATAGCTCAAGGGTAGCAAAAAGGAATACAAACTATTGACTGCATGCTAATTGTTAGCGGTGCTTGTAGTTATGAACATGAACAACAACACAGATGTAATTACGACTGTTGTTTCTAAAACTATTTCGCAATAAAATTAGCTTTGAGATAGTGGATTGAACGCATAGTTTGTCTGTGTATACGCCTTGAGTTACCCTTTACATTATTAATCCGACAACTAGCTAAAAAGCAGTCGAGCTAAATTTTAAGTGTTGCTTGAAACCCTATGACAATTCAATTTGAGATACTTTCAACCACTTAAGAAGTAGTCGCTTCTGTAACTATTGTGGAGTAAGAGGAATTTATATGGAAGTTTAGTTGCAAAGCAAACCGTAAAAGATAGCTGTAAAGTATAGCTTTTCCATTTTAATAATACTTTACACTATTGCGACTCCCAGTGTTACGTTTAAAGTGGGCGAACTGCAGCTATGAAAAAGAATAAAGCAAAATCGAATAAGTTTCATACAAACTTTCATCCCTTTGGGGGTAGAATTAATCCTTTCTTAGCGGATGCCTACGTCATAAAATCTACCTGCATGCCAAATTTCAGCTCGATCCGTCCAGTGGTTTGGGCTGTGCGTTAATCGATCACTATGTCAGTCATTTTGAGTTTTATACATAAAGATTGGTTTATGATAAAGTAAAGTTTGGTTAAATGACATTCACTACAACTATGGTGGATCTTGCTGAAAAATGTAACAACATGAGAAACTATAAACAAAACTATTCAGATGATAAATATGAATGAAACGAGAATAAAAAAATCTTACAAGACTCATCAAACACCTACAATGGCGAGTTCTGTTTACAACACATTTAGTAGGTTCGCTTTATGTTTACTACTCACTTAGTTCATTTTGTTTTGATTTGACCTATGTTTCTTAGTTTATTTATTTATTTGAGTTTTCAATCTATTACTCGAAACCTTGAAAATTATTCGATTAAGGAACCAATAAAAATTTGCTCTAGCAACTTTAAATTACGTCAATTTAGTTGGATACGAAAATCATTTTCTTACAGAAATCAATAATGACATCAAGGAACGAGTCTATGAGAACTAAATCAGAAGGTCTTCTAAATAACCTATACTATGTATTTTTACTTTGGTATTGTCGATGTCTATGGGCCCAGGTGAATTATTTTTTACCTGTGAACTATTTGACACACATACATAAAATCACGCCTGCAATCCCCGAAGGGGTAGGCAGAATCAAAGGGGCACTGTGTTCCTTTAGACCACATTAAGCCATACAAAAATTGGGTTTCGTCAGACGAAAAATCGTGAGAGAGTAGTAACAAGTGGCTAGCTCATCGCCTACACAATCACAGACCCAGTACCCAATACGCCCTCAGTCGCCTTTTACGACATGCTAGGCAAGAAAAGCAGTTGGTACATTCTTTTTGTGTCCCGGACCAACACCCGGAACCCGGAACTATTTGAGATGAGGTGAATTCGTTTCTTCCTTCCTCTCATAAATAGACGGTGGGTAAAGACGTGTAAGAATCGTAGAAAAATATTTTCCTTTCCCTCTTTACACTTCCTCTGTGGTTGGTATATTTCCTGTAAATTTTTGATTGTATGACCGAGATCTCGCGTTGTGATTGGTCGCTCATTTTGAAATCATCACCCGTTCCAAACAACTTTAAATCTCTTTTGTCCGGACCTGTTCCCAATTTTATTTGTGGTCGGTGCAACGCGTCTTCTTCTTCAAAAGTTAAATAACTAACTTATTTATTGCAAATTAGCTTTCTGTTTAAAACGTTAAAATTTATTTCTACGAATATAAAGGCAAATTTTTGTATGTTTTCGGACTATTTTTGAAGCAATTTATGATTTTTTAAAGTGATAGAACAACGCTTCGTTCGACACATATTTCTACCGTGGAAAGCCTGTTTTTCACGATTAGGGACTGTGTATAGCTCCGCACAGCAGGAGCTGAAAAGGGTGGGTGGGAATAATGGTGTGGCTGAGCGGGCAGAATGTGATGGACGTCATGGTGACTTTTACGATTGTTTTCACGTTATCGCGCTAACTATGAATGAGGGTCTACAAACTGCAGTTACTTTTTGTTGATAGATGTTTCCAATCGATGTTACTCAGCAAAATCCGAGAAATAACTGCTACGCGACATGTCCTAACGATCAAGAGTCGTCAATGCATGCATATATTTACCATTGAGTAGCATTACTGCAAGGAAATATTCCATAACTCACTCACTCTCTCAGCCTTTAGACTTTCAAAACAGCAGAGCTACGCAAACGTCATATAGCTGCTTACTAACATTTTAGAATCCTGATTCTGAGACTTTTGTCTGACAGCCATTTCTCAGAATAACTTCATCGACAGAACATTTCGCTCACAGGCATTTCACTGACAGAATGTTCCCTCTACGAACGTTTCGCCGAACTTTAGTATGGTTTGTACATCTGAACATTTTGGAAAGACGATTTTAATAAAAAATACTTGTATGGTTGTTGCATTTTATGAAAGCGAGTAGCATCGCTCTTAATGCCTCATGATATAGTCTAAAGTCGAATGATTAAGTCGCATTCGTGAATTGCAATATCTATAAGTGAAAACAACAATAATAATATATATTATTATGATCCCAGTCACAACAAAAACAACATAACATATTTGAAAAAACAAACTTCTATACATAATTGAAATAATTCTAAATGATTTGTGCAGTTCATCGCACAAATCATTTAGAAATATAGAATGTATCAAATGGGTAATGTGCGCTCATCCATTCAAGTAGAACTTAGGTCCATGGCGTCATTTCATTCAAATTCTGAGTTATCCTGTTATTATTTGTTTTCTTATTTTTAAGTATTGGATCAGAAGAAAGAATTCGATTCCAATAATGCACTCTGTGTGCTTTTGCTCTTTCAGGAACTCCGTTATTGTTTTAAGTATTTTTCATATAATCGTCCTTTCAAAATTTTTTGATGTAATATCAAAATCAGGCTAAAGTGAAAAAGCGAAATGTTTGTATAGGATAGATTCGGTTAAAATGGTGGAATCGTTCCATCGATGAAAAGTTATTCGGAGAAATTACTGTCGGACAAACGTTTGAGAATCGTTTGAGAGTTTGATTTAGATGTATTTACCAGAAAGCATATCACATTTAAATTTTCAGTAAAAAAGATCCTCGGTTAGCTTAAGCCCGACATTCTTGTGCTGATATTTTAAATTTTGTATCGTTTGTTTCCGTCCCGATAAAATATACTTATAACTTTTACCTTTTCATTTATTTAACTCACAACTTGTTTATGTGTGCTAAAATTATATCATGCTGTGTACACGTTTTTGGGTTACATGCTAGTGTGTGAAATAACTACTATTGTGTATACCTTAATAAATAAATAAAAATCTGATTAACACTGCTACCTCGGTTTACAGATGTGTATCATACATAACCGGTATCACATAACATAGAGAAAGTCTATCAAGATGTTGGTAAAACGGAAAAGTTTAAGTAAGATGTGGCTGATTCAATCTCGCAGTTTGGACAAAACTTTACTAGTGATATGAATATCAGAAACCTAAAATGGTGTCCGACGCTCGCTCCCTTGTACATGGGGACCTGACATTTCAGGGAAAATGTGAGTGTTAACATTTCTAAAGACCCCTCGTCATGTCAATTTTCTTTATCAGCAATCTTTTAGGTTGTTGCATTTACACTTTCTGTCCTAGCTTTCAATTTCAATCTATTTCGTTCTTTTCATAAGGAGCAACAGTAAGCTAATAAAAGAACAATGTAATCCAGTAATAACATTGAGTCAACTACTGCATATTCAGCAAAATCGTTAATTGGATAGCCATTATTCAATAATACTGAGCACTCAAGGAAATTAACTTGAAATTCGGCTTACTTTGCGCAGAAGATAGCTGACTACATATAATTATAGTTGTTGCGGACTGGCGGTCGCAAGGTACCCATTTATAATTATGCATACATATTCTTTGTTTTTAATCTTGTCACATTTTGATTTGACTCTCCCTTCTCCTGCCTTCATCTTCCTTTATGTGTGTGTGTGTGTTACATTGGTGTACAATTTTAATAATAAAAGAAAACTTCATCAAATTTTCTTCTTGTTGGAATATTGACATTATTAGTTCCATAAACACAATTTGGCAGACAGTCATCATAATCATAATCATTTCTTCTTTTTAAATCACACGTGGCAGTGGTTAGTAAAATTAACTGAGTCCAGTTTGTGCGTTGCCTGGTCAGGCGTCCAAAGTATTGAGTTTTGTTTACCTACATGCTACGAGTATTTATTACTAATGAATCAATATATTGCGAAAATTTATAACGTCATCATTGGATTGAAATATAATTGTTATGTTGATTTAAATTCAAAGTAATAAAAATGACAAATTAATAATGATTATACGATAAATGTCAGATCGGTAAAAATAAATGTCAAATCAATATTTTTTTATAATCAGCCCAGCAAATGACTCCAACACCACCAAAGGTAAGCAGTAGATAAGTCAATATGCGAAGGATGCTAGGGCAGCACTAAAGCATGCTGGCTCATAAGATGCCTTTTCACGTAACGCCTCTTACAATATAAAAGCTAAAATATTTATTGTACAAAAATTCCATTATACTATAATAACATTTTTGTGTCAGCATATTAAACAATTCTCTTTGAATTCTTTAACTTCTTCTCACTTAAGGGAATTTGGTAGTTTATTGTATGTTCTTAGAGCCATAGTTAACACACTTTTTTTTAGTAGTGCTGTACCGTATTTTGCTTGTATTCTACTTTTATGCCTGGTTTTTCTATTGTGTCTCTGACATGAATGTAAACAGGATCTCGTTCGTTTTTACAGAAATTGCTGTCTCGAAAATGTATAGTGAAGCTAGGGTCAGTATTTTTAATTGTGTGAAGAATGGTTTACACGATTCTATATTTTTTAAATTATACATCGACCGAATACATAGTTTTTGGGCTTTAAATATAGTTTCCTCGTTGCTACGATTGCCCCAGAATATAATGCCAAATCTTAAAATGCCTGCAACATAACCATGATGCGCTGCCCGAACAGCTTTCATATTTGCAATTATTTTAAATTTATAAAGAGCGTAAGCAAATTTACTATAGTTTTGACATAGATTATTTGAGTGCTCTTTCCAAGAAAGCTTGTTATCAATAATTAGTCCAAATTTAAATTTTGTGTGCGTCCGCTTCTGTAATACTATGGCCATTGTAATTTATTTTCATGTCATTTATTATTCTTTGTTAAGATATGAATTAATTTACAATCACAGTTAGTGTGACCTTTAGTTCAGTTTTTGTTCACATTTAAACGTTATATACCGATAAAGCCGATGTAGCTCACAGAATTGCGAGTGAATCTTAAGAAGCAGTAAGCACTGCTAGAATGATTTTGCATTGAATTCTATCCCTACATATGTAAACGGCTTTCTCGATACATTTTTGTTACTTCTATATAGTTTCCGATAGAGGCGCTAGTGGTAAATGTGTTCTTAATTTAAATAAATGTATGACGATTTTACCGCTGACGTTGATTGAATCGAGTTGGAGACACAATGTCAAAACTCATAGGGGTGCAGGGCACATTACTTGTCGAAGTGACGACCGTTGGGGTGGAAAGGTTGTTGAAAAGGCGGTCGCGCACACAGAAAGGCGATCGTTGGTAGGCCCCCACAAGGGGTATCGCTGATCTGGTGCAGGACGTAGGAAGTCGCTGGAGCTAGAAGCAGTCGTTATAATAATATGTGTAGTGGCTAGTGGACTGGAATGATGACAATTCAAGCAAGAACAAAGAAAATATTCCATTGCAACATAAAAGAACAAATAAATCTTCACATTTTACGACGGTAAAATTACGATTTAACGTCGAATAATGACTAATAAAATTTCAATACATTACATTGTTTACCACTTTATAGGGCATTTAATACTTAAAAGCAAACGTTAATTACATCTTCGATTCACAAAACAATTCATTAAAGCAGAAGTACCGAAAGAACTTAATCGCGAGGGTCACATAATTATACTTTTCTGTTTTAAAAGAATCCTTTAAGTTTTTCGTATTTTAATCACGTTCACTCTTTATTGCAAGCAAGAGAGCCTTTTAAAAACCAAAGTAGTGACAATGCCGTTGCTCGTAAAAGAAAACGAGAAATAAGATAATTAAAAGCAAAACAGATCCACGACCAATTTATTTGTGGCCAGTGTTTATTGTGGGCCGGGAGACTTATAAAAGTTCTTAATCCAACCAACCACAGTCGTATTGAATGAAGAAAAACGTCTGAATCATCGTAAGTCGTAAATTCATTTACTTTCAGACGAGAAATAAAAGCTATTGCAAACTTTTCCTGCATTCAAATTGTGCCTGGAAGGCTTTTCAATTCAAGTTTCGTGAAGAACAATTCGCGGCAGAACGATTGCAAGCTATGATAATAACAATGCCTTAAGTTGTCACCGCACTTCTTTAAAAATTAAACTAACTGCAATGACATTATAGCCAATGTGATTTTGACGGCAAAAAGAAGGTTAAAGGAGTTAAAATGTAACGATTTTATTTCAACCAATAATGATTGCAGTAATCATAACATTTATCTAAATCAATAGTGACAGAAAAGGATTCTGATGCCGATTAATGGTGGTTTAATAAATCTACTACCGCTCAGTTAGTCACTCTCCTTTTCATTCTGCACAGTTCTTCTTCATGCCACTTTTATTACCCGGGCTTATACGATGGTGGTAAAATAAAATAAAATCTAAAATCTGGAGATTTAGATTTATGAATAGTGCAACCAATATATGAAATAACTACTAGTTTTCGCGCCTTCTGAGGCAGAGTATTAGATGCAAGAATTCCTGGTCGAGTGACTAAAGAAGAGAGCTTACAATGTTCGCTCTAGAAAAAATATTTCTTGACGCTTAATTAGGTATTTATACGACAATGGTTACAAGTATGACATAATTACAAACGAACATATTGGACTTGTGATAGCAATGATAAATACATTCAGCGCTTTGATTGGCATCCTGACCAGAGCGGCTTTGGTCGTCGATTTTGCTTTAAAATGCAAATGAATTTATCATGTAATGGAAACCAGCACACGTGCTAGATGCATTAGTTATTCATTGAACCCTGACCACATCATCGGCCATCTCACGTGTTTAGAATAACGCCGGGCCTGTATGCAATTGGTCAGCAATTAATTACATCTGAATGTTATTAATAGTCCCCACCAAGTTTGTTATAGATGTCCCACTATGTTTACCGATAAATTGCCTCAATTTCCCTAAGTAATTACTCCTGTTGTACAAAACTCGTTAATTTATAATTCAAATGTTCTTTACGCACTAAATCGGTTGTGAATATCGATAATGATCGATAATGGTGGAGGCCTAATGATATTTGTTTTATGTGATTTTGATTTATTCATTACTCCAAAGTTATTACTGTACTGAACGTGTGTCAGTCAACAAACCCATCAATCATACGTGAAAACCTAATTTGAAACACAGGCGATCGTCTTTATCTAATAAGTTTAAAACTCAGATTTAGTTCGATGTAGGTCTGTAGAAATAGTTCGCAAGTGAACTAATCTGGAGGGTAGATCTATTCAATAAGCCAACACTTTGAGCTGTATTCCTATAAAGATGAAGGCAGGGTGTTTGGGCTATTGATGTATTTCTTTTGACTTCGACAGACAAATCTGTAAAAATATGGACAGTTAGATAACGAAGGGGAACGTGAAAATACAGCGTTTGAGCAAAGAGTTCCGAATTTATTCACCGCAATAACACAAGTGATTTCGCTGGAAACTTTAGGTTCTTAACGAGTCGGATAACTCTTGTTTTTGCTATGTTCAGATAGGGTTTAAAAGGAAAAAGAAAATACAGCAATTCGAATGATCTTTTTTTTACGCCGTAGATGCCTTCAACAGCCAATAATATTTTAGAGTTATAATATTATGTACCTATTATTTTTTGCAGAAAACTCATATATGATTACTGTAGTTTAAAAATATTTATGACAGTCTTATTTTTGCAAAGTTTGTGATACTTGATTCTGTGTTGCAGAAAATGTGTTCATTGTTTTTAATAATAGGTTGGAAAAAAGTTTCTTCGCATTTTTTAAGAAAATTCAAAACATTTTTTAATATAGTTTATTTACATTTAACTAAAGTATGTAGGTACCATTTTGTTTGACAACTTTTTGCCATCTTGTAGGTAGGGACATGATCCCATTGCTATAGAAATTTTGGGACTTCTGGTCAAAATACCGCGACAAGTGGTTTTGGCAGTCCTCTCGTGATGTTAACCTGACACTGCCTAAAGAATTCTGAAGAGACCGAAACAGGTGGAAATCTGAAGGTGCAAGGTCAGGACTATACGGCGGATGCATTAACTCCTCCCAGCCAAACTCTCTTAATTTTTGCTGATTGGCTAAAGATGTGTGAGGTCTAGCGTTATCATAATGAAAAACCACACCCCTTCTGTTGATTAATTCCGAGCGCTTTCTCTCAACTTCTTGCTTTAATCTCATCAGTTGTTCGCAGTAGAGTTCAGAATCGATGGTCCTGTCTGGTGGTAACAGCTCATAATGAATAATGCCCTTCCAATCCCACCACACACACAGCATCACCTTGTTGCGAGTTAACCCGGGTTTCGCCACAGTCTGTGAAGCCTGACCGGCCTTTGACCACGACCTTTTTCGCACGTTCTTGTCGTACGTGATCCACTTTTCATCACCAGTTATCAGCTTCTTCAAAAATGGTTCGGTTTCATTACGTCGTAATAAAGAATCACAAATGAGTACATGGTTAATTAGATTTCTTTCAGTGAGCTCGTGAGGTACCCAAATGTCGAACTTTTTTGTGTACCCAGTTTTTTTCAAATGCGCCAAAACTGTTTTGTGGTCAATTCCCAGTTCTTCAGCTACGTCGTAACTACTGACATGCCGATCTTGCTCCACTTTTTCAAAAATGGCATCGATTTTATCTGTAATAGGGCGACCAGAGCGACGTGCATCTTTGATATCAAAACTCTCACAGACACTGCACTAGGTCCATAAACATCGCAATTTTTTTTCGCGGCTTGCGTTGCCTTTTTAACTTTTTTGTAGTAAAATTTTAAAATTTATCGAATTTCTTCATTAGATTCACTCATCTTGGCGGTACGAAAAACAAAATGAAAATCACACATTTTCCTGATTTGAATTTGGAATTATGTTCTTTAAAATTTAAACTTTCAATGATACCAAAACCAGCCAGATACAAATAGTATAGCCAAAGAGATTTTATTACAAGTTTATACATACTATAATGCGAAAAGACTTTTTCCCCAACCTAATATTATAGTATTGTTGGGTCATTGAATTATTAAAATTATTCTTGAACATTCTCGTACAATCGGAAACCTACCAGTGTACTAGCTATTAGAGCACACCGAACTTTCTGGAAGGTTGTAGAAGGTTTACGAGAATTATAGAATATATTCGGGATATGTACCGAGCCTTGTGCCGGTGGCACCCTCTATTGTCGAGTAGCGGAGTTGAAGTCAATGGATCTTTATAGAATCGTCTGGACTAGGTTCGACGGCCCGACTGATTGATAATTAAGTAAATGTGTATTTTTGAAGGAAAACCGCATCTAGTCTATTTAGAAAAATCCCAGCATGTTACAATATTTACAAAAGGGGCTTAACCTCATCTAATTGATCGCAACATGGGCCGCAAGAGATCGTCTCCCGTCAACGAGCTGTATCAAACGCATCAAAGCAAAGGCGATGAAGGCTCGAATGCTCACCGACGCATTAAAAGCCGATGGGCAATGTAACTGCTTTAATTATTTTTCTTTATTTTCTTGTGTTTGATTTAAGTGGGTTGGTGATATTTTATCGTTTATTTTTAATGCAAAAATATTATTGTTTGGTAATTTGAAATATTAATTATTAATACTCAATTATAAATAATATACATAAATTTATATTATGTATTTCATCTTGCACACTACTGACTACTAATAAGATAAGATGAGATGAGATAAGATGCCATGTATTGTCATTCTGTGTACGGTCTTACAAGAAAACAGATTACCATTTTCAGGAATACAATAATAAAAAAAGTAAAAAAAATTACATTCTTCATGAAATATTATTATAAGTCAAGTCTAAATAAAATGTTACAAAAGTGGTTCTTAATATTAATTGCCACAGTAGGAACACATATCGTTATTGACAAAAATTAAAATATTCATTTAGAATATAGAAGCATTCTTTTTAATTTGCAATTTAATTTCGAAATCACTCAGTACTTAATAATTTTCAACGATTTTTATTTCCTTTATTTATTTATTTATTTATTTTTTGAAAGACAACGTCATATCAAAAACTTCAACTGATTAAGAAAAGTATATAAAATTATTATAAAACACAAAATGAAGTTGGATTTGCAACAATAGTTATTGCAAGGCCTAAGTAAAGTCAGTCATTCGTTTTTCGAATCTCGACAGTCATAACCTCCACGCAGACCAGCCTCCTTAAGGATGGTATTTGCAAGGACGAGCAATTGACAACAACAGAACCACTTCAATGGAAGCCTCCTTGATAAAAGTAACATCAATTAACAACACAAGTGACAGTGGCAGAGTCTAGCCAACCCATGCTTCTTCATAATCGATTGGAAAGAACACAAAAAGTTTAAGTAAAGGAAGGCTTTATATAAATCTTGCTGAATTTCTTGCCCATTCGTCTCAGGACCTCCTGGTTGTTTTGGGAAAGGATGGCGCATTATATTCTTGGCATTCATAAGTGTATAGCAATATACCAACAGGAATAAAAATGATTTTTGACTTTGACTTTCAGGCTTTCAGTTAAATGTGTGTTCATTAAATATATTGAAAAAAAAGAACGGATTGCACATTTCATTTTGCGTAATTAAATCAGTATTCTGAAGGAGACTGAAAAAAGTTTAAATAGCTCTGCATCGCAAGAACGTAGTAGAACGATCGCATCGCACCGCACGTAGGCGAACTAAATTGAACAATCTCGCGGCTGAGTTCAAACGCCCAGTTCTAGTCAGAATTAGTTGAAGCTCGAGTATGGAGTATGAGAACTAACTAGTGGTTGTAAGTCATCAAAACCAATTTCGCTCGAGTATCTATATTGGTCCATATAGTAGCTGTGTCATTCAGGTGATAGTGATCTTATGACCTTCATAATAAGAACCAGAATAGAGATAAAGAGAGTTTGAATAGAATAAAGAAACAAGTACTGACTATGTACGGCATTGAATATCGCAAATAGTTTCAAGGAATACATTAATTGAATGATGATACCCGTATTTACGATGGATTCGACTTCAAGAATTGTTACAAGAATCTAAATTATTACAGATTTGTTTATCAATGAGACGAGATATTATAAATTCTTTCGTTATTCAGCTTAGTTACGTTCGCAGATGCTCATAAATTTCAATAAAGTTTAAATCGATTAGTGACAGTGAATAAGGTATAAGGTAAGTCGGGCATTTTCTACAACTCGACGTCTAAGCGCCATTTTGCGTGTGTGGGAATGATGTTCCTATTCTCGCCAGCCCAGCTCATCCAGAAACTTCAACAAGTTCTTCAACTTACCGAAAACCTCCGGTAGTGAGCCCGGCTGTCCGAGATGTCTTACTTGTTAGTTCGCCACACCTGGACACTCCATGATCACATGTGCAGCCGTTTCCTCCGGCTGTCGGTTATACCTAGGTTGAAAAGGTGTTTGTTAAATGGTCCGTGGCCTGTTATGGCCGCGGTTACCTGGCTGAGTTGCTTCCTGTTTAGGATGATCTTTGAGAGACGTGTGTCAATTTCTGGCAAGCAAGCTCTCTGTGTTCCTCCAGGTCTCGATGTGGAGTTGTTTGGTTTTTTGCCTGATTTGGTTTTTTGACCAATGTTTAGGGAGAGGCACTATCGGTTCTTTCATTCCTGAACCCCTTCTAAGTAGCTCGTCCGCTTTATCGTTGCCGCTATCGTTAATGTGGTTATCCAAAAAAAAATCGAAATTCAATATCGTTTATTCAATTTAGATGCGTCTTTGCACATGCTTATGAACGTCAAAAGCAGTGTACAAATTTTCGTGAAAGCGATAAACTACGCCATCCGTTCCAAAGCGAAAAACTACCAGGAGGCCTTGTTCTGAGAAGAACGGGCAAGAAACTCAGCAAGTTTCTATCCTCCCTTTACATTGTTTTTCTTTTTTTTTTAAATCCTTCCCCGAGATCATCAAGACGTGGTGTCATTCGTGGATTATTGTTGAGTAACATTAACATTGATAATGGCAGGGAAAGAATACACATCAATTCACAAAAAAACAAGTATCAGCTGGCTTTGTTCCCAGAAGAGCGGTTTAATGTAAACCGATATGCATTCGGGGATAATAATATTTATTTATTTATTTATTTATTACGACCTCCGTGGTCGAGTGGTCTGTGCGCCAGTCTCAAGGCGTCGCCATCTCGAGAGGTTCTGGGTTCGATTCCCGGTGGGGGCAAATGTTTGGGTGATGAATTTTCAGGCATTTGTTCTCCAGTCTTGGATGTTTTTATATATTTATCATATTTATATGTATTTATCTATTAAATATATTTATCCATCATCTAGTGTCCGTAACACAAGCAGCATGAGTTGCTTAAAATGGGGCTAGTTGATAGGTGTGAATGTTAGAAGATATTTATTTATTTATTTATTTAATTTACACAGAGCATACCTCTAGAAACAGTTACAAACCCTTTTTTTCCGTAGGTGGACTGAAATCATTCGTCTTTTTGATGAATGATAGTATTACGTTCAGATTCATAATTAAACGCCAGCAAAAAGTATGATCAGGACAATTCAGTTGACTGTCGTAACTTCTGGAACATCACCCAGATCACACAGAATCTATTGTCGGTTGACAAAAATCAGCTATTAATTTCTTAATGATTTTATCATGAGGAACCAATTAAGTACTTCCATCTTTTAAACTATAAATATTGTAGTGTAAATAAAAAAATATGGGAATTCCTTTGAAGTTTAAGTATTATTGATGTAATGTTTACAAATATACATTTACCATTCGGTGTTGCACTGTTCGATGTTTTCTAGGAAAAAAATTTAATTGAGGATTATTCTGTCCGCCGCTGTGCTTAATTAAATTGCTGATTAGCAAACCCGTTGTTTAGTACCACCACAGAATTGTGAAATACTCTGCTATTATTTGTTGATCACTGTAAATTTTACAAATAGAAATAAGCTTGTTATAGATTAGTAAATACAAAGCCTAGATAAAGTAAACACGCTAAAAATAAACTGGATCTAAAAGTTTCTATAACTCAAGCACAACATCTAATTGAGCTAATTACGCTGATCTTCATAATTCCTGTATTCAACTAAGTACTCAGCTCACTTTACGTAGGGCTGTAGGTTAACTTTAGTTTCTATCTCAAACTTTTGATGACTTTTGAGCAATTCTCTAGTTTTAATTAGGTGCTTGCAGATTAAATGCAATTCCCGGGTTATAAGAATGAGGGCACTAACAAAAAATCGAACTTTATTCTTACTGCTGCGGTTTTCAAATTATAAAACATTGGTTGAATTATTTCAGCTTTGGGTGAATTTTAGTATTGAGGTATATGATACAGGTATTTATATTACTACGAGTTATGTAATTTGGTGTGAGCGTAACAAATATTTTTTGAACTTTTTGATACAAAAATTAAAAAAAGAAATTCAGTTTTTCATACACAATGGTAATAAAAAATTAATAAAATTGTTTTATATATAATTTTACGCGGCATTGAATATTATTTAATTTAGTCTGTAATTAATAAAGCTAGGTCAATTTCTTTTGAAGATATTGAAGATTTTCTTTGTGACCCCTTTTCTTTGCTGTTCAGTGTAGTAACTCCTTTTTGCGATTCATTCTTCCAGGACTTATATATAAGACCGTTTGTAAGCGAATACAGGAGCTGAATATCTTCGATCTGTCGATCGCTATTCGCTTTGTCAACTGGTGAATCAATTGAATGGCTGTGAGGGTGGCATTTGACATTATGTGATCTGTATTAGCTATTAAATTAATCATTTCGATTTTCAATACATACCAGAAGTTTTTTTGTAAGCCACTAAAGTAGCAGTTGATACCCATATTAATAAATAACAAAAAAAATTGCTACATAGCAACACTGAAAATACGACATTCAATAGAGAAAAAGTAGATATTTGCTCTAAATACTCGTTAGTCTACTTGTACTTTGAAATAGCAGCTAAGAAGATAAAATATTAAAAAAAATTACTTACATACATATAATCACGACTATTATTATCCCTTAAGGGTTAGTTAGAGACTAGGCAAAAGCACCGCGAAAGCAGTCCACTGCCATAGTACGCGCTTCACCGAGCAGTGATACTCAGGTGGTGAGCCAGTCGCCGCTATAAGCTATTGGATGCTTGTGCAGTTCTAAACCCATTAGTCGCCTTTTACGACACCCAAGGGAAGAGATGTAGTAGTAGTAGAAAAAATAACTTTATTGATTCAAAATCTATAATTATTGGGTCTTTACCTTAAATTGGTGTTTTTTTTCTCTCTTAGTATTTTGTCTGTAACTATTAAGATTCAGAGTATTCCTAAAAAATAATTACCTCGTCTAAAAATAGACCATATTTTTGAGCTCTTTTGATTTGTTTTGATAATTTGTTGTAAGTTTAATTGTGTTAAATTGGACACGGAGACAACTCTTTTTAAGTGCCTCCCGAATACATCATTTTATTTGCATTCACTTAAAAACAATAAATAATTTTTATGAAGTGTGATATTACACATATTACTAAAGCTTGTCTAATGATAGATGCCAAATATTATTATCTTTGGATTTGTTGCTGTGAAGAAAACTGAAAAAAAATTTGTATGGAAAATGCAGAATTCCCTAAAATCTCCATACAAAACACCAATTTCATAGGTAACGACCTAATATATCTTTTATACGGGAATAAAATTCTGTTGACGAACCTTGCCTAAGTAGAGAGTCCATTTAATATAATTCATTATAAATAACCAACGAAATAAATGAATTCAGAACTTGCTGAGAATTGTGGGATTTCCCATAAAAACCTCAAGATACCACCAATTACCAAATATCTAAAGTAACTGTCGCTTTCATTGCTCGCCATATTATTGACGTTAATTGGTGAAATTTCAAAATGAATTCGCGCTTAGACCAATTTCAGGCCCAAAGTTTAAATTGGATTTGTTTACGAGTGCAAGTCATCTGTATCATTAGCTTTTCATTGTATAAGTATTAAGTCAAAAATTATGTCTTTTGATGAATATTTGACAGCTTTTCTCATTAGATAATAAACTCATTGTCAGATTTTATCAGCAGTATTTTACACTATATATCTATACATACATTATCCGTACTAATATTATAAATGCGAAAGTATCTGTCTGTCTTGCTTTCACGTCAAAACTACTGAACCGATTCAATTGATTACCCTTGAATGTAAAATAAAGTAATAACTTTCGCAAATCTTATTTTTAGTTTAGTTCTTTATGAATATTGTTCACTCCTTTCTATCGATTGTACACGTTGCATATTGATATTGCTAGAGACAACGATACGATTGATTTCGTTCCTATTGTCTAAGGTTTACTGCGAAATAAGTACAAGAATACTTACAGGCGATTATTCAGCATACTGAAATAACAATGTCAGTTGAGTATCAGTACATACGAGTACATATGAGCGAAGTGTTTACGGATATTAATATTAAACGATGCAATTTTAATTTTATAAATGCTGTGTTCAGGATGAGCAAAAAATGTTTTTTTTTATTAAAGATAAGAGTGTCCAGGGCCGGTGAGGCCTTGGCGCGTCATTGCGACCTGAGTAGATCTATTTTGACAGCCCCTACCTACTTACAGCACTTCCCCAATTCCTAGGCTTACAATTAAACTGCAGAAGACCGAAAAATTACACATCTGTGTACCCTTTTGGCACTGACAGCAAGTCAGTGGCAATCTTAATCCTGGTTAGATACAAGAGATGTCACCCGAAACCGAATTGTCAAAATTTTTTTTTGAATATTTTAACAGCCAATGGTTGCAATAAATATCTAAAGATAAATTTGCTGCTAAATCGAAAAACTACGGTTGAGGGTTGGCACCGTAGAATCAATACTAAAATTACATCTAAATCAAAACCCTGTTACAGTTTAAAAAATTATCAAAGGCTGAAGCAAAAACACAGAGCATTTGACCAGTAAGAAATTCATTTCATTGCCTTGGAAAAAAGGGCGATAAAGCAATTACAAAAAGATAATCCAATTGGCAATATAATATCTTATTGCATCTCAAACAAAATTACTGTAAAAACTTCATTAAATATGTTATCGTCATAAAATAAAAATTAAGAATTTTGATTGCTATGGACTTTGCTATGATATAAGAGTGCGGTTGCCATTGTATTGGGTCCTTACATATGAAATTGGTGTTTTTATTCTGTCTAAGCAATTTGTCCGTAACTATTAAGTTTCAGAACATTCTTATAAAATAATTGCCTCTTCTAAAAATAGACCATATATTTGAGCTCGTATTATTTAATTTGATAATATTTTGTAAGTTTAATTGTGTTAAAATTAGACACAAAGACAATTATTTTTAACTGCCTCCCGAATACATCATTTGATTTGCATTAACATAAAAACGATGAACATTTTTTATAAAGCGTGTTCACACACATATTGCTAAAGCTTGTCTAATGATACATGCCAAATATTATTATCTCTGGATTTGTCGTTGTGAAGAAAACTGATAAAATGTTAGTATGTAAAATGCAGACATCCCCAAAATCTCCATACAAAACACCAATTTCATAAGTAAGGACCTAATATTATTATTTTAAGTACACGTTGATTATATATTTTTTGTTTAGAAACCTTTTGCATTTAAATTTAAAAAATAAAATTTTCAGACTAATTGATTGGTTTCTTTTTTGATTGTACTTAAGCTTTATAGAGAATCAGCTATTTTGACAATCTAATATTATGCGAACGAAGGTTTACCCGTTAGGTCCGAAAAAAGACAAGATGTTTAAAATGAGTATTTCCGCGAATTTGCTTAATAAATATCATTTCTTAACAATTTGATATTATATTTCTCTATCAAGATACCACCATTAACCCTTGTTAAATTCTACTCACTCTATTCACTCATATAAGTTCTACGTACTCGTTAACGACTCACACATATATGTATAGTATAATGAACATATAAATGTATTTTATATTGAATGACAATCTTCTATAATTCTTTCTGCAATATCTTTTCTATTAGATTCCACTTGATTAACGCAGAGCTGGTTTATCCATGAATAAAACACACAATTAGGACTCTGATCTTGTAATAATGAAGGAGAAGGTGTGTTCTCATCAAACGGTTTACTTTTGTGGTTTGTTGTAGCATGAGAAATAGTTAATTTTTAAAATGAGGTTTTAAGCTTTTAATAAAAAGGTCTCTTGCATTAGTCCTTCTTTGAAACGGGATATTGCAGTAGCGGCAAAGTGGAAATGCTTAGTTATAGTGGATCTGTTTAAAGAGAGTTCCCCTTGATATACCTAGTATAACCTGCTCACGTTTTAATGTCGTGTCATTTTAGAAAGAAGCCATTATAAGAAGCTGTCATTTCCAGCAGTGAGCGTCAGGATGTTGTCATTTTGCAAAGTTTGCGTCGTAAACGGGGACGTTATAATGTTAATAACAATAAACCAACTTATAATCGTCTGAGATTTTATGGAATCTGCGGTACATTACAAAAGGAAATTTAACCGAAAACAATCTAGGGTATTGAATAGGCAATGGGCGGCGTACCTCTTGCATTTGGCAGACAACTGAAGGATGGACAGGAATTAACTGTATACAATGCAAGCAACACAATGTTATTTAATCATGATAATATTTTGATAGACCAACCGATTGGAGGAATAGGATACATTCGATTTTAGTTGTTGCAACTACTCACACACACACACACACAGCAACAAAACTAACACGAGTAATTTCGCTATGTGGGTTATCATATAAAATGTTATTCTTTAACATTACGTAGGTTTAACAAATAAGCTACTGTTTATATATCTAATATGAGTGTCTCACAATTCTTGGTGATATTATTTGTATTTCAGTGAATCCATTATATTACTAATTGGTATCGGCTGGGTACGGTGGTTCTGTCTGAAGTCTTCTGTAAATAAATCTTCAATAACTTTTACAAAATCGAGATCCCGTTGTTTAGTCAATCATTATGCGGGTTTCATTATGATTTGTCTATTTGTTTTTATTTACAAATACACCTTTAAAACCTTTTGTCTTTTTAAGAACGCTTCAGAAGATTTTAGACCGCAGGGCTTAGTTTAATTCAATAATAAACTTTTGACCTTAAAAAGAAACGACTCAACCTTCTTAAATTTCATTGTAAATTAAGAAAAGCGTCTGTGGTCCGTAAAAGTTTGTGGACAAGAAATTATTTGCAGCGACCCCGGGGACTTAAAGCAAAGGAACCATTTTGAGCAACATTTATAATTGCCATTCAACAATTAACTCAGAAGTGACGAAGGATTTAATAAGTGAATTATTAATAGGACCGATATAACGGTGTTAAAATATCTGCAAATTATTTTTGGAAGACTAAATATAAATCATTAAAGGCTTCAATAATTAATTACTGATTATTGTTTTTGAAATTATCAAATTATGCTTGTGGAATAAACAAAATTGTTATATTGGTATATATTTACCTAAAAATTGTTATATCGGTGTTGATTAGCTTTAGCGTATTGACCATTTACAATTTGAACATTTTCTATGCACTCCAAAATCAAATGAACTGTTTGCGTTACGTAAACAAGTCACAAGTGTGAACATGTAAATACTTTTTACAGTAATTGACTCCTATTACAAGGGAATAAAGACATTAATTGTTCAAAAGTGTATAAATGTTCATGCTCGTGACTGAACCTATGTATTTTTGGTAACTTTATTTTTGTGTAGGAATTAAAAGATTGATCAGTTTTCAAATACATTCAGTTAAGCATTTTAAAATTGTATGACAGTTAAGTTTAAGTTTTCTAAGGCCTACTTGTGCAGTCTAGAGTTAGCACCTAACCCTGGGGCAAATATATGGGCAAACCCTGGGTTAGGCGCTAAATCGCGATCGTGCAATTGGGTCTAAGACTAATGTCCTTCATAGTTGAACTAAAAGCTCTAATGATTATATTTTTTCGCTCACAATGATTAAAATTATAAAATTAACAGTTCTTGACAGTTTAATTGCCTAATTAGTTGTCGTGACATTAATTTACAATGCTGCGTTTAAATATTGATCGAGAAAGAGCAACCATTATTGACATTTTGACGGAATGTCACTTATCTACTCGGTCGGTAAAGCAGACATTGATAATAATATACTGAGCAAGCAAAAACAGATCATTAGGTTATAAACTTTATCATTCCGCGACTGTAATAAATAGTTAAATAAATAGATTGAAAGTCACAATCTGATAGTTGGTGTTCAAGTCTCGGAGCTTGTACGTTTGCTTAATACTTTGATACGATACATATTCAAGATAACGCAATTTCCAAACAGCAATTCATTTGAAATCTCTGCAATACGAACAGCACATGGTCTGGTTAAAGAATGTGGTACAGCCATGTTCTTCCGCTCCGTAATTGACCCATTTATCTGACCAGACAAAGATTTAATACTTCTATTACTCAAACAACTAGTTCTCCAAATTCTTGTGGATGCTATGTGTGAACCAAACAAATGATCCGGGCGCTCTTAAGGTAAATATTGTTGCTAAGCAGTACAAGCTGTTAAGTCCCAGGACCTAAGCTGTGTTTTACTAAATCATTAAATAGTTATGTTTGTTGACCTTAAACCGGGATTACCGATTTATTAAACTGAAATGAAACATCCAATTAGTGCACATTTATTAGTGTATCGTCATGTTTTAGAGATAATAATTTGTGATTATTAATTTAGTGTCGCGATATAGTTATATCTTTGTATTGAATCAGTAGGGTAGATCATGCTGAAAATTTTATCAACATTTTTATCTATTAAAGAGAGTGGACAGTTACGAGGAGGATCATGTTAACTTTTCAGAGGAGGTGGCTTCTATTTGAAGGAAATAAAGTCATTTTTGTTCAAAAGTGTGTATATGTTCATGCTCGTGACTGTACACCATGCCATTGTTATAAAAAACTTTTGTAAGTCTGTTTTTTATCCTGCTATGTTGATCAGGAATTAGATTTACAATATTTGAATATTTTTATATAGCTTGTTTCAAGGGGTTTGGTGATTGTTTCCTTGTTGTTTTATTAAGTTTACTATGTTCCATTGAAATTCTTTAAATTATCTACTATGTATGTTATGTGATCTATAAATGTATTTAACGTGGTCTCTTTTTTAATAATTTCCATGAGGTTAAATGGATCTATGTTATGAACTTGGCGGTATGTGAATAGTTTGTTTCTTGTTTGAGTAAACCGGGGACAGGAAGAATAGAGGTGGTTCTAACTAAAGCTAGCACAATTAACAAAAAAAAAATTTGAATATTGATACTATCAAGCTTAAGTCCATTTATGTAAATCATATTGTAAACGAAATGTTACTGTAAAAATAAAATAACATAATTTTGTAGAAAGCTAAAACTAGTTCATTGTCACATCACAATAAAAGGTACACTTTGTTCATCAATAATCTGATAATCATTTTCACATTTCTTCGTACAACGATCCGCAGATTCTTATTTGATTGCATTCTTGTTTCCTCATTTTTGTTATCTACATTAGAATATTATTTCTTAAATACAGTATAGTCATGATCCACATAATAAATTATTAGAATACAATTCGACAGAAATTAATTCTAGACTGTGTCACTTCCTATTATTAAAAAAAAATGTATTTTATTGTGTATTGATTTAAATAATCAATATTACCGAATTTGGTTATACGAATTACCAAAAATAAAGTCAAAACTACAATTTTGTATTTTCACTATTAGGACATTATAAAAGTCTTTTAGTTGGTCGTTGTCAGGACTATTCTATATTCATACAAACATTCAACATATCGTTGCACTATCATTGCCTGTTTTTGGCTACCGGCTAAATTCTAAACAGCAATAATGGTCGCTAGTTATGCCTTAGGTTAGGTCAGAAATCCGCAGAATATCGGCGCTGCTTACATCTTTTGGAACTCAAGTAGCATACGCTGAGTGGAGTCCTTTTTTGAATAAATTAACCTCTTAACGACTACAAAACGAGACACAATAGAAACTGTTCATCGTTCGAGAATGCCGGCGTTCACTTGGCCCTCAACGAGAGGATCACTGTACTACACATATTAAACTTGTTAAGGTCAAAATTACATTTTTTTTTCTTAGGTACTTTATTCATTTCAATGGATTTTAAATTAAAATCCACTTGCATCATCCATTGAACCCACAAAAGCATTACTTAAATTGCTTAGTATAGCCACATACGATATGTTGCGATCCACGCAAGCCGTTAGGGAGGGCATGAAGTGTCCAATAATTCACAATGGATGCCATCATTTCGCCCGCTTAGAGTTTCTCTTCTTTCACGACAAGATAACGTAAAAGCTCAATGTGACCGCTTTGAGCGCGCTATGGCAAAGATATTGCTTCTGAAAGCTGAACATTAAAAGCATTGCGTAATTGTTTTGCATTTGGGAGCAGTTCAGAGGTCTAGCTTGCTGACATACTAGGAAAACATAACATAACATAACATAAATAACCTTTTTCCCCGAAAGGGCTTATTATTATAAGTTATCATAAAGTCTATCGAGAATTACGCAACAGGTAAAGGAATACATTTTAAAACTCTGATTACTCTTAGTTCTATTATATATTAGGTCCTTACCTATGAAATTGGTGTTTTGTATGGAGATTTTGGGGAATTCTGCATTTTCCATTCTAACATTTTATCAGTTTTCTTCACAACGACAAATTCAGAGAGAATAATATTTGGCATGTATCATTAGACAAGCTTTAGTAATATGTGTAACAACACACTTCATAAAAATTATTTATCGTTTTTAAGTGAATGCAAATAAAATGATGTATTCGGGAGGCACTTAAAAAGAGTTGTCTCCGTGTCCAATTTTAACACAATTAAACTTACAACAAATTATCAAAACAAATCAAAAGAGCTCAAAAATATAGTCTATTTTTAGACGAGGTAATTATTTTTTAGGAATACTCTGAATCTTAATAGTTACAGACAAAATACTAAGACAGAATAAAAACACCAATTTCATAGGTAAGGACCTAATATTTATATTTTTTCAAAATGGTGTCAAACAAGCTGACTGAAAAAAAACAGTAGGTACTTACAGTCGCCAAGAAGCTTATAAGAATTGCACCCGCTTGTTTGTAACTCGCTTTAGGAGTTCACAATAACACAATAAATAATTTAAGAAAGGACGACAGAGATGAGTGAGACGCGATGATGATTTCAGTTGATTTATCTCTTTCTTTTTATTCATTTATGTTTATTACACTTTACTTTTTAGTGCATTTTTCAAATAGGAATATTTAGTTTGGTAACCCGTCACTTGAGATCAGTAAAGTTACCCTGTAAATAGGAACACAGCAATAAAAGAATTGCAATTTTGCGGTAAAAAATCAGTACTGAATCTATTATGGCTACATGCGTGAGTCCGAAATAATAATATACAAATTATAAATCCCCAAACAAGTTCAACTTCAATTACAGTTACACTTGCCTTAATTATTCAGCCATGCTCGCTTTGTCAGTATATTTTTATTTATTCTGCAATTATGATAATTGTTGCCCTGCCGGATTCATTGCTGCGAGTGTGAGAAAACATAAAGATTGAATACCAACAAGCTTTTGACCTATAACATTTTGTCTCTATCCATATAAATTCTGTGTGTGCAATTAGTTTAAATACTTACGTTGAACAATTTTAATGCAAAACTTCTATTTAACCTTTGTACCTCTTTTTAAGATTCGTTATGAAATGTCTTTTATAGAATTAATTTCTGTCCACCCTTAGATCTACCTCAGGATAAACATGAAATGTAATTAAACCGGATTCACCAAAGCTCATGCAACTGACTCATATAACAACAGAGCACTCCCTTGATCAGACAACGCATCGGGGAAAGGAAATGAAAATGAACTCAGACAAAGGATTCGTCCTGAGATCTTCTGGATAAAATAAGGCCGGACTAAACTAAGGCTGGACAAACGAACAGCGTAGTATCACATTATTGGTGTGGGCCAAACGGACTCTACCCCCCTGATTAACATCTAATTTATGGCTCTACTCTGTATACAGTTCAACATAATCAAGATAAATTGATCTTCATGTGTTTGGGAATACCGTCATAATGTGACTGATCACTTGAAAAACTCAATTTTGCTGAATTATCTATAATGAAAAGATTTGAGGTGAAATTATTATTTCTTAATTTAAATCGTGTTTCTGTATATCTCATAGTGTTAAATGAATTCATTGTTGCAAGCTCTTATTATTATTTCTGCCTTTATTCAGTTTCATCCATCCCTATAGAATATCAGTAGCAATATCTAATTCGATATGTTGCTTCCTGTATCGGTCAGAAATGTCAATCGAACAATGACATTGGATATGCTGTTCATTACTGAATGGAATAGTTGCGAGATCATCGCACAGCCTGTACTCTGCTCATTAATATTAATGAAGAGGTGCAATACCAACACTTCCACCAGTAAATTCAAATAACGGACCAAATTTAATGCATTACCTTATAAATATATTTTACGGAGATCTTTAGTTCCTACATCCCTGTTACAGAATCTCGGAAAGGGATGTCAATTTTTTGATAAATATTAGGTCCTTACATATGAAATTGGCGTTTTGTATGGAGTTTTTGGGGAACTCTGCATTTTCCATACTAACATTTTTTCAGTTTTCTTCACAACGACAAATCGAAAGATAGATTATTTGGCATGTATCATTAGACAAGTTTCAGCTATATGTGTGATATCACACTTCTGTGAATGCAAATCAAATTATGTATTCGGAAGGCACTGAAAAGGAGTTGTCTCCGTGTCCAATTTTAACGCAATAAAACTTACAACGAATTATCAAAACAAATCAAAAGAGTTCGAAAATATGGTCTATTTTTAGAGGAGGTAATTATTTTTGAAGAATACTCTGAAACTTAATAGTTTCGAACAAAACACTAAGAGAGAAGAAAAACACCAGTTTCATAGGTAAGGACCCAATATTTAAAGTATTTCCAGTGATGTTTCTTTCAGTGTAAGTTTCAAAGCGTCTGGGGTTTCTAAAGAATTATTTGAGAACGACGTTCCAGAAGTGAGAGCAATAATAATTCTTAGCTGGAAACATGGCAATAATGGTCCAGGTCAACACCATCTGCCGCCGCCTGATTTATGACATCTTGGGGAAAAAACGCTCTAACAGTCGGCTCGGTTCGTTTCTTGCCTTTCTACAAATGACGAAAAAAGATTTTAGCACATTTCAGCTAAAGTTTGGCGACCGCGGTTTTCTTGGGTCACACATTCATATTAATACATTCCGTTAGGAAAAAGTTGACTTCGAACACTTACGATGACTTGTACGTCAATAGTACTGAAATGGAGTCTTCCATTTGAAACATAATTATATTCAAAAATTTGCTAATTAAAGCGTTGGCGCTATATTAGGACATTAAGTGTGCATAATATGAACCTCATTCTGTATAGTTTTGACCTGAGAAAAGCTTATGATTTTGAATGTTGCCAGTGGACTTCTTGGTCCATTTTTTTATTCGATTCCCTTGGAATATCGAGTAAATTTAAGTCAATCGATTTGAAACTTAGCGCTAACCACTTTTATTCAGTTAAAAATACCTATTCAAAGATATAACACACAGAGTTATTGGAAGGTGGCATCAGCATCTCCACAAGGCGTGTAACTCCTATGTTCAATAAAGAATTACTCTGAACGGACCAAGATTTGGAACTAGACTCCATAGTAACTTTTATTGAGCTCAAAACAGCCAAATTCAAAGTAAAATTTTTAGTCACATAGTACAATGCAATAAATAATTTGATATTGACTTTGGCCATTTGTGGCCATGTTACATCGTTGGAAAGGTATTTTTGAGTTCTCTTGCACTCTCAGCTGCATCTTTCATTAGTATATAGTATATTGACGACCTCCGTGGTCAAGTGGTCTGTAGGCCGGTCTCAAGGCGCCGCCATCTCGAGAGGTCCTGGGTTCGATCCCCAGTGGAAGCAAGTGTTTGGATGATGAATTTTCAGACTTCTCCAGTCTTGGATGTTCATTATATATGTATAATATTATATATATTCTGAATAATTATGTGTAATCTATTAAATATATTTGTCCGTCATCTAGTATCCGTAACACAAGCAGCATTTAGTTGCTTAAAATGGGACTAGTTGATAGGTGTGAATGTCTGTGGATATTTATTTATTTATTTATTCATTCAGTCATTCATTTATTCATTCATTCATTCATTTATTTATTTATTATTTATATTAAAAAGTTTTTACTTAAAAATCTATTTTAAGTGCACCATCATCTGGATTTAAAGAAAATGTCCTTGAAACCTTAATATGTTATATTATTTAGGAGACGGGCATGATATATACTATTTATTTGTTATTATATTTCTTACGTGGAAGGGCTATCAAAATAGGGATGTCAATGTTTTTACGTAATAATACTTTTTCCTATTCGAGGTCCAGTGTACCACTCACGTAGCTAACTTTGCTAATGTTCCTGTTGCTCTAATTGGACAATTAGTTTGGCATATTTGTGGTGTATAAAAAAATAAGAACATCAGCTCGTACGAAATCTAATTTACTGAAGAAATGTTAGTACCTTTGTTTGGATATAAAATACTGAGGTCGTTTGCTTTATCACGAACAGCTAGCGGGCGGCACCGCCCTTTACATTACAATTTGTTACATTAGTAATGTTCCTATTTCGGCTTTTTCTAAGAACATTTCCACTTATACTTGTAATGGTTTTTCGAAAATCTCTTGAAATACTAAAAACATTGGCAATACAGACACGGTCGTTTTATTCTCAATAAATCTATACGTCTATAATAAAACTGTTGAGGTCGAATGTACAGACATTTTTCTTTGTACAGACATAGAAAAAAATGCTTAAAATCAAGTCAGGGTGATGTACAAAGAGGGAAAATACAAAAAAAAAATGTTTTTTGTTCTTCTGTCTATTCGTCCATTTGTCTGTTTGTACGGGCTAATCTCCGAAATGGCTGGACCGATTTCAATGACATTTTGCATGGTGATACCTTATATCCGTGGTCAACATCTTAGATACTTTTTATTCCGGAAAATTAAAGGGTTCCCGTGGGATTGTTAAAACACCATAGTGACCGCGGATGAAGTCGCGGGCAACAGCTAGTTACGCTATAAAATTTCATAAAATTTTAACAATTCGACTCGTTAGGTTGAATTGGATATCATTTTGTTTTGTGAAGTGCATTTTACCTCAATATGGTAAATATGAAGTTTGTAATGAGCTTGACCAAGCTGCTGCAATTAAGCGTAACACTTGATTGTGATTTTCAAAAATTTAAACATTATCTAGTTTTATAGATGGATGAAGCCTTATAGACAGTACAACAGTCTGGTCAAGTACGGAATGCTTTAAGTATGCAAAATGCATTAAGTTCAGACCAGCTCACTTGAAAAGTTTCTTGAGATGGAAACAAGAACAATGAACAGGGCATTGAACTTTTTGTTTACTCTATTATTGTATTGGTATCGTTGGCTAAAAGAGTTTTTTCATAGAAGTTGGTAAAACCATTATAATGAAATTGTTATCTTAAGTTCATTTAAATAATAACGGAGTTTATTCAAAATAACTAATAACGCTGAGCTGGCTTGCTTTGCGTTTAATTCAGGGGGAGTCTTGAAATCAAATTACTAAAGACGCTGCTATCCTTTGCGACGTTCTCCTTGAGGCACGCTCTAACTTTAAACATATCTAACTAAATGTAGGTGTTACTCAACACAACACGTTTTCATACTCCTCCGAGCGTACAGGTCTGACAAGGAACTATTCTATAGACAGTTACTAAGCCAAATCTATAAAACACTTACGATTACTTTGCACGCGACACAAATGCATTAGCAGTTGGTGGCTGACTCCGCTGAGATTTTCTCTAAGTTGACTTCTTCAACTTATAATAGCATGACAATAAGAGAAAACTTTAACGAGCTAATTTCCGCACAGACAGAATTCTGCGGGCGACAGTATAATAATACTTGTGATTGCAATAAACTATCCCTTCTATATTAAATGAGTTTCTAACTAGATGCATCTAATTGAACTGGTTCTTTATTTTGTCTCATAATTTTTTATCCATAATTTACGTGTCCGAATACTAAGTATCCTTAACTTAATGTCTCATAATATCACTTGCCCGAAAACTGAAATTCTTAAATTTAATTTGCCTTATATTTTTTTGCTATAAATATCACAATCTATAATATTTAAAAGACATAAAAGGCTTTTCTATAATAGTTGTAAGTCCTAACGTAATATCTCATAATATAACGTGCCCTAAAATCGTAATTTCATAAATAAAATATCCTAAATGTATTATTACGTATTATATTATTACGTACAGTAAATTAAATATTAATACAGATAAGCAATCAATCAAAATATAATATTTTTTTTCATTATTTTACCACAATTCATGCATACGTTTAAAATCAGTCATTTGAAGTGATGTAAGCAAGCCTGAATGCATGTAGCATACATGGCTTCTGTCACGGCTCTGGCGCTGCATTATAATTGCATATTTATGTTTTATAATTAACTACTAACAAAATTATACAATATAACACTTAAGTCATGTGACTTTATAGCAAGCAAAATTTCGATATCTAATTATTATAGCAACCGTTTTAGGACATAGAAGAATTAGAACTAAAGACTATTATTAGGTAAGACTATTAGTTTCGTAAACGCGAAAAATTATGGAAAGTGATGATTATAGCAAACGTGTTAGGGATTAAAATTTTCGGCCGATCGATAATCAGAGAAGAAAGGGACTACCTATTGTACCCATTAAACGATTTGATTATATTCTGTTGATAAGACGCTTTAATATTTTGTTGTAGAATCTAATTGATTGGTAGTATTATTGGTAGTTTTGGTTAGTCTAGTTGAATTGTTATATTAGGATAAGTTTTTTTTATTGTCATCATTTTCATTCCATTGTTTAATTTTGTTCCGCTAAAACAAAGAACATATTTTTATCAAGTTTCAACCTCTTTATATAGAGTTAGTTGAACAATATCTCTCCAGGTTACTTTGGCAAGTCCGAAGTCCCAAACTGGGCGACAACTGTGAAAAATGGGCTATAAACTCAACAAGGGCTATTATTCTGTCACATAATATTTTCGACTAAAACTGACTAGGTCAGGTGTACAAAACGTTGCTCTGCTAACTGTTACTTGGTCATACAGTTGTTAGGGTTTACAAACTAAAAGGTTTTCAACGAAGTCAAGATCCCTTTGAAACTTTATTACAACCTTGTAGTAACCTTATCTTGTAGGGATGACCTCCAAATCCAATCTTTTGGCTTGTGACTGTTCATAACAAACATTATTTAGAAGAATCTGCTGGTTCATGGTAAATCAGCAGCGCGTTAGGCAAACGTGTTAAATTCTTCTACAATTTTTAGGCACCAACATGTATTGTTGCTTTCTACGATAATATCATACTATTTAAAGGAGAATGCCGATTTTTGTATGGACTTTTGCTGGTAAGCTTGTCGTTTAATATTATCGAAGGTATAAAGCGTTTTTGTTCTCGAATCCGTATTGCTGAGATATTTCTCAAAATTGTATGCCAAAAACAGTAGGCCCGTAACACTTTTACGAGTTATCCTTGATATATTCTTACATAATTATTCTAAGCAAAAGTGCATATTTCTTTAATTTTTACTATTTAGACATTAAATGAAAAATTCTGAAAAATCATGCTTAAACAATGAAAAATCTATTGACGTCAGAAATTTGCATAAACTTTTTACTGACATTTCGTTAGCCCGGATTTTATATTAATTTATAATTTGCTTAAGGTAATCAAAAAATATTTAAGTATTTATGGGAAATAAATGGCAGTTGGTGCAGGTTTCAGCATTATGCTTCACGCGTAAGCAAATTTCACTTATATTTATCGTACGATTATCTCCATTTTGACACTCGGGAAATCTCAGATTTAATCGCAAATCCTCCAAAAATCGTGTAGAAACTTAACATAGTATTAATAACGTCAGTATCTTTTAAACCGAGCAACGAAACGGATTAACAGCGAATTAGGATGATATATAGAGAATTGTCGATAATCAAAATCGAATGAATCGTAGTGTTACAATTACAATACATTTCACAACCATATCATCACGCATGCAGGCGAAAGACCGGCCACCAGCGGATAGAGAAATACCTACCTACTTCGGTTTTATTGATTCGCAGCTATTGTTGCCTTATTATTGTGTATTGTATATAATTCCTCTTTAAGCAGTCTCTTTCTATATCGTCACTTCAATCTAGACACGTAGAAAAAAGGACATGGCCTTACCCTGGGGTAACCTTGGGGTAACTTGCACGGTTCGCGAAAGAAATGGGACGTCCATATCTTTCGCAACCGTGCAAGTTACAATAATCGCATAATTGTGCCAAAGTGCCACCACTCCGCTGAGTACACTGATAATAATAATAATAATAATCATTTATTGCTGACCGCGCTTATCTAAAAATTTTTTATTTTCTTTTTTGGCCGTTAAAAAATAATTTATGGCCCAAAAACAGAAAATCGAAAAAGAACAAGTCGTAAAAATGACGTTATCGGTCGTGCACATATCGCAACGTAGGTATCAATTTTGGGGTTAATACGGGTTAATACGCCACAGGTTAAATATTTTCAAAAATAATGTTAGTTACATAATAAAGGAGTATAATATTATAGAAATCTATTGAGAAACTTTTACAATTTCCTAGGCTTTTCCCACCGCAAAAATCGGCCGTAATAAACACCGCAAAGGATCTTTTTAACTTTATCTAATACAGAACCCGATCAGCATCTTTCCTGAGGCGATTTATTCAGTCGCTACACGAATGTGGCTTACCGGCGAACCGTGCTAGGACAGCTCATTTAAATAAAACATTGGTGACATTTCATTTACTTTATTATGATTTATTATAACAAACATTTATGCTACGTAGTCTTCACAATTAAGAATACGTTTATTGTAATTCTATGTAAATATTGTTTTATGAATCTAAACTTAGTCCAGACAGTTTTCTTTCTGAATTTTATAAGGTATTTAAATAGCTTGATTACGCACACGATTACTTTAAATGTTAACAAAACAATTACTTTGTGTTTTCTTGAATTAATAACTCATAATCATGTTATTTAACTAACTCATGTTACGGCGACTACAAAATAACCTGTAAATTAAACCAAGCGTAAGCGTGCACGCAACCATCAACTAACAACAGGAATAGACAGCTACAATAAAAATACATTAACATGTTTAAATACCTATAGGTACCTTAAACCTAAATTCTACTTTCAATGAAACGATTATGTAAATCAGTCATTTGAAGAATAACATTAACTTAAGTATATATATTTTATATACTTATTATATATATATTTAGTTTGTAAATTTTTAAGATAGTATGCGAAATTCTGCCGGTTTCTTGAGATCATACTAGTGTGTCGTACATCATATTTCTCAAAAGAGGTCTTCTATAAAACCATTATTTCGTGTACCTTTGAAAATAAGAAAAAGATAGATATATACAAAGCTCCAATGAAAAGGATTTTTAATAGAAAAGTGGAGGAAAAAATCTTTGGGTTTGGTTTTTCTCGCAAGGTATGCAGAAATAAGAATATGACTTGGACACGATGATCGTCAAACTGCAATGACCACGAGGAACCGGAAAAATTTCTTGCAGTTTATAGGAATTTAAATTGTATTATAAAATTTCAAGGTCACTGAAATCCTTTCATTAGTTATCTCTTTACCTAAAGTATTTCAAAAACTAATTGTAAAATCCAATACGTTGATCATATTGATTCGAGGACGATCCAAGCTTCAAACACAATGGGCTAGCCAAGTAAACGGTCGAAATCCAGCTTGTCTCTTTGAACTGGTTACCAGCCATTATTTATTCGAGGCGACCGTATTAATGAATGCGTCCATTGTAATAATGTTACCATATTATGCAGCTTCATAAACGATAATTGTGCTTAAACAGATTAAATTTAATAAAACAACTTACGTCACGAGTGTTCAGCCTTCCACTGCCGGACGGATGTGACCGCCACGTCATTTTAATTTCCTACATTCAACACTGTTGATCCATTACGTACACAATGTCCTGAGTGTACAAATATAGAAGTTCTTTTTACAAATTTCGCTCAAATTAATGCATTTTAAAAGTGAAGGTTCACTTTTTTGAGGCTAAAATGCTATCTACCTTCTTCCCAAAAAACTTATGGCACATTATTCTTAAACCTCTCAAAACAAAATAAAGATCCAGAGTTCCAGAATTGTTATTTATATAAAAATTTTAAAATATATGTTTGATGAATCAGGTAGCCCAGACCCTACTCAAATAATAAGTGATGAGAAATGAAAAGTTCCTCAGAAAACCATACACTGTTTGTCTATTTGTACGATGTAATTCCCTCGATCATTTCTGAATTTAGTATGTTTTTTTTACAAATTAATTTGGATCCTATGCTTGTTACGTGTGAGTTACTTCAGCTGCTTTTGTTGCGGATATAACAATACTGGACGTTATGGCTATTTGCGTGCCTATTTCTTTATTTTCAACTATAGTCACTTATTAATCATTCTTTACGAACACCTCGTCATTAAAAAGTAAAATTTAATGCATAGCGATATTCTAGCCCCAACAAGGTGATATTTTCATAAGCTTTCATCACAATAATGTACGATGTCATACAGTTATTTTGGCACATATTTCGAATTCTTCTAGAACTTTCCATTAAAAGCATAAAAAGCAATAAGTATTAAAGATTGTCTTGTTCATATTTTTACACAATCGTGTTAGGACGGAGGCGTAATCAACATGAGAAGCTAAAAATAAAATTTCGAACAAGCGCCAGCGATGTCAGACCATGTTAAAAATTTAACTAAGACACTACTTCCCTTAGCTTGCTTCATTCTTGATATGACATTATAACAGTTCGCCTTTGGCGTTAACCTTACTTAGGAGCGATTAAAATGTTTTAATTAAAATGTTTTCTAATAAAACCAACATTCCTAAAGGTTTTTTATTCACAGTTCCAATCACGATGTAACTGATACTATAATTACACTTCAATATTGTAATAAATAATGGAGAATACATTTTAGGTTAAACCAAGACTAAGCGAGACGAAGACGTTAAACATAAAAAAATATTATAAACTCCATTTTTTATCTGAGATCTAAATTTTAGTCTTACACGTACTAATGATAAAGTTATGATTAGCCTATCATCACACAGCAATATCTCCAATAAAGTATTTTAGAATTATACATAGTACTTTAGTCACTATACCTAAAGATTACATTAAGATTAGAAGAGACTTGAAATTAACAAAACAACTCGAAAGTTGCCTTTATTTAAAGATTAAACTAAACAAAACATAAGTATAGACAAAGTTTAAAGCTGATAGTTAGAATTTATGCCGAACTTGGTTATATAAATGAACTTGTAAGTCCGAATATGAAAACAACATTGAGTAAATTAACGTTAAGTACGATATATTGTGAGCCGAGAAATTCAGTAAATTTATTTGATAACAATGATTAAAAATTGACCATTCATTAACACCAACTAATGCGTAAGCACATTCAGATCGGGATTCACACGGATATACAAATATCGATTATGTGGGGTCGACTATAACTTACACTGAATACAATTGATCAATATTGTTATATTATGGAAAACTTCTCATGTTATATAATATGATGAAGTGACTAATATTATATTACTTACGTGACCAACCAACGCATTAAGCGTAGGCTAGACAGTAAACCGGCTCGTAATTACCGTTTATCATTTGCTAACTACCATTTAGAATTTACAGCATTTTAAATTATGCCGTCTAATTGAATGTTTACATACTAAACACGTATTATAAGACCCTGATATTCATCTACTTGGTATTAATATACCAAAATCAAAATAATCATTATATCGTAAATAGTACAATTGAGTTCGTATGCATATCGGTCTCATAATTATTGATTTGGTTGCCAAAACGACATGAGTTCCAGAATTAAAACCAATTGTTATTGGCGGCTGAAATCGAGTTATTTTTTGTAATTTTAAAGCCAATACCTATAAAATTTCCATTGGGAAATATAGAGAACGACAATGTTGTGTAGAATTAATGAATCGTAAAATGTAATGGTTTGAAATGTTCCGCCGTTATGTTTGTTTTGCTAGCTTCCAACCAATTCTACCTGTAACACGACACTTTCAAAATTACACAAGAATTATTTCTGAGAAGCAAGAGTGTCTTATTTATTTCCACTTAACACCAAACATTAATTAATTAAGTAATGTGTAAATGTAACAAATTGAAAATTAAACTATACGTAAAAGACCTAAACTAAATCGCATGGCGAGTGTCAAACCCTCACAAAATAACAAAGCCTTGATTGATATACTGAAATCATTATTAAAACCATTATCAAGGAGACTAAAATGTGTAACATTTTTGAGATCATGCGGAGGTCTTTGTCAAACAAGGCAGTTTTTGAAACTGGCCTTTAATAAGTGTCGTGTAGAATGTTGGGTGTTTACAGCTGGTACAAGTCAACCGAGGTCGACATCTGCTTGGAGTGGGAGGGACGACGAATGGTGCCGACCTCCCGAGCCGCAGATCAGACTTGCGTGAAGCTGGCATGCAGAGCCGTCTCCTCTTGAGCAATCTGGTTCGCCGGGGAGTAGTACTGTTGATTAACAAATTTCAAATGAATACACGAACAAATATACAAGATGGAATGATCAACATTAGGGTAGGTCTATATCGAGTAGACTAATACGGGCGACACAAACATAAATGTTTTCCCCGACCTCTTTGTTTCATAATATGATTCTACTTAGATGATACTTTAGTAAATAAAGATTTTTCACAAAATAATTATTAAACACAAAGAAGTTACTTGAACACAAAATTCTGCGTAAGCTGCTAAACAAATTGTAAAGGAATGGTTAAAAGAAACAAAAAATTAAAACGAAATTCAACCATAATCTGAAAAGAGGAAAGCGTTCAGCATTTAATGTTCCTAAAACAATGCCCGTTAGTACTCGACAAGTTTCATTGCGGGTTCGGTAATGGAGCGCCACGACATGCTGTGTATCCAGAAATTCTTTATACCACTAAATTTACACTGAACGTAAGCAATTATATAATTCACTTATGAATATTTCATAAGCTTAAATTAATTTAAAAAAGAACGCATTAATTCTCGTGTAGCTTAGAACAGGGTTCCTATATTAAATGAGTGTTGCTGCCAACCTTTACAATTCATTGTTAAGATAGAGTTACTCTTTATAAAACAATGTTTTATTAGTAATAAAGAAAGTATACCCTGGTTTTATATTATCTGAGTTATACTACAAATCCTCTGTCGGTCTTTTATTAATTTGAAGGACGAATACCTACCGCCTTAAGCCTTAGGTAATTTTGAGGTTTATTTAATTTAACGAGAACTCGTTGGAAACCTTAAACGATTAATGGGGAAATATTCAAACACTAATTAACTTTGAGACTATCTGTTAAATGTTTCTGTCATTGAGATTTTCATTGGAACATTTTCAGTGGCAATATTTAAATTTTATTCCACCGTTACGGGATATCCAAAATTAGAATATTAACCGCATTAAAATGTGGACGAATATTAGAATCGAATCTAATGGGCAAATAGAGGTTATGTTAATGTTTGAAAATATCCAACTTACGCCTGTGAAAGCGCCTCCATTCCATCCTAGCCGATCGTGTTCGCGTTGCGGGGTGCGTTGAGATTGGTTCTTGCGTTCTGCTCGTGAAGCCATGCGAGCTTTGGCCTTAAGAGCAGCACCAAGGGGCACATTAGCACGTGCTGCTTCTGCACGCCCATGTTGGCAAAACTCCAATAGAGCCACGGCTAAGGCCAGAGCCAAACCTCCCATCAAGACGTAGAACAGTCCAGCCACTTGACTCAAAGTTAGTTCACTACCCTGCATATTCTGTAAATTATAATAATTATTGTGAGTTGTTATGAGACCAATGAGACCATGAGACCATTCAAGAATACGCCAGGTCACATTAGGACGTTCATCAACCAACACTTACCTGTTCGTTGATATCGCACTCAGCGTGAGTGAACCATTTGCGAACAAGTTTTTGTATTTCTCCGTCATTCTTTAGAGACTGCAATGCAAGGTTGAGGCCATCTCTATAAAGAAAACTTTACTTATTGTTTCATTGATTACACGAAAAATAATATAATTCGCTAGAATTTCGCTTTGCACAATCGCGTTGCTAAAATCGCTGTAGCAAAAACGAAGCATACAGTACAATATTAAATGTGCCCACCGCAACTTTGATCCTTTCGGTAACGCCACTGCAAAATCTTTAACCCCGGAGCTTGATACAGTTACCAGCATTTCGCAGGGCTTACTGTTTTCATTAGATTTCATCGCTGATCTGTCCAAAAGAAATCCTAACCAACCGTGCTCGTCGACTGCGTCTTGAGGCATTAATGTACTGCTGTGCCCACCAGTAGTGTCCTGAACAAAATAAGTAATTTTATAAAAAAAAATATTTACAATAATCCCTAAAGAATAATTATTATTGTTATAATACGAAGATGAAAGCAAATATCAAGGAAACGAGTTTTGATATTATTATTATCTAAATTGAAATTAATAAATCTAACAATACAACCCAGTCTTACCTCAGGGCATGTTGCCACTTTGTTGAAGGATGGAGTTGGTTCCGTTATACGTGACAAAGTTAAATATGAAGCGAGATTTGCGGTATATGAAGATATTACTATCAACGCGAAGAACCACCAAACTGTACCCACTATTCTCCCAGACACAGATCTGTAATATTATATTCTCTTGTTATTACGAAATGAGGTCTAAGTTTCATATTCTGCAGTCATAACAAAATGAATGAAATTTATGATTTTAGTAACAACAATCTCGGGACTTAGATTAAATTTCAAGAGTTGAAAGACGACATTCTGCACAATTTAGTATCATATATATATATAATAGAAGCGTGGTGAGTTTTATCCCTATCATTTATGTTACAATTTATTGAGTAGACTTAATTTTGTAAGTGCAATACAATATTCCAAACCATATATCTGAATGCATTGAACTGCTGGAGTACAGGTTGAATTATTGAGGTGCATTTTCTTATTACAAAACCTATTGGAGTGTTTGTAGACAATAAACCCAGATTCTTGAGGTAGGTAAGTGTATTATATCAGGACTAATATACTTAAGACAATCAAATATTAAAATATTCACTGACCTCGGCGTAATGTCGCTACCTTGTTGCATGAATGAGCCCAAAGAAAACCACATGGAATTCCAAAAGCTGAATTCGTTTATTACATTAGTCTGAAATATTTAGGTAAAGTTAACTAAGGATGAACGGATTTTATTATAGTCTGGTCGCCGAGAGAATGCGTTCCTGCTGCCATTAACCAATGATCAGTGATGGGGAAAAAGTAACAAGTAAAGGAAGCAGTGATTATAAAATTTTAGAACACAAAAAAAAAATACAAAAAATATACAATTTTTTTGTAGGTTTGTTTAAATTATGTGTTCTAAATAAGTATAAAGAAAATAAAGCCAGTATTTTATTTAAAAATATTTATTTCGAAAATAATAATTATGTAAATATGTTAGGTATTCTTATTATGTGCGACTAGCATGTTTAATCAGATTCTGATTCACTGGAGGTGCTCTCATCATCATTTTCGTTGACATTGTTATATTATTGTTTAATAAATTATTGATTTTGAAAACTTTTGTAAAACGATTTTTGCTTTTATCGACAACATTCACCCAATCTTCTCTTGTAAAAGACAAACATAGACAAAAAGGGAAAAAGAGAGGATCAACGAGTTGCTAATACAAATACGTTATATTTGTTACAATGAGATATGTATAAACTTTGTGTAGTGTACACCATTAAAAAATATGTGTGGGGTGCTGCGTAGTAAAACGTAAATTAAAATTAAATCACTTCATACGCTATTCCAGAATACAGTACAGCAATTTTTCATGTCCTAAAAAAATCTTGTCCTTAAAATTCGCAAGCAGATAAAACTATGCACATCTTGAATTATTACTATCTGCCATTTTTGGGATACCATAAAACCATACTACTACAACTATTAAAACATCGTATATTCCCTAACGTTATATTATTGAAAAGAAATACTTGCTATTTCAAATAGTATCACGTTACGATTTTCTGTTATTTATGGCACATCACTTTAAAAATAAGGAGTTAGAATTCTATAATTATTAGAATTTTATTATTCGAAGATTACGAAACATTACTTTTTTTTTATTTTTACTCTATTTAGAACCAAAATATTACGATAATTATCTATTGACTAATATTGGTTTCCACCCTTCTAATAGCCAGCCCAAGAAACAACAACATTTTACTTCTTTCAAAGAAAGCAGAATAAATGCCTTTGATATTATTTATTTGAGGGGCAGATCTCACTCCTTTGGTAACAAATCTGGAAATTAAAAACAATAGCAACCAAATATCGGCAAACGGAAAGAAAAACAGCAGAACAAAGTAACAAAAATTAACACAACAGAAAAACAATCTCTCCCAAGCCGATTGGTCATCGTGGGGGAAAAAGACCAAGACCCTCTAAAAATGTGTGAGACAACAACAACTAAATTAAATCCAACAATAATTTAAAAAACTACAGATATCCATATCGCAACTCTTAATACAAGATCACTGAGAACCTCTGAAAAACTAATTGAATTAGAAAGGGCGCTTGAAAATATAAAATGGGATATATTAGGAATGAGTGAAGTCAGAAGGACTGGTGAAGGTATAATAGATTATGGGAAATATATTTTGCACCACAAAGGCGAAACTCAGGGACTATTTGGAGTAGGATTTATGATTAAGAAGAAATACGCTCAAAATATAATAGAATTAAAGGGAATCGCTGAGAGAATATCAATGCTTAACATTAAACTACCATTAAATAAAGGGAAACAAGAAACATGGTCCATTATTCAAGCTTACTCACCTACAGAATCTGAAAGGAAAGAAGTAGTTGCAAAAACAGAAAATGGGGCAAGATTAGTAAACTTTGCACTTGAAAATAAAATGAGCATTCTCAATAGCTTTTATAAAAAGAAGAATAAAAAAAAGTGGACGTGGTCATCTCCAAACGGACACCATAAAAACGAAATAGATTTTATCATGTCAAACAACAGGAAGGCTTTCAAAGATGTTTAATAACTTTAATTTTAATACAGATCATAAGATGGTCCGTGCCACACTAACTGGCGTTGTCCAAAAGTCGTAACTTTCATAACAGGTACACGCCTGTGGCATATCCTGGCAATAATGATTTGCTTCTTAATAATCTAGAAGATGAATTAAAAAAGAATAAAAAAAAATATGACTGCACAAAAAAAAATATGACAACCTATTGAACGTAATAAAAACAGTAACGAAAAGGACTAATACTGTTACAAGACAATCTATATCTCATGTAACCAAGGAGCTACTCGACGTTAGGAGAAAGGTTATACAAAGACAGAAAAATAGAGAGATACGGAAAAAGATATAACAAGTAAGTAAAAAAATAAATGAACAAATAAGGAAAGACAGAAAACTTAAACGAACAAATACTTTAAAATTATATATTCAAAAAACAGGAGGTACAAGAAAAGCTTTTAAAGAATTGGACAAGAAAAAAGAATGGATGTCAATAGCGAAGAATAAAGACGGAAAATATTCCAGTAATAGAGCCGACATAATAAAAATCGCTACCGACTATTATAAAAACCTGTACTCCCTCAACAACAACAATCAATATACCGACATAAAGTTCTGAATTAACGCCGCCAATTCTTAAAGAAGAAACAGTAAAAGCAATAAAAACTCAAAAACTAAATAAATCGCCTGGGTCAGACAATATAACCAATGAATTCCTTAAGGCAACAGTCTCAGTAACTGCTCAAAAACTTACTGATGTCTTTAACGAAATTATGTCTACAGAAGAAATACCAAAAGACTGGACAATGTCAGTGATCATATTGATTCATAAAAAGGGAGATAAGAGAGACATTGGAAACTTTAGACCAATTAGTTTAATGTCTAACATTTACAAAGTCTTCTCTAAGATACTTCTATCACGAATGAGCAATGCACTTGACGAAAATCAACCTAAGGAACAGGCTGGTTTCCGTAGTGGCTTTTCGACCGTAGATCACATCCACATCTTGAGACAGGTACTCCAAAAATATAACGAATATAACAAAATCTATTTCTTAGCTTTCGTTGATTTTAATAAAGCGTTTGACTCTTTAGAACACAGATACATATGGGAAGCTCTAAAATGTCAAGGAATTTAAACGAAGTATATCAGGATACTCAAAAACATTTATGAAAAGAGTACAGCTCAAGTGAGGCTAGAGTGTATGGGCACCGGTGACCCGGTGTCACCTAAATTATTCTCAGCTGTGTTAGAGATGATATGTAGAAAGCTGGAATGGTCAAATTACGGACTTAACGTGAATGGAGAGCACTTAAATCACCTACGCTTTGCCGATGATTTGATCTTGTTTTCTGAATGTCCAAAGATATTAGAAAACATGTTGCAGCAACTCTCTGACGAGAGTGAAAAAGCTGGTCTTTCAATGAACACAACAAAAACTAAAGTTATGAGTAACACTACAGATGAATATACAATTAGAGTAGACAATATAGAAATTGAAAACGTAAGAGAATACATTTATTTAGGTCAATTGGCATCAATAGAGAACACTATGCAAAAAAAGATAGATCGAAGAGTAGCTAATACGTGGAAGAGATTTTGGTCGCTCAGCGAAATCATGAAAAATAAAGACATGTCAATAACTGAAAAACGAAAAATATTTCATACGTGCATACTACCTTGCTTAACATATGGGTGCCAAACGTGGGCTCTTACTGAACAACAACATATGAAGCTAGAAGAATGCCAAAACGGAATAGAGAGAAGCGTAGTAGGAGTTAAAAATAGAGACAAAATTAGATTAACGAATATTAAGCAGGAAACAAAATTTAGGAACGCTTGCGAAACATACAGAAGTTTAAAATGGAAGTGGACAGGACATATATTAAGAGAGAAGAAAGAAAAGTGGACTAGAACTATTGCGGAATGGTATCCCCGAGAGAGCACTAGAAGTAGGGGGAGGCAGACCAAGCGTTGGGAGGAAGACTTTAAAAAAGTAGCTGGACCATGTTGGATCCGAACCGCGAAAAACAGGAGACAGTGAAAAACTTTAGAGGAAGCCTTTGTCGAAAGACAAGCTGTTACCGAAAATCAACTGGTTATCAATTAATAGAACTAGATTAAGGAAAAAAAACTTGTAATAGACTTGCTGTCTATATAATAATAAAGGCATTTTTTTAAGCTATTGCATAGCTTCTATCGCGGGACTTGAGCGCGGGGACCGAATCCAGAAATTCCGCAACGAAAAAACCTCACGCTCCCCACTCCGATGCGCAAGGAGGTGTGGCTTGAAGGCCGTGCATGTTAAAACCCAAGGTGGTTACCAAAATGAAACACCGTGTCCAAGGCGAACACAAATTTTAATTAACATCGGTTTGACCATATAAGTCTATGAGAGTAAACAATAGTGCGTTTTAAAGGATAGGTGGCGCCATCTAGTGATACAACAAAGAACTAATTTTAACAAAGACGCCACTTTGGTTTTATTTATAAGCTAACTATAACACATTGTCTATTATGAGTTTTATTATTTTATTAATTAATTTATTAACATTTATTTTAGATAATTATTTTATGATTTAATTTACTTATAAGTGATCCGAACGAAATAATGTATATGCAAACTACCAACAGTTTATATAATTTGTTTTCTTATCGGTCACCACGCTCAAAAAGTGTTACTTGAATTAATATCAAAGAAAAAGAAATACTGCATGAATAAATAAATAAAATTATAATTGCATAAGTTGATACAAAATGCTATGCAATAGCTTTACCGCGGCAGTCCCCGAGTGCCACACGTCTTTTTTATATTGGTTTTAATGCTTATTAGCCATGAACAAGCTAAATACACAACCGAAATATTTAAAATTTAAGTCAACGCCATTTCAACGTTATGTCGTCGATTCGACCACGACCTGTCAGAAACGCATTCTCTCAGCGGCCGGACTTTAGTAATGAATATTTTATGCTCAGAGTTTCTGTTGGATATAAATTCACAGAGAATCAAGGACACAATACGAACGATAAATCTCGAAAGACAAAGAAAGAATTAAGACAAAAGCGGGGTTGTGCACAATAACGTGCTGGATATAAGACAAACAATTTTATAATTGGCTGTCACCAGTTCGCAATAAAATATATTGCATTCTACTGAGCCTGTGTCTTGGAAGGAAACTTATCTTAGTGTTACTATAATTTTTGTTTACGAGTATACTGTATAGATTTCGTGAAATTAAGTAAAATAAAATGTTAACAAATATAATTACCTTAGATGAACCCATATCATTGTGGTCCGTAGTTTGGGATTCGCTGAATGACACTATTCTCCATTCATAAGGAGAAAATCGTGACACCAAAAACAGAACGATACTCACAGCAAAAACACTAAATATTATACATAGCTGCAAAATAAAAGTCCTTTAAATTATGATTACTGTTAGAAATAGCTAAGAAACACTAGACATAATGTCATTTTGTATAAAGTTTACTAAATATATATGATTGTTATTAATAATATGATCGTTTACTTACCCATATTTCTTTTGAGAGAGGCAGCAGGAAACTGAATATTGTAGACATGTCTTTGGCAGCGTTATTGGTGGGTTTAACATCAAATGACAAAAATGTCTTCGTGAAATCAATAACTGTCTCACGTTCCAGTGATATTGAGAGTGGTGCTATAGCCATATCCACTTCCTGAAAATTTGTAATGATAGTAAAAGTATTTTAAGATAAATGTTATTAGATTCGATGTCAAATACTTCAGTTTCAGGTGGATTAACCTGATTGATGAATAAGTTACGTGGGTAACACTGAAAATTTTAACTTTACTTTTACTGAAAATAAAAGAACGGCTTAATGTAGAAAGTTATTAATGTAGCCAATACTTTTATTGTTTCTCGAAGTAATATCCGTTCCTCACTACAGATCGTCGCATTCGATGGAGCCACTAAGAAAAGCAGTGGACTCATTCTTTCTTAGGGGTCTCTTCTATGGCATTTTCATACGCTTTCGCCGCATCTTCAGGGCTCGTATATCGAATACCTCGAAGTTTATCCTTAGTTCTTGGGAATAAATGAAAGTCGCAGGGCGTCCGGTCGGGATTGTATGGCAGATAACTAAGATAAGATCTTGACACCTGCCATTGTCAAATATTCAACAGTCCGTTTTGCGGAGTGCAGAAACTGTCCTTCCCTTTTCTAACATAACTGTCGCGAAATGAACTTTCCGACCAATGGATGAGACAATCATCTTTTTCCTTGACTTCTTCCTTTCTTTACCTTAGTTGGCCGATCCTCAAAACGAAACCCACGGAGCTGATTGTCCTTTGGTTTCGGGTTCGTAGCAATATATCCAGCTTTTATCACATGTGACGATGTCAAATACAGCATTTGAGTCACCGCCGTTGAACTTATCTAACATTCCGCGACACCAGTCCATACGAAGGCGTCGGTTCTGGTCGTCGGTTAAAGTATGGGGAATCCATCTGGTACAAAGCTTCCTGACGCGTAAATGTTCGTGTAATTTTTTGATCTTGACTCATAGCAATGCCTAGGCTTTCCCGTATCTGATGATAGGTCACTCTCTTATCTTCCTCTATTATGCGTCGCACAGCTCTGATGTTATCTTCAGTAGTCGCTGCTAAAGGACGTCCCTCACGCGGATTATCACCGAGATTGCTACGTCCACGCTTAAACTCGTTAAACCAATTGTAAATAGTGGCACGAGATGTGGCAAAAAATGTTTTCACTAGCAACATTTCTAACTGGCGCGTTCTAAAAATTTCCAGTGTTACCTAGGTATCTGATACGGATATCTCGGACAAAGGTGTTAAAATAGAAAGCGATCTTTGGCGCTTTGACTTTTGCACGTCCGAACTTAATGGTTTGACCATTAATAATTCTATTTTTTATTCTACAATAGATTTAAGTAGTACAATAGATTCAAGTTGATAAAATATCGAAAATAAATGTAAAAAAAAATTTGCGAACATCTTCGTCAGAGGCAAAATTCCTAGTTAAGGTCACCTTTATAATTCATTGTACTGAGGTGGTTATGGTACTTAATGCAATGCTATGGCAACAGTCCCGCCTTCTGTTACATAGGGGCTTTAAAAGCTCAGACCAAACGTGTTGACGTTAAGTTATACGCCGATAATTTCTTTTATCCTTTTGAGTTGTTCGATGCTAATCACGTCGTCTTTGTTTAAAATAATATACCTATCTAACTTAAATCCACGAGAATTATGAATTGTGTGTAACAAACACAATCATCGCCTTAATAGCTAAGGGATGACTTACATTCCGAAGAAACATAAATGGGGGAATCGCATTAACTTGAGTTTCGGAGAAAGAAAATATACCTTTGTAATAATTTTTTCACAAGCTTTTGGTACATAACTTATAGATGGGCGCGATAAGGGGGTGACGGTTGAGATTTATGCCGCGCAAGTTCCTATGAAAAAGAAACCATTTACAGAAGCCACATCATGGAAAGCTCTATATTTTCCTTGATTCATATTTTATGGTTACACGAAACTATCACCGAGTAAGCATTACAAGTTAAACCGAAAACAATAACTTCTAATTCACTGAAATTTTAGAGTAAACAAATATACATTGTATATACATTTTTTGAATTAAATTTGAGAGGGGCGCCGAGGGGAATAAATAAATGGAGACCATATAATCATATCACTAATCAAAAATATATTTTTTATTTGTGTAATGTTGTCCTCTAATTTTGAAATTGGTTTTATCTTGTTGTTATATTATTATGTTAATTGCTCGAACTGTGCTATGAATAATTACTTTAGTTTTTTTTATCTTAGCCTGGACACTACGGTGCCAGCCAAGCGCGCAGAGTTCGTTAGGTATTACTAGTACTTCCTTTCCTCTTTATTTAGATCAACTATTGCTATTTTAGTATATATAGAGGTACTTAATATCGAAATTGTTGTAACTCTTATTCTAAAATACCTTTTTCAGTAGTTCTCCAACCATACCGTCCCAACCACCTACAATTTTTGGATTCTCGTGACCATATTTACCATCTTTGACTAGTCGGAATTCATCTGAAACAAAATAATGAAATGTAATGGTTTATATGACTAAAAACTCAAATAAATAATTATTGTGCTCATGAAAAAAGTTTTACTCGTATTGATTGAGAACGCAAACATTTCGAAAATATTATTTCAATTTTATAGATGCTCTACATCTTGAGATTACAGACCAGGGATGGTTCAATTAGAAAACAAAATGCTATCGTGCTAAACTAAATTAAACTGGAACATAAAACTTTAATAACTATATAGAATCCTTACACTGACAAACAACATCTCATAACGATATAATTACTTGAAACTTTTTTGTAATTTATCATACTCAACTGCGGGAGCAAGAGCGAGTGAATGTTGAAACTTTTGAAAAATCAAATATCAACTAAAGTTTCGAGCAGGATTTTATTATTAAATACTTGACATTTCCTTAATTTGATACCAACTACGACTTGCTACATCTGTGAATTAACTCGATAATTTTAATAAACTCCAATGATATTGATTTACATTGAGCTTTTATTCCGAACAAATACTAATTTTAATCGATATGATTGGTCTTTCTCTTCTCTTTTATCATGTAATGCTTCTGCATTTTTTAAATAAACAATAAACATGTTCCTAAACAACGAAGAAGAAGGATTGATCAGTTGAAGTATAGGACTTACATTTAATTTCCAGCTTATCGGACAGCATGTCGGCAAGGTCTACACAGAAACCCCTAAATAGTCCCGTGTGCTCAGTACTATCAGGGCTGTTCCGAATTATGTACGGGGCTTCTTCGATAGTCGTCACTATATAGGTCTTGTTCCGGTCGTAAACACCAGGCACATTCAGCGGGGAGAGCTTCGCTGTGACTGGTACCAGGCCTTTATTGTCATACCATGTCCCCACCTGTATGTTGAAAGGGTTATGTTAATATTAAGTTAAGTCTTATTATATGTGTGTTGTTTTGCATAGGTTTCTTATCTCGTTATATCTATTATTGTAATCAATTTGTATTCACTCACCTTAACCATATCGCCTTCTACAGTTACTTCCATGACCTGAAGGGTGAAATTACGTCGATGTCCTTCCTCATTGAATCTGATGGAGCCAGTCAAACCATCTATCTCCGTCTGAAGCAAATACAGACCCTTGTCTTTCAATTTAATAGCATAATATCATAACAACTTTGAAATATTAAAATTGTCGCAGAATATTCGCAAAGTAAACAGAGAGCATTTTCTTTAAAAGTTACTGAAATAGACCTTGTACACTCAGCGTTAGATATCCGAGCGAAGAAAGAGGGTAAACAGCTAATATTAATATCATTTCAAAGCTCACTTCACAAATAAACACAGAGTATTTAAAAGATCGTTTGCCCTTTTTATTTATTTTTTGCGACAGTTTAACTAGATTTTAGAAGAGATTTCTTTGTCCTGAGCAAGGTCTCGACAGCATTGTAACGTTGTCGTTATTGTTTGTAATACATTTTCATAACATAAAAGTCCCCATGATGTTTCATCTTTACCCGTTTCCAATTTATAGATGACTGTCGCTACTAAAATATTTCTGGCACGATACTAGTTCAGAGCCATCGACAATTGTACAGTGATACGTTGTTTACTCACGCCGCACGTAAACAGAACAAATGTAGTGGAAAATATCGCTGGGTTACAACGTATTGCCAAACAATAAAAAATGAAAATGCGGAGCATCTAGCTTTTCCATTCTCCAAAATCCTATTGAAATTATGATTTCATGTTACGCAATGCATCACTTGAAATAAAAGATTAACGTTATACAATAACGAAAACCAAAATTATAATTTGTAAAATTTAGGTACCCGAAATTACATTCGAACGTCATTGCATGTTTTATGCTATAATCAATATTCATACGGCTTTGTATTCACATGTAAAGATTTTAAGTTTTTATTTAAATGGAAATACCTAAAACTAATTTCTAGGCGTAAAATGACAAAATAAATGTTACGTCAAACTGGAGAGGGGTGGGGGAGGAATCGAGCAATTCGTGTGATTGTTGTGTAATTGTGGAAACATGATTTATAATGTTTTACTGTGAATATTGTACTTTTACCTAAACAATCTCTTCTTTACACAAACGCGCATTCTAATTATGTATTCGTTACAAAATCGTGTTGTATACACTGACAACATTTACATTTCAGAATAACAATTTATCTAAGATCTCAACTTTGTTCACCCTAACTCTTTTGTTAGTAAAGATAAAATTATACAAATCACAATAATCTTATATTTTCACAGCGCAAAGGGTTAATTAGAAGTCGCCCAGAAACCCTAATTAATATACGGGTCCAAAACGCCCCATCCATTTTAGAAGGAGTTAACATCAGAACCTGCGGACGTATCTCTAATTTCTGTTGGGTTAAAATTTACCCCCATTTGAACTTGTGATTGTGTGATAAAAATGTGATGGAGTGCGACCCTGCGAGCGATTGTCGCAACGAATGCTGATATTAAAAAGAACGTTTGTTCAACAGAAAATTTATTATCTTTCGCTTTTTGATGCGAATTTAATTTTACAAACGTATTTTTTTACTTTGACGTTGTTCTACTGTAATTTGTTTGTGTTAAATTATGACATTTTGTAACAGGATATCATTTTCTATTCAGAGTTTTAATTCTTTACGCATTTTAGACTTAAAATCTCAGACCTTAAGGTTCGCGTAAATATAAATCTTCTCTGTAATTCTCATTATTTGTAATCCCTCCTGTATTCTTTGTTAAGAAAATAGTGCTCAAACATTTCATCAATTCACTTAGCATGTTTTTGTTGAATATTTCTATCGTGATGGGCATATTTCTACTTTAATATCGCATTACATTTGAACTGACGTCATCATTTATTTTTACATTTTTAATTTGATATTCTTAAATTTCGAATGATACAAATGTACTTCTAAGTTGGTTTATGACTTAAACAGTTCTTTACCTTCTGTATAAAATAATTCCAAACATGAATCATCCAATCTTCAACGCCTACTTACAATTTAAGCTTTATAACGCAGAGCTCACATAGGGCCGGCGCTCACTGCCGGCATGGCACGGCATGACCTGGCAGATTATGCTCTGGGATGCCGCGGCATTCCGTGGCATGGCGTGGCATCCTGCGGCATCCCGTGGCATCCTGCTAAGAGCCGAGCCACTCTGGCATCAAACAGTTTTGTTCCGCGCGGATTTAAAGTTGGTTGTGGCGTTATGGTTGACTGGGATTTAGTATTAATAGCACTTCTAGCTGAAGATGAGGAGAGACAAATAAGAACTGCTAATTTGACGAAAAGACAATTCTGGATGCATAATTTGTGGAGAACAAGATCTACAAATAGTGAATTTAGCAACATGTTTAATGATTTGAGATACGACTTGCGAAAATTCTATGATTATTACATAATGGACTAAGAAAAATTCGAAAAGCTAAGTTAGGTGGCTATTATAAAAAGTTTCAACCTTATTTCAACTAGCTTAGCAATCGTTATTCCTCAATACAAAATGACCAATACGTCTCGCGGGATGCAATGGCACGCCGCGGAAACCCGTGGAATGAAACGGCATGACACGTCATGCCGGAGCATGCCGCGCCGCGTCGCGTCATGCCGCTGCATCCCACGGTACGTCGCGTCATCTAGGTATCGAAATAAAGGAACAACAATTTTAAATTTATTAAAATAAGATTCTAAATAACTTTATTAGTTATAAAATCCTTTGCCATGACATGCCGTGCCACGCCGTAACTGAGCGCCGGCCCATATTTTTTTCCTAATTAGTTTATAAATGATATCTTTTTTTTCTAAGACTTATCTACAGACAAAATGGTCATCTAAGTCACAGATGGCGTTAGTAGACTATTCACAAAAAAATCGGTTTCATTTAGCTTTAAATTATAATTTTTCTATTTGGTAACCCTAATAAACAGATTAATCTGGGCACGGTTAAAAAAGCACGGCGTGGAAAAATGAGATAAATGGATATGGATTTAACCAAGGAAAATCTTTGAATGGAGTGAGCGCGCTGCCGCAGTGTGATGAATACGGATGCTTACATTCCTATTGACTTTTGAAAACATTTGAAACTTATTCATGTTTCTCTATTGACGTTGTGTTGAATGCGTATTCCAAACTAGCGACGTTAAATGGAGTACCTACTTAATTATTTTTAATTAATATTACTATCGTGTCATTGATGATGCAACATATGAAATTTAATAGCTTGACATTTTTAAAGACGTTACAAATTTTTGAATAATTCTTTTTTTTTGCTATTTGATATAAATAGCTACGCGCGTGTTTGAGCGGACAGTAAGATCGACCCTTTGAAGCAAACTCTATAGAAATAAGCCCTACCTTTTGTACTCTTGTCTTTTTATAGGAATTTATACTGTTGCTATTTACATAAATTGTTAGATAAATAAGCAAAATCATTTAGTTGACTCAGATGTTCGAATGGCATACATCACATTAGTCTGCAGTATTATCATCATCATAAATGTGGGATGTTTAATTACTAGCCGCTTCTAATGGATTATTTAATAAAGCTTTGAAAATAAAATCTGCTAAGATATATTAATATACGACGTATATGTATAGGCTGGTGACTAGATTTTTAAACTAGATTTTGTAGATAGTAATATTTGTTTTATTGAAGTTAATAAAGGAAATTGACGATAATATCGAAAATATTATTACCTAGATGAAATATTTTTGTTTCTGAATTGGTAATCAGTATTCTTTGTAAATGGGTTACTGAAAATTACTCCATAAAAGAGTATTAAATTGTTCAACGAAAAAACAAGATACAGGTTTCGACGAAGCAAAATCAACAAATTTGTTGGAGAGCTGTTTGTTTGTTCGCCAACCACCGTGATCTTTTGTAAATACATCCGTGTGCTCTGTGAAAAAGTGAATCAGTTCATATTTCTATCACCTTTCGTAATAATATTATATTGGGTCCTTACCTATGAAATTGGTGTTTTTTCTCTCTCTTAGTATTTTGTCTGTAACTATTAAGATTTAAAGTATTCCTAAAAAATAATTACCTCGTCTAAAAATAGACTATATTTTTGAGCTCTTTTGATTTGTTTTGATAATTTGTTGTAAGTTTAATTGTGTTAAAATTGGACACGGAGACAACTCTTTTTAAGTGCCTCCCGAATACATCATTTTATTTGCATTCACTTAAAAACGATAAATAATTTTTATGAAGTGTGATATTACACATATTACTAAAGCTTGTCTAATGATATGATATGCCAAATATTATTATCTATGGATTTGTCGTTGTAAAGAAAACTGAAAAAATTATAGTATGGAAAATGCAGAATTCCCCAAAATCTCCTCACAAAACACCAATTTCATAGATAAGGACCTAATATTTCACGTTTTTAATGTGTTGTTAAACAGTGAAGTCGCAATGTCATCATTGGTCGGACTGCTGAGATACTTGGTATGTAATATCTGTCCTGGCATTTGGTATTTTGGTTTGAATTTGAGTGGTTATGGATTTTCTGTAGTGCAAACGGCAATGGACTTGCCCTCTATTAGGTAGGACCGAAATTTCTGAGAACTTGTGGTTGTATAATGCATTTCTGCGTACATTCGGGGATACAGGCCTGCAGGCATTCGGGGGTACATTCAGAAATGTATGTATCATTACTTTGCACTGTTCATATTTATTTGAGGTCGGATACAAGTAAAGTATACTTTCTCTTTCCACGAAACCATCTTCTCTTTCATTACCTTTCTGGTCACATAACCGTTCCCTTTTCACATTACACTTCATTAGTTATTGAAATTTTAGAACGGTTTTTGTAGCGGTACACAGCTTGCACATCGAAAATCAACAAAACGTTTTATTCGATTGATGTGGCCATATTGATTTTTTAAAGCTGGCTGCATACTGGTATTAAAATAAAGACAACCCATGCTTTCACTGTAGTATTGTTTAGCTTTTGATGTCTGGATGTCATCAGGCAAAATATGGTGACGGACGTGTTTGTATTTTAAAATGAAACTAAATAATTAAACCTCTATCTTGGACTACACGTAAATTTTTTTTCAACTGTAAGTTGCAGTATACTGTATCAGTCTACCGTTCGTTCACTAACATTCCCGCTATGAATATTTCACCAGACCAATTTTTTCAGCGCCATTATTTATAAATTTCATCAATTATATTCTTATTTATTTGGATAAAGAAAATAATGTAATGTTGAAAACACGCACTGTCATCAACCACTCCATAAATATTGTGAAATTTCAGCACCTCGCTTTCTGTTATATCTTTGTCGAAATGAATTTTTAACTGGATTAAATTCTTTGTCGATATTTTGTTCTCGATATTGGGAGAAACATAATAAATTTTAAAAGGTCTTTAAATTGACTTGGGACGAGCGCCGTACACAAAGGCGCGGAATTCAAGAGTTAAGTCTCTCAGTTAAGCGCAACTGTTACAAAGCAAGGACACTTTCGAATAAGCGGAACGTCATTCTACGCTTCATTTTTGCTTGAATACTTTCCTTTTCCTGGAAACTCTGCCTTCACGGCAGTATCAAATACAATAAAACAAAGATAGTTCTTAGAACTATCTAAAAAATATAAAGGCAATTTCTCCTAAGACTTTCATTTCAAATTTCATGATGATAATGTCCTTTTGAAATAACATAGAATCACACATACGGCACACGTATTCCTTCCTTCTTACAAAATGGGTTCCTTCAAAAGAGACGTGAAAAAGCATTTTTGGGTCGGCAAGGTGAGGGTGGCTAGGGCAGTATGTCAGCATGCTGTACTAGTTATCTTCACATATGGACTCCTCTACTGCTTATCATTAGGGAGTGCGGAGTCATTTGCTGAGCTTTAAAAAAAATCTTAGTACACGTTCACTTGATTTTTAGACAAGTGGTCACGCAAGAGAGGGAATTTCAGTAACTTTTTTGCATTTTCGTCATAAGCCTACGTATCAACAACACGGGATGTAACTTATCTTAATATTCGTTGCCAGCTTGCTTCTAGTTTGTTCGAAAATTAAAAAACAAGCAAGGATCTCTATGATATATATTATTTAAATAAGTCAAGGAACTTGCAATCGTTTCTTTCCAATGATTATGGGTCGTGGTGGAGGTGTTAATCCGTTTTTGTGTGATCCTTAATCAAAGCTGATGATTTCAATTGACATTTAAATTGTTCCAAGCACCAATTACATTAAACTTTCGAATTCTACGAAAAGTTTTTGAACTTTGGATATACATTTTCATTAAACCGAAATAATAAACAGCTAGAAATGTATTTTGAATGGATGTACTAAACATCAATCCTCTGATTTATGCTGTATACTAAACATGTTTAAAATATTTTGATTAACACGAATCTGGCATCAATTTAATTATGCTTGTAACTTCAAACAAAATTGTAGGTATTAGATAAATACAATTTATCATATAAATACTGGTTAAAACATAATTTCGAATTTACAATAAGCAACAAAAGTATCATAACAATTTTTCTGAATAAACAACTTGATGTAAATAACTTCACGCACAATGGAACATGTTTCCACAGGTGGGTAGAGCGATAGGACTTATTCGTTCATGTTCACATTTTTTAGATCTAAGAAATGACTTGATAGTAATATAGTATTTTAGTCTTCACTGCACAGAGTGAGACTAAAAATGTAACTTGAAAACTGATAAAAAATTTAAGAAAAGCTCGCCGCAGTCACAATACTCCTAGGTCCACATGCAGGAAATTTAAATCGAGATTTAACACTCGATTATGTAATTTTTTGACAAATTGATCATAAATTTACAAAATTGAGATTTAAACTGGATTTAAAATTTCCTACAAGTGACCCCTAATGACTGAATTAAGATACTGTAAAATTGCATACCGATTTTTTTTTATGAGTAATAATATTCTAAGCATCAATGTTTGTGAACTACAAAGCAAGTCAACAACAAACAATTCAAAAAGTATTCCTTGTAGGCACTCTTTTTGCTTACAAGCTAAAATCCAACATTTTCTGTTTAGATCGTACGGCTTAGAAAATAAAGCTTTAAATGCATAATTAGTTATAGTAATGCCGCTCATGAGATAGCGGTTAATGTTCTCGAGTATGAGTAACGCTCTTGTTAATTAAAATGATATTGTAATTCTGTTAGCGATGCGCTTGCTACTAAAGTGGTACTTAGGTCGACGCACACTATTACAGAGTCAGTCTCAACTTTCCCTATTTTATCGCGTATAAAACCTCTAGTCTCAGTTCGGCACTGGACTTTGCAGACTAATTTTGTGTCATCTCGTCTTATAAGATTTTTTCAGATTATAAAATACTTTTCTGTGGAAAACTTACATTGTTACGGATATATAACAACCCTTTTGAAAACGGATTTATAGTTTTGATGTAAATATTAATAACAGCACCTGTTTCTACCCTAAAGTAAGGACGAATAGACTGTAGATGATCTCACGATTGTTTTTCGAAACTTTGTGATAAGAGATTATATACTGTGGTTCAATAGAAAAGTAGATGAACAATTTTGTTTGTTTATTATGGTCCAATGGTGGATGAAATGGTAAAAGTTTTTTGTCGGTGTCATCTTGGTAGGTAGAAAAAGATCCGATGTGAATTAAACTACCTATTGAACTAATGATGTACTGATACGATTAGAAAATAAGTTCGAAAAATAACTACTAATAAGTCTAAACAAGAAAGTCCACTATTCTTTTTGACTCGCTCGCAAGATATTAACTGCTTTGTGCTTTGTAACGAAATTTCGCAACAGTTTTCTATGTGAGGTTTTCTATAGATCATTTTACACTTTTGTCTAATTTACCACAAAACTTGTAACGAACCAACTAACGCCACCGATAATTCATTTTGTAATTTCTAAATCAGATCTATTTTCAAAAATCTAAAACGGCCGCGCTATGTATAAAGTATTTTAATGTTTCACGACATTATAGCTTAAAATGAGAGTATTCATACTATATATTTATACTTCTGTGTGATCGTGGCCTTAAATAGTGGCGGTTTAGATTGTTGAAAATAGTGATTGATGGTATACACGTGACAGCCCCTGTCGATCTATCTAGAACATTTCACACGTTCAAAACCATTTACACGCAGCATTATCAAACAGTTTGATAGTTCTGGAATAAATGAGGTATTCTCAAAATCCAAATAACATTCGCTTTGCACAAATAAATTAAAAAGAGTTAGCTTGTAAAGTGCGCTGACACATACTCGTATTTAATTTGATTCTGTAAAAGTAATTCCAATTATACCAATTATGTATTAAATTTTGTTGACTTCAAAGAATAATCTGATGTGAATGATATTAACCCTTATACCGTAGTGATTAAAACAAAAGGAGCAAAGTTTTAAAATGATCTCTTTACGGCGTTTTGCAACAAAACACTTCTGAGCTTCACAGAGCTTCCAAACAAATACAATTTTTGATTTATTCTTTGAAAACGTACATTATATGAAAACGAATGAAAAATAAACGGTTGAAGGCATTATTGCAGAATACAATGAATTAATATATTTTTTATAGAAACAATGATATTGTGCGTACAGGTACATTTGTTGATATTTTAGCAGTTTATGGCTTTGGTTTCAAGTAATAGGTTTAAAAACCGTATAACCACCGTATTTAAAATATCAGAATTAAAATTGAATTTTAACGAATTCCACATTATTTAATCTTTAGTTCCCCCACACGAATGACATAAGCAATTAAGTTAATATCGTGTGAAATTAAAATGAATGTTAACTATACGGGATTCATCTCCGGATTTTAAGGTTACGAGGTGTTAAACTCATTTTAATATTTCTGATGTATTCAACTAATCAAAAGTTTATTTGCTTAATCAAAATTGCACCAATTTAAAATGAATATAGTGATTTAATTATGGGAAAGACATGCAGCTCAAAAATTATAACGTTATAACTTTTGAAGTAGATTTATAAATTAAAAAACTAGCATTCTCTTAAATAACTTTAGATTCATGTAAAGTTAAGCATGACGATATCATTGTCTGACATAAAAATATAAATGATACTATAAACATGGAAAACCTCACTTTAAACCTCTTTAATATCATTACATCTCGTACCTTTTTAATCATCCTGGAAATCTTGTCGCCGTGTTCATATGGCGTGATCTTTCCTTTGGGGTTACAATCGATGATTCTGCTGGTGTTCTGGTTGGCGTTCCGACGCATCGTACTCCGGAGAAGGTCGGGCTTCTTACGAAGAAGACGCAGGATTGCATCCACCAAGACTTGCACAGCATCGTACATGAGGGCAGCTTGAGCCTATTAATAAAAATTATAAATGTTTAATTTCCCGGTACAGTTGACAATAAAGGCTCGTTTATGGACACGCGGGGCGTCGAGCACCGCGCCGCTCGAAGCGGGCCGCCAGAAACACAAACATACGGTGATATTTGAAATGTTCAAAGAGAATGTTTGTAGCGTCGCATGCGACGAGCGACTCCGTCGGATGCCACAAATGAAACAGCGGGCGACGTCACGAAGGACTCGGCGAGTGAACTAGCAAGTTTCGCAACGGGAACGCGGCGGATTAGGTAAATATCTAAATTGATTGAATAATTTGTCTACTGAGTATTGTAATATAACCCATCCACCATTTTACTTAACGCCTACCATCGTGTAGTAGTTGAATAAACTAACTTATAGTACTAAGTCTGCCTATTGGTCAAGCTGATAAAATACCTGTGGTATTTCACGTTCACGCTATTGGTCCATGTTTTACTATTGGTAAACTTTATAGATAAAAAACAGGGCCTAATTTTTCTATCCCTGATGGAATTTCGACGTAGAACCAAGTCAGCGACAAAATTATCTGGAAACTCATACTGAAGGGGATATTATAAAACAGATATTAAATCACGAATTTTGGAACGACTTCCACCATAAAGACCATTAAAAGAATGGCGGGAATGGTGGAATGCAGATGAGCATAGGTTGTTATGGTGATGAAGAGCGGTAATGAGAACTGAGTAATAATTTAATGGTAACAAATGCAGAAGGAATCTTGAATTGAGAGAATTTCTTCATTTACCATGTTTCCGACTAAATTCGTTCTTTAATGAAGGCTTTGGTAGTGATGATCTCTCGTGCAGCTGTACAAGAACCATCGGCATTTTTGCCACTCTTGTAATAATCCACTATCTAGCTCTTTTGATTTAAGATTCTACCCACTATGAGATTCATCATCTAAAATGGATTAGTTAATCATCTCCAAGTTTTAATTTTTTTTTTAGTTTTTATTTGTTTTTTGACCAAAAAACCAAACCAATATATTATTATATTAGACCAAAAAAGAAAATAAATGTCATAGAAATAAGACACTTCTAAATAGGACATCTAATTTTTTTCTATTTTGGCGAACAGTTTTGAATGTAAAGTTAGGGTTTGTAAGGTATATTTTTTACTATAACATTTTTGTAAATGAAAGCTAAAATAAAATTCACTACATATTTTTACATAATTCAAATAATAAATTGTTTTGTAATTCAGCTTAGAGTGCGTCATATAGGATCGGTATATATTGCACAATATGTATTAAGAAATCTAAAAATATACACAAACTGATATATTTTCCGGGTACTTGTAAGGCTAATATCTCATTTCCTCGTACTTCACAGCCTCGCTTCCATAATAGGGATTGGATCGTATGTATGAAATCAGCTTTTTTTATAAATGCCAAAATGGCGCATCATTCTCATTCCATTATATCACAAAGGTGACGAAGGCTAGGTTAGGCTAACATTTGAAGTACAGTTCGTTGTTCATGTACAAATAGCTGACCTATTTTACTTTTATCTAAAAAAAATAATTATATTTTAGTTTCTTTAAAATTAACAGACTTAATATGAAGTTTGTTAAGTGAGCTAGGATATTTGCCATAAATTGACATGATTTTTTTTCATAAATAATTTTGCCTTCATTATAATAGAAAATATGAAATTAAAACATAACAAAGAAATATTAAACGATTATATTAGTTATATTTAAAACAGCTAACCGAATAATATTTTTTTAATTATGTATTTTACATATTGTAAAACTTCGACTTCTTGGTTGCGGTTATTTTCTTTTGATTGTATTAAAATAAATTCAGACATTCACACCTATCTATCAACCTCATCCTTTATCTATCTATCAACTAGCCCCATTTTAAGTAACTAATGCTGCTTGTGTTACGGACACTAGATGACGGATAAATATATTTAATAGATAAATACATAAATAAATACTCAGAAAATATACAATACACATATATATATCCACGACTGGAGAACAAATGCCTGTATTTATCACACAAACATTTGCCCCCACCGGGGATCGAACCCTGAACCTCTCGAGATGGCGACGACTCGAGACCAGCGTACAGACCTCTCAACCACGGAGGTCGTCAAATGCATTAGAGTATAGTGTGATGCCTAAACTGATGTAAATACAGAAGTTATAATTCAACGACCTGTAAATACTGTTTAAATTGCTATCTGGTGTTCATGACAAAGTGTTACCTATCCATCTACACATTTAAATCGTAATGGCGAATTGAAATGCAAAGATAAAATGATACTTAAAACTATTGTTAAAAACAATCGCTGCCAAATAGAACCACCCCTGAGGACAGCTCTGTTAACTTCATATGAATTGTCGACCCTTATTCTAACACCATTTTCTGTCGCATAAATTGAATTTCGTAACCTTTCATCCTCTTTCTATCTAAGGGAAATACAGATACTTATAGGCTTCAATATACCTAGACGACATTCATTTTTTTTCAACGTCTTCGGACGAATTCAATGACCCTACTGTACTAAATGAATGATTTTGTTTCAACAATTAAGAAATTGTATTTCTTGCCTGCAATATAATATCAAACTCAATATAATTGCTGCATTAATTCAAATCCTAAACGTTAAATTACAATCTGCACGTGTTTAAATTTAATCACTGATACGTGATTCTTAGAAAAGAAATACGAATGTCTCGAGTATTAGAGAATTGCCGTCTAATTAAGTTGTCTCAGAAAACATTCAATCACTCATTATTACTACCAGCACACTTTTATTTCTGGATAAGCCGGGACGGGAGTCACGATATTTTAATTATCCTTTACATCAAAATCGTGATCAAAATAATGATTAGTCGAAATTCTTCCAAACATTGGATAAAAAATTTATGCGTTACATAAGTCGGCACGATTTGCTTACAAAATTAAGTTAATAGCGATCGCCGTGTTGAGGCCTTCGACAAGATGTTTTTCTTAAAAAAGGAGGGTTTAACAAGTTCGTCTACTGAATGTATAATTAGAGATTCATAATGATTCGGGGTCGTGTTTCGGTGGGAAATTCTCCCGTCTGCCAGCAACTTGATATTGCTATCACGTAAATATGTAATGGTGAACCTCGCCCTCTGTTCCCCCGATATCTCTACTTCTCGAAGGCCAATGAAGAAAACAATCAGGCCATACTCTTTGACTTAATTTTTTTTGTCATCTAGCATTCAACTATTGAAATTTTTCATCTTCATTGTTTCGATTGTATCGCTGCGTACAAATTATGTACTTAACATTTTATACAATATTGCTTTATATCATGTTTCAGATCGTTTGGATACTGAATGTTCTAAAACATGTTATTGATGTGTACAATAATGTTATATAACTATAGCCCTAAAGAAAGACAAATGACAACGGTTATATAACATAGATATTATTATGTGTTATGTGTATATACATACAGTCACGTGCAAAAATATGTAAACAAATTTGAAAGGACAGTCTTTATTCTATTCTAATAAGAGTCACTAACTGTCAGAAGTGTATACATATTTTTGAACGTGACTGTACAGTATTATTTTATGTTGCAATGTGGAATAACAAGGTAACATAATGTGGACGTGTTATAATAAAAAAAGTTATATTATATGTTACATAGTTTGTACGCACTATTTGAGATACTGGAATACTTCCGAAGGAAGCGCCATTATTTGAGATACTGGAATACTTCCGAAGGAAGCGCCATTATTTGAGATACTGGAATACTTCCGAAGGAAGCGCCATTATTTGAGATACTGGAATACCTCCGAAGGAAGCGCCATTATTTGGATAATTGATGCATGATTATGATGAAGTAGGTCCGGATTGCAAAAACCTTACTTTGTCTTACACTTAAGCAGAAAATTAATTCGTAATTCATCCTTACAACATGTGATTTATTTTTTTATGTGATTTAATTTGTAGTTTAAACATAAATAGATCTTTGTGGTTAGTTATCATAAGCATTGTAATAATTCTTTGTTAACTGTTAGTTATCCCAAACTTAGCAGCTAGGATTGTCTTGTTCTATTTAAATGCAGGAATTCGTTAAGTGCTGCGCTTCAATTAAGCTACGAGCTGAATCTTAGTTCCGCTGCAAGCCCAATTACAATGTTAGAATAATATATACATCGTCTAAAATTTCATTTGGAATTATTTATTATAATATTATGCGAGCACATCCTAAAATTTTGTATAGTGTCAAAAGTATACGATCAAATATCTGAATATTTTGACATAAATCACTAACTACATTTACATAATCATGGATACGGCGTGAAGCCTCCTTAGAAACAGGACGTAGACTAATGAGGAGTCCACTGACGTTGACACTGACTAGACTTCCTTACTGTGAAAAGAAAGATGACTGCGGGCCAAATCTGTCTATAAAGAAATACAATATTATCAAACAGGCAACTACGATTCAGACCTTACAAGTGGTTCTTCGAGCGACAACGACCACAGGTCTCTCCTAATACACGTAACTGCTTTCGATGCTTGTCAGCTCTCCCCAGCACACTCCAGTAGGCTTAGCACGGGCCGGAGAGAAAAAGTCCCCGGAGACAAAAATCGTCATTGCTTCTCGCTTCTTCATTCGCGCGGAAGCGAGAGGCAAGGACGATTTTTGTCTCCGGGGACTTTTTCTCTCCGGTCCATGCTAGGCCTTCTGCTAACCTACGCTAATCTTTATTCGTGTTATTACAAGTTATACAAAAATCATATAAACTTTAACAGCTGCATTAGTCTAAGGACTGTGTCGCGGCCATTAGCGCCCACCTCCAAAAATTTGTTACAGATTAGACACTTTCTATTTCAGTTGTATATTTTAAGATTTCTAAGACACTAAAAAATATATGTGAAATGGGTGCAAGAGTGTGTGTGTGTGTGGGTGTGGCGCGCGCGCGTGTGTGCGTGTGTATGCTCGCGTGTGTATGCGCGCGCGTGTGTGTGTGTGTGTATGTGTGGGTGTGGCGCGCGCGCGCGCGCGTGTGTGTAAATATCGTCAGCTTGTCTCAGGGCGTCCCAAACAATAATAAAAAGAAGAAAGAAAATCTTTATTTGGTATCATAATACAGCTAGTATCAATGAAGCTTAAACTAATTATAATGAACCAAAAAGGTCCCCACTCAGTACACGGCCGTGACAGCTATTGCAGTTTGCCACGACCACTGATATTGTGTGGTATAATAGACACGATGTTGTATGTTGAATGTGTTCTGTTCCATTGTCACTACCAGACATCCGTCTTGGATACACAGGAAAGCTCTACTATGGAGTCATACGCGTACTGTGGATGACTTCAATGTATAAACTATAGAAAGAAAGGATTCACATCATACGCGGCTTGTGGAACATAACTAGGGGGATATATCTAATACCAACACCGAAAACCTAAAATAGCTGTATCGTGTTTATTGTATGATGTGTCTGTTGTTTTCACAGGAGTCAGGATTAAAATAAATGACTTACCGAAATAGAATCCTTTTTCCAAACTTCAATAAAGTCCCGTACGACTTTCCGGGAAAAGTCCAGGACTCTAAAGCCAGTTATGTTAATAGCTCCAAACTCGGTCACCTCCTTCTCCCAGCGATCGTCCATCACCTGTGCCAAGATTTAAACATGTTGAATGACAGGCTCACGCCGCTAGAATTAACGTTTGTTCAATAAACAGTTTTACATACATTTTTCTTTCTGCTTATTTACATTAATACAATTATTGGTACAATAAAATACAATCTACACATTTTTTTAAATATATTTTTTCTTATTGGCTGCTTACATAGATGACATTATACATATTATTGGACATATTCCACTGAGGTTGTGTTTAAATCATCCTATAAATCTTAACGTCAATCGTAAACATTAATGAAGGTGTAAGCACCTATGCCTACACTTTTGGGGGAGAAGAAAGCGTGATGATAATACACTCGCGACCAAAAATTAAGGGTCGGTTAAGAAAGTTAGAATATCTCGGAAGATAAAGACGCTAGCGAACAGAAATAAACTGTGCATGATAGGCAATTTAATATTCTTAAAATAAAATAAAATATTTTTCATAATTAATTTATATTTCATTAAAAACATAAACTTAAACGAAAAAGGATATCTTGCGTAAACTTAATTAAAATGGATAATACAATATTTCCTCCGTGTGCTCTCAGTAGAATTGGCAACACCAAGTACTAAAAATTAAATAATGATAAAATTTTATGAAAAATATTTTATTATCTATTTTATTTAAGTTTACGCAAGATATCCTTTTTCATTTAAGTTTATGTTTTTAATCTTAACCGACCCTTAATTTTTGCTGGCGAGTGTATTAGGGTCGGTTCATATCTGACTGAAAATGCGTCGAGCGCAATCATCGGTTGCGTCTATTCGGTCACATTAGACCTTCAACATTATGCGTCTAGTTAGTTTCTGCGTTCAGTATCTACAAAGCGGTTTTGTTTTGTGATATTTAATTTTAATGAAAGCCCATCGAAATATCAACTCCTTACATTGTGAAAATGTTTCTTAACTAAAAATGACACGGTCAGTTGGCAACATAAAAAAAGCATTTCTAGCTTTCAGTTTGGGTCCCTGTTGCGTCGACTGACATTGTGTTGACGGAAACGTGTGACATAGCCTTAAAAATATATTCGGTAACCATTTGAAAATATTATTTGTTTTATGAACAATTACTTTTTTTATATTAAACTAGCTGTGCCCGCGGCGTCATTCGCGAGGCGTATTTCTGCAGCAGGAAAAGTTATGTTGACCAAAACATTAATGTATCACCATACAAAATTTTCATCAGAAAATTTTGTGTTGTTCAATTTGTAATTATTTTAACGTTCCGTTTCATTAAAAATTATCAAAATATATTCATTAAACAGACAGAGTACTGACACAGATCAAGTTACAGGCAAGTCTCGCACTACGATACATCCCGAAAGTGTGGAGGGAAGTGAAGGTCGTGTTCATTCCGAAACCGGGAAAAACCGACTACTCAAATCACAAAGCGTACAGACCGATCAGTCTAACGTCGTTCCTACTTAAGACGTTAGAAAGGATCTGTGACAGAGAAATCTGAGACGGTCCCCTCAAGTTCCGCAAGTTCGCTCTGCATCCATACCAGCACGCGTATAGCGCTGGACGAAGCACAGAATCGGCTCTACATCAAGTAGTAGGTATGATTGAGACAGCCCTTCAAATAAACAAACCTGCCTTCATAGACATTGAGGGCGCCTTTGACAGGACCAGCTTCACGAGCATCAGAGCGGCCCTGGAGAGTCATGGGGTGGAGGACCTGCTCATAGGATGGATAGTGAATATGCTACAAAACAGAATGGTGAGGCCGGAGCGGACTGGGCGCTCTAGTGGTGAAAGGCTGCCCTCAAGGAGGCGTGCTATCCCCTCTTCTCTGGAATTTAGACGTTGACAGCCTCATCACGCTGTTAAACAGTATGTACTAGTTTACAGTGGGATATGCAGACGACATTACCTAGTATGTGACACTTAACAGGCAGCACTAAAACACGTGGAGCGCTGGTGCGTCAAACACGACCTATACGTCAAGCCCACAAAGGCGTAACTAGTGCTGTTTACAAACAAACGAATTATTGGAGACCCAGCACCATCGAAACTATTCGGCACAACACAGATTGGTAAGCGAAGTCAAGTATCTGGAGGTTATACTAGACAATAAGTTACTATGGAACAGCCATGTGGAGCAGAAACTGAAATCGGCGAGCATCGTCCTATGGCAATGCCGTAGCACGATAGGTAAGCGCTGGGGACTCAACCCAAAGATCATTAGATGGCTCTACATGACCTTCATCAGACCCATGGTAAGCTACGGCTCACTAGTCTGGTGGCCCAGGACAAACCTAACAACATGCATAAACAAGTTGAAAGGTTTTCAAAGACTGGCTGCGCCATTATAGGTTGTATGAGGACGACTCCCACAGCAGCTATGGAAGCGATGCTTAACATCACACCACTGCACATCTATATACAGGCTGCGCAGGCAGCGCTCAGACTAAAACAACTCAAGTTGGTGAGGTTAAAAAAGGTGAGGCACTTTGATAACCTACTACACTCCTGGGTAAACACTCCACTGGTAGATGCAATCTGGGACAGGATGGAGCCAACCTTCGTTTTCGACAAGAAGTAGGAGATACACTTGTAGAAATATGAGGGTGAGGGAATTCACCACAGATCGTTGATCATCTACACAGATGGATCCAAAACAGGCACGGGAACGGGCACTGGAGTCTTCTCTGATGACCTCAACATAAACTTGGCTATTCCGCTGGGAAACACAACAACCGTATACTTAGCAGAATGTGCCGGCATATTACTGACCGCCAAAGCCATTCTTACAAGGGGAGTCACAGAACACAACATTACAATCCTCTCAGACAGTCGGTCTTGCAGTCTCTATGCAGCAAGGTGACAGTCTCCAGCCTCATTAAGGAATGCCATGACATACTCAACAAGGTAGGAGACAATAACGATTTAAATCTTGCTTGGATCAAGGCTCACAGTGGGTATAGAGGTAATGATGCGGTAGACGAGCTAGCACGGAGGAGCTCGGCGATGCCACCCATAGGTTGGGTGGCATCGCCGAACCGGTGGCACCCGGAACCGATCATATCCATTCCCATAAGTTGGTTTAAAGGTAGAATCGAACAACACACATTATTCTTACACAATGAATACTGGAACAACCTGGACGACTGCAGGCAGGCTAGACTTGCACTACCACGAGTTGAGCCACGCCTATCCAGGGAATTAATGCAGCTGGATAAATGTAGGCTGCGCCTTGTAACAGGTGCAATCACAGGACACAGCCTTTTTAACATAGGTGTCACAGACAGTCCGCTGTGCAGGGCGTGCATGGCGACAGAAGAAACAGCTTCCCACGCCATGGTGGAATGTGACGGGGTATCAGAATGCCGGGCTAAGTACCTTGGCACACCGGGGTACTACGGGAGGCCATCGGCGACGTGAAGGCGCTGGGTGACTTCCTGGCGGAGCTTGGATGGCTGGAGTAATCCAGCATTCACTCTCCCACGCAAAACAGGCGCAAATTAGAAGTCGAGTTGCGGAAACCGCCCGCATTGATGATTAAGAAGAAGAAGAAACAGACACAGGTCATTTACAGTTCTATTTATCTAAAATCCTTTATATCATCAAACACTTTTGCTGATCAGTAAAAATTTAAAAGATGAATAAGCTTTATTTTCCAATAGGTGTTAGATGGAAGAAATTTGTAAAATTCAATATAAACAAACTCAGTATAGCTTAAACGTAGTGTATATGTTCCATTGAATACTGGCTCAAATCGAATATTCTGGGCTTGGCGACCGTACAGTCATTTATCATGGTTCGAGTGTATTGGAAATAACTGAGTAAAATAATCACAGTGTGCACTGCAAGATATATATTTGAGAAGTAAACAAATGTACATGTGACAGCATAATAGAGAATACAAAATACAAATAAATGTCATATCAAAAACTGCCAGGGTGTTATATTATTGTAGAAAAGAGTTTGGTCGAACACCTCCCCGTAATATAGACACCCTATATATGTACATGCTATTTACAAACAACATCACTCACCTATAAAAGAACTTACGACTAACACTCACTATATACAACATAAAGACACAACCATTAACATTCAATAAAATAATTACAACCTAATTCTTACAAAACAAAATAATTACAAAAGGCCTAAACTATTTACACACTTAACATGTTTTATTTTAGGCAGGCATTTCGTAAGAACATCGGCGACCATACTGCCAGTAGGAATATATTTAATATTAATGTCATGACTGGCGATGGAACTGCGAATGAAATGGTGTCTAACATCTATATGCTTTGTGCGTGAGTGATGAGTGTTGTTCTTGGTGAGTTGTATGGCACTTTGGTTATCACAGAAAAGGGGTATTGGTTGGTGACAATCAAATACGTCCTTAATAAGAAACTTTAAATATATGGCCTCTTTAGCTGCTTCTGCGAGGGCCATATATTCAGCTTCTGTAGTAGATAACGCTACAGTGCGTTGTTTACGGGACTCCCAAGATATGGCGGAGCCACTGACTTGGAACACATAGCCGGTATATGATCTCCGATCTATAAGATTTGAACCATAGTCAGCATCACAGTAACCAACAATGTCCGAAGAACTTACCTTTTTATATGTAAGCCTTTTGTCTTTTGTTGCTTTGAGGTACCTGAGTACCCGTTTAGCAGCTCTCCAATGTACCTCCCCGTAATGTTCATTGAATTGACTCAAGACCGATACAGCATGGGAAATATCAGGTCTTGTGCCAATGGAGATGTACATTAGAGACCCTATGAGCTGCTGATAAGGTAACTCCGGGTTCTCATCATCCTTATCTGGTAAGGTGAGCTTAAGACCCGGTTCTAAGGGTGTTGACACGGGTATAGCCTCGCGCAAGTTGAATTTATCAACGAGTTTCTCTATGTATTTAGTTTGGTCGAGACTAATGCTACCGTTGCTTTCTCTGGTAACTCGCATCCCCAGGCAATCCTTGACAGGTCCAAGATCTTTCACTGTAAACCTTTTCTGGAGGTTTGATTTGAAAGACTCTGACAAGTTGTTGCAGTTGCTGAGGATAAAGAAATCATCCACGAAGACAGCAACTACAAGCAGTCTATCACTCTGTCGTCTGTAATAGACGCAGTGTTCGCTCTCTACACGAATCATAGACATGGCTGTCATTGCTTCACAGACTTTCAAATTCCACTGTCTAGGTGCCTGTTTGAGTCCATAGAGAGCCTTCTTGAGAAGACAGACTTTATTACGGTCGGTAACAAAGCCTTCAGGTTGCTCCATGTAGATCTCTTCTTCTAGATCGCCGTTAAGGAAAGCAGTTTCTACATCTAAGTGTTCAGCACTTAGGTTCAGCTTAGCGGCAAAAGCTAAAAGGAGTCTAACGGAAGACAACCGAGCGACAGGAGAAAAAGTTTCACCGTAATCAACGCCGTAGACTTGTGTGAACCCTTTTGCAACAAGTCTGGCTTTAAATTTGACAACCTCCCCGCTTGTATTCTTTTTGATCTTGTAGACCCACTTGCACTTGACAGGCTTTCTGTCATTGGGTCTATCTACCAATATCCAAGTGCCATGCTTGGTCAAGGAATCATATTCCGACTGCATAGCTTGGAGCCATTCCTCCTTGTGTATGTCATCCTGAAGCTGCTTAAAATTTTCAGGCTCAGTATCAGGAGACACAAGGTAGGCGCTTGCGTCGTACCGACTAGGCGGATTGTGAACGCGGCGAGGATAGCGAGGTTGGTGATGATCAACAGGATCTGAAGTTTGTATTGGTTCAGATTCTTGGGAAGTACTGGGTTCAGGATAGGGTTCAGGAGAGGGCATCTGCACACACTGCTGAGATTCCGGTATTTGATCAGTGACCGACGAAGAAGGCACGGAATCTGAGGCAGGAGCAGGATCGGATGTACGTGGAGTTTCAGTCATTATAATTATCGACTGACCATCTGAAACCGTGGTTTCAGGTGACTCAGGGTTATCAACTGTTTTATTTTCAATAAATACTACATCCCTGGCTATGATGATCTTGCGAGGGTTATTAGGGTCAACTAACCTGTAACCCTTGCAGACCTCAGAATAGCCCACAAATACACAGGGTTTAGTTTTTGGGTCTAATTTGGTCCTATTCTCTTTGGGAATGAGGACATGGGCCTCACATCCAAAAACTTTAACATGAGAAAGGTTTACTGGCTTCCCAGTCCAAACTTCCTCTGGGATTCTAAATTTCAACCCTTGTGTAGGTGAGTGATTTTTTAAATATATGGCTGTATTTACAGCTTCGCCCCAATAGGCTTTAGGGAGATTGGCATCTTGAAGCATCGACCTTGCCTTTTCAATGACGGTCCTGTTTACCCTTTCTGACAAACCATTTTGTTCAGGATTATAAGGAACCGACAGTTGATGAATGATGCCATTCTCTTTAAGAAATGTGGTCATTTCTTTATTTACAAATTCACGACCGTTATCAGATCGGACTATCTTTATTTTAAGACCCGTTTGATTCTCAACAAGATGTTTGAATTCTACAAACTTCGAAAAAACTTCGCTTTTAGTTTTTAGCAAGTAACCAAAAGTTTTTCGAGAGAAATCATCTGTAAAAGTTAACAGATACAAACATCCGCCCCATGAATGCGAACTCATTGGTCCACAGAGATCGGTGTGTATTAATTTCTAATTTTTGGGTAGAACTCCTTGTTGAGTTTTTGAAAGGCCTTTTTGATAGTTTGCCTTGCAAACAAGGAACGCAACTTTGACTTTGAGTGTCATTGTCAGTGAAATTAATGCCAATGTTTTTATGTTTTAGAATTTTGAGATATTTGTAGTTTAAATGACCTAAACGTCGGTGCCAAAGATATATGGGCTCATTATTATGAGCTTCGTATGCACGACTAGTGGATGAGGTAGTGTCTAGTTTGTACATCCCATCTGAGTTTGTACCTGTACCAATTATTGAACCAGACACTTTGCACTCATCTTTCAGCATAATCGTTGCCCCTTTAGGTGAAAAAAGAACTACAAAACCCTTACGCACTAATTCTCTGACTGATAATAAATTTGTCGAAAGTTGTGGCACGTATAAAACATTAGAAATCCTAACTACATTATTATTAATATTTACACTTACAGAACCTTTACCTTCACTATATACAACTTCTTTATTGGCAACTGTGATTGGCTGTCTACAAGGTGTGTAGTCATAAAACCAATCCTTATAGCAACTCATGTGACTAGTGGCTCCTGAGTCAATAAACCAACCTTGGGATAAAGAAGGGGAGTGAATGGCTGAAAATAAAGTGAAAGAGGATGAAAGTGTAAAATTAGATGTATAATTAGCTTTAGAATTGCCGCCGATGCCCTTATTTTTCTTCAAGTCATAAAAACGTTTTCTGCACTTTGACACATGGTGTCCAGATTTCTTGCAGTAGCTACATGTACCGCTTTTCTTGCCAGAAGTTGTAGCTAATACGTTGTCGCTTGTAGCCGTTGAGCTGCTTGGACGCTGATCTTCCTTCAGCAGGGTGGTTGCGATGTAGTCCGACGATATAGCTGCACCGGAATGTTCTATCGCCATTACCAATGGGCGGTATTCGTCTGTTAGACCGGCAAGCATAATAACACCCACAAACTCGTCCTCTAATGCCTTCCCTATGGCTGATATTTTCTGCTGCGTTACACGTATATCATTTATGTATGATTCCATATTTGGGTAAGACTGGAGTTTGACATTGAACATCTTACGTAATAGTGTTAGGCGTCTACTGAGACTGCTGTCGGCGTAGGTGTTTTTTAGTGCACTCCACGTCTCTGCGGCTGTCTCGCTTTCCATCACGACAGGATAGACGGACTCACAGACGTGGAGGCAAATTTTTGCCCTCGCACGCTGGTCACGCCGTCTGGACTCCTCGGAAGTACAAGTTGACGCCTGCGATACTACTTCCCATAACTCTGCGTCGATCAGGCTCATTTTCATAGCAAAACTCCATGTCGTATAGTTTTCACGACCAGCTAATTTTGGAAACGAACTTTGCGAATTCACAGCTACTAAAGGCGCACGGCATGGTTGACTCTCCATTGCAGTTTTTACGCACTCTGGGCCCATAACCTATTGGAAATAACTGAGTAAAATAATCACAGTGTGCACTGCAAGATATATATTTGAGAAGTAAACAAATGTACATGTGACAGCATAATAGAGAATACAAAATACAAATAAATGTCATATCAAAAACTGCCAGGGTGTTATATTATTGTAGAAAAGAGTTTGGTCGAACAGAGTGACCTATTCTCAGACTACTATAACTGGCGTCCGCAGCTGAAGCGGCGCAGTACTAAATGCACTTTAAAAAACTTTACTCGCTAGTTTTTAATTAGTTACAGCACAAACCTTTGGTGATATAGTTAGCCTTTTATCTAATAAATGAGTATAACTTTAAGACTACAACAAATTCTCAAATCCACCAATTGAATTACGGATATGCCATAGTTGATTCATTGAATATTTTAGTAACGTCGAGGTCAAGGACTAAAAAGGGTCTAATAAACGATACTAATAACTTAACCTTCTACCACAATTTACTTATAGACTAAAATTTTAAATAATTTTACACAATTTAGAAATGATAATGTGGAGAGATTTTTCAACTAGCTTTTGTCTGTATATATACAATATTAATTTCGATAAAGATCGATAAGCAGCGTGGTGCATAAGATATGATCTTACTCAGTAATCGAGAGATCAGTACCTATCTTAAGGTCATATATCTATCTATCAGCCTATCGTCGTCCACTGTTGGACATAGGCCTCCCCCAATGATCTCCACAACGACCGGTCTTGAGCCGCCCGCAACCAGCGACTTCTTGCGATCTTCACCAGATCAACGGTCCACCTCGTTGGGGGCCTCCCCACGTTGTGCCTCCCACTACGTAGTCGTCACTCGAGAACCGTTCCGCCCCAACGGCCGCGGCCGTCAGTTCTACGAGCAATGTGCCCAGCCCATTGCCACTTAAGATTCGCAATTCTGTAGGCATTGTTAGTGACTTTAGTTCTCCTGCGAATTTCCTCATTTCTGATTCGATAACGCAGAGAAACTTCAAGCATAACCCTCTACATTGCCCTTTGAGTGGATATAAGCAGCCACGTCTCAGTTCCATAAGTCAGTGATGACTAAGAAGGTCTTAATAAAACTTTTAAGGAGAGAAGAAGTAGTTGATATAGATAAGACAAGAAGCAATCGACATAAAAATAGACATAATATTAATAAATGTATGAAGTTTCATTTATTATCCGATTGTTAATTATGATGATATGTTACGGATAATATGCTTTATCCAATTCAGGATTTTACTCAGAAGGATTAAGAAATCAAGGGTTAGTTATTTAAAACACGACTAACACTAGTTAGTGTGTTTTTCGGCATATTATGTCTGGGTATTATAAAATCAAAATATAACCATTCCAATTAAAGCTGACGAAAGCAAGTCCATATTAGGTTTATACGGTTATAGAATATTGATCAGTAAATTTCTACGGAATATTATACGGAAGAAATTTGTGGTTCCTGATAACGAAGGAATTTTGGTTGGCAGTTGGCCAAATAATGATGGGTACAAACGTTTTGACTTACAGTGTGCCAAGGAATAGACTTAAAATTGAATGAAAATGCACTTTTACAATAGACATTAGTCATAGCTTGGTTGGTAAATTAGCCAGTCACAATTTGTAAACATTTTCTCCTCTTTAAAGTTATATTGAAACCTGAATCCGTGGAAATGATGTTATATTTTGTATCGTGAGTGGTTCCTACTCAACATCAGATACTTTATGTGTAATTATGCTTAAACCTTATGAAATGTTATTAAAATTAATCAATGTTTTGTGAAAACGGATTCGGGTCTTGGTGAAGCCATCAAAGATCAAGAAGTGTAATTATACAGTTTCGAATATTGTGACTACCTGTGCCGTAAATTATAGAGTTACATAAATTTTGTTGGTTCGAATTTTGCAAAAATCTGTTCTAATGTGGATTTGGATTTGACATACATAACAAACATCATGCCACGCCTTCTTCCCGTAGGGGTAGATTACTTCTTTTCTCTTGTTACAATCCATACTTTGTGCTTCATCCATTCTTATCTTTTTCCTCATACAAAATCAGTGATTTCGGGCCCTTCTTAACCCCTTGAGGGTCAGCGCGAACACCGATATTCGCAAACAATAGATGTTTCGATAGTGTCTGGTTTTCTACCATTGACAGGCTACCAACGTAAAATATAACTTATAGTTTCATTCATAACATTCAAAATCCGCAGCTCAACAATGATATCCATTTCGTTAATGTCTCACGAATAACAAACTAATATTTGCACATTTATAAATACAAATGTGTTAACTAAAGCAACAGCTGCTGTCATGAAATTAAATTTTGTTTAGTTCGACACTGTAAAATATAAATAATTATTTAATTGTCAGTGGGTAGTATTGTATAATGTGTTAATTAATATCAAACTTCATGATCATCTGCACTGAATTATGAAATACTATTAAGAATAGAAACTAAAACCATTTACAGTTGTTTTCTTTTTCAGTTTTTAGAATTTTCGCGGAAAAACTACTGCATAGAATCGAAGACTATTTTCACTTTTGTTTTGTTTGAAATCTTATTTTAATTCCATTTTATTACATTCTTGTATATTCCTCAAAAAGTTGCGTGCCAGAGCAAGTCTTATACATATAATCACGTCGTTCGAATACACTGGGTGCAACATAACTTTGTATTACGTTGACAAACTTATGATTCCATCGTACATTACAATAATGGGCTAATAGAGTCACACGTCCTAATATTACCATGTTCGACATTATCATCTCTATTTATTAGTAAAACACAATGATCGTAATGAAAATATGCAATATTTTGTACACTGACTGACTGCCTCCAACATATTCCAAATATAAACTAATAGGTCTTTACAAAATATTTAAGTCTCAATTCTAGATTTATATAAATAGTTTAACCAATAAAGTTAGTCTAATATTGCAACAATGTTAATTTTAATCTTGAATATCATTACTTTTAACTCCAGATTTTCAAGGTGGAAGCTACTGAAAATGTGCCATGAACGCACTATTACGAATTCAATATTTTTAAGATTTAATTCGTACGATTGTTGCATTCAAATTAATGTGATTTATATTGTGTAGTTCTAGTTAGTTAGTTCTAGGAAGCTTAACGTCATCCCATTAATGTATGTAAAATAACTGAAAGGCAAAATGCGCAGTTCCCTGATATACCGGTATTATATAAATTAGTACGCTCTAAATCCCTAGTACGCCTTATCGTGAACAGGTCACGGCGTCTGAATTCAGCTTACTAACAAGGAGTCAGGGGATTACTTACCAATCCGCTGAGGAAGTAGTGATAGTTCCTCCGTCCGAGCTGCACGTCGCGTACGTGTTGGATTAGCGCCTCTTTCGCCAGCTGAGTTGAGGAGTCGAGGACGACGTATTTGTTGCTCCATCGGTCGAGCCGTTCTATCGCTCCAAGAAACTCCACCACATCTGTTGCGTTTGTCACTCGCTTGACGTTTGATATGCGAAATGTGGCGTTGCCCGGTTGCAGACTTTGGTACAGCTGTTGCAGGCGAAGGAGACCTGTCGGCAACATTCATAAAATAAATCAGTGTGCAAACTATAAAGTAGTAAATAATAAAGAGGTGGATGGTGATTTTTTGACGTTGTAAGTATCTGGATCTACTGAACCGATTTTGAAATATTTTTTACCAATAGGATGCCACGTTATTTGTCAGTAACATACGCTTAATATTAAACCGAAAAATTTAGCTTTTCCGTGGATGTCGTTTTTGCAAAGTAAGTCGAAGAAAGAACGGTCGAACTATAATGTTTCTTATGAACGCTGCCTTAACGATGAGAAATGTATATTATGAGTTGAAAAATGTATTGATAATGCCTATAAAAAGTCCGTGATGGCATATATTTAACCTTCATATAAGTCATCATCATCAGTCCACTCCTGCCCACTGCTGGACATAGACCTCCCCAAATGCACGCCACCGCTCTCGATTTTCGGCCGAATCGTCCACAAAAAGTAGTAGCAGTAATAAGTAGCTGTTGAGATATCGTGTGATCCATGAACTTGATTTAGATTTGAAAAAATTATAAGAATGTAGTTCCATACTCTTTGGTAAGACCTGGTATTTTCAAAATAATGTTTTGGTGTTAAATTTTGATAGTGTTAATGTAAAGTAAAAAATTGAAAATATTGGGTCCTTACCTTTGAAATTGGTGTTTTTATTATGTCTTAGTATTTTGTCTGTAACTATTAAGATTCAGAGTATTCCTAAAAAATAATTACCTCGTCTAAAAATAGACTATATTTTTGAGCTCTTTTGATTTGTTTTGATAATTTGTTGTAAGTTTAATTGTGTTAAAAAAATTGGAAACGGAGACAACTCTTTTTAAATGCCTCCCGAATACATCATTTTATTTGCATTCACTTAAAAACGATAAATAATTTTTATGAAGTGTGATATTACACATATTACTAAAGCTTGTCTAATGATACATGCCAAATATTATTATCTCTGGATTTGAATTTGATTTTTGAAATTTGATTTGAAGAAAACTGATAAAATGTTACAATGAAAATGCAGAATTCCCCAAAATCTCCATACAAAACACCAATTTCATAGGTAAGGACCTAATATATGTCGTAAATTAAAATATAAGTTTCTATAAACTTAGGGCGAGTTTTTTGATTCGTAGTAATGTTAACACAATAGTTAAAATCTAGACCAATAGATGTCAATGGAAACGCCAAAATGTGTGACGTCAGCTTGACAAATTTTTAAAGGAAAATGCTGATATTTGTATGGAAGTTTTCATACAAAAATTCTCCTTGTAAATTGAAAATGAGTTGTAAAATCAACGTGGTACACTATGTTGCTTTAACACGAAATAACTTTTGCTGGTTAGCTTATCGCATAATATTATCGGAAGCATAAAGCGTTTTTTTTTGAAACCACATTGCTGAGATATTTCTCAAAACTGTATGTTGTATAAAAAAAACAGTAGGCCACTAAACATTTTTATGAGTTAAACTTGAGACATCCTTATATAATATTTACGTATGTGAATATTATATAATATATCATTCTGAGATTTAAAGTGCACATTTCCTTCCTTTTTAATATTTAGACGTCAAATGAAAAATCCTGAAAAATCTTGTAAACATTAATATTGATTGATTACAAATTCATAGGCTAGGATTTGACATTGAGAATTATTTATGGTGGTGTATATGATAATTCGATTAGATTGTATTTAACATATTATAAATGAATTGGTCTATCATTTAAAGTCTGAAACTATTTTAGCAGCGAAATCTAACATCAGATTTCGTAAATATCATCATAACTTATCCCATCCTCATCATATCATCATAACTTAGGGTATCAAATGAAAAATCATATCAATCGTCGTCTATAACCAATCGTTCTGCAGTTAATTTTTTTAGTAGATTTTTTTTATGCTATGGATCGAATATATATTTTATATTTTTTTACTATGGTAATGCACTATGCAACTATCAAAACTATCAGCTGTGCCGTCAACCGCCATGTTACTAATCCCACCATCGTGTTCTGGTTAAATTGCCTATGATTATTTAACTACACTATATTTGAAAATTTATTTAATATTTGAAAATTTTACTGTTGGACGAGGTGTCATATCACGACGACATACGTTTTCGCCATTGGTCCATATTTTAACCTACTGGTCTACCTGACGACGGATCAAAAAACTGACCCTTAGTAAACCACTTGAAATAGTTGTGGTCCTTCGGTTCCTGTAGTGTAAGTTATAATCAATTGATCCTCATTATATTGAAAACTGCATAATATCGTTGAGAAAGAGTAAACGGCAAAAAACGGAAAAAACGGCTAAAAATAGTAGACGGAAAAAACGATGTTCCGATACCGATGCACTTTGAGAAGTCTACTTTAAGTTCCGACATCATCACGACGGAAGACGTGTTTTTGAGGCCCGCGCGGCACGCGAGTTGACAGAATCTCAACAGATAGCAGCCGCGCGAGTGAAAGGTAATACTGATGATGAACTTAAACAACATGAAAAAGAGGCACATAAAGATGAAGTACAAGCACAATTATCAGAAGACTATAGCTAGTTAACACTCTCGAAGTTCAACACGCTACGAAAATGCTAATCAACGTTGGAGTGAACGTTAACGAACCAGTCACCGTAATTGAGGAAAATGAAGATGGTAACCCGCTCCTGCCCGACTACCAGCGCGAAGAGCCCGACGATGCAGGAGGCGACGAGGATCAACGAGATGATGAGGCAAGAGCGTGCAAAGAATAGTAATTTAAAGAAGTTTAATCGTGAAAAATATGTGCTGGTAGTGTCAGAATAGTATATTCTTCCCGATGAAATATTGAAGCATCAGATAAAAAGAGAAGAAAAGAAGCTGTTCGTGTTTTCCCATAGACTAAAATTTATCTGACTTGACACCAGTAAACTGTAAAAAAAAGCTAGTTGATAATCATGTTCTTTTTTCCGGGCAATATCCAAGAGCGAAAAAAACCAATACTGAATTTCCGAAAATCAAAACATTTTTACTACTTAATTTAATTATGACAACATATAATAATTATTGTACAACATTTTATAAGTAAAGAAAGGCTATACAAATAGTATGTAAATTTATGTTGTATGATAACAATATTATGCTTACGCAATTACAGATACGTGTTAAATTATTGTGAATTGATTATACAGCACGTACCTTGTTGATCAACAGGTGTAATTATTGTTTGTGCTTAATTACCGTAATATCTTACTCCTACTCGTATGACGCGTTAAATCAAAAGGTCCGGTTTCTAAACCGATGGTTAATCAAAAACATTTGATTAATTTCATTTTATAATATTTATTTATTTAATATAATATGTATTATCTTCTTTTTCCTACACTGATCCCAATTCTATTTGAGGTCGGCACAACATGTCTTCTTCTTCCACTCTCTTCTATTACTCGTCAAGTCAACACTCACTCCCATCCTCATCACATCATCATTCACACAATCCATCCATCTTTTCCTTGGTCTTCCTCTCCCCACACGCCCATCCACATTCCTGGTGAGATGATCATTGTCCCTCATCATTTACAATATAATATAATATTGATTACATTTTATAATAATAATACACTGCTCAAAGGTGTCTTGGGTTGCTCTCACGTTCTATGGAGCGACAAGGGATAAGCGATTACAGAAATTGTGTCGAAGAATACTGGCGATGTGTTTATTTTTCTGAAGAATGAAGTTTTGATGAATGAAGGCGGATATAAGACATAGTCGAGTTAAGACGACTTTTGAATGTCAAGAACATTTGAATTGTGACGGCATTATGTTAGGTTTTCCCACAATTTGCAAAAATACATTTCTTCTTATTTTTTTACAAAATATAGGGACAAGTGTTAACTTAGACTGTAAATATGCAGGAAGTAGCCTTTAATAAGAACAATAAATTTAATAAACAATGCTACTGTGTATACGATGTTACCTTAACCTTATCTTAGTGCTCCAAAGTGCTTAAATTCAGAGATATAGTAATTCAAAGTGGCAATTCATAATCAATGAATTCCAACATCACTAAAGTATCGCTTATCCGTCGATAGACATCTTGGTACAGGTCATTTATTGAACTGGGGTGACCGTTTCATAGTAAAAGAAGGTAGGTAATATCAATTTTTCGAAAATAGAAAATAGTAATTAACCTCACAATCAATCCGCACGTTTTTTTTACCACTATTTTATTTTTAAAATTGATATATTTACAAACTCCCTTATTTAACCTATTTTATACAATGTAACTTAGCAACGCAATATTATATTAACAATGTATGTCAAATTGCAAAATCCAAACAATTCAACATGTCAACAATAAACAATTAATATTCGTGGAATAAATATTGTTGCGAATCCAACGTCTTTTTAGGTTTATTATATTTTTATATTCTTTTTAGTATTTGATTGATATTTTGATATGACGTGGTTTTTTTTCATTATTGGCGAATACATCTTTTTGTGCAAAAATCAGTTTATTTTAATTTCTAGCAATACAGTCCACTAGTTTCCCACAAATATGTTACTTAAACGGTATAACGAAACAAGAGCATCGGGTAGAGTTTTGATAAGGTCTTGTCCTTGGTGTGTCGATGTGGAGCTAGGAGTAAATGTGATATATGATGTGGAGTCAAAGGAAGAACCGTACTAAACGTAATCGTGTTAATGCTAAATAAATGTTCAAGTGCAAGTTAAGTGTTAACCCAGTATGACTAGCACTAGTTATAACCATTAAAAGTGAGTTTTTAGCGTTTTACTTATTGTGTTAATGCAATGTTACTAAACAAATGTTTGCAGTACTCGAATTATTTTGTTTAAATGAAACCAATTGAAATTCATTTCTGATGGTATAAGGAGTTTAAGTTTCAATTTATTGCTCTTATTACAGGCCACTCCTTGTAGAATTAAAGTTAGACGCTAGCTTAGAAGACTAGAATTTGTAAATATTAATTTGACAATTTTGTATCGTTTAAAATTTACTTAGTCTGTAAACACTTATCTAAGAGTGTCGGATGACAATCTTAGATAAAAAAAATTAACACACTTTAATCAAACGTGCAATTGAATAAACACAGCTATTAAACATCCATAAGCGATACTAGATATGCGACAAAACGATATAAAAAGCTTTTGATGAGAATGTCAATGGAAGATGAAACACGTCATTCATCACTAGCAGGATTCATTATGCAGCTCCCGATCTGGCGCTTTTGTCATAATTTAAGGGTAATATCCGCGAAAAGATTGGAGGCGTGACGAAGACGCGGCAAGAAGAGGGTTGACGTGTGGGTAATGAAGGCGTTAGTAGGATTTGTCGAGCGACCATCTTGGAGCCTCGGCGGCTCATTGCAATTTCATATCGCGTCATATTATGGTCCCTTGTCTATATTTCACACACCTTGCAAGACGAGGTAGGTACGGTAATAATATTCTGTAATATTACAGATTAAGAAATGAGAGAATTTTTTAAAAGTTTTTCTGGAAGAATCAATTGAAGTTTAAATCCTACAATTGCATTTCGATACATCTTTCTTATAAATCAACTTTATTCTTCATTGGAAGTATTTACGTAATTCATAGTTATCCGTAAACTGCTTAAAAGGAAAAGGTATCCACCTGGAAATGGCTTATTCATTCTCGCTTTGAAGATTAACGATTTGCAGAAATCGAAGCACATTTGTAAGCAGCGTGTTTACAGTTTCGCTGTTTGTACTCTTAAAAAATGTTGTTAATCGTTTGGAAAATAAACAACTGGAGAATTTTAAAAGTAAACTGGTGTTAAAGTGGGAAGTGTAGACCTTATGGCTCAAAATATGTAAATACCAATTTATTAGTCTGATAGAATACTAAAGAGCGTGATGTGGGGCCTCTTGCATGAAATTTTAATCGAGATTTAAAACTCGATTTTGTAAATTTTTACTGTCTTTAATGTCAAAAAATGACTAAATCGAGATTTAAACTAGGTTTCAAATTTCCTGCAATTTGCCGAGTTTATTCTCGTTTGACAGTTTCTAGATTCATACGTTTGAAGTGTTAAGAAACGTTTAGTTAGCAAAATTCAAGGAGAGGAGTTCTAACTACATTTGCAGTAAATTTCAAACCTCGCAGTTTCGATATATTAATCAACTAAAACGCACGAATATTGGATCCCAGATTAGCCTCGTGTTAGCCGCCGACTAACTCGCATGAATAGTGTTTACTATTTCGATATAAAATTTGCACTTAAGGATAGAAATTGGTAGAAAATCTTTTGTGTATATTTTGTGGAGTAGTTAGTATATTGGATCGGGACTTCAGGCTTACTTCCTTGAGAATATATAGAATATATAATATGCGCTCGTCGCTTTCTTGCCTCTCGCTTCGAAGCAAATGAAGAAGTAGCTGGCAAATGAAGATTTAACCTACGCCTAATTACAGCGGCGCTAAGATTACCTTGGTATTCCTGCGAACCCTTTCATGGAGTCGGATTCTACCGAAGCAATCTCCGAGTTGTTTCCAGAATTGCTACTGAAACAGCTTGCACCTAGCTATGTAGGAGAGTAATGTCGACTTAATGTAAAAGTTCTGATTAATCATAATCATAATCATAATCATAATCATAATCTTTATTGCTTCATATTGGTACATATAAAGATATTAAATTAAACAAAAGTTCACAATATGAACCCTGCAAGGGTGTCGCAAATCTTAACACTAAACAATTAAAATATTTTAATATTCAACAGACATTATAATATGTATAAAAAGTAAAATGTTAATTTAAAAAATCCTTCAAGGAGTAATAACATTTTTCACTCAAGAATTCTCTTAATTTTTTTAAAAACATGCTATTATTTTCCAACTGTTGGATATGGTCGGGTATTTTATTATATATCTTTATAGACATATGGTAGGTTCCTGAGCGGACTATATGCAATTTAGTGAAAGGCAAAGCTAATTTAATTAAATGCAGATAATTTAATGTCTCAAAAGAGGTGTTTAAAATTCGTTTAGAAGAGTAACCCATTAGTGTTTAGTTTCTACTTTTTGGAGAAAATAAATTTACCTGAAGTTTCTTAAGCTACAGTGCAAACATTTAATTGAAAAAACATCAAGAAACTCCTGTTCTTATTAAAGTTACTAACTCTTGAACCCAGAGCAATCCGTAACAGCTACCTCAGATAATACACAGGATACTCGACTCTACATTTAAAGGGGATTCATTCCAAAAAGTCTTTAGATGTTTGGAGTTGGTCTTGGTCGGTGCTCGCTGTTCGTCGCTACTGCACTAACTTTGAAACATCTTTTTGCAGCATCTGCCAAATTCGAATCGAAAACTTTTTCTTTATCCTCTTAAGTCTAGTTTGGTAAACGACCAAGCTTGCGAGGAAGCTTATCTAGAAAAGGTTAAGCTTGTTGGTTCTAGTGGGTCAAAATTCTGTTTTCAATTTTGTCAATCAAAAAATTCGGCGGACCTGAAATGTAAGGCATCCTTTAAAACCTAACACAAAAAACTAAATAGACAGATTATATCCCTCTGCTTTTGTGCAAAATAAGAACAATGTCCTTTATTTAAAATTGAATGAGCTTACTTAACGTCAACAGTTAATGAAAATTTAAAAATAACAATTCATTTCTAAAGAATGAAGCCCTCTTTAAAAGTCAATCTTGATCTCTTACTATGTTTAGATGGTGATGATTTTTCGTTCAAAAATAGACGATAGTAGAAACTTCTTATCCATCCATCCATCTGTCTTTCAAAACTGGACCAGCAAGTGATGGTCATGACAAACGGCATATATATGGATGAAACAATTATCGCTTTAAAATAAGTTTCAGTTACACACATAATTTTTCTATCACTATAAAGATTATACTGAGCTAATCTATCAATTATTATGAACAAATTATAAAATAAAACACGCCCATGCCAGATCACTTCTGTAGCACTCTTTATCTAAACATGTTTATTAGCGATTTGATTCGCTGCAAGTTTAAGGATAGGTAGTTATGCGCGATTTGATACATAAGCGCGAGTTTATATTATTATTTTTTTTTTAACCAAAATAGATATGACTTGGTGACCTCCGTGGTCGAGTGGTCTGTACGCCGGTCGCTGCGTTGCCATCTCGAGAGCTTCCGGGTTTCCCGTGGTTATTCCCGGTGGGGGCAAATACAGGCATTTATTCTCAGTCTTGGATGTTTATATACAAAATGGAAAGTTTTCATGGAGGACAAGTACAATCAACGGTCATTAGTGGCGATTCCCTTATGTGCAAAACTAGGTTGCGCACGATTCATCGTATAATATCTATGTGTGTTCAATGTTAGTCAAAGATATAAGGTATGCTCTTTCTTTTAAAGTTGATACAGCGTTGTTTTAACTAGACGATATGAAATCAATGCTAAAATTCGGCATTGATGTTATATGCGTTAACAGCAGAGCGTTACAGTTGCTGCTCATGCTAATAGTCTGGGTTCAAATCCTATTACAGCAGAAATTTAAACCTGCTTTTTTCTCAATTATGTTAGTTATTATTTTAATAATTATGGTAAAATTGTTAGTAATTACATTTATCTATACTTCTTTGCTAATATTGTAAAGAGTAAAGATTTTATTGTTTTGTTTTGTTTGTTTACATTGAATAGGCACCGAAACTATTGAACCGATTTGAAAAAATATTTCTTTGTTTGGAAGCTACATTATCTCTCAGTGACAAATAAAATTGGGATTCCTCACTAAAACCAAGGAGGTTAAGCAGACTCAAACCTTGGCGCAGAGAAATCTTGCGCCATATACCGACTCTTAGCGTCCACCGGACGATCGATAGATCTGAACGATTGTCCGGTGTAGAGGAGTGCATTGGGCGCTCACATTGCAATTTGTATGTTCAGCAGTGGGCGTCATAAGGCTGATGAGGATGCAGGTTTCTGTATCGCGTCATTGCGAAGCGACGATACGGCCGAATACACGGTTATGATTGGTGCATATTTACTTCTATGCACTGATCATATAAAAGCCTAATTCGAAAAATCTTTCTTTTTCTCAAAATTAGAAAAATTTCGATAATTCTCTCCATGAGATTACTACAATCGTCAGTCAGTAAAAATTAAGTAATAAATCCAACTAAAGCATTTTGGACTATTCAAAAGATATGTGTTCAGAAGTTTTTGATTAGAATCTGTTTAGATATTAATGAAGTAATATGTACGGATATTTATGGTAACTTGTACGTGTAGAACTTATTGACATTTTTACTGTTCAGATGTATTTGGTCACCTTGTCTGACACGATATATCTGATGGCGATTGTACAATATTTTTTTTATTCGAAATTCGGAATATAGTATAAGTACGGTCGCGGTCAGAAAATGTTTATCAGTTTTCAAATTATATTCTTTATCACTCTGTTTCCAATAAAGTCTATGACATATCAAGCTACTTATTACCCTTTGAAGATGAATTAACAATATGAAGTATGGAAAAGACAAATAAAGAAATTACAATTATTAAAAATTATTGTTTGAACGTCACTCGGACAAACGTGAAATTATAATCAGAAATTTTAAAAATAAGACAAAATTTTATTTATTAAAATAAAGATTGTTTGAGTTTCTATATTACAATTATTTATAATAAAAAAAACTGAAATATTAAAGAAAAGTTTTCATTAAAAAAATATCGATACACGTCTAAATGTCGTCGATGGATTCACGTGTTATTAAAAAATATAAGTATAATCTATGACATACATGATCAATCAAATTGATACGAAATTAATAAACATTTCGTGATTTCGACTTTTTGACTTCAATGTATGCAAGCAATTGTGATACTTAGGGTGGTAAACATTATCTGACCGCGACTGTACATGTAAATTTATAGAGAGGATTAGTTAGGAAAAAGCTGCTACCTATACTTGGCAAACCCCGAAATGTCTTCAAGCTTAGGAGTGCCCACGCTTAGTGGATCGGACGTGCCATAGTCATTCGATTTGTCAATATTCCGTACATTCCTAAGAAAATACTTACTTAAAATAGAAACAAAGGCATTAATATTCACAGAGCTTCGAACTTTGAAGATGACGGCGCCTTCAATTATGGCAAAATACAATACAGAAGTTTCTAAAAATGGGTACACTGGTAAGTTTATGATTCCCAACGATACGAATTTTAAAAATTATTTAGAAATTCCATTTGTTAATGCTTTTATTGCTCATCGTAACAGCCTATCGAATGTTGAACATTATATTTGTTGGTGAACTGAGAATCTTTGTAGTACCATTTTTAATTTATTTAAGATAGGACAATTTTAATATAAATAAATAAACTCTAATCCTTAGACACAAGCCTTCCTTCCTTTCAAAGTAGTAAAAGAAATTTGAGTGTTTCGTACGTAATCTGGAAGCAAATAACCTACTTGCTTTGAAACTTATTGAATAATATATGATCACTTAGATAACTTCGCATCAAGGCTTTAATTATTACTATAAAGCTCTGAAAGCTCTTTTGTCTATTAACTAATGTTTCATCTAGAAGTATGTTACATTTATAAGTCGCTTTCTTAAAGCGATAAGATAGGATAATAGGATATATTTTTGTTATGGATATATCTACGATATACATATAAATCTATCGAATAAATGCAACCTTTACATAAATCATACTGTTTCATTATTCAAGGAATACGATCATACCACTACATATTAGTTATTAAAATTTAGGAAGGATAGGATCTATCTTATTTATTCGAACATTGGTCGTTGAAATAGGTTTTTTAAATAAAATTTAATGCAGTAAACAGAACTTAAAAAAATCCTAACATCATGCATTTTATTTATATTAGGTCCTTTCCTATGAAATTGGTATTTTGTATGGAGATTTTGGGGAATTCTGCATTTGCCATACAAATTTTTTTTCAATTTTCTTCACAACGACAAATCCAAAGATAATATTTAATATTTTCCATCTATCATTAGACAAGCTTTAGTAATATGTGTAATATCACACTTCATAAAAATTATTTATCGTTTTTAAGTGAATGCAAATAAAATGATGTATTCGGGAGGCACTTAAAAAGAGTTGTCTGCGTGTCCAATTTTAACACAATTAAACTTACAACAAATTATCAAAACAAATCAAAAGAGCTCAAAAATAGCCTTTTTTTAGATGAGGTAATTATTTTTTAGGAATGCTCTGAATCTTAATAGTTACAGACAAACTACTAAGAGAGAAAAAAATCACCAATTTCATAGGTGAGGACCCAATATTTAAATCTATACCTTGCGCACGCAAGAAAATTGTTTGCAATGCCTGTAACTCATCAGTGACTATTTTGTATAAAAATTGTCGTAATATGATTTTAAGCCGCAGGTGTTTGACAGGTCATATCGTTTATTTACACAGGGTCGCTCCCTTTTACACGAGCACTCAATTTAGGTGTTAACACAAATTTGAAGATAGAGGCGTGATGTGTATGGATCTATGTCATTTATTTATCAGAGGAATTATCCGGTGTTGTATCGTGTTAAAAACCGTCACACTGTACACACTAGAATATTCATTTCCTAGAATTGCCATTCGGTTGAGGTTTCAGTTTAATAAACTATGAACGGGAATAATGTCAACCCTAGTTATTTCTATCAAAGCATTTATTTTCCGGTCGTTTTTTTTTGCGAGGAATTGAATTAGACAGGAAAGAACAATTAATAGATATTTGAAAATTAACTTACTTTGGAGAACAATTTTAAACCAATCAGATGAAGTATTCAAAAGATGACTTTGAATGTAAGGTCTTGCAAACTTGAAACCACATTTTTAAGCTATTGCATAGCTTCTATCGCAGGCCTTGAGCGCGGGGACCGAATTCAGAAATTCCGTAACGAAAAAACCTCACACTCCGTAACGAAAAACCCTCACGCTCCCCACTCCGATGCGCAAGGAGAGAGAGAGAGATACTGACGTACGTTTTTCATACAAATTGACTTTCATAACATAACTAAAAAAGTCACGAGTTTTACAATACTAGGGGTGGTGACGTGAAATAAAAGGGGTGCTGATGGTAAGTGACGAATTACGTAAATATGTACATGTCAGAATTTTATAATTTTAATCTTTAGACGTTTTAGTTCAACTATTAATAGTCAAAATTTCCCTACATAAGAGGTACGAATGTTAAGTTAAGCATTTTGTAAAAAAACAATAAATAAAATTATAATTGCATAAGTTCATACAAAATGCTATGCAATAGCTTTACCGCGGCAGTCCCCGAGTGCCACACGTCTTTTTTTTAAAGTTGTTTGTCTACCAGTAAAAATAGGATATGCACACGACTCGAAAAACATGATCGTGTACAAAATTTCGACAAGTGCAAACGGCACTCTTGCCCTGAAAGCCGTACGATCCGAGTGCACATCAATCTAAACAAATTCAAAATAAGCAGATCTATGTTCAAAGGCAAACCCAGTATAATCTAGTTCAGTTTAAGCTGGCATAGATCTAGCTCCGCGTAGATTATTTACTTTATTTTTATTTGATTCAAGTTTAAAGGTTACGTCATAGGAAGCGTGGTAAGCTTAATGTAAAAGTTACATTTCATAAAAAAACGTGACCGAATCCTTAAAAATGTCTTGTCGATTCAAGTGGTCAAGTGGTAAATTGAAGGCTAAGGACATTTTCAGCTCATTGTAGGGATTGTATTGTAGAAGGTACAACTTATTCCGCATTATATCTTTGTACTCGATTGAGTTTCCAGCGATCGAGCACAACCTGTAAAGCAATAAACGGTTTCTGTCGGTTATCCTAATTTTAGAGAAAAACGTAAGCAAGAAATCGTTTTCTTTTTGTTAAAGAAAATTATCTGAAGACTGCAGAGGATGTCGGGTCGACGGAATTCCGGCGTTGTCTCTCGTTGGACGTGATTCTCAGTCAGACATGATTACGTCTTTTCTTATATTGTGCGCGATGAATAGTCCCGCCGTCGTCGGCCAAGAAGCCAATTGCTCGCGGATCGTGACTTTGGAATAGCGTCAATAACGACTTGACAGCGTTTTGTCCAGTATTAAATTTTAACATTCAAAACTTTCAAGTTCATATTACGGTACACGGAAGTTGAAGTTTAGTTTTTGATCTGACGTGTCGCAGAAACCAGCTAGAGTCAGGCGGCAGAGAACAAATTATTGTGGAGATCCTTATGAGTACCTTTATCCAGCAGCAGGCATCTGTTGACTAAAACAAAGACCATGAAAATTTACCTGCGAGATTTAACCTGTAATCTTGATCTCTCAAGCACATCATAAAAAGCTGTGAAGAATTTTGTGCAAAATTAGTAGGTATATCCAATTTAATAAGTGAAAGTTACTAAAAATATGGAGCTGCAAATACCCAACGCTAATATAAATTAATGGAACGAAGCTTAAAGACTATTTCACAAAGCTTTCGTGCTTCCTTGTACTGTCAACATTTATCTACAAGTTCATCTGTGTGGTAATCAGATTACTTCAGGGGAGCTGTATTTTGCCGGGATGAGAACTGTCCACCTTAACAGGGATTAAATATATGTCTGCATCTGATTGCATTCGAGGAATCCAAAATATAGAGAGAGCTTTTGAGTGAGTGACTTATATAGGCTGAGGATCGAAAATATACAATTCCTCAAAATGCATTGACTTAAGACTTATTGACTCATTAAACATAATTGTTTCTTTAAACACAATGTAAGAGCTAAATTGAATGGCACATTAAATGACATGAATAAATTAATTTCAAAAGTATTTCCAAAATATGTAGGGGATGCTTTTGTGCTAACTATCATTATACTAGTAAGATGAAACTCATTATATGCCTCGAATCTTAGCTTTCGTCCGGGATTTGTTCATGACAATAAATGTTTCGCATGAGAACAGTGCTTCTGTACGAGAAGAATTCATAGAACCAATGTCCATTTTTGTATTCTTAAAAGCGAAGTTATACCTAGATCGATTTTTAGGCTTATAAGACACAGTGTAAAAGAATTTTTAAACTGATAATAAAAGTTATGACGACACGGCAACACCAAAATGTCTGAACATTATTTATTCTACGCCTTTATTCGTGTACTTACTCGTGGTTTATACCTAGCATTAAGACGAATTTCAAGAAATTCATGTTTCAACTTTTAACCTTGGAGAGTTCTTTCTTCTCGCCCCTTGTTCTAGAAAAAGCTACTAGCTCCCCAGATACTGGCACTTCCAGAGCATTTGCACTAATCTTTTAATCTTATCACGTAACGAATTCCCTTTTCCCCTAAAATAGTACCTACCTTCATTTGTACAAAACGGGGAATATTTGGTTCTTCAGTTACCCTTTCACAATGAATCGTGGAAAATATCTGTTCAATGTTTGAAAGCAAGTTTCATTTGTATGATTGCTAAGGCCCTTATCTTACATGTTGTAGACTATTCACTTTATACTTTCCTAACTTCAAAGTATCTGCAGTATAAGGTATAAAAAGAAGTGAATTTTATATTAAAGAAACATACACTAAAATAGAATACCAATGAGATGAATTTACACTTGTTATATACTTAATTCACATATTTCCGAGTATACAAATTACAACGTAATACATAATGATTCTATAGCTTTGAATCATCCAAAGATAGCAATAAACTGATGCTGTGCTGTGGATACACGTTGATTATAAATGATACGCTTGATTAAAATCGTCAATACTCAATGGCGAATAGACGCTGCTGTCACCATGATTAAATACATTGAAATTCATGCATCGTTAATAATGGACGTCTTTAGGATAAATACACATTTGAGAATAAACAGAGTTTTCTGTCCAGGTTTTTAAATAATATTATGATAATATAAACAGCGAATAATGTGAAATGACTTTAAGTTATAATGAAATAAATCGACCCTATTTTTTATTGGGCCCCAAATGATTAATTACTGATAGCTATTACCATAAAAAAATAATCCTTTTTTTTTCCGAAGCCTATAACACAATAAATAAAAATTACACTTTTGCTTAAATGTCAAAAACGCCTTTGGTCCTGATGGTGTATGAATTATCTGTACCGTAGCATCACGAATATTGTAAGCAATTCAATACGCATGCGTGACATAGCCGACTGTTATGCTTGATTGGTTGCGACTGGCATTTGGCGGATTTTAACCATGCGTAGTAACTGTTTACATGAAGCGTTACTCAAAAAAAATCACGAACATGGTGGATAGCGTTTTTTAACAGGTGCGGCGTTCCTCAGGGCCCTTTGCTGTTTTTATTGTACATTAACGACCTACATGATACTACTGATCAGAAATGTATTTTGTTTGCTGATGATACGACGATCATTGTTAAGTCAAAAACAAAATCTGATTTAGAAGCCATCGCAAATAACAATATAATAAAGATAATTGAATGGCTAGAACAAAATAACCTAAATATTAATGCAAACAAAACAAAATTTATTTCATTTATAACACGCAATAGTAGGGAACAAGATATTAATATAAATTATTACGACAATAAAATAGAAAAAGTTGATACTATGAATTTTCTGGGAATTCAAATTGACAAATTCTGCGACTGGAAAGATTACATTGACTTTATAGTAAGTAAACTTGACCGATTTGTATTTGCACTCAATAGAATTAGACAAGTAGCGTCTAAAGAGGTTGCCATTGCAGCATATCATGGCTTTGTCTCATCTATCCTACGGTACGGAACTACTATTTGGGGAAATTCTGTAGATATGCCCAGAGCCTTCAAATTACAAAAAAAATGCGTAAGATCTATCTGTGGTGACAGCTGTAGGCCTCTATTTAAAATGTTGAGAATACTGCCGCTACCTTGTCTCTATATATTTGAAATGGCTATGTTTGTTACAAAATATAAATTTTTATTTAACTTCAAAAAGGACTTCGATTACAGAGGAAGGCATGGGGAAAAATTGTATGTAAGACTATGTATGTTCTCTAGGAACTCATATTGTATGGCAATACTAATTTATAATAAGTTACCTGAGAACATTAAAGTATTGCCTTATAATAAAATGAAACATGAGTTATTTAACCACCTTATTAATAAAATGTATTATTCAATCCGTGAATTTTTAGATGACACATTTTGATTTGTTTTATCTATAATTGTATAATCTACTTATATTGACATATCGCTGATTATTTATGACATTTAATTTAAATATATTTTGACATTGTTGTTTGTACCAGTATGTAAAATTGACATTATTATATTATTATTATTTTTTGATCCTTTGTAATGTAATACCATTTGAATTTGTAGGTATAGGTGTACTTACTTATATTGACATTTAATATGATTTAATTGAAATAAATATATTAAGAACCTCTGTAACCGTATTCTAGCAAATAAAGATTATTATTATTATTATTGGCAGATGAAAAAAAAAGTAAAAATAAAACATTATTTAAATTGAATTTCTACAGGAATCCGCTTATTTATATTTATCGAACTTGATATATTTTGGACCCTTGTACTAAATACTATGGGAATGACACATTATTTTTATTACTTTTGACATTAGTTAACTAGCCTATTAATATCCTGATCGGTTAACATCACAGTCTAACACAATAGAACATGTTACGATGGAAAATTTCTCATATCATCCAGGTAAAATTTAATTGTGCGCAAGTAAGTTTAATGCTAAAGCAATAAAATTCATTGTGGGTCCAGCATGGAATCTATAGTAAGCGGTTAGGAACGGAAAATCCGGGCTTTATACATTAAACTCGCTGAATAAATTGGAAGTCGATAAAACCATTTCCCGGATTCACGTGGGAGCTTACTTATTCGGAAATTTCATAAAATTTTGCTTAGTTAGGTGTTATTTTTAAATTGATTGCTACTATTCCAGCGGAGAATCGTTTTTTTTTTATCACAATCTGTTTCGTTGTTTTAGTAAAAGAATGCTTTTGTGATTTGCCATCGTAGCGCGTTATACGGTAATACGAGCTTGAAATTTCTTCATTTTCTGTTCGTGGTAATTTCTAATATAGACTTACAAAGCAAATATTGAGATATTGATTTATTAATGTACTCTTTATTGCATTTGAAAAAATATACAAAACATATAATTAGTAATATTGTTTACAATGGCGGACTTATCCCTAAAACAGATACTTCCAGTCAACCCATGAATGTTCACATGTAGACGAAGTGCTAAGAATTAAATATGGCTCACGAATATATGATTGTCATTTGGATTTAATATAATATGGTGGACTTTTGTTTTAAAGTGCAAATTAAGTTAATAACTACTTTTTTTCTTTAATAAATGAATAGAGGCTTAGTTTTATAACTTATAAAGCTGAAACTACTTTAAGCACTATAATGACTCCTTACTCACCTCGAGTCTCGCATCTAGTGTATATCAACTTAAAAAAAATATAAAAGTTCTTTGAAAATTACTATTTCTTAATATTGATAATTTTATTACGTAAGTATAACAATTTATAAATATAATATATAATATTAATTATAATATTATTAATTAAAAATGAAAATTGCAGCCCAAAAACAAAAAGAAAGAGACAGGTGGTTAGTTTTAAAAAACAGAAAGAAAGAGAAAATTGTCAGAGAAGAGCGCAATGACAGCAGAGCTCAGAGTAAACAGAACTGGAGTAGCCATTAGTCAATTTCTCAAACATTTTATTCTGCCATTTCTTGCGGGGGGTGAGGTTACCACTACACTCAAAGCCAGCACAACGCACAACGTTTTTACAAATGCACACATGCATAATTCGACACACAAATTTAAATTTCACGCACACACACGCTTAAAACAGTCACGTGGGGTGTGCGTTTTGACAACGTCACAGCCGCACTCCCCACGAGACTAGCGCTCGAAATTTGAAATCGTAGAATTCTAAAACATGAAATAATGAAGTAAATAATCATGAAATCTTAAAAATTATAATTACAAATAAAAGGTGACACCATCATTTAGCATACTCGATGTTTTCTATTTATTTTTACAACAAAAAACAGCAAAGGCAGGCATTTTTGCGGGAGCTCTGTTCGCCGCAACGTTTACAATGTTATGGCGGTCAAAATGGCGGCTCAACTAGTTTTATTAAACGTGCAAGCATCCGATGCTTGTGCATTTGGCAGAGGGGAATGTTAGACAAAGGCTACTCCAGTTCTGTTTACTCTGGGCAGCAGAGTCATTAATGGCCGATTTCACCAACGTCCTTTTAAACATCACATAGCTAAAAGTCACATAAACTAAAAGTACCCCTAAACAATCACCTAACTTTACCTTAGGTGTCCCCTAAGTGACGGTGAAAAGGAAATAAATGTTCAGTGTCCAAAATATCGTAAGTGACACCTAAAAGTTTGGTGAAATTTGGGGTTGATGGTGAAATCGGGCCTAATACTGGTATACCGCCTGATATAAAGAGAAGTACATTACACATCCACACTGGAAAATGGACAATTTTGTTGGTCCCACCTAATTGGGGCAATCCTCTTGCAATTACCGCGCACTATAGAAAATCCATAACCACTGTGATTCAAAACAAAATTCCAACATCCAGGGCAAAGTTACATAACACAAAATATATTTTGCGGACTACATAATAGGTTGGGGAAAAAGTTTCTTCGCATTTTTTAAGAAAATTCAAAACATTTTTTAATATAGTTTATTTACATTTAACTAAAGTATGTAGGTACCATTTTGTTCGATAACTTTTTGCCATCTTGTATGTAGGGACATGATCCCATTGCTATAGAAATATTGGGACTTCTGGTCAAAATACCGCGACAAGTGGTTTTGGCAGTCCTCTCGTGATGTTAACCTGACACTGCCTAAAGAATTCTGAAGAGACCGAAACAGGTGGAAATCTGAAGGTGCAAGGTCAGGACTATACGGCGGATGCATTAACACCTCCCAGCCAAACTCTCTTAATTTTTGCTGAGTGGCTAAAAATGTGTGAGGTCTAGCGTTATCATGATGAAAAACCACACCCCTTCTGTTGATTAATTCCGGCCGCTTTCTCTCAACTTCTTGCTTTAATCTCATCAGTTGTTCACAGTAGAGTTCAGAATCGATGGTCCTGCCTGGTGGTAACAGCTCATAATGAATAATGCCCTTCCAATCCCACCACACACACGGCATCACCTTTTTGCGAGTTAACCCGGGTTTCGCCACAGTCTGTGAAGCCTGACCGGCCTTTGACCACGACCTTTTTCGCACGTTCTTGTCGTACGTGATCCACTTTTCATCACCAGTTATCAGCTTCTTCAAAAATGGTTCGGTTTCATTACGTCGTAATAAAGAATCACAAATGAGTACACGGTTCATTAGGTTTCTTTCAGTGAGCTCGTGAGGTACCCAAATGTCGAGCTTTTTTGTGTATCCAGTTTTTTTCAAATGCGCCAAAACTGTTTTGTGGTCAATTCCCAGTTCTTCAGCTACGTCGTAACAACTGACATGCTGATCTTGCTCCACTTTTTCAAAAATGGCATCCATTTAATCTGTAATAGGGCGACCAGAGCGACGTGCATCTTTGACATCAAAATTTCCGGATTGAAAACGCTTAAACCAAATTTGTGCTACTCTCACAGACACTGCACTAGGTCCATAAACATCGCAAATTTTTTTCGCGGCTTGCGTTGCATTTTTACCTTTTTTGTAGTAAAATTTTAAAATGTATCGAATTTCTTCATTAGATTCACTCATCTTGGCGGTACGAAAAACAAATGAAAATCACACATTTTCCTAATTTGAATTTGGAATTATGTTCTTTAAAATTTAAACTTTCAATGATACCAAAACCAGCCAGATACAAATAGTATAGCCAAAGAGATTTTATTACAAGTTTATACATACTATAATGCGAAAAGACTTTTTCCCCAACCTAATACATACATATATCACAACTATAATCCTCCCATTTTACGAGGAGGAATCCATTTATGGACCTTACCTACCTTTGGCTAGACGGTAGGCGTGTGTGTGTCACCAAAGATGCCGGCACTACCGAATAAAACTCACCGATATACCCATTCGAGCCCCGCCACGGGAACGACCCGGCTTCTGCCGAAGCAGTGCTCCGAACCGTTCCCAGGGCTCCCAGCCTAGTTACTCAGTAGGTTGTACCTAGTTAGTCACTAGGTCGGGGATTGTGCCAATGGGGGTTCCCCGGTTATATACAGAAAACCCGCAGACGTGGCAGCAGGTCAAATGCGTATCCGCCGTCCATATTATGCGGCCGCACTCGGTAAGAGGTTGGACTTGTGGAGCCCGCCTTCTCCTGCCACAACCACTATTATCTCCTAAGGGTTATTCAGAGACTAAGCAAAAGCACCGCAAAACCAGTCCATTGTCAAAGTTCGCGCTGCACCAAGCAGTGACTGCACTCAGCGTGACAGGTGGTGAGCCCGTCGCCGCTATAAGCTATTGGATGGTTTTTCAGTTCGATGTCCATTAGTCGCCTTGTTGCAGACTACACTCCTACTATGTGTTTTGTTTAATATTGAAGGTTACAGTATGAATTTTCTGTTATTTTCGTGCGTACATTTATCATTACAACTTTTTTTGACATAAGAAAACTGAAAAAATGTTAGTATGGAAAATGCAGAATTCCCCAAAATCTCTATACAAAACACCAATTTCATAGGTAAGGACCAAATATGTAAATGTTGACGATTTTAAGTGCCAAACTTGGCCTATGAAATAAAATTATTTTTTGATTTTGATTTTGAGACTAGCAAATTTTGAAACGGGAACAGGGCGGCACAGGCGTCGGCATCCCAAGCTGGCGACGTTCGACATCCCGCGTTTTCTTAAACGAGACCCTAATATTAGGTCCTTACCTATGAAATTGGTGTTTTGTATGGAGATTTTGGGAATTCTGCATTTTCCATACTAAATCCCGGTCGCTAATGTAACTATTTCTACCCACCAAACCGCATTGGGCCAGCCTGGTGGTGTTACGGCCCATACTACTTACGTGTTTTTCCATGTGGTAAACTTGTGCCCAGCATAACCTAAACAGGCTGAGGCCGTGTTGTTAAGTTCCTATAATTATTTTCAGTAGTGCAATGCTGACGCCGAACGATGCTTCCTACAATTTGGCTTTGAATCGGCGGAAGTTAAAATCTTTCCTCAAGACTAAAATCCATTTAGTATAAAGGGATCTCAAAATATTTGAAGTTGTTTAAGCTACGTATAAACTTAAACCACTTTAAGCTTTGTTATCTATTCATTGGACTTTAATGGTTTTAGCTATCACATCGCTGAGTATTTTAGTTGAAGATTCTAAGGTTACAAAAGATGAACATAAATACATCACCTATATCTATTTATCGTTAGCCGTTGCAAAGTTTCTATAAATTGGTAAATTGGATATTTTTCTCCGTGCACTTTTTACATAACATTTCCATCTCTTGCCCTATCTTCTGTCATTCGTTAGCTCGCTTAATTGGTCCTCTTCTTTTTGGATTATAATTTTCAACAATAACTCTAATTTATTTTGCCCATTGCAAAAAAATAAATGTATACACATATTTTTACACATTAGCTTAAAACCTTTAATACTTTGTCGATCTTAAGATGGATTAAATACTACTAAAAATACTTTAAACAAAAGCTATTACATTCAACAATATATGAAATTTAAAATAACACTATACAGTCCTCTTTCATGTAAACAAGGTCGGATAACTAATAATTATAAAAATACATGTACAAATAAACGATTACGTACGAATAATTCGCATTGATTGTCGGAAACATAATTAGTAAGACCGAGAATCGAGAAAGTTCTCCAAAGAAATAATGGAAAGAAAAACTTCTACAAAATACGTGCGCCTGAATAACTTCACCTACTTACTCATTAATAATATGTGCTTATGTACAGTTGACGGCGTATTGGGTGATGCTTAAAACTTTTGTTGGCACTGACTATTAAGTGTTTCTACTATAAATATTGAGTCCTTACCTATGAAATTGGTGTTTTTATTCTGTCTTAGTATTTTGTCTGTAACTATTAAGATTCGGAGTATTCCTAAAAAATAATTACCTCGTCTAAAACTAGACTATATTTTTGAGCTCTTTTGATTTGTTTTGATAATTTGTTGTAAGTTTAATTGTGTTAAAATTGGACACGAGAATACATCATTTTATTTGCATTCACTTAAAAACAATAAATAAATTTTATGAAGTGTGATATTACACATATTACTAAAGCTTGTCTAATGATACATGCCAAATATTATTATCTCTGGATTTGTCGTTGTGAAGAAAACTGATAAAATGTTAGTATGTTATATGCAGACATCCCCAAAATCTCCATACAAAACGCCAATTTCATAGGTAAGGACCTAATATATCACAAGCAGTTTATTTTGAGTCAGTTAACTATTTTAAAAAAGCTTTTTCCAGTCAGATATAGCAGCTGGTAAAAAAGCTTTTTGATGCAGAAGTAAAACTTCAACTGCAGTCGATTGTTAGAGGGCAAACAACTTCTGTGGTAACAAATTGTTTGTGCCTCTGTTGCAAGACGGACTATTTGAAAGTGAATGCAAACCTATTTAATACTAGATTCACATTTGGCTGCAAAACATCTACGGGTCGATTATGAATACATTTACTTCGTTCAGCGTCGTCGAGTTGATACCCGGGTTGTTTTATTCAGAAATCTTGTAAATCCTTCCCATTCTGTGACGACAATGTGGCGGATCTCACAGTATTGTTGAGCGTATCGAGTGAGACGATTAGGGTGATTCAATAACGGACCTTAATGTGGTAATCTATCGCTACCATAAGATACTTTTCTAGTGGTATTTGATAATATTGATCATCATGAAAAATGCCATGCCATCGTGAAAATGCTATGCGACTTGAGATTAAGTTTGGGTATTCAAAAATCTTATTTCTTCCAACATTGCAAAAAACGCGCTTACACCAGAATATAACGAGGACCGTGTAAAGAAGAGGAATTACAGCAGGAAAGCGGACGTACGGAAAGCAAGCTGATTGTGACTGAAGAATCTTATGCAGAATGCAAATATTTGTCATTTACTCGACATTACCTAGGTGCATACAGTGACGGTGAAACAGACAAGACGTATTGTGATGTTAACATTAACAAATATCAAATTCCGGTATACCCATTTTTCTCTTCTAACAAAACTACGACTAAAATAAGTGGAGTCATAAATTATCATGTCTGTATAGATTTTCAAATAATCTTTAGACTTTTGTGGAGCTTTATGGGGCTGTGTCGCTAAAAATGTAAAAATGAAATCAATATTCAACTCTTTGTAAAACTTGATAAACATTAAGATTAAGAAATGTTTAGAACAGTACGTACTTAATTCATTCAAAAAAGAGCTAAGTTCATAATAATGAAGTAAAAATAAATATACATGCTCAACATGGGGTCACGAGTGCAGAATTAATAGTAGCAGAACGCGTCGACTCAGACTCTGTTACTGCTTCCTGCAAGCATTGTTGTCTTTGGACTGCTTCGCATTTGTATCCTTAATGGCTCTGTGATTTAGTCTAATTTGCAATATTAGAGAACAAAGCGAACAATCATCTCTTTAGCGACCGTCGTTTAGAGGCTTTGAATTATTAAATTCTTTGCGGTTGATTGGTGAACCGGCTAAATCCATCATGATGAATTTATAATTATTGTCATTGCGAGTAACTAGATCGATGTTATCATAATGGAATATCGGATATTCGAATTCTTGATTGATTCGTGTTTATTATTCAGTATATCACTTGACTAGTCCGAACTGTGAAAGAATTTCTCAAATCAGTCCATTAGTTTGGAACCTATTCAATCGTTCTCAGGCTTCATACGTCCCACTGCTGGGCACAGGCCTTCCTCATGAACACAAATTTATGGGGAGTATGGGCCGTAACACCACTACGCTGGCCCAATTTGAGTTGGTGGGTCTAGTCAATACAAACAAACAATCAAACCTTTCTTCTTTATAATATTAGCATAGATAACGCCATGGTTTTTATTTAATTAAACGTAGAAACGTCTAGAAACGTTAAAACAGTTGTGTAAGTTTCAGATAAGTACTATTAAGTACGGAATTCTAAGGCGTCATGTAGATATTATATTAACAAAATGCTTAAAAGCAGAAATGTTCAAAGAGATCTTTAACTCTGTGAATGAATAGATTTTTCAAAAGTGCTAACGATCCAACAGGGGAGCTGTAATCTACGCCGATAATGATGACGTCAGTAAATGATGATTTGGCGAAATCGTTGAATATTAAAATAAAAAGATCTCAACACCGCAATTCCTTTTCAATGGTATTTCTAAATTTACGTATCTGGCTTAGTAATTTTCATATAAATTGTATTCTATGTGTCAGGTAAAGCAATAAGCTGATGTGTACTTATTAGGAAAAGGTTCTGAGTAAAGAATGTTTTCGGTGCTTTATTTTACGTTCAGTCGTTCGTCTTTTATGTGCCAGCTTGATTCAATCACACTTTAGAGAATCTAGAAAATTTTGATGTAGTTGGACCTTTGGAGGTGACCGAAGGTGCACGCATTTACAAGTATAATAATAAATAATAAATAGCTCCATTTTAAGCAACTAATGTTGCTTGTGTTACGGATTCTAGAGATGACGGATAAATATATTTAATAGATGAATATTCAGAATATTTACAAAATATATATAAACATCCAAGACTGGACAACAATTGCCTTTATTCATCACACAACATTTGCCCCCACCGGGGATCGCACCCAGAACCTCTCGAGACCACGAAGCACGGAGGTCGTCAAATAATATATCAAGCCATAAATATTGCTACATGAAGTATGTATCCACGCGCGAAACATTAATTGTGGTGTTCTATGGTGGAATATAGCAGACGATGGGCTGCGAAATAATGATTATCAATTCGTTAAACTGGATTTAACATAAGATACATCTTTGTAACACACGCCATATTGTAAAGCAAAATACATTTACGCAATACCATTTTCTAAATACTTTTGGCATATTTCGTTCGTATCACTTAACAGATTCATTTGAAAAAGTCTCGTAAATATTTATATCAGAACGGTAAATTTTTCTCCTTATTAGGTTCGTGAAAAACGTTAATTTCGTCCTCAATACCCGAAGTTGGTATTCAAATTAGCGTCTGGTACAGATTGACTCCGCTGTGACAGCCGTGAGGAGGGTGGTGTTTGGGAAACTGACGCCCTGTTCGCTTTCACTGCGTCCCCAATCTCTATTTCCGCTGCTTCTGGTATCTCCGCATCTTATAAAAATATTCCCACCCTTATTTGTTGTCGGTTTTAGAGGGGTACTTTCATTGCGTTTAATGTCTGCTTCTTTTATATCTACCTCTACTTAGCATCTGCATCATATCCGGACTCCACCACTCGAGCTGCTTGCTATGACATCCGCACTTTCTTTTTATACCTTTCTATATCATTTTTATTTTACTCCAGATAGCTGGTGGACTTTTGTGCTACAGAATCTCTGTAATATTCCCTACACTGTACATTTTCTGCGTTGATAATTACGTTCCCAAATTCAGACAAGGCAGTATTAGGCCCGTATATTTAGGATGAAGAACATTGAAATTTTGTAATTCACACTTATTAGAAATGTAATTACAGATGTTTTTAAAATGTTGTGAACGTTATCACCAGGTACTAAAGATAAAAAAAATATGGCCGTTTCACCACCACGACGCCCCAATTACTTGGAAGAAAGAAATGCCGTTGCGACCAGCACCAACCGCTTGACGAGCCTTCCGAAGTACGGCGGAAATTGAGTTCTTAAAAGTTTGATCACCCATCAAAGGACGGACCATGGCAGAAGAAGCTTTGTTTTACGAACCACTACCAACCGATCTTGGTCCTAGCAGGATTGTCACAGCGCTCCCTGGCCCGGCTGAGGCAGGAAAGCGTTGAGAGCAGAAAAATATGTACAGTTAAATAAAAAGAACTATTGTATAATGAACAATTTATATTAAGAATATATACTAACAACTATGTCGGTAGAGGAAAAAAACGGGTTCCTTATACATATGTGTTGCTCTCTCTCCAGTATAATATATCATCTGTGACTTAAAACTAAAACAAAACTAAGTAAATCAAACAATGTCCTCACGAATCCTGCACCCATCCAGTCTTCTTATGAGAAGCAGTCAGGCTATACATAGGGCTTCCTAAAACTGTCTCTTGCATTACCAATAAAAATGTATTGGATGACAGGACAAGCGTTACTTCGTTTTAACGCAGTATTTATAAGAGTTTGCCCAATAATATAAACTATGTTATTATGACAAACAACAAAAAGAAAGAAAAATACCAAAATATAAACCACCGCAACCCACCTGTGGGCAAAGCACAAAACTTACATGAAAATTTTTATATTCAATTAATTATATACAATTATCCCAAAACATCGTAACATGAATTAGCTGTTAATTAATAAATTACAAATACATACCCGTTCTAAAATTATAGGTCATTTAACATTGTTTTCCAATAAAAAATAATAAATATTCCGTGTTTCACTTAAACACATTTTTCAAATTTTCTCGAAAAAATGCATCACCAACTCGATATCGTTCTCTCATCTCCTAGGCCGCGCCTGCCCGGCCGATCGTCTATTGTTTATCTTTTTTCCACGTATATGGCTTCGAGATGAGAGAATTGAGCCAATTAAAAGAATTTGAAATTAATTATTTTTTCAATTTAAATAATAAAAAAAAATGCAATGTTACAGGATATTTAACAAACTATTGTGTTTTTGAATGTGTGTGAGTGTATTTTATTTAATAAAACCGTGTTAAGGCCGTAAGTGGATAAATAATACGAAGTACAATTAATGCAAGATGGCAACTCTGTGGGGTGTGTAAGTGCAAGCGAGTGAGGGATAGCTTTCGAAACGGGACTATAGCGCCGACCGTATAACGTGTAGAAGTACATTTTGTGTTTTTGAACTTAAATCAATTCAATAAGATGTACGTTGCAAATTTCTTCTTCGCCATCCCAACCCTACATTGATATTTCAGTTTAAATGAATAAATATCTTCATACATTCACACCTATCAACTAGCCCCATTTTAAGCAACTAATGCTGCTTGTGTTACGGATACTAGATGACAGGAATAGATAAACACAAATATTCTGAATATTGGGTCCTTACCGATGAAATTGGTCCGTAACTATTAAGTTTCAGAACATTCTTATAAAATAATTGCCTCTTCTAAAAATATACCATATATTTGAGCTCGTATTATTTAATTTGATAATTTTTTGTAAGTTTAATTGTGTTAAAATTAGACACAAAGACAATTATTTTTAACTGCCTCCCAAATACATCATTTGATTTGCATTAATATAAAAACGATGAATAATTTTTATCAAGCGTGTTCACACACATATTGCTAAAGCTTGTCTAGTGATACATGCCAAATATTATTATTTCTGGATTTGTCGTTGTGAAGAAAACTGATAAAATGTTACTATGCAAAATGCAGACATCCCCAAAATCTCCATACAAAACACCAATTTCATAGGTGAGGACCTAATATTTATATATAAACATCCAAGACTGGAGAACAAATGCCTGAAAATTCTTCACCCAAACATTTGCCCCCACCGGGGATCGAACCCTGAACCATTCGAGATGGCGACGACGCCTTGAGACCGGCGTACAGACCACGGAGGTCGTTTATCAATGTTATTTGACTAGAATTTAAATAAAAAAATAATTCCGTGTAATCAAACAGACAGCGGGGCACGCTTCTACTAGTGTTACACAAAATATTGCCATCCGTGCGGATCCATAATAAGATGTACTACTTGGTATTTTACTGTATATCTGACATCGATACGCTTCTACAGCGACATAAAATTCATTCAGCATTACAGTCATAGGATCACCTCGGAGAAAAGAGCACTTTGCAAACGGAACACCCCATTTACATATAAAGCGTGGTACCAAAGTATGTACGCAAATATAAATATCTAAGAATACATGTTTGTTTGATGCACGTACAACAGATAAATTATTATGTACTTGATACATGTACAGAACAGATAGAGCCAAAGTTTACCTCCAATAATAGATGGATTATCATACATACATAATATGGTCACGCCTTTCTCCCACAGGGGTGGACAGAGATTACTTCTTTTCAATTGCTACAATCCTTACATAATATTCCTTTTTCTTCATCCACTTTCATCACAGACCTCATTCACGCTCGAACACGATAGTAAATTCTGTGTCTAGTAACAAGATTTTATTCGTAGAATAATAACTAATAAACAGTACAGTTATTCGTGTACCTATAAAAAATGGTAAATGTTTTGATTCTAAGAAGCTACGATTGTTTGTGTGTACGTTTCTGCACAACAATGATTTCAAAATGTTATCATTAATTTTAGTAAAGTTTCACACAAAACCTTTCGTAACCACAAATTTATGCACACTATTTTGTGATTCATCACTTTCATCGCTTTAGGATGTATAGAACTAATCTTTTTAAGCGGACGGATAAAATACTGCTGCGCTTTTAAAATGTTGGTGGATAATCCGATTTTTGTTTCGATTTTAATTTTTATTGGAAGATAAGCCATCCATATTATTTCACTTTTAAGGGCTGAATATTGTAGCTCACGCAAAAGAACAACAAAAACACAACGTGGACAAATTACTTTAAGTCATCTGAATCTTATATCTTCTTGATAATATATCGGTAAGTTACTGGCGATTTGCAATTACGATGCGGCGTCTCAGGCCCCACGTCGGTACTACGAGTAACGTTAGTAACAAATTTCAAGAAATTTGATACCTAGCACGTTTGGGGTTATACGGGCCTTACTTTTTGATCATTTTAATCAACGTGAAAAAATTTTCAATGGTTGGAATGTGCGAGGGTCAAAATGTCCATACGGACCGGCTGTCTATGTGGCAAAAAGTATAAACGTCATAATGTGCATGGTTAAAAAGGACAGGAGTTAAAATGTGTTGGGGTCAAATCACAGAGTAAACAGAACTGGAGTAGCCTTTGTCCAACATTCCTCTCTGCCAAATGCACAAGCATCGGATGCTTGCACGTTTAATAAAACTAGTTGAGCCGCCATTTTGACAGACATAACATTGTAAACGTTGCGGCGAACAGAGCTCCCGCAAAAATGCCTGCCTGTGCTGTTTTTTGTTGTAAAAATAAATAGACAACATCGAGTATGCTATAAGATGGTGTCACCTTTTATTTGTAATTATAATTTTTAAGATTTCATTATTATTTACTTCATTATTTCATGTTTTAGAATTCTACGATTTCAAATTTCGAACGCTAGTCTCGTGGGGAGTGCGGCTGTGACGTTATCAAAACGCACACCCCACGTGACTATTTTAAGCGTGTGTGTGCGAGAAATTTAAATTTGTGTGTCGAATTATGCATGTGTGCATTTGTAAAAACGGTAAAAGTCATTGTTTATGTGTGCTGGCTTTGAGTGTAGTGGTAACCTCACCCCCCGCAAGAAATGGCAGAAAAAAATGTTTGAGAAATTGACTAATGGCTACTCCAGTCCTGTTTACTCTGAGGGTCAAATAGAACAAGCGCATAAAGTATATTGGTCAATGTGAAGAAATGTTGAAGTGTAACAATGAAAAAACATACAAGAGTCGAAAGGTATAAGCGACACCACGTGCATGTGTCAAAATGTCCGGCTTATGTTAGATTATTATTTTCATTGCTGTGAAGTTCCTGTGTAACACAGCTTGGAGATCGATGCATGCGAAGTTAAATGATTTATTTAATATTTATCCCGATATGTACGTAAATAAATGCCCCATATTCAGAATTACTGCAACGACGTTTGCTTTAACAGGCTAGTTGACCCTTTTTTATTGGGCCTCAAATGGTTCATTACAACACAATAAATTTAAGATTTTAAATTACGGTTGGTTATGGTATTACGTGATTGGGGTTAGAGGTTGTTTGTTTTATTTATTAACGCCGTCAGTAACGTATCGAGTTCGGTTATTAATGTGCTAGTTTTTTTTTTACATTCTGACAGTTATCCACTTAAACTTAAGCACGTTATATCACATGAGACTTTCGGCCATCAAGCCTTTTGTTGTACTTGCATTTTGAGATATATACCATTTGTCACTAATTCATTGTGACCACTATGATATGTACATTTTGACACTAGGGCATTTTGTCGATCATACTTTTTGCCGCATAGACAGCCGGTCCGTATGGACCTTTTGACCCCCGCACATTCCAACCATTGAACATTTTTTCACGTTAACTACCCAGTCCTGGAATGGTTCATTTAATTACTGTGCGCTAAACAAAAGAGCCCTAATTTTGTTATTTATCTTTATCTTTTTAATTTTTTTTTCCAAATATATATAACCTTCAAACCTACGAAAAAGAAAATTTGATGTATTCCCATAAGTCTTATTTTATTTAATGATTTTTATTTTGTCAAGCGCCATTTTTTAGGTAAAATCGGTGGCTCAAGCTCACTCAAAAATTATATAATTACAAAATTCCTCATAGGCCTTTTTCCTCATATCTTTCGTATTATCCGATGCACTCATATCTATTTTGCTTCACTTTAATGCATTCTTCTTCTTTTTTTAAAGTTTGTTATGGAGCATCAAAACTCCTTTTCATCCCACCACCTCGGAAAGTGTAATTTTGCGCTTCGAAATCTGGCTGGAAAATTCTATTTTATTCGCTTGAGCGGCAAAGTAGATTTGAATTTAGAACATCACATATAATGAGTACTCAATATAATTGTAAATTCAAAACGTCATTAAACCTATTTAATGTAACCTCTATGGTGCCAAATTTATGATTAGAACTTTTTAAATTGTGAAAAAATATTTTGTCATTATAAATTGTTTTCTTTTTCATTTTGTCATTTCCTCGCTGAGGTGGGATGAAAAGTTACGTATTGCACTCGAGTGGAAAGATTTTTCACCTTGTGCTCGTTTGTTTCCCTCGCTGACGCTCAGGATTCTAATTTAGAATCACTCGCTGCGCTCGTGATTCAACTTAAGAATCCTTCGCTTGCTCGGTCATCCAAATCGAGCACGCGGTTAAAAAGGAACTTTCCACTCTTGTATAATAAATAACTATTGAAGTTTTTATTTCGTTTTTAGTAGTTTTGTTATTTCGGTTTTGGGAATTTGTCTATTTTTGGTTTTACGATTAAAAAGATGCTGTTAACACTGTCGGAAAATAAAATGGTCGTTTTATTTTTATTTCTAAAAAATAACTTGTTTCCCAGTTTCCTGCTGTAAAATTGTGGCGACCGTGACAGAGAAAATGGAGAATCTTGAGAATAGGAAAAAAGAAAGAACCTGGTAAGGCGAATTTTCACAAAATTCTTCAATGAAATAGATGCCGCGATAGACCAAGATCAGCCAGAGGTAGAAAGCCGATTACTGTACGAAATACTTAAGGCTCACTACGAATACCTACTCCGGCTTGACGATTGCGGCGAACAATTATTTGTGGCGAATGTCGATGAAGACGAACTTGAAAAATAAATTTTGGGAGAGATGGATTATAAGACGCGTATGATGAAGATGGACGTTAAATACAAAGCCCACAGTCCAAATGTATTCCCAAAAATATCAAGTTGCCAAAGTTGCAACTGCCAACCTTCTATGGGGATATAAAAAACTGGCTTCCATTCTGGGTTCAATTTTCAAAAATAAACGTCAACCCAAAACATTGATCCTATAGATAAATATTGGGTATGAAATTATTGTTTTTTTTCTCTCATAGTATTTTGTCTGAAACTATTAAGATTCAGAGTATTCCTAAAAAATAATTACCTCGTCTAAAAATAGACTATATTTTTGAGCTCTTTTGATTTGTTTTTATAATTTGTTGTAAGTTTAATTGCATTAAAATTGGACACGGAGACTACTCTTTTTAAGTGCCTCCCGAATACATCATTTTATTTGCATTCACTTAAAAACGATAAATAATTTTTATGAAGTGTGATATTACACATATTACTAATGATAGATGCCAAATATTATTATCTTTGGATTTGTCGTTGTGAAGAAAACTGAAAAAAATTTAGTATGGAAAATGCAGAATTCCCTAAAATCTCCATTCAAAACACCAATTTCATAGGTAAGACCTAATATGAGTACCTTAAGCAAACTATAAAGGAGAAACTGACGTAATGAAGCTAGTAGAAAGTTTTCCAACCTCAGCATATGTTGATTGTATAAATCAATTAAGATCAAGATACGCTCGCGACGATTTGTTGTTTGACAAACTTTGTTACAAACTGTCATTGTGGAGTGGAGTACGAAGGCAAGATGACGTTGGTTTGTGCTTTGATTCAGGTTCCCAACGCACCTATGTAAAGAAAGATGTTGTAGAGAAGTTGAATGTACCAGTCTCGGGGAAAGAGCAACTAGCACACTATTTGTGCGGCGGAGTTGAAACCAAGACTGAAGAATATTGTGTACATAATTTTACTGTTAGATCACTAGATAGGTCTTTTATTTGTAATTTGTCTGCCATAAGTAAGAATAATATTTGTAGCAATATACCTAAAGTCTGTTGCGAAAATACTCAAATTGTCAATTTGTCACGTAATCATGGTATAACATTGACATACATGGGTCACCGTTCTAAAGATGTTGGGTTATTAATTGGGGCAGATGCACTTCAAACTCAAACTCAAACTCAAAGTCATTTAATCAAATTGGTATCATCAAATACACTTTTGACAAGTCAAAACAAAATAAATTACTATTATCCTAAAATTGACAATACCACTACTTTTTTTTTTGGCCTGTTCACTACCGGGAGGCCTTGTCTAGAGAAGATACAGGCAAGAAACTCTGCAAGGGTTCCATCCTCCCTTTACATGAATATGTTCTACAACCTAATAAAATTTACGTGTATTATACAATACCTTTAGTCACAAATGTCAAAATTGAATTGGAAGGAAAATGCTCCAAAAGCGACGTATCAGAATATACAAGTGATTGTAATAACTATACTTAAGTAGTTAATTAATTGTCATGACTTGGCTTGCTTATAACAGGTTACGGCTATAAAATCAAACTCGGGTGGACGCAACAGGTAAGTTCTCGTACCAATAATAATCTCGTATCGATATTATTCTGTACTTGTGACAACGATTTGACAAGCTACTGGAAGATGGAGACTTTGAGAATACATGATCCGGTAGAGGCAAAGAGCAAAGCAGAGAATGAAACTGACGCTTGGTTAATAATACTTTGAAAAACAACAGCGGTAGATATAATAAGTTGTGCTAGCAATTATAATTTTCGCACCAACAATATACTAGAAGGTTGGCACAGGCGATTCAACACCCCCAATTTGGGAGGGCCCAGAGTGTCGTACCGTTACTTATTTACCGGGTGCGGTCGATGGCCTTGTATGGCGCTCCGGAGTGGGCGGAGACACTGACGCCAAAATAAACTAAAATGCGTGTGTACAAACATATAATTGGTAACAAAGTAACAAGCTGTCATGAACTGACTTAGAACTATGTAATTTTAAATATTAATTTATATTGGTCGACCTCCGTGGTCGAGTGGTCTGTACGCCGGTCTCAAGGCGCCGCCATCTCGAGAGGTCCTGGGTTCGATCCCCAGTGTAGGCAAGTGTTTGGGTGATGAATTTTCAGACATTTGTTCACCAGTCTTGGACGTTCATTATATATGTATAATATTATGTATATTCTGAATAATTATGTGTATTTATCTATTAAATATATTTGTCCGTCATCTAGTATCCGTAACACAAGCAGCATTTAGTTGCATAAAATGGGACTAGTTGATAGGTGTGAATGTCTGAGGATATTTGGTATTTATTTATTATTATTATTGGCCTCTATGGTCAGCTCTCGCTGCCGTAATCGGGGACTAGAGTGTTCGGGATGCAGCCCCGTCAATGCACAGTCCTAGGGAGTAGGTCATGCGAATCCCATAAGTGGAGCATGGACCTTCGGATCAACCAGTGCGTGCCGCTGAAGTTTAGTGGGTAAGGCCGTTCCGAGATCTGATGAACTTAGGAGCCCCGCATAACACTGGGGGGCTGCTCATCCTTCTAGGGTATGTGTAAATGCATTTTACCACAGGCAAAAAGGCGGCTCAACACCAATATAAAATCAAAGCCAACTCTGCTACTATTCCTCAACGCTCTCAGAAAAGTAGCCTTGTGGCAAGATCGCAAATACAAGAATATGTTAAATAAGCGAAGAAATATCGATATAATGTTTAATGTCAAATACAGTCGCGGTCAGATAATGTTCACCACCCTAAGTATCACATTGCTTTCATACATTGAAGTCACAAAGGTCGAAATCACGAAATGTCTATTAATTTCGTATTAATTTGATTGATCATAGATTATACCTATATTTTTTAATAACATGAGAATCCGTCGCATTAGACGTGTATTATTTTATTTATTATTATTATTATTTAATAATATATTATTTTTTATATTATTTTTTTTTATTTTTTATTTTTTTTATTATTTTTATTATATATGGCTTAATAAATTATATGTATCAATAACATAAAAAAAACTTTTCATTAATATTTCAGTTTTTTTATAATAATAAATAAATTTAATATATATACTCAATGAGAACTCAAACAATTATTTTATTAAATAAAATTTTGTCATCTTCAAACTCTGGTCAAAATTAAACTTTTGTCCGAATGACGTTCAAACAATCATTCTTGATAACTGTCCTGTCTTGATAACGGTACTTGATTATTAATTTTTAAAGGGTATTAAGTAACTTGATATGTCATAGACTTCATTGAAAACAGCGTGTTATAGAATCTAATTTGAAAACTGGTAAACATTTTTTGATTGCGACCGTACAAAACAGCTGCAAAATTTTGAGGGTCAAAAAATTCATCCTTCTGAATTTTTAAAACTTAAGCGCATGAAACTTAAGCGCATTAATTGACAGGATTTTTTGCGCTTATAGCATTCTAGTAATATTTTAAGAGCTATTGCTTTTTTAAAACGTTTATTAACAAATAATTTTTTAGTACTTTACAAAGACTTTTTTAAATATTTCGTTAAATAATTAAAATCACTATATCTTGCTCACGGTCGCATAGTCCTATACAGCATACATATAAGGTGGACGGATTGTATATGGCAAGATTTGGGCGATTTGGAAATAACAGATAATTTTTCATTTCGAGGTCATATAAATAGTGTTTGTAAAAAGGCGTACCGTAATCTAGGGTTTGTCCTGCGCAGATTTTACAGTTTCACAAACGTGACACTATACAACGCGTTGGTTGGAAGTCACCAAGAAACCAAAGCTGCTGTTTGGTCTCCATACGAAGCGAAGTATAGGTTTATGCTGGAGAGAATCCAGAATACGTTCGTACGCTACTTGTGGTGAAGATACCTATTGAATGTGTGAGCTGGTTATGTAACTACTACTTTTTTAATTTTCTTCAATTAATCAACGGTACCTTATAATTTTATTTTCTTTATGTAATATTAGGTCCTTACCTATGAAATTGGTGTTTTGTATGGAGATTTTGGGGAATTCTGCATTTTCCATACTAAATTTTTTTCAGTTTTCTTCACAACGACAAATCCAAAGATAATAATATTTGGCATCTATTATAAGACAAGCTTAAGGAATATATGTAATATCACACTTCATAAAAATGATTTATCGTTTTTAAGTGAATGCAAATATAATGATGTATTCGGGAGGCACTTAAAAAGAGTTGTCTCCGTGTCCAATTTTAACACAATTAAACTTACAACAAATTATCAAAACAAATCAAAAGAGCTCAAAAATATGGTCTATTTTTAGACGAGGTAATTATTTTTTAGGAATACTCTGAATCTTAATAGTTAAAGACAAAATACTAAGAGAAAAAAAAACACCAATTTCATAGATAAGGACCTAATATTTTAGACTACCTATATTTGTAATGGAAAATGTGGTAAACTGCAGAACATATTAGCTAAGATATTTATTTATTTTTTACTTCTAAAACTTTAATGTCGTTGTAGTTTATAACGTTAAAAAAAACAAAAATGTAGATGTAAAGAGAGGATAGAATCTTGCTGAGTTTCTTGCCCGTTCTCCTCCGAACAATGCCTCCTGGTAGTTTTGTAAACGGATGGCGTAGTTTATCGCTTTCACGAAATTTTGTAAAATGCGTTCATAAAACGCATCAAATTAAATATACGATTCTTCTTTTGAATGTTAAATTACGTTATCTATAAATGGCTCTTTTAAGAGTCTAATTAATTAGTTTTTATCTTAATTGCTTAGCGAATTTCAACATCGTTCATTGTTTCAAGTGCTCATATATTCTTCCTGATTATAATGCTAAAAATCTATGTTCACCAACTTGATTGTACTAGCCTAACATTTTTAAAAAACAAGAATTGCAAAAAATGTGAAAAAAAGGGTAACCCTCGAGTTTCTGGCTCGCTCTTCTCGGGGATGTCTGCGTTCCGAGCGAGTGGTAGATTCACTTATTCATAAATTGACGATTTTAAGTGTTTATATATCGAGCCTATAAAATAAAGATATTTTTGATTTGATTTGACTTGCTCTTAGAAGAACGGGTAAGAAACTCAGCGCTTGTCTCCTTTTACAATCTTTGTAGTGTTTTTGGAAAACACACAATTCACAGGTGCAGCTAGTGCTAGTGATGGTGGTATTTATCCCTTCCCTCCATATTTTATGGATATGGTATATGGTTTATGCTTACATAATACTCCTGTAAACACTCTCAGAAGCGCTACCAAAAACATCTTTTGCGATACCGATTCATTTCATATGGGTATTTCTAAAAATAGAATAATAAACTGAACCCCCCTGGATCCAATAAAAAGACGAAAATATAACAAGTTGGAATATCATTAATAAGCGATGTGATGTAATTCATTAAAATAATGTTTCGTCTGTTTCTAAGACGTAAATCAAGGTCACTTAAATCTTCGTACGACGGAAACTTTTTTAATAATCACGATAAGAACTTTGGCAAACACTTTGGAGATTTCATTCTCCTTACAAGTATAATAACAAGCATGTCCGACACTTTCTATTTTGTCTATGGCCAATATTAAACGTAATTCATCCTAAAGTTTTTTGTTTCCTACATCCGCACTAAATTCTTATCAAAATGAGAAAATAATAAAAAAGGAGCTTTAACTTGCTAAGGATAACCTAGATTCGAAGATCCAGATAAAGACTGGATGAGTCATCAAAGAAAACAGTGATCGAAATTCAACTAAAATAAGTAATTTCCTAAATTGACAACCGTCGAAAGTTTGCGTGGGCGAAGATGTATCTGTAGAATTTGGGAGGTATCGACAAATCTTTAAGTTTGCATGACAACCGCTTTGCTTTTGTTTAAATGAAGACCTATCGAATAAAATCCCACTCAAAAATTTTCATCAGCTATGTATAAAAAAAGTGAAAATTCTGACATCTAGAACTAAATCACGGGAGCTGGACCGATTACGCAGGCTTTAATGTATTAAAATTTATTTATTAATATTTTGTCATTTACAAATAAATTATTAGCGGATTGTAAGCGTTTTATCGCGTTTGAGTTTAATGAAAGATGAATAATAAATATACTTCTTAATACTTTTAACAAATAATTTATAAGTTAGTAAACATAAACAGGCACGACCAGAGAATAAGTTTTTGTATTCATCACACAAATATCTGTCCGTACCGCGATTCGAGAGCTTTTGATTTAATATTCAGGCTCATTGGCCAGTTAACAACAGATATTTCCTATTGCAATAAAAGTTGCAATTAATAAATAAAGATGAATAATAAAGGAACAACCCTAAAGTGTTATGTATTAAAATTTTGTATTAAAGAGTTCAAAATTGTTGCACTTATCATTCAGAAAAGCTATCGCGAATGTAATAACTAGTAAAAATTGAGAGACCCTAATACATATTTATTGCGTTTGCAGCAAACCTTTACCTAAACTTTAATGGCAAAATGAAGGTATAATTTAAAAAGCTTGTAACCCATACAGAAGTCATTAGTGCATGGTTCAATCAACTCATCGTGCCATGAATACAAAGTCAACTCATTATTGTAAATACTGCACTCATTACCGAGCGGAGGGCTCTGAAATATTGTGCCCAGAACGAGAATTAACATTCAGAGCGCAGTCACTTGAAAAAAAATTAGCTTTTTTCTACCAAGAAATAAAGGCGTAACGTTCACGTCTTTTCGTACTTTTTAAAGGCGAGAATATGAATCAGCCAAACCTTACAAATATTGGTATCGAAAGTATGTTAATAATTCTCTACACGTGGCATGTAAACAACATTAATATCGTATGAGGATCTTCAATCCGAAAAGAACATGTATTTTTGAGAATACTCAAACAAGTAAAAGGAAGAAAATTGTTCGAATAGATGAGTGTATGAAATCTTGCTAGGGTGCGCGTGTGTCTGGCGCCGGGTACAGTCAGCTTCATAAAGATCTGATATGACAAAGTAGTCATAAACATGTTACGAGCAAAGGTGCAATTATATCTTCTCATTTAAAGTTGTTTAAATATTGTACACAATCAAACAGTCATAAATGTCTTCATATCAAAAGTCTCCAAAAACATATACACGGTCAAAGTCATCATTAATATGTTCACTTCCAAACTGTCCATTGGTATCCAAGCAGACAGAGTGCTCATAAATATCTTCACATTTTGACATTCTAAAGATTTATCAATCTCTAGTTGTTCAGGTTACTATGACAACGAAAAATAACAGTCTTGTTAGTAATTGAAAATTATGTATTAACCAAAGAGAATGTAATACCTACCTACGGATGTCGGATAGTACTAACCATAATAAATATTATTATGAATTATAACGGACTGCTGAACGGCTGTTGAGTTAATAACGGATAGATAGATAAATTCTTTATTGCGACAAAGAAAAAAAACAAAACCGTACAAATTGCAATGCAACACAGGCGGCCGGCCTTATCGCTAAAAGCAATATCTATAGAATCTTATGGCATTTTTTAGAAACATAAAAATACGATTTTGACATAATTTACAACATGAACTTATTGAAAATAATGAGGTCGAGTTGGCAGTGATCCTACTAACATAATTAGAAAAGATTTTGAGTTCGAGTCTCGATGAGGACAAATAAAAAAATACAAAAATGGCAAAGTAATAACAAATCGCGTGAGCTATTTTAATTTATTTATTCTTTATTTGTTACATGAATATCCAGACCTGTTTATCATTAATTTGAGTGTTATAATGTTAATAATAAATTTTTATAATGCAAGTGTAAAAATATTTATTATAATTTGCTTGCTGCACCTTACTCAGTCTATGGATTCAAGATAAATAAAATTAAACTTTATCATTATTTCATCCAAAAGCATGCGACGTTGCCGTTGATCTTTTATTTTGGAAGAGCGGCAACAACTGAAAGCACGTCATCAGGCATGTCAAGACTATTCCAAACAAAAGACACGTGTAGTACGTCAAACACGAAATTAAAAGGACCGATAGGAAGAGAAAATAAACAATATAAAAATCGCACGTAATGCTTTAGATTAGTGTTTACTTTTCTTTTACAACAAGATATTTTTGATCACTTTGGGTGCTTAGATACACTTTATTCGCAAATATATAATTGGTCATCTTAACATATAACATAATATTGGAATTGTGTAGTTTAGATAATATTGAACACTCTGGACGGTTACAACAATAAGATGAACTGACAACGTATATAAATTTGAACTTGTGTTCTTCAGATATTTTTGAACACTCTTGACATTAAGATCTTTATGAAGCTGACTGTACACACGCGATCTTACACTTTTAGGCCCGTATTACGGAACCAAAATCAAGCGTAGATCTCTACTTGAGCGCAGTTAAAAAGGGATGGCGCTGTGTGGGATCAATAGCGCCATCCCTCTCTAACAGTGCTCAAGCAGAGTTTAGCTGCGTAATACGGGCTTTAGTATGCATTTAGAGCAACGCCGGCGGCCGGTGCTGGTCCACAGTGCTGGCTAGATTTTGTTTCGTGTTTCGTGGTGTGAAGCGCCACTACTATCACGAGTAATTGTAAGAGCACGCGCGTCGTCGGCGCTGGCGGCCAGCGTAGCTATGAAACCTCCCTTTAATGTATAGAAATCAAGCGCATGGTTATAATTTCAAGAAATCGAAAAAAAGTGATTTTCTTAAAATTATAATAACGACAATTTACGTAGGTTTTACCATCGTAACGCCTTTCTTCCAAAACAGGCAGAGCTGTTAATTGTTTATGTCCTATATAATAGGGATAAGCCTGTTGCCATACACCGGGCACATCGTCGTAATTATAAGGATAAATTTCATTATAAATAACTTAAGATACAGTCGCAGTCGGTACAGCATACGACACTTAGGCCCAATTGCACGATCGAAAGTTATCGCCTAGGTAGAGTTACCCAGGGTTTGCCCATATATTTGCCCCAGGGTTATGTGCTAACTCTCGAACGCGCAATTGGGCCTTAGTATTACAATTGCTTTCATACATCGAAGTCACAATGGTGAAAATCTCGAAATATCTATTTCATATTATTTTGATTGGTCATAGATTATAACTAAGTATTATTTTTCTCAACATAAGAGTCGGTCTTAGGCGGTGGACTATTAATAATACTTTTTTGAAAATATGCATAAATACAAAATAGAAACTGAAACAGTCTTTATCAACTAATATTTATGTTATATCTTGCCATTATTTTTTGAAAAAAATTATTTTCGTTCAAATGACGTTCAAACATTTGAATCTTCATGTTGCTTATTAATTTTCAAAGAGCAGTAAAAAAACAACAAAAACAAACAGGATTGAACTAGTTTTTTTGACCGCGACTCTATCAGAAGTCTGTGTGAGTGTGAGTATTAAAATCTGTGTTAGTAAGCCCCATAAAATAGAACACAATTGAGTAAAGCTAATTACCTTTATATTGTGATGTTTAGATTCTGTTATTTTCCGATAAAGTATGTGCGAAGCGGGTACACTGTCTTGGTTCGCCTTTGTCTAGTTTGGTGGTAAGCCCCATTTGTATTCGCAACAGGAATAAAAAAAAAAGTGGTAATGAAAGTAAGGCCATTCCTACCACCACATTCCACATAGAACATCTTTTCTTATGTCAGTAGTATCTTGTATGATATGTTTGTACTTTGCTTTATTTCAATTGCGAAATGCGAACAATTACACGATCGTATAAATAATCTCGGCGAAAGTTAAGACATAAATCATCGAAGTTTCCACGGACATGTGCCCATCTATCCTCTTTATATTCACAGATCATAATATTATCATGTCATAAAAACTTCACTAAACACATACATTTTACGCAAACCGTTTTTTGAGGTTCACGCCAATTTGCACATTATCTAAATTGACCACAGTATCTAAGGTTATTGACAATGATTATGCAGATAAAATTCTCGTGGTATCAATAGAAATGTTGGAATAAATATGTTCTTCTTTTCAAACCTCTTTAAATATTCACATATTATTACTGTATAACACTTTGATTCTCTTTTATGTTAAATTAGTTCATAGTGACGCCAAGAGATGGCGCTGCATGTTCTTATATCGCCCTAACGATGTTTCTTGTATGTAAGATATAAGGTTAGGAAGATTGTATGAAATAAGCTATCCAATAAACCTGTGTGTACTGGGTTTTTTGTTTTTATGGTTCATACCTAAGTACACTCGACGTTGTGGTACCTTGACAACACGGTGGTTGTACAGTCGGGGTAGAAAAGGGTTCGTCACCTTAAAGTCGATATTTGTTTGCACGAGGCAACGTCAGTCATACCAACACTTCAAAAATGTCGCATTGACGTTTGTACAGATATCTCGCTTATATTACTGCCAGATTCATGGTTTGCAATAATTGTAGCTCTTTCATTAAGATTCAAATTTCTTGGCATTATGAAATGAAATACAATGCGGATTAATTATTTTTCGCAAAAATTCAACAAATAATACGACATTCCAATGACGTAATAATACTGACAATTAAATAGAACTTTATTTTTTAAACTTTAATTACTTACTATCAAAAAGGTTTTAGTCTCAAATAAATATTAAAAGTAATTGTTTAGATTCAAGTTGTTTTGATCCTTGATTTCATTACCAGTAAGCATAATTTAATGTAACTGCATACAGCAGTTATGTTGGTAGCGATTTAGTTTCAAAAGGTAATAAGTTTCTATGACTGATAAAGGAATCAATTTGAAAACTGACGAACCTTTTTTTACCCCCACTGTACAATTACTATATAATGTTTAGAATACGCCAGACAATACCGTCACGCAGATAATATGCATGATCTTCACCTTAGAGTGATACCCTATTGAGGAAGAGGCGGTTATTACTAGATCTATTATGTTTAATCGGCTTTCCGATCTTACGATTTGTTTAACCATTTACAATCAGATGGGTAATCAGTCTACTTGCTTAGTAAATGATGATGATGAATAAATAAGTAATGAAGATTTTTTATAGAATAGTTAAGAATGTGTATGTTAAGATAGATGCGGGTGACGAGAATTGATAGAGGGAATGATTATAAAATGAGGGATGTTCAGTGATAGAGAAATTGAGAGAAAAGTGGCTCTCGTGGTATGATCAAGTTTTGAGAAGAGTAAATGAGCATGTAACAGGAAGAGTTATGAATATGAGAGTAGATGGTAAAGTAGGAAGAGGCAGGCCGAAAATAAAATAAAAGATTGTGTTAATGAGGATATGGCTAGGACGGGACTGAATGTTGATAAGACGTATGATAGGAGGCGTATGGAAGAGAAGGACAAGTTGCGTCGACCCCAAGAGAAAAGGTAAGGAAAAATATAAGCTAACGTCGAACGTCTGTCAATGAATTCTTTCTTGTAACAAAAATATAAATATAAATGGTCCGTCATAAAAACCTCAATATTTCCAAAATATCGAACCTAGATCTTAAATTAATAAAAAAGGAAAAGAGGATTAATGCATGAAAACTGAACTCCTTTATAATCAAATATTTACACGTATTCAAAATCTAGTTAAAATCTGTACATTTGATTAGTACTTCCAAAGTGTGCAAAAGACCGAGCAAAAACTACCAGAGTATTAAGATCGTATGTTAGATTGATCCATATAGCTTTTAGCCTTTTGAGAGAGGCTCATCAACAATCAACCATCACAAAACGAGACGCAATAGAAACATTATATTCTTCGCGAACACCGGCGTTCACTTGACCTTCAACGAGTTGAATAATAAAACAAAGCCTTTCCGCTTTATTCGCTCCGCTTCAAAAGAGTGTCACCCTTACTGGTATTAATGAGCTATAGTAGGTACGTACCATCATGCGAATCGTAGATGTAAATGACGTTCTTCCAGCCGTAGTACGTGATCGTATCTATGACGGCGCGGTGGTAATCCGGCCGCATGCTCACCGCATAGTCGATCAGCCCAGATGAAGGAGGGATCACCTGCAAACCAATTTGAGCTTACTTACCCTGTACTTAAGAATTTTAAGCGGAATAGCGGCATTTTATACAAGATTGATATAAAAAAAAGTTTCTTTTAGATCTAACTTTTGTTACCCAATCACAAAGTAATGGCTGACACTAACACTGTAAAGTTATACTTAATTATAACTTAGATTATGAAAAAGCTACTTGAAGTAAATGAGTTAAGCCTTAATTTTCGCATTTTCACCAAAAGATTCGAAAATTTTTAACTCTTCACAATTACTGTTTATGTTTATTTTGTCTTAAGATTGATTCACATAAAATGAAACGAAACTGATTTTCACATTTACATAACTTGACATAATAAATATAATGAATACCGTCTAAAATCGATAATTTTAAATAATGGATTGTTATCTATTATTTAAAAATTCTTTGTCTTTGCAGTTCTTTGTCTTATTCAAAATACTGTATATACTACTGTATATTTGTTTATGGAGAATATATTTTAGAAAATAATAACAGGTTAGAAAGTAAAGTAGCACAAAAGTTACAGCTTGTCGAAAACGGTCTTAGAAGTCTCACTATACGTTTTCGTGGAATTTGTATCTCCGTAGAATTCTCAAACAAATGTATTTTTGCAAACAAAAAAGTCGTTTCGGTTCCCTTTAGCATTGGTCCCAGGGCGAAAAAAGCCTGTATAAACTTGAGCAAAACTGTATGTGTTCTCTCGCACTTCTGAAGCTCGCAGTTAATGCTCCTCGTCAGTACCAGCCATCCACGCCAATGAAGGTTCCTCCAAGATGATTTTTTAAGATAAAAGTGCTAGAAGGGTACAGCAATCTACAAGTGTCATATTCTTAGGTTGACCTTTAAAGGTTAAAAATCGTAAACGCTTATGTAACCATAAGCGTTTACGATTTTTGGCTTGGCTTCAGATGGGCCTACAATGATAAGAAGGTCAGAAGATTGTTTATTGTTCAGACATTCACACTTCACATTTTAAGCAACTAATACTGTTTGTGTTACGGATACCAGATAAATATATTTAATAGATAAATACATATTTATAAATATTCAGAATATATACAATACATATCTAAGACTGGAGAACAAATACCTGTATTGGTCACACAAACATTTGCTCCTACTGGGGATGGAACCCAGACCCTCTCGAGATGGCGACGCCTTGAGACTGGCGTACAGACCACTCGACCACGGAGTTCGTCAAACAGTTACTTCATGGTTTTACGCGTGTATAGAAATGTGCACTCATTTGGAAGTCATGTGAAATTTGCTGCGTTGCCTGTAGAATGGTGATTAAGAAATTTATGATGATAATATTGGGTCCTTACCTATGAAATTGGTGTTTTTATTCTGTCTTAGCAATTTGTCCGTAACTATTAAGTTTCAGAACATTCTTATAAAATAATTGGCTCTTCTAAAAATAGACCATATATTTGAGCTCGTATAATAATAATAATATTTTTTTGTAAGTTTAATTGTATTAAAATTAAAAAACTGCCTCCCGAATACATCATTTGATTTGCATTAACATAAAAACGATGAATAATTTTTATCAAGCGTGTTCACACACATATTGCTAAAGCTTGTCTAATGATACATGCTAAATATTAATATCTTTGGAATTGTCGTTGTGAAGAAAACTCAAAAAATGTTAGTATGTAAAATGCAACCAATTTCATAGGTAACACACATAACCAAAACACCAATTTCATAGGTAAGGACCTAATATATAATTCGATATACCTACATATTGTTGCAATTAACATAATTACGATCTTTTTATTCAAATTATATCTAATATTAATTCGCTTCACATAAAATACAAGTAATATGTTAAAAAAAATTGTTCCTACATTATTATTCAGCCCGATTTAATATCTAAATGTTCCAGTTACTAGTCAACGTCAAAGATCTTTGTATAGGGCACTCCATATCTCCCCATCTTTGGTTATTTTACGATATTGGGTTTAGGGAAAGGTCTATTAATAACGTCTTATGATTTTTCCGCTGAACGATAAAAATTTAGTACGTCTTTTAGAAATAGGAATATTAACCCAAATTTTGCAACATGTGAAAGGTAACTTAGGCTTTGAAACCTTTTGAAACCTGCAATGAAGCTGTACCTTTGGTAATATATTAAAATATAAAAAATATCTCAGCGCACTTTATTATTTTGTTCGATCTTAATCCTAGATATAATATACTCGTATGAATATGAATGTATTTGGTCCTTACCTATGAAATTGGTGTTTTGTATGGAGATTTTGGGGAATTCTGCATTTTCCATAACAAAATTTTTTCAGTTTTCTTCACAACGACCAATCCAAAGATATTTGGCATCTATCATTAGACAAGCCTTAGTAATATGTGTAATATCACACTTCATAAAAATTATTTATCGTTTTTAAGTGAATGCAAATAAAATGATGTATTCTGGAGGTACTTAAAAAGAGTTGTCTCCGTGTCCAATTTTAACACAATTAAACTAACAACAAATTATCAAAACAATTCAAAAGAGCTCAAAAATATAGTCTATTTTTAGACAAGGTAATTATTTTTTAGGAATACTCTGAATCTTAATAGTTACAGACAAAATACTAAGAGAGAAAAAAAACACCAATTTCATAGGTAAGGACCCAATATATCCTGGTTGGTACCCCTAAAGATCTCGTATGACAACATAATAGCAGCTTAATGTTATTGACGGATTCCTGTAGTTTTTTTTTTATTTAGAGTCATAATATCAAATATACGAATAATAATTGGCTTGGGGCCGAAATGTAGGCAATAGAATTTCATTTCTATATCTATTATATTATGAGGGTACAAATGCTCGAAATAAATCTCAAGGGCTTGATTTTGACCTTGTTTGCTTCACAGATTAATAATATTTTCATGTTCCATCCTCTTCTGTCTATATCGTATTCGTCTTCGTACATACTCAACTCGACCACTTAAATTTTCACAATTTTTCTGATAACATGCTCATTACCAATCCTTAATGCTTGTTCATGCCACTTATTGTTAAAGCCGATTTTCTTGTAAAATATTTTAAATCGGGTTATGTTATCAACATGTTTTTTTATACATTCTGTTACATATAAACTCATCACGAGGGCCTTTTTTCCTTCACCCTCTAGACGCCCTCGTCCACGCGCCACTTTCTCGATTGTTTGACTACGCAACTTATAATAATGTAGAAAAATTATTTCTTAAGAAATATCAACATCTCGTATTTAAGAGTACACCCACAATTTACTTTGTATCATTTTCAACAATAGCTGATATTAAAGTTACACAAATTCACAAACGCAAGTTTGCCGTTGGAGACTGCTTCTGAACTATTTTTAATATCTTCAAGGTACGGTAAAAGCCGTTCAAGTCGACTCATTTTCAGCCAATTACTCTTTCTATTTGACCGCCCTGTATCTTTTGCGAGAGCTTTTGTTGAAATCCGGGATCTTTCTTTTTTATTCCACAATTAGAAGCTGTCTTCCTTTCAATTAAAAGCTTTACGCTTTTATTTCTCAGTGCTAAGACAACGATAGACATTTTAAATGCTTGACTTTCCTATACTTTAATTTGGAAATTTTTAATGGCGTTACGTAAATACTTGTCTTGTGTTACTAACGAAACTCTGGAGACTAACGAGAAAGGTACTAAAGAAATTGTGAAGTTCAGAAATATGATATTACTTACAGTTGAGATAAAGCAAGAAATATATTAGGTCCTTACATATGAAATTGGCGTTTTGTATTGAGATTTTAGGGAACTCTGCATTTTCCATACTAACATTTTTTCAGTTTTCTTCACAACGACAAATCCAAAGATAATTATTTGGCATATATCATTAGACAAGCTTTAGCTATATGTGTGATATCACACTTCTTAAAAATTATTTATATTTTTTACGTGAATGCAAATCAAATTATGTATTCGGAAGGCACTGAAAAGGAGTTGTCTCCGTGTCCGATTTAAACACAATAAAACTTACAACGAATCATCAAAACAAATCAAAAGAGTTCGAAAATATGGTCTATTTTTAGAGGAGGTAATTATTTTTTATACTCTGAAACTTAATAGTTACGAACAAATACTAAGAGAGAAGAAAAACACCAATTTCATAGGTAAGGTAACCCAATATTATACACATACATTTTATCGTGTTGACTTTTATGTTTAGTATTTCTTAGAAATGTACGTCATGTAAATCATGCCGTGCTATTAACATAGACAATACATACCTTTTCTGGGAACCAAGGAGTTGCGAAGGGCATTTGGAAGGTGTTGGTGTAGGAGTGTAGCGTGTCGAAGGAGTCCGGGGTGACGGCGCCCAGCATCGCGATCACTCCGCGGGCGAATTGGTTGCAAACTGTCAACAAAGTTTAGCTCTTAGTACCTGAAACTTCAGAGCGCGAGCGTACGTGCTTCGTGTCTATGTAGGTAAGATACACATGTTACTGATTACACTTTTGTACGATACCTCAGTAATATAAATTATATCATTATTGACCTACATATCAGCTATAATATCCTCAGAACTATCAACTAGCCCCATTTTAAGCAACTAATGCTGCTTGTGTTACGGACACTAGATGACGGATTAATATATTAAATAGATAAATAGATATAAATAACCAGAATATATAGAAATATATATAAACATCCAAGACTGGAGAACAAATGCCTGAAAATTCACCACCCAAACATTTGCCCCACTGGGGATCGAACCCAGAACCTCTCGAGATGGCGACGCCTTGAGACCGGCATACAGACCACTCGACCAAGGAGGTCGTCATTTATTTATTTATTAATAAAACATGCTGGTTTACAGAAACAATAATCCAACACACCAGCCTGTTAGCCAACAATACATGTTAATGAAAAAGAATGCAAATAGAATTGAGTATTCAAAATGATTAAAAAATTGAACTATTAAAGATTAAATACGTTAATTTAAATAATTGAAATATAAAATCCTATAATTTCATACAATAATTAAAAAAAAATATTTATACATTATTTATAAATCATGCAATGTCAAAAACTTAAAATAATAATTTGATAATTTCTGATGCAAAAATGAACTGATGAGTAACAGCCACCAGAGCCGGCAGCCCATCGGCAAACAGATCAGAATCTTTAAATTGAGCGAGCATATCCCCGATCAGACGTAGGGCACGCACTGTGGGTGCTTGGGCAGCGTAGACGGTACGAGTGGTCGGGACCGGCAGCAGACGCGGGGTCTCCGCGGCGGCACTAAGCCGCAGCAGCCCCACGATACGCGGTGTGGCGGCAAGGCAAACGCGCTCGAGTATGTACGGGCAATCTATTTTGTGATACAGTACGGAAAGATAGTGCATCATAAGGAGTAATTTCCTTCTCGACTCCAGTGTAGCGAGACCTATGCCGTAAACGAACGTCGAGGGAAATAAATAGGGATAATATCCGTAATATGTCTTATAGAGCCAACGCGCAAATTTTCTTTGAAGTCTTTCAATCAGTATCATGGTCAATATGGTCAATATGGTTAGCGCAAGTTACTACCGGTCCAAATAAGAAAACAGTATTACTATTCAATTTAATTTGTTCGTTCGAAAGCAGGTAACTTTATTCTAGAACGAATGATTATCATAAAAATTCGTGCTGAAATAAAAAATGACGACAAAATCCTTTTATCGTCATTCAGTTTTTCAATACATCACAATCAGTCAACCTATAAGTGACGCGTATTGGTGATTGCCAGGTCTATATATAGGTTTATAGATATAGTGAAATAAAAAATATAAAAAAACAAGCTTTTATTACTATGTAAAATTTTCCATCAAAATGTAATACACTTTTATTTAACAAAGTAATAAAAGCTTGTTTTATAAAAATATTTTTTATTTCAAATTTTATTTTTTAACTTTTTAGTATTTAAGCCAAAGTACTCGTTAAGCTGATTCAAACGAGCCCAAACTTGACGGCATTGTATCGTTTAATACAATAATAATAATAATCGTTTAATTACTCCTCCTGTCCTATGGATCATATGGCCTATGGCCACCATCCAGTTCCATCATCAGATCAGCTTCAAATCATAATAATATTGCATTGTTATCCAATTTACACATGCATGCAAAATTTCATCTCAAACGCTTAAAGATATCTGCTTCAAAATTTATTTGTACGATTTGTCCCTCACAAACAGTGAAGTGAAGTTGAAATAAAAGCAGTAAAAACATTGGCTTTCTCTACATATATGAGTTTTATCTACACGCCTGCACACCAAAAGGGGTAGGCATAGTCTTATTAGGTAACCATCTTTATTCTTCACACTTCTTTATTTCTAGACCTTCAATAAATCTATTGATCGATGGACGAGCTCTTGGCGTATTTAGTACGATTTGGCTTTCGATACCGAAAACAAAGCTACCTCCGCCGGTGTCAGGCCTTGAATGGGTGACCAAATAATTGTGATCTCGGATTCCTCCCTGCTTCTAGTGTGTTGGTCCCGGTCGCCATTGCAACCGTTTCTACCCACCTATATAGGTTGAGGACGGATGTCCAGAATCGTCTATTTGAAATTTTACCTTTAAATCCAATATCGTCAAACGTACGTTTGTTTTTGTCACTAATAGTTCCCCGTGAAAACCTTAAATTTTGTTTTATACGTGATAATTCATCTCAAAAGTTCATATTCATGTAAATTATCTCTTCTTTTTCCTGCCCTGTTCCCAATTCTATTTGGGGTCGGCGCAACATGTCTTCCTCTTCCACTCTCCTCTATTACTCGTCAAGTCAACACTCACGCCCATCCTCATCAAATCATCATTCACACAATCCATCCATCTTTTCTTTGGTCTTCCTCTCCCCACACGCCCATCCACTTTCAAGTCCATAACTTTCCTGGTGACATGATCATTCTCCCTTCTCATTACATGTCCATACCAAGACAGTCGTTTTTCTCTCAGTTTATCAGCAATCGGGGCAACTTTCAGACTTCCCCTAATATATTCATTCCTCACTCTATCTACTCTCGTCACACCACACATCCACCTCAACATTCGCATTTCAGCTACATACCATCTTTGTTCATCCATCCGCTTTACAGGCAACATTCCGATCCATACATGATGACAGGTCTTATTATAGGTTTTAGGTCTTAGGTCATATTCATGTAAATTATATTAAATAAAAATGTTTATTGTTTCGAAATGTAACTAGATTAGTTGCACGAACATCAATCGGTATAGTGAATAAATAAACAAAACAGAATTAATATTCTGTTACAAAAACAAAGGCCTCATGAAAAAATACGTATAAACTTTGAGTTGTATCACACATTATCCCAATGCGGGTACGTGAGTGATTACGGTTTGAAACCAACTAAAATTCATCAAAGGCATAACTTTGTTCATTGACTTAGCAAGGGTTCCATTATTCTGGAAAATTTTCCATTCTCATTGTCTATTATCCTTTTGGTTCAGAGTCAAATATCACAAACTTGAGGAATTTATTTTTATAGGTAGGTAATCCAATTGTAAATCCATTTTTAATTTATAACTGTTGCTTTTAGCTGCGCGTTTGCATGTTTATAAGTGGTTTTTTTATGTTAACTTTGAACGACATTGCGAAAATTTTACTATCATATTTTTTTATATTATTACATCTCTTTAATTATTATATTGTTCGTGAACGCCAGTGTTCACCTGACTCTGAACGATTTAAGTGTAAAAATAAAAATGTGTGTTTATTTTTAAACTCAAATAAATACCAATATTCACATTATGTTATCATTAACCGTTTATGTATATGTTCTATGTGAATACAGTATTTTCGGCGTTTTACAAGACCGTAAAGAGAAAAATATTGTTCTCCAAGAATATAAAGATTCTACATTTATTTATCTGTCTGGCAAACCAGCCTAGAATATCAAGCTCAGGACACCCTAAGATTAATCTCTATTTTTAGTTTATATACAGTTTGAGTAACTATTTCTATTTTTACTGCCAATAAAGCGCCCTGTGACCAAAACGGTATATAAGGTTACCCCTAGTCGTTTTCGCTTAAAGGTGAATTAGATTCTTAGGTTTGCTGTAACTTTTTCCTAATTAAAAAGTTCATGGGTGCCAGGGCTGTCGGTAGAAATATTCGAACAATATTCTGAACGTTGAAATGTTCTCCATAATGAAGAGTGTCCAAGTTGCCACCAATCAGGTATACTTAAACAGAAACATTGAAACTGGGTTCTAATTGGCTCACATAAAATTCATAATCATATTTTTTGTCTGAATACCGATTTTTGTCCATAATAATCACTCTTCATTATTTCATTGATCATAGTTTTAATTCATAAATTTTTATTACTAACATAGGAGCTTATATCAGTTAGTGATCATATATTTTTTATTCCTAATGTTAAAAATCAAATATGAGTTTAAACTCTTTAAAATCTGTTTAAACTCATATTTGATTTATCATTACTTTTTCTTTATAACATTTATTGATCATAAAGTTTTATTCATAATGTTGTTACTAAGAACACACTTCAACTCATAATGTCGTTATTCATAATAATAATAATTTAATATCTTCAAAAATTCACACCTATCAACTAGCCCCATTTTAAGCAACTAATGCTGCATGTGTTTCGGACACTAGATGACGGATAAATATAATTTAATACGAGTAGATAAATTCACAAGATGGCGACGGCTTGAGACCGGCATACAGACTCGACCACGGCGGTCGTCGAAAATAAAATAGCTAATAATAGCTAATAATATAACAGACAATTATTATAATTTTAATAATATTGTGCTTCACATATATTGTCCAGCATTCATACGTGGCTTCTGTCGCGGCTCCGACGCTGCGGGGCTCCGACGCTGCGGATGCTGATACTTTATGATATATAAATATATAATAGATAGATAAATGTTCAATAGATAAATTCAATGTGTTTAAATATTCAGAATATTTACAATACATATCATGCAAGGTTGGAAATCAAATGCCTGTATTTATCACACTAATATTTATCCTCGCCGGGGATCGAACCTAGAACCTCTCGAGATGGTGACGCCTTGAGGTCGGCATATTGACCACTCGGCCATGGACGTCGTAAAATTAAGTTGGCTTGATAAATCAAACTTCTTGGCTAGGTTTTATTTAGATTCATTCCTTCGTTTAATAATTTCGTGAAGCAGTTTTACTACCAGTAGTAACATATTTTGTTCCTTTGAAATTGTTAGCCAGACATGTGCGCAAATCTTTGCGCACATCTTTGTAAGACCTTGCTCAAAGATTTGCGACACTGCCAGACATGTGTACAAATGTTTTAACACTCCTTTGAGCTCACAGTTTTCAAATAGACTTTACAGAACATGGACGACGACTTAGTCGACGCAGCTATCTTTTATTATTAAAGCGTGTGTAATAATTTATTACACGTGCAAATAAATAAACAAATACAGCCCAAACGAAGACGTGAGTAGATGTTATTTGATAATGTTTTGATGATGTTGTTATTTGATTTATTTTTATGCATTTTTACGTTTCGGATCTCATATACGAGTATCTAATTCACCCTGTATCAACTAAATAAATTCGAAAACTCTCTCACTCACTCCATCGTTAGTATACTCGTATATGTTTGGTTGTTGACACACGACATCTCTCCACAGCGACGCTCGTGCAATTATTGACGGGTTTCGCGCAGGTTCACAAATATTTGGACTGTGATCTCTTTAATGTGCGCTAAAAAACCGACACGAAACGGCAAATAATATCAAAAGCCCGTGCCTCACATGTGCACACCTATGTGTGCAAATCTTTGCGCACATGTCTGGCGCCGACATTACACCAATATTTTAGATTTATTCAATAAAGCTATTGGCGGCACAAAAATCAAATCACTTTACTTTATTTCCAAACGCAATAATTAAAATTGACGCCAGACAAACAATTCCATTTATTTGCACAAAACGAATGAACAATTCATTGTAAACAGAAACTTTTTACACATAATCCTGTTTTAAACAGAAACGAACCAATCAAAATTTCAATTGTTGGTTGGCGTTCCTGGCGCGAATTGAAAACATTGTAAAAAGGTTGCTTAGTTTTAATTTATTGCTGACGTAATACTCGAAGGCAAAATTTATGGGGCTCGTATGCGAATAATATTTGTATTTATTACATTATTTGTAAACAAAGTTGATGTGATGCCTATCTACAATAACAAACTTGACATGAGTGGATTACCTCTCAATAAAGCAATTTATCTATATAGTAAAGAAATGAAGACGGTTGAATACCACCCAGTATAATAAACAATTTTTACTTACGTTTTATATATTGCACGGGCGCAGCGCTAGCATTGCTGTGTTCCGGTGAAAAAAGGTAAGTCATCAGCCTATATTCGTCCGCGGTATGAGCTGTAGCAATTAACGTCATTTTTGAATTACATTTTCTACTTAACTATTGTTTTCTTACTTCAGGTTCTGTTCAGGTGTTTATTCATATCCGTTTAATCAGAGGCAACATCGAGCAAACATCGCGGAAGTGGTTGGGAAGGTAGGGTCATCTATTCAGAATCCAATATTAAATTTAAATCATTCTATTTAATTTTCATATAACTTGTCAAAGACGTTTGTCATACATAACAAATAAAACAAGTTTACCTATCATTTTACGAAAATGTATGATTTTTGCTGGAGAAAAGGTAAGTTCTCATCCTTTTTTGACAACAATACTGCTAATGGTAAAAAGCAAATTATAGGAGTTATAGTTTACATTTTTTTTTCTAAGAATTAGGTACTCCCTTATAGAATTATATCAATTCGTTTGAAAATTAAAAATTTGTTTGGCTTAATTGAAGAGCTCTATTAGCAGTTAGTAGAATATTAATATATTATACGTTTCAGTAATTAATTTCAGTAATTAATTAATTAATTTAAATTAAATAATTAACTTTTGCTTTTCATAATTTTAAATTAATAAGTCATCAGCATATATTCGTCCGTGGTATGAGCTGTAGCACCATTATGTTGCCCAATGCGGGTTGGTGGGTAGAAACGGTGACAATAGCGACCGGGACCAACGGCTTAATTTGCCTTCCGAAGCACGGAAGAGTTCCAGATCACAAAGTTTTGGTCATCCATCCAAGGCTTAACTATGGCAAAGGTAGCTTTGTCTTCGATATCGAAAGCCAAAGCTCATCAAGAAAGATAATGCAGGCAGTGATATCACTGTGTAGGGGACAGTGTCTTTACATATTTTTCACACGTTTATGTGGCGGCGTTTATCTTTGGTGTTGAGTGGGCGTAACCGTTACGTGGAGGAGATAGCTATCGAAAGCTTCGCATTCGACTGAAGAGCCAATCGGCGGCGGCAGTTGAGATGAGACGCAAAGCGCGCTGAGCGCTGATTGGCGAGCGGTTAAGTGAAGTGATTTCTGCAAAGTATTGCAAAAACTTTCGGGTACATTGGACACTGTATTTCAAATTTTTTATATGCTATTGTGCATATCCGATAAAATTAAACGGATATATTTATAACAATGACTTGAAAATGATATAATACATTACACGCTTTTATACGCCATTTAGACACTTTTACGACAAAACAAACTTTATGAAAAGAAAGTTGATTATTACCACATTAACTTTACTTTGAAATCAAGGATATAATCTAATGCAGATTATCGCCTACTTTAATTAACTATTGTTAATAAGAAAAGAATAGAAGTATCCCGGGTTTCTTATTATGCAAGGGTATTTAGTTGCTTAGTGAGCTTATCTAGATTCTCTAATGTTCTTAATGAAGAATTTGCGAGCATTCTTATTTATTTTTTGTTTTGGTTCTCTTTTATTAGACAATATTTGTTTGTAACTGTTGCATACTCCTTGGAGAGCCTGACAACCTTAATTAACGTCATTTTTGAATCACATTTTCTACTTAACTATTGTTTTCTTACTTCAGGTTCTGTTCAGGTGTTTATTCACATACAATTAATGAAAGGCAACATCGAGCAAACATCGCGGCAGTGGTGGGGAAGGTAGGGTCATCCACTCAGAATCCAATATTAAATTTAAATCATTCTATTTAATTTTCATATATTAGGTTCTTACCTATGAAATTGGTGTTTTGTATGGAGATTTTGGGGATGTCTGCATTTTACATACTAACATTTTATCAGTTTTCTTCACAACGACAAATCCAGAGATAATAATATTTGGCATGTATCATTAGACAAACTTTAGCAATATGTGTGTGAACACGCTTGATAAAAATTATTCATCGTTTTTATGTTAATGCAAATCAAATGATATATTCGGGAGGCAGTTAAAAATAATTGTCCTTGTGTCAAATTGTAACACAATTAAACTTACAAAAAATTATCAAATTAAATAATACGAGCTCAAATATATGGTCTATTTTTAGATGAGGCAATTATTTTATAAGAATTTTCTGAAACTTAATAGTTACGGACAAATTGCTAAGACAGAATAAAAACATCAATTTCATAGGTAAGGACCCAATAACTTGTCAAAGACGTTTGTCATATATGACAAATAAAACAAGTTTATCTATCATTTTACGAAAATGTATGATTTTTGCTGGAGAAATGGTTAGTTCTCATCCTTTTTTGACAACATTACTGCTAATGGTAAAAAGCATAGGAATTAAAGTTTACATTTTTTTTTCTAAGAATTGGGTACTGCCTTATAGAATTATATCAATTCGTTTGAAAATTAAAAACTAGTTTGGCTCAATTGAAGAGCTCCATTAGCAGTTAGTAGAATATTAATATACGTTTCAGTAATTAATTTCATAACTTTTGCTTTTCATAATTTTAAAGATATCCAACTGCAAACTATATACTGAATATGGTTAGTTATTAAGTAAGTTCACAGATGAATTTTGAATGTTAAAGAGCAGCAAACTTCTCTTAGGGGCCATCTCCACAAATTAAGCCACTTATGGAGGAGACCAAAAGTTGCGTGAAACCTATAATTCAAAGGAAGACGTTCTGTCAAAAATAATTAGCTAACTATCTCCCAGTTTCTGATCAAAGTGAATCTACGCTGCTCTATCATTTTATAGCTGCCATGACTGTTCGAAGAATACAGGTCCGAAATTGATAAACGAGTTCCAATGTTGTTTCTATTTGCCGAAAAAGCGAACAAATTACATGGACTGATAGATGTAATGTTGTATAAACTCAAACAAGAACTGAATTGTGCATTTTAAATGGATGTTTCAACTTCCACTTCTGAGTTAGAATGAATTTCTCGGTAAAGTTTTCAGTGCACACATCCTTCATCAACACCTGCCTCGGTGTTACCGACGTTTTTTGAGCTTTATTTACAGTAGTTGTTTTAAAATTTACTTTCCATAGTTAAGAAAACCTATTCTTTGATCAGCTTTGGTAAATGCGTTAATAAGTATCTCAACACTCTCACTCTCAACACTCTCAGAGGTCCAATGTTACACATTGGTGATAGCATTGTTATTGCCTTTACCACGAGTTCTGTTGATCAGTTAACTACTTAGATATTGTCCAACTAATTCTGTCAATTAATTAGCTACAATTAATGAAATATACGATTCCCATGACTCCTGCTTATTAGATTCCCATTTATTTTGTGAGCTCAAAGCCAGTCTAAAGAGTTTTTTAAAATCCCACCTACATTCCGAATATTGTGGTTTATTTACAAGCTTTGAAAACTAATGACAATAATTTTGTTTTTAAGACGATACCACGTGGTTTTGTCTTTTCAAAAGGGATACGCCCACTGTCATCGATGGACTTTGGAATTTGAAAATAATATCCATTAATATCCATTTCAATAGAACCTTCTTGATTATTTTATATTGACCGCATTTAAACACCCCTATCGCGTCGCTAAGACGAACGATCAGTTGATTAACACGTTTGTGACTTGTTATTGTAATTAGTCAAAAAGCTTAAAATCAGTTATAATGTATTTTATTTTGATTTACGAATTTACCGGTGGAAATGGTTATTACTTGTTGACACTCATCACACATTTTATTACAACTCTGACCCTAAATTTAATACAGAAAGAGATGTATTAGCGGTATTACAATATGCGCAAGCGAAAGAGCATGACATTTAGTGTAGGTATTTGACACTTAATAAACGAAAATTGAACATTTTGTAATTAGTACAATAGTGAACTAAGCTATAGTTAAGTTCTAATGAAAAAACCCTTTGTAATGTAGGTATAAGCCAGAAAAAATTTTGTGGTATACCAAACTCTATTAGTTTTCTTTGTTCTACGCATATCTAATTTCAAATATACTCGTAAAATGTAGAATGCATATTTTTTCCAATTGTCACAATCAGTTATCAAGGTTTTAAATAAGTAGTTACTTTATAAAACTGTATTTAGAAAAAATAGAAAAGATTCATGTTTGATTCGCATTAAACCGGACAAATAAAGTCGTAAGGAGGAATCTTAGATTACTGTGGCGAGAAGACAGCGCTCAGCATTTGCCGTGAGTTGCCAGCACAGAGTACGAGAAGCTGTCTGCGGCGCTGATTACCAGTTGTATGCCTTGCCGCGTCTATTTACTACTACAGCACCTGTAAATTTAATATTATCAAAGTTCCAAACTGTGTTCCTATTAAAGCTTATAAACGTGAACTTTTTATGACATTGTTTACATAACCCAGTAAGGTTAGCACGACCACAAAAACATTAAAATATGATAAAACAAATTTATTTACAGTATGGGGTTCTTCAAAAGACATTGAATAGGTTTTTAAACAGTCGGTAACGCGTGTGTGATGCATGCACTTACCATCTGGCCAATTTATCGCTTTGAAGCGTCAAAATATGTGAAGAAAAAATCACGACGGTGGCTATATTCAAAACGTTTCTACGAGCTGATTTTGACAAAAAAAAACAATTTATCATTATATCTTATTGTCATATTTAGGTGGTCAGAGAATCGTAAATATAATTATCATCACGTCTATATCCCCGAAAGGTAGACAGGTGTTTAACTGTGGCAAGTGATATTCACAATAAGCTGTATTTAAATCGAAACTCAAGGCGGTGGTGGGATCGAATCTGCGAGCTCATGAACGAGTAGTGCGTCTTTTTTGCAACTTGGCTAGCGCTGCCTCTATTTGTTCACAGACTTGCAAAAATTACAACAAAAAATTTTCCTTTTTTACAGCAGCTCGGACAATGTAAAAGAGGGGTAGATCGAAGGTTGTTTATTTGAAAAACCGACCAAACTCTCAACGAAAGAAATGCAAAAATACTTTCAAACTTCTACCCGTGCCGTAGATACTGAAAATTGGAAAAACTTCTATCCGTTCGTTTCGATCACCTTCGCCAGTGGGCTTCACCTTTTTGATGTGCTTGTTGACCCCAATACTATATCAGTCCCGATAACTGGAAGATATTTTACGGAGTTAACCCAGTAACCAAAAATTTACTCAGTACAACATTTTAGAAAATCCCAGCACCTTAAACTCTTTCTCTGTTTTCTGTACACTGACGATAGCCAAACACTTATCTTAACTCCCATTACTAGCCGTAGTTAATAAACAATAATTTATGGAGCACTAACTTACTAGCAAATAGTTCTAGTATCATCAACTATGTAGGTAATACCATTTTGAATTATAAATTACAGTTGTACCGTAGTAGCATATTAATGTAGCAATATTACAGTAAGTCAGATATTCCTCGCTATAGAGCTCCGATTAAACAGAACACGTTAATTAACGACATTCTCATAATACAATTCATTTTATTATCAATACACCTTTTGTTGCAATTCGTCTTTATTCAATTAAACGCCATCACAATTAACAGAAATGTGATTTTAATTTGAATAATCACGGAGTAATTAATGTTCAGTTTGTAGTGTAATGTCTTGCGTATAATATTATTATATTACATGCAGCACAGTTAAGCGACGATGACATGTTTGTTTGTCTTCTGAAACTCATACTTAAACTCCCGTAATAAGTTCTTTAATAAGTTAAAGTAATTGTCACATAGTATAAGTTAACTAAAACATGAATAGTATGTAAGATCCTTCCGGTTGGTTAGGTCTGAATGTCAAAATGTACTGATCTACATAAAGTACGATCTTCAAAATGAACTTTTCCCAAGATGACTTTTCTTTAGACCTTAATTATTAAATGTCGGAAGTCCGTAAAGCCTGACTTAAAAGGTATATTCAGCAACATAATCCGTATCCCGTACATAATATGTACGGGACTTAGTTTTTAGCGTATTATAGCTAGTTTATATCTAAATAAAACATCATATTTATAAATTATTCATTACATTTGCAAAATTAATATTGTCTATATTAATGTAATAAAGCTTAAGAGATTGTTTGTTTGGCTAAACGCGCTACTCCCAGATACCTACTACTGGTCCGATTAGAAAATTTCTTCCAGTGTTAGATAGCTAATTTCTTGAGGAAGGCTATAGGCCATATTTTGTTTTCGAAAAAATTAGGGATCCTTACTAAAACTCTAATAATGTAACCCAGGGTGTAAAGAAAATTTCCAAAAATATTCTTTACATAGCGTGCGCTGCTAAAACGATTGCAACCATTTTGTGGTTGCAATAGCGGCCGGGATCAACGGCTTAAAGTGCCTTTCGAAGCATGAAGGAACTCGAGAAAACAAAGATTTGGTCACCCATCCGGTGACTGACTATGGCAAAAGTAGCTTTGTTTTCGATATCGAAAGCCAGACCGTATTAACCACTACGTATCTGAGCTCCTCAGCATTACATTAGTTAAATCATAATGTGTATTCGTGTTTTTTTGCTTTCCTATGTGGGAAAAATACCTGCTCCGAGGGCGCCAGAAATGTTCTTGTTATTCCAACACTAAGAATACTTTAAAAAAAAAAATATGACATTTTATTTTAATATCTCACAAATGAAAACAGTAAGTACTAACATTTGACGTTTTCATTTCTGAGATTTATTATTTAAGACATAATGGAAAATCAGTCATTTCGGGAAGAGTTCATTTTGTAGTTCGTACTTTATGTAGATCAGACCTAACCAACCGGAAGCTACAGCTTCCGAAATGACTGATTTTCCATTTTGTCTTAAACAATAAATGTCAGAAATGAAAACGTGAAATGTAAGTACAGTCACTCTTTTCATTTGTGAGATATTAAAATGAAAAGTCATAAAAAAATTGCGAGTACACGACATAAAAAAATAACAATTAAATTATTTGTTGCAGATATTCTATTTGGACAACTTAAATCATATTTTTTATAAGCAATTAAGAAGTATAACTGCGAATAAATTGAATCGGTCTTGTAATGGTCATTATTATTAACCTTTTGTACTGCGATGAAATACCGGATACTAGTTTTTCTTTTGAATTATTCATGTAAGCCAAATTACAAGTTTCATGGATGTACGGTACACCTAACACACCGTAGAAGCGGAAATTTGGTACAGTTTTATTATAGCTACAGTGCTTTTTAAGTTATTGTCTTGTTGAATTGTAGTAGAATAAGGCATCTATTTGTCACTAGACATTATATTGGAAAAAAGAGACAGGAATTTAGTGTCTTGAGTGTAAAACTAAATTAGTTTTCATAGTTTATTAAAGTTAATTTTATTAGTTGTGGATAGATTATCAGAAAATGATAAAATGAAATTCACAACATGCTTAATAACAGCACCGCCCCGCTTGTAGTAAATAAGTATATAATAACTATGTATATTGATATTGCTACACCACGTACGGGGTGTTTACTAAAATATTCCAGTTTCCTCGCTATTAACAATTCAATTGTGAACATCCAAAGTTCGGTTAGGAATATTGAATAGCGAATCATCTTTCCCGCCACGCACGCATTAGTGCTCTCAGTGCTTCCAAATAATATTGAGGGTGTTTGTGTTGAAATATGGATGTGGTAATAAAAAAAAACAGCAAATATCGGGTGGCCTGCCCGCGGGGATCTTGCTGAATGCGGATCACGTCTGTAGGCATCACGACTGACTCATACACCAGCAAATACTTTATCCACTCTAAACTGTTAGCTCACACTAGTTTATCAGTTTTATATCCGCTCGCAACTTTTTCTATTACTCACAAGGTCAGTATTGCCGTAAAAACAATACTAGTGCCGTTAAATCCTGCTATCTTCAGTCAGTACCCAGTTCATATTGGATTTTTATTTATTTTGGTTTTCTGGAAACCGCATTCCACGTTTTTTATCGGCATGCTATCAAAGCAAAGGTGGGGAGGGATTTAAGCTTAGATGCTTTTATTTTCCCAAAATTAGTAATCTACGTATTCTCAATTTGAATTAAAATCGACCATTCCGAACCATTCCGAATTCCAATAGTAAATTATCTTTTATCATTTCTCATCGTTTCATGATTTCAATCTAATAAGTGAACATGAATAATAATAAGACGGCATCTTTTCAACACAGCTAGGTTAAGACTAGCAGATAGAAATAAAAAAGCTCTTTTTTCAAAGTCTTATTCTTTTATCGTGAATAGCAGAGGTCGTAAGAAAAGCAGATATATGTTTATGGTTCTTAGAGAGAATTTTATAAATACAATGGACACAAAAACATACGCATCGTGTAACTAGGTCCTATGTTATCATAGACCACATTAAGAACACTTCCCCAAAAATGTACACCATCTCATCATCCATTCATGACACAACAAGAAACTCAATATCACACAACTCATACTTCAGTTATACTTACTACCAATCGTTAAGCAGAATGTGACAATCTCTTTTTAATATAAATCGCAGTATTACAGGCTTCAGGGCATTCCTTTTCACTTATCTAACAACCATGACTTAAAAATTTTTCAATTTGTCCCGTTATCTACAAAAAATACAACAAATTCAACAACTAAAATGGAACGAACATGTTATACAACATTGCTATATAACAGGTTTCAGATAATGTAGACACTGAATGTTATAAAACATAAAATAATAATAAATAAATAAATAAATAAATATTGTAGGACATCTAACACACAACGCCATCTAGCCTCAAACTAAGCAGGCTTGTAATAAGAGAGCTAAATTAACTGATAGAATACTTATATACTTTTTTTTTGTAAATACATTCATATTATACATAGAAAACATCCAAACTTCGAAACAAATATTTGAAGATCGTACAAATATTTGGTCCGACCCGGGAATCGGACTCGAGACATCTGCACAGCACATACACAACCGCTGCACCACCGAGGCAGTTACATGTTAGTGATATTTTTAAAATGTTATATAACTATGCACTAAATAATGACAAACGCCAATGGTTATATTTAAAATTAAAAATTAAAACTATATAAAGAAGCAGCTGAATGCGGAAGTGTTTTCGTTTTATTTGGGCTACAATCAGATCCTGACCTTTATTTTTATTATTGTATCGTTTTTTTTTCGTTTTCTGTTTTATTTGACATAACTATCTTGTACAGTTTTCAAAGTGAAAAAATATTCTAAATGGTTTGTAGAATCAGTCAATCCAAGAAATGTACGTTTTATCAAATCGCCATTTTATTGACACTGGAGCGATTTTGCGAAGATACCATTTAACCACTAAGCCCATGATTGAAATTACATAACATTTTGTAACATCCATTATTTTATTGTATTCAGTTTTCTACTTTGTTATTTTTACACTTGACCGCGCGGAAATAACGAGGGTAAAAGGTAAAATGAAAGTATTTTCATTTACAAATTAAACTTGCTATACCATTTTCTATGAACCATTATTGTGTTGAAATACCCAGCTTAGTAAAAAATTGTTGTCATAATGTAAGCTACATATATAAAATTCTGAAACTGCCAGTTTGAGAATATTATTCGTTGTTTGTGTATTTCTACAGTGACATTGAGCTAGTCAGCATCTCTCAGAAGTCAGCCATTCATACTTACAAACTTTACAGCGAAATAAATTACTTATAACGTCCATACGCAAAATTTTTACTTATTTCTTGCAAATATTGTAAGTATTCCATATTTTCCTGCAAACTTTTCTCATTACAAACAAGTTAGAAATACCTATAGATCCGAGAACTCAGTGAATGTTGACTCTACGTTGAGATATTATGCCAGCAAACATAGCCTGCAAATAACGTTTACGTCCGTTATTGTTGTTTGCAATGCCAACTTTTGCCTTTTTTGCTTCCTTCCCATCAGAAAAAGTGTGTCAAGTTTTCCCAGAAGCAACTTAAAGCCACTGCCATACCAAACTTGTGATATAAGTTCAGTGGAAACGTTAAAAAGAAGTGTTAAACACCGAACAAAAAGAATCGACTCACAATCTTATTTAAATTTCGGAGAAACGAAAAAGTTTGATAACTCCTGCATTTTACATAAAACACACTTTATGAATGTGCTTCATAATTTTAAATTATCGGAATTGCCTAACCACTGTGGAATTTTCATTTGATAATGGATAGAAATTGTAAATTATTTGAAGAGCTTAGTGTGAATCGCGGTTTAATTTGTGATAAAGCGTAACCTCACGAACGAGAGCATTTTATCGATTTCAGATTATGGGACCGGTAAAACTGCAGACACGGATTATCCGTAGTATGCGGCAGCTAGTCACCGACCGGTGAAAGCGGGGACCGATCTTTGCCTTTCACCCAACAATTTGCAGTGCAATCTCCACGAATGCTCAAAGGACCGGCCTCTTTGACATTTTAGCTTCACATTTGTTTTATAAGTCGACTAAGGGTGAGTTTTTTGATCCTTAGTAAAAGTACTTCAATAGCTTAAATCAAGACCAATAGCGTCAATGAAAACGCCAAAATGTATAAGATATCTCGAGATTGAAGAAGAAATAGAGCTGTCAGATATCAAAACGATTACAAACTAGAAGAAGGTACGACATACTCTTCAAAGAAAACTCTTCGAAAGAGGAACAGTCGCAAGTCAATCTTAAACGCCAGTTCAAACTTCCCCATCTGTAGTTAGTGAAGTTCGACGAAAACAAAAATAGATTTTCAAAATTCACTGTGATTTTTCGATTGATAATAGTAGTAATTTTAATTAAGCGTATTTAAGATTAATATCAGATACTAATCGCTTACTTTATTTAAACATTTTCAAAGACTACGAAAGAGTTTTTCAAGATTGGTAAAGCTTGGTATTATTGAGGAAGATACACTTCTGTTTTCCTTATCTTAGTCACCACGCTGAATTAGACCAGTGTTGTACACTTCAGCTCTAGATAAGTTTGGCACACCTCTTAATATTCGTCTTGAAAAAGGTGCCAATTTAGAATTAATTCTAAAATTAATTATTCAATTCAGATAACGAGCCTTGGGTATTACGGCAGACATTGAAAAAGCCTTTCTCCAAATATCTGTAATAAATGATGATCACAATTTCATAAAATTCCTTAGGTGGAAAAATTTAAATCCGATAGAAATTATAGCCCACGGATATTGTAGAGTTGTTTTTGGTTAAACTTTTCGGCTATGTTTATTATGTTCTCCTTACGCACTGGCCTACCTATATCATCATTATGTAACTTAAAAAAAGAAAATTTTAATTGGTTTCTGAGTATTATTTGTTTTTTTCGCTATTTGAGTATTTAATCATTGTTTGCTGTAACAAAATGAAAAGATTTTTGTTATTTTTGAGATTTTTTTTAGCTTTTTTTTATTTTTTTACATTAATTCGTTGTCGTGGTAACACCACTTATAGACCATTTAAAGGATTAAAACCATAATGCCGGATCTCAGCGTAGCTCAAGTAAAGTACATAATCAAAACTAACCGTGTTATTCATAAAAAATATTAAAGGCTTAATAAGTCTTTCAAAGACAAATCTAAATTAGAAAGAAAGTGACAAATCACTTTTTAACTAAAATAGGTTTATTAATCCTTTAATATTATTTATGAATAACACGGTTTAACTGTAACTTTAATCGAAAACGGTTACACTTACAATCAAGTGGCAATGTTTTTCGCAATGTAAAACAATACGGCAGACAGGAGAGTATACAAGACAAAGAGGTCAAGGTAGAATGAAAGTTACCACAGCGAGGGACGACAGATTTATTGTAAGCAGCGGTTAGGAAATCGTACTTTTACGTCTTCGGAGGTCAGAGCTAGGGTCCAAGAAGATAGAGATGTGACAGTTAGCACTGCAATCATAAGGAAAAGACTTAAGGAAACTGGAATAGCAGTTCAATAGTTCATACCAGTCCGAGGGCTTCTTTTTAACACAGGTCGACGTGTAGTACGAAAGAACTTCGCTCGCTTTCATCAAAATTGGAATGACAGTGACTGGGGAAAAGTATTGTTCACTGACGAGTCCAGGTTTTGCCTCAAACCAGATTCTGGAAGGGTCAAAGTGTGGAGAAACCAGGGGAAAGATAATGCCCAGTGTAACATTGGCATTGGAAAATGTGAACACATGGAGGCGCTTCATGCTAAACACGATGCTTTTAACCTGCATAAGGAAATCAGGGCTATGGTAGGGCGGGGATCGCAACGCCACCAGATGACAGACGAAAATAATGTTCCAATAACTAATGTGGAGGAAAAGAAGAATATATGGGAATGCTACGTGCGAACAATGTTTGCGGACGACTCTCGCGATCCTTTGGGATCTGTGGTGGATTCTCATGGAGGTTATCCAATTCTTAGAAGTGAGGTCATTAAAGCGCTTCGCAGAGCTAAATCGGGAAAGTCTGCAGGTCCGGATGAGATTCACATAGAGGTCCTACAGCTTATCCACGATAATAATATAGATGCGATCGTCAAACTTTTTAACATCATTTATGACACCGGACAAATGCCCCAAGACTGGTATAAGTCCTGCTTCGTGACAATTCCGAAAAAAAGAAACGCGACCAAATGTGAGGATTTCCGAACAATAAGCCTCATGAGCCAGGTTCTCAAATTGTTCCTTAATATCATTCACGAGCGAATTAGAGCAAAATGTGATGAACAATTAGGAGACTGCCAATTTGGTTTTCGATCCGGAGTGGGAACAAGAGAAGCCTTATTTGCAATTCAGGTTCTGGTACAAAAATGCCTAGACATGAAGCAGGACGTTTATCTCTGCTTCATCGACTACGAAAAGGCTTTTGACCGTGTGCGCCATGAACGGCTCGTTCGGCTTCTGGATGACATTGGCCTGGATGACAAAGATATCAGAGTTATTCGGAATCTGTATTGGAACCAGAATGCAACGGTGCGTGTGGAAGGTGAAGAAACTAAGGAAGTGGAGATTAAGAGAGGTGTCCGACAGGGTTGTGTGCTCTCCCCGACATTGTTTAACCTCTACTCGGAAGCAGTGATATCGGAGGCATTGACGGACCTCGATTGCGGAGTCAAAGTCAATGGACGCATCATTAACAACTTAAGATACGCCGATGACACAGTACTGATAGCGGCAGACGCGGCTCAACTTCAGATAATAGTGGATCGGGTCAACGAATACAGTCAGAGGGCGGGACTGAACATGAATGCCGCCAAGACTAAATTCATGGTAGTGTCGAAGTCCCAGGGTCTGTCTCCCACTTTGAAAGTAGCTAACAAATCCATTGAAAGAGTACAAAAATACAAGTATTTGGGTATGTGGCTAAATGAGCAATGGTCCAGTGAGCAGGAAATCAAGACTCGCATAGAAATTGCCAGGAGCTCATTCAACAACATGAGAAAAATCTTGTGCAATCGTAACCTTAGTCTTGCTCTGAAAATGCGACTACTGCAGTGCTACGTATGGCCGGTGATCCTGTACGGATGTGAATCCTGGACTTTACTGGAGGCTCTCTGCAGGCGCATAGACGCATTTGAGATGTGGACATACCGGCGTATGCTAGGGGTCAACTGGACTCAAAAGGTGTCCAATGCTGATATACTTCGAAGAGTTAATCGTGAAACCGTACTATTGACAACCATCAGACGTAGAAAAGTTGCATATCTGGGTCATGTCTTAAGACACGATAGATATGAATTGCTGCAGACGATAATAATGGGGAAAATAGCTGGAAAGAGAGGCATCGGGCGAAGGAAAAAATCATGGCTACGCAACATCAGAGAGTGGACGGGCATCAACAGTGTTGCCGAGCTATTTCGCCTTGCTAGAGATAGGGACAAATTTGCGGACGTGACTGCCAACCTTCGCTAGTCGGAGAGGCACCTACAGAAGAAGAAGTAACATTGGCGGAAGAGATCCTTACAGTGGTGTCTGATAGCTGCACGATACAAAACGAGCGTCTTAGAACAAATTGTAATACTTTTTGTTCCATACATAGGAGATTATTTTGTTTTAATCCATGATAATGTTCGACCCCACACTGCTGCTTTAGTTTTGGGATATCTTCATGAGGTCGACATTAAAGTTTTAGAATGGCCAACCAGACCTAAACCCGATAGAGCATGTCTGGGATAAACTGAGGAGTCAAATTAAACAACAAACGACACCACTTACCAACTTAAGAAGAATGGAACCTTATGCCATAAAGATTTATTAACGATTTAATAAAAAGTTTAATATTTAATAAAAATAAAAATGCCCAGGCGGAAAGAGGCAGTTTTGGCAGCAAGAGTTTATTTTTGGTTACGCGGCGCTTTTTTGCGTCCTTTTAAATATGTCCATGAGCGTAGTTACAAAGATTACATACCTTCACGCTGTATTTTTCGTGTCGATTAGAGTACAAAAGACAAGTGTAAACACAAGTAACTCATTCATTCATAAGCAGCTGGAATAACCTTATACTTATTATAACTTTTAAAAATATTATCACCGGCCTACATCTCACTGCTAATCATGGCGGAACCTGAGATTGAAAAATTGGGTTACCCATATGGGTCTAAGGCAAAGGTAGCTTTATGAAATGATCTCAAATCTACACAGGCAGAAAAAATATGGTAGATATTAACATTTCAGATTTATGAAGTATTTTGAACTGTAGGTATGACTTGTTTTGAGGTTTGAATATAAATTATGCTCACATCGCAACGCTAAAAACAACCACTTAATACATTTCGTTTGTATCCTTGTAAAAACTGAAATTCTGAGAAATAATTAAATTGCAAAGTGACAAAAGTCAATTTAATAAGCGTCATTCGATAGTTGACATTATCGAAGTTGGTATTCGAAAGGCTAAATTCTATTTACACCCGTTTCAAATCAATTTAAGCTCTTCACCCGGACACTTCGGCGGACAGTTGGTGTAAGCGAATGTCATGTGAGTTACATGTGTTTTTACTCAATTTGTGAAAGAGTACTTATTACAAGTATGAATTCGTGCCGTGTAGCGTCTCATTAAAAGAATACTTGGGTGTCGTAAAAGGCGGCTAACCTTATTGTGGCGACGGGCTCACCACCTGTCACGCTGAGTGCAGTCACTGCTTGGTGAAGCGCGGACTATGGCAATGGACTGCTTTTGCGGTGCTTTTGTCTAGTCTCTGACTAACCCTCAGGTGATAATAGTCGTGATTATATGTAAGTATGGATTCGTACCAGACGTTTCGTTACCCGTATATCGATGGATTTAATATCAGCAATGCATTTGATTATTTTTCAATCAATTGTTGTGAGGTTGGTGATTGCATTATTGCTCTAGTAGTAGAACTAGTAGTTACATGTTTGGCAGTAAATGACTCTTAAAAAACTATCACCTGTCAAATGCGCATACATATTTTTATAAACTTGACTGTACCTACAAAGTGTGACTAAAATCTGTAAATTTTAATAGGAAAGCACTTCACAGAAGGTATGTATAAAACAAAACAGATTTCCGTTGTCTGTCTGTCCTTATGTATGCTTAGATCTCTAAAACTAGCCAGATTTTGATGCGATTTTTTTAGTAGATAGTGTTTGGGAGCGTTCAACAACATTAAGGTGGCCCTGGGGATTGTCGCGTTCGGATTCAAACCACCAACATACGACGCCAGTTCTCAACAGATCGCTGACCACTTAGTTTTTGTACTTATATTCTATTGATAATTACAAATTTTTACAGTCCACTTGTCTCTTATTTTATTAAAGTCCTATAGGTTAGGACCCTAACAGATCAGCATTCCAATAATAATATCTCCGAAGGGGTAGTAGAGGACCAGGTGTTATCACCCAGATCGGCCACTTTTTGTTTTATATGTTTGTTGTTCATATTAAATATGTATTGTGGTGTTACGTTTATTTGCATCGAGAAAAGTGCAAGACAAGCGATACTCAATACTTGCAAGGATTCAACTGGCGGACCTCTTCCATAAGTAGTGCAAATTCCCCAACTCTACTCGCAAAATGCATACCATACGCAAAATGTAGATACCTTTCTCACAATGCACTCATAATGTGCCGTTCTCAAAAAGCTCCTTTATCATATTGTACAGTCAGCGTCAAATAGTTAGTGACACTCAGGGTGCTCAAATAAATCAATAATATCGGTACAAATAAAGTTCCATAATGTTGACAACGCAAAAGACTTTCCATATTGTTGACAACAAAATGGAAACTATATTTGTGCCGATATTATTGACTTTCTGGTATCGTCTATTTATTTGAACACCCTGAGTGTCACTCAGTATTTGACGCTGACTGTACCTTTTTCTACTATCAAAGCTTTTACAGTGCCGTAATGACAAGGCAAACATTTCTATTATCTCAGGACAACTTATAGAGTGCCATCTAGCCCCAATTAAGTTATTAAAGTTGCTGATTAATATATTTCAATAACTTATTTAAATACTACTCAGAAAGAAAAATAGACTATTCAGTCACTTAAATGATTTTATCGATAATGGGAATCGAACCTACGGCTCTTGCGCTAAAGTAGCCATGGATAACGTCTTTATCAATTAATAAAGCAGCAGCAAATCATATTTGAAGAAAATGTAATAACTGTTTCGGAATTCGCAAGATTTCTCCTTTTTCACTGACTACTCAAACAGAACTTAAATTACTTTTCACAAAGGGCATGTTTTCAAGCGCTGTACATAAACTATCGATAGAGAATTCCGAATGAAATTCCCACACCAATCTGTCTAAAGCTCTTAGTCTGCTGTTTACTGGAGTCATGCGCTGCCGAAGCCCGCTCACATCGCTAGTTTGCCTTTGTAGGACGCTTTTTGAACTGTTTTCAACTTCTGCTAACAAGTTAAGTGCCCGATATCACGTGATTGTATTATGGATTTCGACTAAACTATTTAATTAAGTTCCTCAGGCCATTCTTGATGTTGGCTTAATTAGAGATTTGGATGAGCTATGTCTTACATCCGGTGTGTGATTTTTACGCTCGGACAATTCATAACTATACTCATTATTATTTATCATTGTTATTTTGATATGGTAAGAAGTTATTGTGGTATTCCGCAATGGAAAGGAAATAGATTTGCTCGTAAAATCAAACCATATTCAGTAACCTATTAAGTTTCTTTCTAAGAAAACATTGTATTTTTATTGATGCTGAATGATATAATATTCATTGTATGTGGGTGTTTAACTGATAAGTTTTGTATGACGGAATTAAAAGTAAAACGTGGACTGAAATCTTTACACAAACGAGGCATATAAGTCCGTAATCGTAATTAAATTAAAATGCGATTAGAGTTATTGAACTGTGACACTTTCCCGTAATTTCTGATCCCACAATTGGGGTTCAATAAGTTATGTGCTAGAATGCCCGAAGGTAAGAAGGTTGAAGGCACATTTCAACACGCTGCGCCCGGGTACCCCCGTTTTATATAGCCCGGGTGAATACCGTAAACATTCCTGTAGGACCCGGAATAACTGCTGGACCACGGGATACCCATCTATCCCAATAACTACGCAGTGCGCCCGGGATTCCTCGGCAATCGCACTTATAAGATGATCAGCATTAAATTGACTGGTTTTCACCGTCTTTTGAATAGTCATCTAAAACATTCAGATCAGCTAAATATTTTACAATTGTGAGCAAAAGTAGAAGAAGAATTTACTGAAATGTTTACCTTTGGATGAGGATTATGTACCTTCTACCTACAGTCATACTCTTGTAAGGAGTTTTACAAAAAAGGATTTTTTTTTTCGCAGTTTGATCTCCTTTTAGATTTGCTCTCCTAACTCTTTCCTATCCACGGGCGAATGGCCTTCCCCACTATTTCAAGAATTTTAATGCAGTAAGTTGGCGTGATCCGTTTACAAACAAGGCGGGCAGACAGACAAATGTATAAAACTGTTGTGCTTTCGTTTCGCCAATATAAAGATATTTTAAGTTTTCTTATTTGTTTACTACTTTGAAAAGTATTTATTGATTTATCTTTAAGATTCTTTTAGATACGTATACGACGAGTTTGAATCCTATATTAAGAATTTCTACTGAATTTCTCTTTCTTGAAAACTTGTTTCTATTGCTGTCCATTGTTTTGTCATTTCTAAGCACAGATTTTTACTGATATATATATAAGATAAGTAAACAAAAATATACAAATTTATTCATGATTAATTCCATCACGTCGCTAGCGTTTTATGATGCCCTCGGAGTGAAATACTACTTCACTTGTCAAATTACACTATTACTGCATTACACTATGCCTGACGTCTAATCTTCCTTGTATCTGTATTTGCATAGACTGAATGAGCTGAGAAATGCTGTAAAAGTTCCAAGCAATTTGTATTTAATATTTTTCACTGTTTTATTTCTTCCAATACCCTTAGCAGGAACATCTTTCTAATTCTTATAACGTTGAATGTTGCAAGGTATAGAAAAGAAAAGACAGGCGGGAAAAGAAAGCGGCAGCACGAAATAAATCTGTAATTAGATTGAGTTGCATTTCTAGTAATATTTCTATCTTTTCTTGGAAACACGATTATGGCGAAATAAAATTATTTGACTGGAGAGTAGGGATTACAGATAAAATATAGCACTGAAAATTGACCAAAAATAAAGCCTAAAAATATTAATAAGCTTTTGGAAAAAACGAAAAGATAGCGACTGATAGAGAGCGACATTAGTCGCTAAGTCCGCCATGTGTACATTTTCTGTAATGCACAAAAGCTTAAATAAATAAATAAAACCGTACGATTTGTTCATTATTAATTTGGTGGCGAGTAATAACTGAAGTTGGTCAGGTTGTCGTACGCAACTTTCTTGGGTACTGACGAGCAACCCACTCAAGCTTTAGGGGTGCTGATTTATTTACCACTAGCGCCACGAGTAACATCTGTTCCGTGACAAGAGTGTCTAAATGACACTTTGAAGTTGTCAAATTATCGCGTGCTTCCTCCAAGGACCCTGTCGAAGTTTGCCAAATTAGTACAAGTCTGGAATTCGTTCGATACTCGTGATTAAACTGGTGCGTGTTAAGATGTTAATTAATCAAACTTTCTTCGTGGATTTTGTAAACTTATGTTTTCTTTCACGTGTTAAGAGTACATACCTTTAATTTAGCCTAATTGAAGTGAAGCAAAAATATATTATTTTTATTTATTTGGGTTAAAAACAGTAACATTTTGATTTTATTTGACTGAGGCCGGTTCACAAAAACTGGCTCGCCTCCAGTTACATGAGGATCCTACCAGTATCTCAGGGGTGTTGTTTTTTCTGTTTACAAGCTTAATGGAATGATTAAACTCCAGTCTAGACTGGAATTTAATTATTCTAATACTAAGCTGAACGATCTGCTACTTTGAAATATTATCCGTGAGAATAAAATGATGATTAATATATTTGATCTTTATGTAACAAGAAGCAAACTTGTTGCCATGCTCGCTCAGGACGAGTTTAGAATAAACTAATTAATTCTAAGTCATTCAGTGATCGCATAATAAAGAAATAAACTTCATTTGGATTGGAGAGTTTTTAATTCTTTGCTTAAATCATTACATGAGGGAGTAAATATTACTCTGTTTGGGACGATTTAAACTTATCACTAGGTTACCCAAAAGCAACGGTATTAGACATTTAGTATAAAAACAAAGAAATTATATTCTGAACGCTAGGTTAGTGCGTGGTCTTGTTTATGAAATCTTCTCAGGACAAGGCGTCCTGTAACCTTTTTGCTTTTGAGTTTGCAGAACCATGGACGTCATCTCCATTCATTTACGTGATTTCTGTATAATAGTTTCATAGATTTTTTTTTACATATGACAGGTAAGCTCTTGACCTTCATCTCACCTGATGGTAAGTGACGATAAGGCCGAAGATGGAAGCGAGCTTCACCTGCAATCCTCAATAACTGAGGAACTGGCTATCTTACCTCTGATTGCCGGAATACAACAATGCTTAAAACATTGTTATTATGGCGACAATTTTAGGTAAGACGGTGGTAGCTAGCCAGGCGGGCTTAGAAGCCCTACCACCAACCAAACCGAGCAGAAAAACTTCTGACCCCGAGGGGAATCGAACCCGGACCTCCCGATCAACACCCGGTGGTGCGAATCACTAGACCAGAGAGGCGGTTGTAATGTTGGCATAGTTTCTGGCTCGTTCAAAAAGTTCGATTTTTTCTTAATTTCATTGTAAAATATCCAGACTAAATAAATTGTATTTAAATTTGGATCATGGAAATGCACCAAAGTTATAGTCAATAAAAGAGTAAACCCTCGTTAGTAATAGCGCTCGACAGCAATCCCCATAGTGGTGTAGAAGTGAACAGGCCCTGAACCCGAAGTGACCACAGCGGAACGCAGCGCAAAGATTAAATTGAAACTGGCAGCAAGCCAGAGCCACCGTTCCGAAATTACAAAATATTATACCGATTTTATAGCTGCTTATGCACATTCTTCGTATATATCTGGTGTGTACTTGAGTTATGGAACGGAATCGAACATTCGAGAGTTTATAGTAGGTGTGCTAATAGGTTAACGTACACACGAAATGTACACCAAGGGACGACTGAAATGAGTAGAGGAAACGGTCTCGAATGCAAGGTGACTACTTTAAACAATACATTTTATAGTTTCCAAGATATGAGCTGTTCAACTCGGTTCATGTGACAACACGTACATACATGTGTTGCCATCATAGTCCTTACTTAGAGAACTTTTAATTATTTGCATACTTTGTTTTTTGTACAAAATACTATTTGGCTAACAAACACGAGGTAACTAGAATTTAAAGTAATCGTATTGTTTTTGTTAAAAATTTGTGCGTAAGAAAGCCTATAACTATATTTTTTCTATGATGACAACATTGTGAAAATTATTCTCTGTTGAAAGTTGTTAAAAATCCAATATTCTTGTTTAAAAGTAGTGTAGTGTAGCTGTTACAAATACGAGGTTGAAAAGTTGCAAAAAAGTTAAAATTAACAGAATTATAACAGTAGTTATAATGTAATCATAAACGTGATGTTAATATTAATTTTGATTTTAACCTGAATATGTTTCAAGGTTCTCGGTCAGACACAAATATAAAATATTCATGAGTAAACAAATAACTGGGTCATTGTAAGTTTTTAGGATTTTTTTATATAATTGTATACCCACATTGATTGAAGGAATAAGCCATTATGATAATGAAAGTACTACACATAGTCTACTACATAATCTTTTCTTTTCTAGCTCAAGCCTTTGTTGGTAGGTAGTATAAAAAATACAAAATCAGTATGATTTAGAACAAAATTTTAAAACGTGTTTTTATTGATTTTGGTTCAAAACATGATTGAAAATTATGTTCGAAACCAAATGCTCATAATAAGATGGCTATAAAGCCTTTATTTTATGACCTAAATATTAATACTATTTCAACTTTTTATAGCGGCTTAAAAGTAAAAATTCAACAGATATTTTTGAACAAAATAGTAGTAGTCCCCGAAGAACAAAAACTGCCATAAAAATTCGCATCGTCGTCATTAGTCTCAGACGTGTTTTGATCGGAGGTACTATAGCTGCGATCATTCTTCAGAGGTTCGAGAAGGACAGCCATAGATAATCTGAGCAACTTTGTCTCTTTCGCACACCCTGAATAATAATCCCAGTGACACTCCGCCTTGAAGCCCAGAACGACGCCTCTTTTTATGTTCAGTTCGCAATTTTAAATGAGGGCTGTGAAAAACTTCGCCTCAAAAGGAACTCGATTTAAAATCCCTAAAGAGATAAAATATCTTTACGTGTCTGTTACAATTACTAGGCATTAATGAGATCAAAAAAAGTTTCAGTTGGCTTCCCACAAGTGCGGAGGCAAACGGAAAATCTACATTCTGGAACGCAGTTTTAACTTTATTTACTGGTTAATTCATCAGTCACTACAAATAAGAACCTTTTTTATGGAATTCACCGTATGCCTGGTAGTTATTGTAAAAACGCAATATTGTTTTGCACCTTAACTGACTCAGCCAGAATATCTACAGAAAACCTCGTTAATCTGCTGTCTGCACTCTAACTTATTTACAAAAATTAACGGCAGTAATATAACTTTAAGGTTCACAACTGCGTTGCTTTATAGGATTAACTGTTTTATCAAATACGTATTATACAAAATAGTAACCTTGAGAAGAAAAAAAAAAACAATGAAAACAAAATCTAAATTAGAAAATACTTGCCAAACAAGCCGTGTGGTAGCGCCTCTTTAAAAGAATATTACCAACCCATCTCTTCTCTTGGGAGTCGTAAAAGGCGACTAATTAGCTTAGAACTGTACAACCATAAAATAGCTTATAGTGGCGATGGGCTTACCACCTGTCACGTTGAGTGCAGTTACTGTTTGGTGAAGCGCGGACAGTGTACTGCTTTTGCGCTGCTTTTGCCTAGTCTCTTACTAACTAATTATATGTATGTATATATGTAATGAGGAGCTCGGTGGCGTAGTGGTCAGTGCGCTTTGACTTCGATCGAAAACAATGCTACCTTCGCCATGGTCAGGCTGTGGATGGGTGACCAAGACTTTGTGATCTCGAGCTCCTCCGTGCTTCGGAAGGCACGTTAAGCCGTTGGCCCCGGTCGCATTTGTGACCGTTTCTACCCACCAACCCGCACTGGGCCAGCGTGGTGGTGTTACGGCCCATACTCCTCACGTGTTTCTCCATGAGGAAGGCCCGTCCCAGCAGTGGGACATATATTGGCTGATGACACATATATGTAATTAACATTGTTTTAATATGTATTTTGTCGTATTTTATAAAACTTATAGGTATTAATTCCATAGACAGAAAATTAAGAATCATAGTAGCACGGTAACGACGGATAAGCAGTTTAAAAAGATCAAAAAGAAAGACCGACTTTTCTGTCTTGATAAAATGTGTATTGAAATAACACTTTTCCACTAAGAACACTTATCACAATCATCTTTGCAGATTATATTTGAAAAATGAATGTATTTTGGAATCCTGACCATGCTTACTGAAAATCCGGTGCACAATAGAATAGTTTTATATTCGTAACTGTCGGCTTAAATGTAGCGGGGACACACTGACATTTTCAGCGAGGCATCATTTATGGGATTGGACAACCAAAGAAACCCTATAAACATGAACTTGAAACAAATAGTGTGAATGACTAGAAACCATTATAAATTATTCATAAATGAAATGTACGCTCATATTATTATATTGGGTCCTTACCTATGAAATTGGTGTTTTTTTCTCTCTTAGTATTTTGTCTGTAACTATTAAGATTCAGAGTATTCCTAAAAAATAATTACCTCGTCTAAAAATGGACTATATTTTTGAGCTCTTTTGATTTGTTTTGATAATTTGTTGTAAGTTTAATTGCGTTAAAATTGGACACGGAGACAACTCTTTTTAAGTGCCTCCCGCCATACATCATTTTATTTGCATTCACTTATAAACCGATAAATAATTTTTACGAAGTGTGATATTACACACATTACTAAAGCTTGTCTAATGATAGATGCCAAATATTATTATCTTTGGATTTGTCGTGGTGAAGAAAATTGAAAAAATGTTAGTATGGAAAATGCAGAATTCCCCAAAATCTCCATACAAAACACCAATTTCATAGGTAAGGACCTAATATTAATGATCGAGACTTCTTAGATTAGTTCTACTGTAACTTTCTTTGCGATACAAGCAAAGTATTTTCTATATGTTTAAGACATGCCATTAGGCAATACAAAATTATGTTTGTGGTATGAGAAAACGAAGATTATAATTTAGTATCTCGGCTTAACGAAACGCCTTAATGCTACCGGACTCAATTACTTTACATTCGGTAACTAAATATAATCATCTAAGCCCAAGTTGACGTGTAGAGCGACTTTGAGTAATCCCCGATTTAGTTCAAGTTTAGATTACAAGGAGGAGGAGCAGCTAATGGATAAATGAATACTTATTATCACTAAAGAGGAACACAGTTATTGTATAAATAAATACCAGTTAACGAACATTATGATTGTATCGTGCCTTTAAATTGGCACTACGAACGGTCAAGTGCATGTTATACTTGGACAACGCATTGCCTTCATATTCTTGTTTACTTTTTATTGGCAACTAGCCGGCTTTATTGCGTAATATGCAGTTCAATTTTATATCAGATTTTCTTAGTCTTTGATACGATTCTTGTGGCGGTACAGTACTTTCATTGAAATACTGTATAACAAGCAACGTTTCCATTGTTTTATTATTATCTGATAGTTGATCTTGCAACTAGTCCAATCTGTTAATACCGGACTTTTTTTCGACAACAATTAAAGGTGTTTGAACTCTTTACTTATGTTATAGTGTTAATACTCACATTTCAAGGTCCACCAATATGTGCCGTAGTGCAATAAAACATTTCTTTAAAGTTGTGCCTATAAGGCTATCAAAAAAGAATTGGCGGTGCAAACATCTTCACGCAGAAGTGTTCATTGTTGTACTAATAATAATGTTTGAAAGGAGAGTGCCGATTTTTGGATGGAAGCCTGTACTACGTTGCTTTTACATGAAATAACTTTTACTGGTTAGCTTATCGTTTAATATTATCGAAGGCATAAAGCGTTATTGTTTTCGAATCCGCATTTCTGAGATATTTTTCAAAACTGTATTAAAAAAAAACGGTTTGCCACTGAATATTTTTCTGAGTTAAACTTTATACATACATTCATAATATTGTATACGTACATACTTTTTATAAGTAAATATGTCGTAATTATTTGAAGCAATTCATTTTAAATATTTAGACAACAAAATAAATGAAAAATCCTGAAAAATCTCGTAACATTAATATTGATATATTACAAATCTAAGATTTGACATTGACAATTATTTATGTTTGTTTATATCTATGGTATTTTAGTATTGTTTATTGTATATAAAATCAATCGATTGAATAACTCGATTCCATTATATTAGATAAATATACAGGTCAATCATTTACTCTGAAATCTATTTTCTTGCAGCGAAATTTAACAACAACAAATATCAGAATACTAACTTAGGGTCAGTTTTTTGATACGTGGTCAGTTTGACAGGTATGAAGTCGTGATATGACAGCTTGTCAAATAGTCAAATTTTCAAATGTAACTAAAGTGATGACAATATTGACATGGCGGCTGGAGGCACAGCTGTTGTATATTTCTTTGAATTTTTATCAACAATTGGTCAAGCTCATTTTGGTATTTCCATTGTATTGGTATAGGTACCATGACCATGATCAAATAACTCACCCTCACATATCAAAGGAAAAATCATTTCAATCGTCGTGTATAATCAACCGTCCTTCAGTCGATTTTTTTCAAGTAGATTTTTTGATGCGATGAATCGAATATAATTTTTTTTTTACTATGTTAATGCACTATCCAACTATCGAATTCTTAATTACCAAATATACACCCGGATATCAGGTATATGGATATTCCTTTTATTTACATCTCGTAAACCCGGATTTATGTTAATTCATAATTCAATGAATTTCATGATTATACTCGTAGTTTTTAATACTTTATTTTTGATTTTTATAAAGAATGATTATATGATTTTAAATGGTTGGAAAGTTATGTAATACACTCCGCGCATCGCTCGCATAGCGCTGGTATTCCGTAAATAATATAATAGAAAATATTTTTTTACTTTTAACAAGCATTAGTTGCGTATACACTGGGAACTGGGAACAAATCAAATACAAATCTTATTTCCGACTCCATAAAAGCGTGGTGGTTTAAGTGTCCGTAGTTATTTGGCTGGAACCCGAAGGTCGGAATACAGGAAATTGGTCATGGGTCATTTGCTAGCGTTTGTTTTCAGATAATACAGTCCTTTCTTGTCTCGTACAATGGAAGGAAGAAACCTTTAATCGATAAAATCTTTATGTATAAAAGTGAAATAATACTCACTGATTAATCACGAAATCCTACAAAGAAGGACGGGTGAAACGTACCCAGCGACCAATAACGACCAGACGTATGTCATCGGAAAGCCCATTTCACCGTTCACGACTATTATTTGGAGAGGGGCTAGGCTCACGCTTTGAGAAAATAGTTACATCTAAATGAAATTTAAAAATAGCAATTATCAAGGTTGTTCTCTCTTCTTGTTTCTTCTACCAGACGTTTGCCATCGGAAAGCTCTTTTTATAATTATTATTTGGTACTAGCTGCTGCCCGCAAATTCGTCCGCGGGTTTTATAGTTTTTTAACTATCCCACGGGAACTCTTTAATTTTTTGTAGCAAAATGTATCTAAAATATCACCACCACCACCAATCCATTTCGGTGATTTGCCCGTACAAACAGACAGAGAAAAGAATTTTTTTTTGGTATTTTCCGTCTTTTTACACTCCCCTGTTTAAAGCATTTTTCAATGTACAGACATTCGACCTCTACAGTTTTATTATATGTATAGACTACGGGGACTCGTCCCAATTCCCTGTGAGATGCCAGCGTGGAGATGTGTTTCTCCATGTGCGAAGGCTTGTACTCGTTACAGCCTAGTAACAACGACATATTTTTTACAACAAGCAAAAAAACAGCCTTAACCTAGACAACGGGCACAAAACGAGACACAATAGAAACATCTATGGTTTGCGAACAACGTTGATCGCGGTGCCCGCCAAGGGGTTAAAATTGACTTTTTATAGATTTCATTTAGCTATAACTATTTTCTCCAAATAATAGCACGAAATAATAGTCGTGAAAAGAGCTTTCCGAAGGCATACGTCTGGTCGTTAATGGTCGCTGGAAACTCTTAAAACAAATCTATTGTGTGATCCAGTTAAATTTACAAAACATATTTGTTACTTTAAAGCCAAGTTATTTAGGCACGCGTAATTATTTTTGTGTCCAATTTACAGCATCCGCTGCTGAACTAGGTTCTAGGCTGGTGTTTCTGTTCCCAGCGTGCGATTACCCTCAAAGCATATTAGATACATTTCATACATTTAATTATGTCTCTTTGTAAAGCTAATGTGAAAGTATAAACAATCTGCGTAGGATCCCCTTCTCTCCATGTTTTCATTTTACTAATTGTGTTAAATATTGGAATTCCAGCTCTAAAATATTTTAAAAATAATGATGCTTTATTACATTTTCAACAGAAATATATTTAAGCATTAAATACTAGGGAATTCGGAATACAGGATTGTGGTCTATCAGTGTTTTTTTGTTTCTCTACTACACAATCCAATCATAGTGTATCCATATGTGTACCAAAGCTGCAAGTTCTTCAGCATATTTGCAAAATCTTCATATTGAGAAAAATATAAAAGGTCTGTATACCACGAAAGCGTTTACGTATTTATCATCCTTTCGGTTTTGACATCGGCATTTTGAAGCATCAATAAATTTTCAACAAAGCTACTATAAAAATAAATATCTCTTTACCATTTAGCTCGTAAAATTTAATGGTCAAAATTGGTACAGAGAAATGTGGCATATACGAACGCAAGCTTTGTAAATTCTTGCGAAAAAAATGGTCAGGGAGAATTTTTATCTTCTATTAATTCAAACGTGTGTATTTTATTGTATTAACACTTTTCCTCTATTATAAATAGCAACATATAATTTTGGAGCTGACCGTTACATGAAGGTGATAACTGCCAATAGCTGCCGCATGGTGTACTGACGTTTCTCCAATGAGGAAGACGGAATGGGGCTGGAGAGCCAATCGGCGCCGCCGATTACGGATGATATGAGAGGCTGAGCGCCGATTGGCAAACGGCCAGCACCAAAGTTATACGCCACTACTTATCTATAGTATCTTTGAGAAGTGACTAAAATTTTGTAGTTTCAAAATCCTTTTTCTTCAAAAAGCTTAGCACCTAGGAGCACGGAAGATAATGCCCTTTATGCAATATAATATCCGACTCCGTAACAATATGTTTTAACTAGCCATGATTTTATTTTCTTAGTTAAATAATTAAAATAAATAAATTTGCAACTACCAAATTACATGTCAAGAAATCCTACAGAAGAGTTACTATGGCTGTATAACAAACTTGTGTCATAGTATTCAAGATCTTTTTATAAATTAATGTTTCCTGAATGATACTCTTTCCATTCACTCTTTTCACTAAGGAGCTCAGCGGCTTAGTGGTTAGTACGCATTGGCATTTGATATCGAAAACAAAGGTACCTTCGCCATGGTTAGGCCTTGAATGGGTGACCAAAACTTTGTAATCTGGAACAACTCCTCGCTTCGGAAGGCATGATTGCACACGTTTCTACCCACCAACCCGTTGCAATGTAGGGACCCGGGAGTAGTAATAAAAGAGATGTTTACTCTTAGACGACTGGTTTATTACTAAGTTATTTAATACTAATTACGCTACTATATGTATACTAATGTATGAGGTGCGCTGCACACTACACCGTATTGGGCCAGCGTGGTGGTGTTACGGCCCAACTCTCCTCAAGTGTTTCTCAATGAGGAAGCCTATGCACAGCAGTGGGGCGTATATAGGCTGAGGACTCTTTCCACTTACTCAATTAAAATATAGTTAAGACTAAGGACAATATGTAAATGACATGTTTTATGTAGGAAATGATTTTTGTTATATTGATAGTAATCAAAGTACCTAATTCTTTTCTTCTTCTTTTCAATACGGGCGGTTTCCGCAACTCGACGTCCAGTTTGCGCCAGTTTTGCGTCAGAAAAGTACCAAATTAAAGCCTAATTAAAGTATCCGAAATTGCCGAGCATGTACTCATACATGCTCGGCGAGTCCCCGACTATAATGAGAGTTGATGAAGCGAAAGAAATATGCAGGGATCGTAGCCAGTGGAAAGATGTAATCTCTGCCTACCCCTGTGGGAAAAAGGCGTGATTTATGTATGTATGTGATATTAATCAAGTTATTAGTAACATTATACAGAGTGCTCTAATGGGGGCAGCGACAGTAGCTCGAATAAAAAATTTGTCAGACGTGACTTCAAGGCGCGGTCCGCGGATCATCTTTATGTGCCATAACGGCACTTATATAAATGGCAGGCCCAAATCCATTCGGATAATAAGTAAACACTATGGACAGCTCATGTCCAATAACGCCTCACCCCTAAGAACCCATATTGATTACTGTCTAAGTATGCCGCAAACGTCCGTAGTTCCATTCAATCCAGTATTGTTAACAGTATTGGTTGCAAATATTGTGATGTCATTCCGACGGCTAATAACTCTGTATCAGAAAGAAAGGTAAATACAATCATGATAATTAATGAAGCGGCCTGTGTTTACTGCCTTGCGGGAAGTTGATAAGACATTCGGGTCTTACTATGAAAATTTAATCCTAAATATTAATGGGAGACTATTACAGAATACTCGATGTCCATTACTTCCGCGAATTTCCTGCTATCATCCTCACATACCATGGCAATGAGAAAGTAAATTAATTTCCCATTGAAAACTTGGTGACAAGCGTTGATTTTTTTGTCATTTTGAATTATCGATCTACTCCCCACCCAGTTTTTCAATATCGATACCGTATCGCATCGATATATCGTTTTTCGATAGTCAAGATGGCTGAAGATCGTTTGTTGTCGAATAAAATTATCAACATTCTTCGTTTCCCCACGAGGGCAGGAGTTTTTCTGCTCAGTTTGGTTGGTGTAGGGCTCCTAAGCCACCTGCGATGGTGGGGGATTCATGAGGATCTCCCTCTGGATCTCCCATGCCTCCGGCAGAGGTGGGCTTGCGCTGCATTCCACCTTCAGCAGTGTAAGCGAGCGTCGAATGCTCTTAAGCTCTTAAGAATGAAAAACGCGCTTAAGCCACCCCCCCCTTTTCTGCTCTATGACGAGACGCGGAACCCCGGGGTAGGTTCAGTGGGTACGCAAGCGGCAACCTTGCTAGAGTCCCACATAACCCTGTCGCCCCCCAACTGCAGGGTATACATGAGCATTCCCCCTCAACAAAAAAGGGTTTCTTAGCCCCCCTGGCTAGCTACCACCGTCTTACCTAAATCTGTCGCAATAATATTAATGCTATAAAGCATTGTTGTGTTCCGGTAATAAGAGGTAGAATAACTAGCTCTTTAGTTGTTGTGGAATACATGTGAAGCTCGCTTCCACCTTCGGCTTTAACGCCACTTACCATTTACCAGGTTAGATGAAGGCTAAGAGCTTGCTTGTTAAATGTAAAAAAAAATCATGAAATAAACAGAAATGCCTATGAAGGAAAGCTTGGTTCCCTTAGCAGAAGAATATGAAACATTTTACGATTTTGTTATACAGTCGATTCTGAGTAAAAAAAGTATTAACTATAACCTATACAAGATTCCAAGATGCTGCCAAGAAGGTAAACAACAACTTCAAGTAGTATTCACTAAATAGGATCGCCAAGTGCACGCCTGTAAAAAGTAAATGACGAAACACCATGTGCATTTAAATGAACTTACTCGTCGAACGTCTAATCTGTATATTCATGGTAAAATAATTGCTGATGCATTCCTTAACAACTGGTTTTCTAAATGATAAATTACCTTGTCGAACTAAATTTCAAGAAATCTGGTAGCTTGTTAGATAATTGACAAGAATATTCATGCGAACAACTGTTGTAACAGAATTTCACAAGAACATTTAATGGATGCGTTTTAGGACAATCCTAATCCATCTTTATATTTGAGAACCCAATTAATTAAAAAACAAGAAAATAGAAACTAATTATTAATTAAAAATAAATTTTCACACTAACAAAGTACTGAAGCGCATACCACGAATCGATAAGAATATTATCATACGAAATGTGAAAACATTTTGCATGAGACCCATTGAAAATTTTACCGTTACCAACGCAATCTACACATTCAGTGCTTGATCGAAGCTTTTTGTGAAATTAATCTATAACTTTCAATATACCTGTAAACTGCAGGCCATCGATTAAGTTGAAATTTATATTTGAACAAGTAAATAAATATAAATACGTAATGTACCGACAAATATTTTTTTTGTAGTACTCGTACAAGTGTAGATGATTTTAATTTGATCAGTCAATAAAGTAGCAAATTGCAATACTAGGTGTATTTCTCCTACATTCTCATCAGCAGTCAACTTTTACAAGACAGACCCCGCAGGTTCTTGGCGGCAATGTATAAGATTCGGTTTATCTTATGAAAGTTGGAACGATATGACTGGAAGTTAAAAACATGTAAAGATGTAATGTAGTATCAAGATGAAGACCTGCACTAATTTCGTTATAAAACCAGGTCATACCACTCACTAGTGTAAAATAAAGAAAAAAACTTTTTTCTCCGACCTGCCAACTCAAGGCCGGCCGGGGCATAGTAGCTTCATTTGAATTTCATAGGAGTTTGTAAAGAGTGTAAATTGAATAAAATAATTTTGACTTTGTAATAGGCATGCGCCGGTGTTATTTTTGCCAACAACCATTCGGGGCGATGTTATATGGTTTGTTCTCAATTCAGATTATAAAGCCATTTAATTATTTTAAAGTTTTAAAGTTTTTTACTTGCCTATTAAAGTATTCAATAATTCATAATACAATCACGCCTCTATCGTCGAACGGATGCATATTTGGCTTGACGTGTCTAAGCTCTCATGTAGGTAACAGGGGACTAGCCTGTTACCATGCACCGGGTACAATTCGCAAGCAATTTTTATAATCAACTATATGACTACACAAAAACAGTATTCAATCACTGAACCATCTGGTAACTCTAAGCTAGAGGGCTCGAGTTATTTTTAAAGTTCCTTTTTGCACGCAGTCGAACCAGCTCAAAGATTATTTCAAGCTGTTCACAATACTCTATTTATTCTGTTCCCTATAAACTTGAACTCAATTTATCGTTTCTATTTTAACTTTTACTCAATAATAAAATAATTACTCACTTCGTTTTTGTTCAAAGGGTGATCGGTAGGTTAAAATTAATTTATTTAAACTTTGTGGTATGTAAACCTTTGGAGTGATTAAAGCTGTGGTATTGATCGTCGTAAATCGAATCATAAATTAATTTAAATACCGTTGTATGTACAATGCTTCATGCTTTTACGCTCGCTGGTCCAGCCTTCGCTACTGGTTGATTTAAGCAAAAACACGATGAAGATTCCGCTTGAGAGCTTTGTTTCCTTGAGAAAATTTTCTCATTGAGCTTATCCAACGCGGCAACAATTTAGCAATTTTACTTGAGAAAAAAAATCGATAAATATGATCGCATCGCTGACGTAGAATAGTTCATTATTTCGCAGTAACTAATATTAATAAACTAATTTACAAATAGGGACACTACAAGTTACAGTATTATAAAAGTGATTTTAGAAGAAAGAACGTACAACGTTCATGCCTATTTATTGATTCTCTCGCTTCAATGTAGGACATGAGTCACTATTAGATGAGCTATCAACTTGTCAATAATGATTAAGATAACGAGGTATCAATTACAAGCAGTCCAATTCGTATCATTTATAACCCGTTGCCCGTTGCGATATTATTGTCCTTAATTTATTTAATAAATTACAAATTTTTATTTTGAGTATTGAAGCTTTAAATTCATTTAATTTTAGTTTTTTAGTTGCGCGGATTAAAATGCTTTATAGCTCTGCGGACCGCAGAGGTACAGTCGAGTACAAAAACATGTGTACACATTTTAGATGTGACAATCTTTATTTACTTCAAATAAAAGTCACTGTCAAAAGTGGTTAGATATTTTAGGTGTGTCATCTATGTGGGGAACCAGGGGTCGATGAAGATTACCCTGTTTTTCATAAATGACACGTTTTATCACCGTTAACGTGAAGCAGATCAAATTAACCATTACTATAATAAATTAAGCAATTTAATAAATTCCTTTGAAATAAGATTTGAAAATTTTTAGATATCATCTTAGACACAAAATGACGATATGACACAAAATGACGGGAATACAAGTGATAACTATAATGGAAGTGACTTTATGGGACTGAGATTTTCTTTAACGTCAGCCAACGAGGCCCATGTCAAATCGACCTCAAAGGGAATGTAATGAAGTTAGTAATGAGTGTGGGAGAAGCAAAAGTGTGTGTCAACACCGCAAGTGGAGATCTGTAATCATCGGGGAAAAAGCTTGATAATTATGTATTTAAAGCAACCGGCACATATCCAGTGGTACCTTGATCACAGTTGTTTGTTATTTAAATTAAATGCGCTAATCCAGTGATAAGATGCACATTAAAGATAAGACTATAGCTGAATAGAAACACGATTGATAATTCAACTCGTTTGCTTCTGTAATTGGAAGGACTATCTATTCTTCCAAATTTAAGCAGTTTCATTATTCAAAAAAAGAACACTGATCTTTGAAATAATACTTCTCACTCGCGTATAACCACATCACCGAGCTCCTCATGTGTCTCCTTATGGAAGGCCTGTGCCTGGATGCAGTGGGGCGTATATAGGCTGAGGACGACGTATTGCTAAGTAAAAAACCGAAAAAATTGTGCTGTGTTACATTCATTCATGTATTCACAAAATATTAAGATATCGAAAGTCACTGCCACGGTATTATAACTGAACTGCTATTATTATGAAAACATTGTTAAGGCCCAATTTTTCAATCCTCAGATAAAACTATCTGTCAGTCAAATGCTAGCTCTGTCCCTTTTCCTTTTATGACTTTCTAAAGTCATAAAAAGAAGTCAATTTTACGAAAATTTTGGGCCTTAGTCTACTAAAGAATTTTTACAGCCGTGACTAATCTGTCATACTCGTATTAAATTGAATGTTCCATGCGATCAATATTGCAATTTTCGTTTTGATTATCATAGTCTAATTTTAGATCTATTGGAAAATACTGGCAAAGTTTAAAGTCCAATTCAAGAATTTAGCAACGACAATGAAAGACAAATGACTTAAGCTGCACGAAGATCATTATGCTGTTTATATCCCAAACATCACTAACATCGTGCCCAATGATATCTGCAGCAAGGGATTTCAAAATATCGTAAATATGTTGATATCTCAAAAGATATTTGTTCTTTTCTAAAACAATACTTACTCAATCGAGAGAGCTTGAAAGCGTCTGCTGTATTGATGATGTCCACATACACTTGGAAGTCCAAACGAGTTCTATTAGGGCTCGAATGTTGGACCATTGCAAACTTGAAGGCATTCTGAATCTCTTCCGTGTTCTGATCGAAGACCACACCTGAAAAAAAAAATATTGTTGTAAGTATATAGCAATATAGATAAATTAATAGAAAGTTGATAATAATTTTTCAAGATGTTTGAAGATTACATCAGTTTTAATGAAAAAATTGTAATTCTTTAAAATCTCTGAACAAAAATGATAAGTGTATAATGGCCATGATGCATCATCGATTTTAATCATCTCAACGCGAACCTACGTAAAGTACATTCTGTGATTAATCATCATTACACTTAACCAATCTGCATCATCGTTCGATCAACGTTCAGCTTTTTTCATTGAGATCGATCAGTTGAAGCTATCAATAATATCAACGTCAATAACACAAAATTTTACGCTCCAATTCATTAAAAGAATATTATCGGTTCTTATTCCAAAGACGTTAATCAATTGATGCCCACGCGTATTGACTATAACTTTATAAAGGGAATACCAATTTTATTTCTTAATTGAATTATTTATAGAATATCCTTTAAGCACACAAGTATCCACAAATACACCGGAATCCATCTTGACTTCAAAATAAAGTCTACAGATGCTAAAGAATTAGCCTCATACCATATTCATCTTCGTCGAAGCTCATACAGATGGAATTCGACGTTTCATCATAGATTCGTCATGAGACGTTATTGTCTCTTCCAAATCAGGCAAAACACATTCCGACTCCAAAATGTAGCCTGGAACACCACAGAAGACTGTGTAATAAGGCGCTGTAGCTATATTAGCGACTCTTTGCTGTCATTGCGCTCTTCTCTGGCCATTTTTCTCTTGGTTTCCGTTTTTAAATTTACTGTCTGTCTCTTTTTATTTGTTTTGTTCTCGAAATTCATTCTTACAAGAGTCAGCGTGTAGAGCGGTTGAGTCACCGACAATAATTTAAAATATTATTTTAATGTATTTTATATCGTGTTTATCAAGTTATAAGTTAAATAAGTTACAAAATCACAAGATTCTCGATTCTCACAAGTTATCAGTTTCATCCAATGTATAAATTCCATATGTTTATTTAAGGCACTATTGTAAGTAGCCTTGCCCTTTTTAATATGTTTTAAAAGTGAAATAGTTTTTGTGTATTTTGTGAAACTTACCCTTTTTTTTAATTGTTTTAGTTGTGCCTTTAATCTTAAAATATATACGACCGCAATAAGTGACGACAACTGCATTTTTATTTATCTCCGGGCTCACCACGTCACAACTGCAAGCAGGCAAGAGCCGATCATGAAAATCTGACTCTATAAGACTCTATAAGATACATCCTCGAGTTAATCAGGAAACAATACAGTCAAGTAACCGCGGCCTGAACAGGCCACGGACCGTTTAGTTTAGCTTTAACAGACAACCTCACATGCAGGGCGTGCATGGATGCTGAGGAAACGGCTGTACACGTATTCAAGGACTGTCCAGTAGGCCAATTCACGTAATGAAAACCGTAGCGATATCGCAGCGACTTAGTCATTGAAGCCTTTTTCGTATTCACGTACGTAACACAAACCGATTTAGAAGTCGCTCTATCGCAATGTCGTCGAACCGTATTCAGCTAAACAATCGTTGTAAAACTACATCTAAAACGTTTACATAAAGGTATTCTGCTAAATAAATGACATTTATTTCAATCGGATGCCAACGATTAAACGTCAAATGTTGCGATTTATATGTCGTTGAAGATAAGTTCATTTTATGGTGCGTGAGTAGTGTTTGTTAGTGTTTAAAAAATAGAAAATTTTAAGATATTAATTAATATGAGCCTTGGCTTAGCATATATAATGCTAGATGAAGCAGAAAATGAAATAAAGTATACTAAAAAGAAAGAAATAAAATAATTTATTGAATGAAATGACAGAAATGACATTTACAAACACAAGTATCATAAGTCACAAACAACAAATTATAACCTTACATTGTAAGGTAAATACGATTTGTTCTCATTGTTTTAATGAACAAACGTTTAATAATTATGGAATATAGAAAGTGCTTTGTTCCTACCAGTAGTAATTATTTCCAATGTAAGTTAATGAACCAAGAACTCAAACTCATAGCGTCGGCTTCACTTCGTAAAATTGCTCAAGATGCAAGCGAAGACTGTTCAGAATTGAACAAGTTACTTGAACAACCTACAAGCAGTAGCAGACCATTGAAAAGAAAACGTGAGGAAATAGTAAAGCCCAGTACTTCTACGTGTCCTACCATGCCCACAAAGGTAAAGTATATTTTACTGAGAAAAACAATGCTAAAGAACCAGTATAATTAATAGTCACGAAGATATTTTTATATCTCTATATTATTGATAAATAACATTAATGTTTGTTTTACAGATGAATGTTGCAACACAGTATGAAATAGAAATGGTGCATAAGAGCACTAACTATATAAGTAGAAAACCGCTAACTAATATTGCTACAGAGGAAGTGATATCTTCACAAGACACATCATCTGTGACCACTCCTTTGTTTGGATGTACAACAGAGACTGAGGAATCTATCTACAGTGCATGAATCAAATAAGAGTATCTTCCCGTTTAGAAAAATTATGTTAGACACAGTATTTAAGAAACCAAAAATGTATTTAGGATGTTCATGTAGAGAGTTATTAGACATGTAAGAGAGTATGCTTTATTTAAACCTCGCTTTGTAGTGAACTATCAGTTTGTACCATATTTGGACGAAATAGTCATGATAGTAAGTGGATTAATCAATTTACAAGGAGAAATAATAAAAAGTTATTGAGTAAAAATGTTTTTATTAACACACTTTCTTTTTTCTCTTTCTAGATAGAAAATATTTTAAAAGATGTTTATTTTTTAACACAACCAAGTAATTCAAAAAATAAACGCCAACAGTGACGTCATCGTAATAAAACGACAACGTTTTTTCAAAATTCCGTATAAAATTTATTACTTTAAAAATAACGAAAATATTGAAATTAGTTTCTCAAATTGATCTATTTTATACATTTCAACTATAAAAACAGCATGTCGAAAATATTAGACAATCCCCATTGTTTGGGCAGTTGAGCGAGTTAAAAGTTAAAAGTTGAGCGAGCTCCAACCACAACATTTGAGCTAGCACTCGCTCCTCTTTAGAGCGTACGCGACCTAAAGCAAGGTCCCTGTGGCGCTCCATGAATTCTAGTATTGTAGTAATTTGCTCTACAGACAGATTTTTTAATAATTTTGAGCAAAATCAAAACTTTTGTTAACCTTGAAAACTAAACATCAATGTTGAAAACTTTCAAACATGACAAAACAGTTTTTTAATATCCATAGATAATAGCATTTTTTGTCATAGACTAAATTTTAACGGAAACCTATTTGTTTCCTTTCTATTTTATTAATTTCCTTTCTAGTAACTGTTGATTAAAACCATGTTTGTTTTATTGAATTTCAAAAAAAATCGTAAAACATTATATTTAGAGTCAAAAACATATTAATAGCGTTTGGTAGAAAACACTAGTTTTTAACTTGCATCCTTTTCGGCTAATAAGTGACAAGTCGTTCAAATATAGTTTAGTTCCGATCCTATTGAGATATCGCCCTATCGAAGTTTGGTTGAAAGATACGTGAATACCTAAATTGAATAGGGCGACAATAGGACGACTTCTAAACTACGGCGAGTTTTAAAACGATCGTATTTACGTGAATTGGCCTACAGGTGAAGCGAACTACTAGGTGAAACGAGTGATAGCCGGGCCCAATACCGAATTCTTCAGCAGAATACAAACCCTGCTGAGACATGGACAAGCTGGAATAGGAACAGTATTCCCACACACGCAAAATAGGCGTTTAAACGTCTAGTTGCGGAAAACTACCCGTTTAACCTTTTTATAACATCTCATAAAGCAAACTACACAGATAGCGCACAAATAGCATAAATTCTAAAAGAGAAAAAATATATTTGAGATAAATACATTGTATTTCAGCATTTTCAGTTTACTAAAGACTCTAAAATCTCTATTTTATGTATCAAACGCTTTGGATATACGTCTATTTCATCTACTGCATCATCTATTTTTAAGGTTTATATTCCATTTGCTAAAATCAGTACTTCACCATCCCGTTCTATATGATTCAAAAGAGCGGAAGAACTAAGGTTTGGACATTTTATTCAATTAAGTACATAATATCACTTAATTAACGCTATCAAATCAAAAATCAAATCAAAAATAATTTTATTTCATAGGCTAAACATAGCACTTAAAATCGTCAACATTCATAAATAGTTACATTTATTATACATAAAGTAAATTTTCACTGCCGCGAGCGCTTGTAGCAAGTACATCCACACAGCGCTATGACTGTGGTTGTATTCGATACAAGCGACCGGATTCCGAGAGTAAGGCATTTCATGAGAAGAACCCGGTAAGAAACTCATGAGCCACTTTTTTAAAATAGCCAATCATACAATCTATTAGTCACAGTGTTACATTTTTTAGATTAGAATAAGATTAAACATTGTTATCTCTTATTACATTAACTTGTATGAATGGTACATGTATTAACGTCTCATTACTTTAATGTGGCAAATTTAACTAAACATTATTAAGGTTAAGCAACGGATTTCCACACATTCCTATCATCTAAATAATCCTGAACTTTGTAATATGCCTTTCCCATGAGGGTTTTCTTAATATGCGGTTTAAACCTGTGCAACGGCAGTTCAGTTACATGTTGTGGAATTTTGTTATATATTTGTATGCACTTTCCCATAAATGAGTGACTAGTTTTACGTAGTCTGAAACCTGGAACAGCAAGCCTGTTCCTGTGTCTTGTGTTTAGACTGTGACCGTCGCTGCATTTTAAAAATGTTTGTTTATTTTTATAAACGTACATAATGTTTTCATACACATATTGGGATGCAACTGTCAAAATATTTATTTCTTTAAATAATTCCCGTAGTGAATCACGAGGTTTAAGTTTATAAATAGAACGTATTGCTCTTTTTTGTAATACAAAAATGTCGTGAATATCGGCTGCTGTGCCCCATAACAGCAGACCATACGACATGACACTATGGAAGTAACTAAAATATACAAGTCTCGCCGTTTTAACATCCGACAACAATCTAATCTTTTTTACGGCATAAGCAGCCGAACTGAGCCTTGCCGATAGGGTGTTAATATGAGATCTCCACTGCAAACGAGAATCCAGGGTGATCCCTAAAAATACCGTTGTATCAACACATGATTATTCTGCATGAGTGGATTTTTGTCGTCCTATTTTGAGAGTTATATTAAGTCAATAGGATTATTAGCATATCATCTTATGATTGTGTCCATTCAAGCCGCGATTATAAACACTTATTTAATAACATAATGCAATATAATCACGCTTTGGTTGCAATATAATCACTTTGAAGATTGATTTAAATAAGATTTTTATAGTTTATAAAGAGGAAGAAATATTATGTGTATGCAGATGTATCACCGAAATTGGATGATAACGACTCATGTCGAATCTCTTCGGAACATTTATGAATATTTACAGAAAACCTAATGTGTGTTTAAGGTAACAAAACAGATGTAAAATTATATTATCGACTCCAGACACTAAACACTAGATTCCCAAACCTATAACAATTTGTTGCAAAGCTCTGACAATAAATCCATATTTTTCTCTATCCAGACAAAAGCTATAAATTCCATACCGGATTACTATAGCGGCGTATGCTTGCAAAACAATAAATTGCGAACGCCGATCGCACGCCCTAGTCATATTCACAAACCAATGGACAACAGAAAGCTTTATTTAATCATTAGTGTTCGAGTATTTGCCTGATTCCTATTAATGCTTGTGCGAAATGATAGTGGTTTTATTGAGAATTTAAACGTTTTATTGTACTTGAGATTATTTGAAACTATTTACTTCACTTTCTTACTTCTCTTGAGCCGTGCGGTAGCGGCTCATTAAAAGAATACTACCAACCTAAAAGGCGACTAATGGACTTAGAACTGCACAACCATCCAATTGCTTGTGATGAGGCGCTATAGCTATATTAGCGACTCTTTGCTGTCATTGCGCTCTTCTCTGGCCATTTTAATATAGGTTTCCGTTTTTAAATTTACTTTCTCTTTTTATTTGTTTTGTTCTCGAAATTCATTCTTACAAGAGTCAGCGTGTGGAGCGGTTGACTTACCGACAATAATTTAAAATATTATTTTAATGTATTGAGTATTGTGTTAATCAAGTTATAAGCTTATCCTAAAAAAGATACAAAACCACAAGATTCTCGGTTATCAGTTCCAGCTATATTATAAAGTCCATAAGTGTATGTAAGGCATTATTGTAAGTAGCCCTACCATTTATAATATTTTTTTAGTTTAAAAAGTGAAATTATTTATGTGTATTTTGTGAAATTTACCCTTTTATATAATTGTTTCAGTTGTGCCTTTAATCTTAATATATTAACAACCGCAATAACTGAAGATAACTGCATTTTTATTTATCATCGGTCCACCACGTCACAAGCTTATAGCGGCGACCGGCTCACCACCTGTAACGCTGAGTGCACTCACTGCTTGGTGAAGCGCGGACTATGGCAGAGGACTGCTTTTGCGGTGCTTTTGTCTAGTCTCTTACTAGTCCTTAGGGGATAGTAGTCGTTATTATATGTATGTATGTGTATGTCACTTGTATGTTTGATATTAAAACAAGAATATATTATTAAATTATGCAACAAAGTTGGTAAGATTTACTGGATGAGGTTACTGAAGCTAAAGACTAAAATTGCTGACCTTATACTAACTACGAGTAACATGATTAATTATTTTGATAGCTTTGGAGCACTAGCCCCTTGATACAAACTCAATACTTCTAGTAACTGTCCGCAGACTACTTCCGAAGGCTACTACTAGAAGTGTGTCTGTCTACTACGATCTGTTTAATGATAATTAACTAAAACATCGAATGTTGTTGTTGTTGTTGTTGTTGTCGAAACTATAATTGCATAAGTTGATACAAAATGCTATGCAATAGCTTTACCGCGGCAGTCCCCGAGTGCCACACGTCTTTTTTTTTTTAACAGTAGCTATAAACTTTTAGAAATAAATAAGCATACCACAAAACACGTAATGATCATCCCGCCTCTATCCCCGAATAGGTAGGCATAGGTGTTAAGCACTCACATATCGTCTGATATGTCAAATCTCCATGTAACAGATAGTAAACCTGACAGATAGCAATCTTTAATTATAATTTAAAAAAGATAATTTTTTTTTCAGTTTCACCCGGTGTATGTGTTGGATTAGTCTATACAAGTACCAGATTAGCAGTGATATTTCATTACTATTAATTTTCATTATTTTTCTGTTTTATAAGATAATTATTTCTTGCATAATTTCAGCAACAAAATTATATATTAACAATCCTTTGTTTGCTAAGAGCTTGAGCAAAAATAATGTAAAATGAAAACATTATTACGAAATGTGAATAAACTTCATCTCAATGTGACGAATCTTTGTGTCGAATGTTCTCCCTTTTAGACCAGATTTTGCTAAAGCTAGCTTAAGTTACTCATTTTTTTGAAAAAAAAATATAATATGCCTACATAAGTCAAATAAAAAGCTTTCCCAAGTAGTGGTAGACGCCAATCTAAAGGGGTCTTAATTCAATTGCTGTTGATGTTAGGCTTTTATGAAAATGTGGAAGAAAATTGCGAAGGGTGAGCGCAAATTAATAACTAACTCTATTTCTTCTAAATAATTGTGTTGTAAAGGTTTTAGAACAATCATTTTATTTCATGAATTTTTTAATCATTTTAAAATTAATAACGTAAAAAAGATTAAATATCATTCAGACACGATAGAGAATATAAATAATAGGTTGGGGAAAAAGTTACTTCGCCTTTTTTAAGAAAATTCAAAACATTTTTTAATATAGTTTATTTACATTTAACTAAAGTATGTAGGTTCCATTTTGTTCGATAACTTTTTGCCATCTTGTAGGTAGGGACATGATCCCATTGCTATAGAAATTTTGGGACTTCTGGTCAAAATACCGCGACAAGTGGTTTTGGCAGTCCTCTCGTGATGTTAACCTGACACAGCCTAAAGAATTCTGAAGAGACCGAAACAGGTGGAAATCTGAAGGTGCAAGGTCAGGACTATACGGCGGATGCATTAACACCTCCCAGCCAAACTCTCTTAATTTTTGCTGAGTGGCTAAAGATGTGTGAGGTCTAGCGTTATCATGATGAAAAACCACACCCCTTCTGTTGATTAATTCCGGCCGCTTTCTCTCAACTTCTTGCTTTAATCTCATCAGTTGTTCACAGTAGAGTTCAGAATCGATGGTCCTGCTTGGTGGTAACAGCTCATAATGAATAATGCCCTTCCAATCCCTCCACACACACATCATCACCTTGTTGCGAGTTAACCCGGGTTTCGCCACAGTCTGTGAAGCCTGACCGGCCTTTGACCATGATCTTTTTCGCACGTTCTTGTCGTACGTGATCCACTTTTCATCACCAGTTATCAGCTTCTTCAAAAATGGTTCGGTTTCATTACGTCGTAATAAAGAATCACAAATGAGTACACGGTTCATTAGGTTTCGTTCAGTGAGCTCGTGAGGTACCCACTCATCTTGGCGGTACGAAAAACAAATAAAAATCACACATTTTCCTAATTTGAATTTGGAATTATGTTCTTTAAAATTTAAACTTTCAATGATACCAAAACCAGCCAGATACAAATAGTATAGCCAAAGAGATTTTATTACAAGTTTATACATACTATAATGCGAAAAGACTTTTTCCCCAACCTAATATGTATAAATGGAAGTTATACGACCAACGAGCTAAAAACTTCACTTTAATTCGTTAGTTTTTCATGAATGCTGAACCTGTATTAGATAAGAATATCAGGAACTAAAAGTAAAAATTAACACATTGGTTGATCACACGTAAATATTAGGTCCTTACCTATGAAATTGGTGTTTTGTATGGAGATTTTGGGGAATTCTGCATTTTCCATACTAACATTTTTTCAGTTTTCTTCACATCGACAAATCCAAAGAGAATAATATTTGGCATATCATATCATTAGACAAGCTTTAGTAATATGTGTAATATCACACTTCATAAAAAATATTTATCGTTTTTAAGTGAATGCAAATAAAATGATGTATTCGGGAGGCACTTAAAAAGAGTTGTCTCCGTGTCCAATTTTAATACAATTAAACTTACAACAAATTATCAAAACAAATCAAAAGAGCTCAAAAATATAGTCTATTTTTAGACGAGGTAATTATTTTTTAGGAATACTCTGAATCTTAATAGTTACAGACAAAATACTAAGAGAGAAAAAAAAAACACCAATTTCATAGGTAACCCAATATTATGAGTTCTTTGTAAAATACGGTGTGACATCTCCTAACTCATTTTATTTTGACTTGACTGTATTGTGTATATTTAAGAACTTTTATGTAAAGGGAGGATGGAAACCTTGCAGAATTTCTTGTCTGTATCAAACTGTAGTGAACAGAAAGAAAAAAAGAGGTGAACAAGTAGAATTGTATAATTAATTAGCTTAGACGCGTCATAAGTGTAACTACTTGTCACCCAAATGATTAAATAAACAATTCGAATTAAAATAAATAAGTTTCAATTACAATAGACATATAGCATAATATTAAAATTATTAATGCTAAGGTAACTCTGTCTGTCTGTCTGTTAAGCATACTACTATCAAATTACGAATAAATTTAACAAATTAATAATAAGAGGAAGAAAAATTGAATACAGCGCGCGCGCAAATAAAATGCAATCAGGGCTTTTTGCTTTTGCTTTAGATTTTAGGTGCTATTCAATATTAAAATTAGATCGAAATACATCGCCATGCTATCTAATTACTAAGTAATTTTCATAGTGTGTTTTATACCGTCAGAAATCGGGGTATGGATTACTTGTACTTTAATTGTTTGGTAAGTTTTATTGTATTTTATTTAATCTCGTACATCGTTTTTACTAGCGTTTTCTCACTTAAATTAAGCTATTGGGGTTGGTATATCGATATCATTATACACCCATTTTGATGGATTGTTCTGTTGTAGTGCATAATTAGTAAATCACCAAGCGGAACAAAACGAATTAAGCCTGATTATAAATTGAAATATAGGGTATTATCGTGGACAGCGAAAATATGATTGTAATCTCTGCCTATGGGAGGAAGACGTGACTTTTTGTATGTTTTTAAAAATGTATCCATACTTATATTATAAATGCGAAAGTAACTCAGTCTGTCTGTCTGTCTTGCCTTCACATCAAAACTGAACCGATTCAATTGAAATTTAGTACACAGATAGTCTGCCTGAGAATGGAAATTGAATTAGAAGAGTTAAATAAAAATGCGTTTTTTTTTTGTTTGAAGTGCAAGCTTACAAATTTGCGACCGAAAAATACTTGCGGCTCGACTGAGACATACGAAATGCTTTGTTATAAAATTTTAAAGTAATATCCGCATTCTAATAATGACGCATTCATGCAACCTAAAACAGCACAATATTTCTTACTTGTCATTTTTAATTATGTACTTGAATGTATTTTGTGGAAAAAAATCGCTCGATTATTGTTAAAAAACAACACACCGTCCGTTCGTGACTGCGGCACAGTCACGACTGTTTGCACCCGGAGCGCACCCGAGATCGAGGCGCGTAGGTATAACTCGAGTTTCGACCGTTTGTATGGAGTTAAAATACTGTATAGATAATATTACCGTGTCAAAATCATAGCCGACATTCTCCAGAAGAAAAAGAACATAAATAATTACATTTTATCCCGATATTCCCAAGGGAACGGATACCGCGTGGGTGTAACCGTGGTTATCAATATCTGCTCGACCGAGTATTATGTGACATATTCCGTCAAAATGTAATTTCAATTCGAATTTAAAAAATTCTCGGCATTATAAAATAATGACACGACAACGGAGATGATCGCCATGACAACAAATAATCAGATGACAATAACAAGAAATGTTATTTTCATTATTTTATTAATAGTTTAAATAGTTTTAGTTTAAGCTTAAAAGGAGTTTTAGTTCAACTATTAACTATCAACATTTTGCTAATAAGAGGTAGGAATGTAATGTTGAGCACTTTGTAAAAAAAACAATGCAGGTATAAAATACCTACGTTTTAATTTTATTCACAAAAAGCATTACTTTAATATATTTTCTAAATACTCGTAGCTTCAGAACTGTATACATATCCTAGGAATTGTATAAAAATCCTAGATTTTATAAATACATTTCCGGTAACATATACATAATGTTTACAGCTTCTAACTCTGATCCGAGAGATGAGAAAAAATGAAATACAACCTTTTAGCGGAAGTCGATTGCGATTTAATAATTAAAAAGAAATTGATCAACGTTAAAAGAATTCTTTCACGTCAATTGGAAACTGAAAATGAAGTTTTCCTTAATTTTTTTTATTCAAGAGAACGTTTTCATTATTGGGATATCGTAACAGGTGATTGCATAGAACCATTCAATTGTATTTTTTTATGAAATGTTAAAACAGTTGCACATTTTAAAAATAAAAATGATACCTTTTACGCTTAGAATTATTCATGAAATACAGGGTTATTTTTAATGTTATTATGGCTGTTTTTGTTATTATGGCTGTTTAAAAAAGGCTAACTGTTGAGTTTCTTGCGGCACTTCTTCTCAACAGGCCATTCACGTCGAAGTGCTAGTAGGAAAAAAAAATATTGACGTGCAAAAGTATTTCATGTAAATCTAATTGCAGAATAAATGATTTCATTTCATTTCATTTCATTTCAATGAATCAACAACCTGGTCGCAATATACGCTGACATCTGAATTTAGTAGCATTACGTAAAATGCTTCCAATTTGTAATGTGCGATGATGTGGTAAGAACGTTTTACTACGACGTTGTTCTAATTTTGGTCGGATAGCACATTTCGTAACAGTAACTGTCAATGTCAAAAACAAATTCGTGTTGATTTGTTTACATTTGGTTTACATAAATTTCTCAACCGATAAGCGAATTCTTTCGAAATTAGTGCTAAAATACCGTGATGTTATTGAAAATACACGCACAGACTCCACCACAACTCCATAAAGCAAAATTTTGGTAACACTTTAAATGTCAATATGTAGTAAATGTAAGTAAAACGGAGGTTAAAAGTTGCTGTCAGGCTCGGTTAAGTTGATCGGTTGTTTACGGCTGTAATCGATGGTTAACGTGTGGTGAACACAAAAATTGATTTAAACAGCTGTTTATCTTATAATCAGTTGTTTTAAATGTTGGTGAACTCGGGCCTAAATGTCATGCGAGCGTCGTCGTGCGTGTGCCATTCCGTATACATTTATAAGCCTGAAAAATAATTTTTAATTAATGTTTTGTGTTATAGTAAGTTATTAGGTTTATGTTTCTGAATACGATTTTTTTTCAACTATATTAAGTTACATCAAAATCAAGCAATTTACAACAGCAAATTGTGATTTAAAACTTTTTAAAATCCTGTGTTTTCTATTTAAATTTGTCTTGCGTCAGTAAGTCGATGCAGCGTACCATCGATATAGTGAACTGTCGATACAAGGAATTATCGATATGGTTTACTGTCGATGTATAGCGTACCATCGATTTGGGGTACTGTCGATATATTAACCAGTCGATGGAATTCGATACAGCGACCGTCGATATAGTGACTGTCGATATTATGAACTAGACCCGCTGTATACATACAGCATAGATAAAAGACTCGTGATTATACATACAAAAATGTATCTTTTAGTAGTGTGGATTCATGAATTTTTTACATTCGTTATAATAATATTTATTTTAATTATGGCTTTTGTACCTTTGCCAAATCTATGAGGCTTGCGTTAGCTGTTTACTTTTGCATTTTAAAGGTATGTTTTATATAAAATCCGTCTTGATATACAAGAAAGTAATTATATTATGATCTTTAAAAGTTTTATTTAATCAAGATTTCATGAACTCTTATGTAGAACCATTTTATTTCGTTGAGATTTTGCCCATTAATTTTTCGTCACAGCCTACCAGCAACTTTGGGAAAACCAATAAATTGTACCAAACTTTTGATTGATAGCTTCATAAATAAAAGCATGTGCTTCCATTGTTGAAAATTGGATATCTACAATTATTCGGTGAACGCTTTCCAATTTCGTCTATGCGGTATATGATACGCCTTCGAAATTTCAGAGATTTCATTCAATATTCTAATACATTTTGCCTTGTACATGATGTAACGAGTTTCCTGTCGAGGGAGCAGTTTTAATAATATGTTTTATTTCACGAGATTAAGTTTTCGTAAATTCCTGCATTATTTTTTAAATATATTTTTTAATAAGTTACACAACCTTACTAAAAAAAATAATAAAAAAATACAATTCTAATTAAGAAATATCTTTTCAGTTGAAGTCTCGATAGAAAATTTGTATTATAACTTGTAATATATAATTTTATCGGTTTAACATTTTTCATCTTCACCAACCAATTATACGTCCCACGGTTTGACCTTCCTACACGCTGAAGCAAATTACGAGTACGAACCGTAACAACCGCAAAGGCCCAACGGATTGAACGAAGCACGGGGCTACTCGTGATCACAAAGTTTACGTCACCTTTTCAAGGACTGACCATGGCAAAATTAGTTTTCAATTCAATATCGAAACCAAAGCGTACTCACAAACCAATACGCAACAGTGCCCCTCTTACCTAGGAGTTCACTTGACAGAATAGTTCAGAACTTTTTAAGCTAATATAATCCTGACTCTCATGTGCGTTACATGTGTGCAGACTGTAGACACATTCAGGATGGGATGGAACGTTGAATTAAACGTTGATAATCAAGTCATGATCGACTTTGTAATGATTGTAATAGTACACAGGCTTGTGACGATGACGATTGATAAAAAGTATTTCTAAAAATCAGCATTTTATATCTTCCAAATAAGGGCATATTATGGCACTTGATTTTGAGATGCCCGTGGCTCACATTAATGCGACTAATGCCATGGCAAATCAGAGTCATTTATCAATACATTCTTTATTTCGTTTGTGTCTGCCGTGGGTATACCTTTCTGGTTTGTGCCAAAAATCTTTGCAACTAGCTACAACATTTAGTTAAATTTCTCGTAAACAACTTTCAACCTTTAAATATCTGATCGATAGATTTGTTTTCTCTAACAACAAACTTGTTACCAATTATTGGCGGTGTTTATTTATTGGCTCAATAGATTAAGCCTTGTTATTGCTTTGCCTTAACGCCAATTGAGTCGTTTGTTCTTTTATAAATAAATCATTAAATTATTTCGAAAATTATTAATGTTCCCTTTTCAATTTGAATGATTATTTATTGTGCATATCCACGTAAACAAATGCAAAATAAAATACCTCTACGTCAAAAGCCTTTGATTGTAAGTAATTAATAAAACACTCTACTTTTAGAAATTTCTAAGTAAACGTCGTTTTCTCGTTTGCCACAAGAACAATAGCTCATCATTGTCTCTTCATTGAGTGGAGTCTTACGAGAGAGCGCATGAGGCATTGTCATACTTAATAGAGGTTTGTTTTGCGTTTCGAGCGCAATCATCACAAGACGAGGCACCGCTGTTTTATGTAGCGATAAGATTGAGAACGGAGACTCGCCGTGGATATGTGTCGGATGACGTGGTATTAATCCCCGTCGTCTATATAAATGTGGCACGTATGTCAGCGCGGCGGCGCGGCGTCGCGTCGGGGCGGCGGGCGACGGCGGCTCACAGAATGCGCCCCTCAGCACAACAAGGTAATGTATACCCAAGAAACGCTTGCCAAATTATTATTAACCTAAACCAGGAACAAAGCTTTCATCATCTCGTGTAATAGACGCCAGTAAATTCACCTATAAAATTGAAAATTATTGGTTGTATACCTTTTGAGACGCGGTCTCGAGGCGATTATGATTAGGTATGATATACATATTATTATTAGCTGCGAATGTGTGCGAAAGAATTTTGTTAACGATATCCTTGATAAATTGTGCGTGCGTCCGGGAAACTCTTCGGAAAATTAAGTAATTTTTCATTTTAGACATGTTCAGTTTCCAAATTGAGTTATATTTAAAGAAAACAGAACATTTTAATTTATTTTTATATGTTTACGCATGTAAATTGAACAGGGAGGTAAAATTATGTTTATTTAATATAGATTCAATAAATTCTCTGCGACTACGAAAAGGAGCATACGGTCTTTTGATTTCAATTTACATACAACTTTGTTATAATATTGGAAACATCCTGTTACTTCTACTTCAGGGATGATATACGATATACCGCATTCAGTTTAGCAGTTTCATTATTACATACAAAGTAATTCTCATGTAACTAGAGGATCGTGTGAAAGTTAATACCACCTTCGCCTCCCTTAATGAGTGGTTGCTGGGAAAGACTTGTAGTATCGTCAAGACAGCTCTCTTGACGAGATTTAAAACATCTTTGTCTTCGAAACCGAAGCACTAGTAACGCCCGCCCGCTGTTTCTATCAAGCCAGGTGCTGAAGAAACTAATACACTAACGCACTTAATATTGGGCACGTCGTCGCAGATCTCGCAAGATCTGACGACAACGACTTGGTGCGTCGAGAAAAATGGAGAAAAGGCTACGGAAAACATATCGCATCAAAGGCGACCGTCCACAGCATCTGCGAGAGCACCCGCATCCAACATTTTCGATCGATACTCGTATTTGTTCGTAGTAATTTAAATTTATCTCGATATGTTTGGTCTCGTAGTCGGTTAGTCACTTTATATCCTGGATGTGACAGCACAGTTCGTGTCGCAAACAGTTTCACTCTACGGAGTCCAACGTGGAAGCTAATTCTGGTAGCGTAGCATTGTCACTTCTATTCCATTATTCGTGTTACCACACGGGGGTGACCACTAACGTAGTTTACAATAAACTCTTTTTTTTTGGTTTATAGGTGTAGCACAAGTCCATCTGCAGGGTCTAGATTAGACTGCCAGAATCTTAAATGAAAGCATGATCACCTTTGCCAAACTTACTACAACTGCCGAGACACTTCTGACGACTCTTAAGGAAGTTCACAACAAGATAGCATCCGTCCCTGCAACTGTACCTGTCCACAAGTCGTCCTCAGCCTGTATACGTCCCACTTCTGGGCTCACCAGCACAGGCCTATGTACTTATTCCCTGTCCTCTATCCATTCTGCGCATTACGTCAGGCGTTAGGATGTTATACTTAATCACATCCCCTATTGGTCGTCATTCCGAACAAATTCTGACACTTTCATATCTTTGCTGTGTGCATTCCTACTAACTTATCACTTGTTGGCCTGGTCAGAAATGAATCACATCAAAAATGGTCAAAATGATCAGAACTGAATCACAACTACGTGGAAAGTTCCAGGGTCGGAAAGTTAGCGATATTCCGAACTTCTAGCGATGAGACAGCTAGATGGCTCATCTCTGGGATCGGCGTGGGAGTATCTCGCGACCTTAGACGAGGCCAAGCGTCCATAAGTAAAATTATTGTACACATCCCTGTAGATAAAAGCTATTCAGCGAGACAGATTCCACCTATGATTCGATGCAGCATACGCCACGCCGCCGTAGAGAAACATCTCCACGCCTCCTTTACCAACTATATGGGATACTGTGAGAACTCTCGGAAACTATATTAAGAAGACAGTAACAAAATATCCCAAGAACCTTGAAAAATTACACACCTTTGCACAAGTTTTGCTATATTACCACCTATTTTAATTCCAGAAGCATTTCTTGCTATACACATAAGACGGAAGCTTCACAGACATTTCTAGACTAGTACTAGTACGAGGGTGGATTGAAAAGTAATCGGCCTAACCAAGAAAATAAATATATAATAATTGAAATATATTTTTATTTTTCAACGTAATCACCATCAAGTTCAATGCACTTTTGCCACCTTCTCTTCCAAGCATTTAGCCCGTTGAAAAAAAATGATTCTTCCTTAGAGTCAAAATATGCGTCTACTGCTGCTTTGACCTCGTCGTTTGTCAAAAATCTTTGACCTCCCAAGTGCTTTTTTAGGTTAGGGAACAGAAAAAAGTCTGACGGTGCTAGATCAGGTGAATAAGGTGGATGCGGTAACAGTTCAAAGCCACAGTTGTGAATTTCTGCCATTGATTGAACAGACGTGTGAACACGAGCGTTATCTTGATGAAACAGGACTTTTCTTCTGATCATTCCTGGACGTTTTTCTTTTATTTCCTCTCGTAAACGACGTAGTAAGGTGCAGTAATAATCAGAGTTTATAGTCTGACCCCTTTCAAGATAATCAACCATAATCACACCCTTCGAGTCCCAGAATACTGAAGCCATCACCTTACTTGCCGACAAAATCGACTTAGCCTTTTTGGGGGGTGGTGAACCATGTCTTTTCCACTGTTTTGATTGTTGTTTTGTTTCTGGTGTACAGTAATGAACCCATGTTTCGTCCATAGTAACAAAACGATTAAAAAAATCACATTCATCAGCTTCAAATAACTCCAAACAGTCGCGTGCAATAGTCAATCGCATCCTTTTTTGCTCAACTGAAAGCAGTCGCGGAACCCACCTCGCAGACACCTTGTGGAAACCCAACACGTTGACTATTATGTTTTGAGTACGTTCATAAGAGATGCCTATAATCTCGGCTATCTCTCTAATTTTCAATCTGCGGTCTCCCATAACTAAGTCGAGTATTTTTTTAACATTTTCGTCAGTAGTGGATGTCGAAGGCCTTCCAGAGCGGGGTTCGTCTTGCACACTCTCTCTACCACGCTTGAATTCTGCAATCCATTTTTTGACGGATGAATATGAAAGAGCACAATCCCCTAATGTACTGACCATATCATCATGGATGGCTTTTGATGACAGCCCCTTCTTATGGAGGTACTTAATGACGGCACGCTGCTCGATTTGCTCCATTTGCGAAAATGATGTCAGATTGCTTTGTTAATAAATTTATAAAATTAAAACTAATTATCTCATACGTTTCAAACTTCACACAATTAACAGGTCTGAATTGGACTAAATAATGTGGGTAGATTTGATTTTTAGAACTAAATGGATCAGTGTTAGGCCGACTACTTTTCAATCCACCCTCGTATTAGTAGCATTAAAACAAGGAGCTCAAATTCAAATTAAAAGGTTGTTAAAAAGTGCTTTCCACTGCCCTGATGAAAACATTTTTTTAAATGTATCTAAACTTACCAATAAAATAAAATTGTTTATAAACAGACTGCTTACCAAATAAAACTCCACTAATGGAATATTAAAAAAATATTTGCAGTATTGAATCATCTCCCATGACAATTTCATTTCCTACCTATTGATATTTAATTTTCAATTTTGATTAAAAAAATTCAGTTTATTTTTCAATGTGTTTGATTGTACTTATATTATTATGAGAATATAAAAATTCGTGAATAAAATATTTTGCGAATATAACATTTTTGCTAATATAAAATTATGAGAACAAAGGGCATTTAATATTGTGTTTATAAACTTAACGTTTTGAAGAGGTAAACAAATGAAATTAAATAAATAAATACGAATAGTGCATAAACAAGAAAGTCTATCCAATAAAATTTGAACCATAAAAAAGTATCTGTATAAAATTTTCTTTGTCTGGTGAACTTATTTGTCCATTCAGTCAAGTTTTGTTAGACATTGTTGCACAATTGTTGAAACATATGGCTAACCTCTCGATTGGATAAGCGAGAATAATTTTAATGTTCAAATAATTTAATGTATAAAATTGGTTTTTGAAATCTTTTCATGTCTTTCTACATAATGTTGAAAATAAATTTTGTGTTGAAAAGACGACATTTTTATTGATAAAATAATATAAACCTGCACAGAGGAACAGTAGTCGTATGGTTGTAGGGTGTAGTGACGCACGTGTACCAGAGAGGTACCCCTGCGTCACTACACGTGGGACTGTAAATACCGCACACGCATTGTGCTTCATCCTTTGATCATCACCAACGGAATCCTAATTGTCTAGGCAGAGACAAGAAGCTAAGATTATCTTAGATTTACTAGGATGTACTGCCAATTCTAAGAACAAGACCACAAATGAAAGAATCCCCATATAAGAGCTGTTTGAATTTCGAGACACATTCTATGCCGAGTTTTGTAGTTTTCTGTGTATATATATTAAATTTGTAGTATATTGTTTTTCTTGAATTATTAAAAATGACGGTGTGCACGACGTATATTATTTGGTGTCAGAAATCACAATTGGTGTCAGAAAATAGTTCAAGTATTCATGTTTTATTTTTAGTATTTTGGTGATTAATAGCATGTTTTGTTTAATTATGAAATAATGGAAACAAAAATTCAAGTGCGTCTTGAGGTTTGTCATCTACCACTCTGAGACTCCCTTTAGAAGCACAGCATGCTTGCCGTTTGGCTAAAATTCGGCTGAGCGCGGGGCGAGCGAGCTGGCCGCGGTGGACGCCGAGGTGAGGGCTCAGATTGCAGCTCTAGAAGCGCGCTCGAGTCGTGGCAGCTGAGCGAGCACCGTAAGAACACACAGAGATTGGTCCTGGGTTTCTTTTCAATGAAACTTAACACCGCCCCATCTCGCCTTATTGCATCGAAGGTCTGAGCCCCGACGATAATATCCATTTTGATTTTCGAACTCGTAAAAATAAATTTAAAAATTTTCAAAATTTTCAAAATCTTGATTTAATAATCAAAATGCTGAGATCTAAACTCAAACTCAAAAATCTTTTCACCTACTTAATTTACTTTGAAACACTCTTTAATACTTGTTAAAATATGTATACAATTTTGGCAGTTACTGTATGCATAATTTGCACGTGACTGTACATGAAAGAGCATTTTTTTAAACTTAATGAAGTTGACGCATAGCTTTAATACCGCTCATTAATATATACTCAATTAGGTATTGAAGCCGATTATTTTTATTATGAGCCCGTGTCGATTTGGCAGTAATATATATCGAACAATGAACTGAATTAATTGCTTTAATGACTCGTTTAACGACACGCATTTTCTCTCGATAAATTGTGTTATGAGACGACAAAGCCGAGTATATAAATAACGGTTATGTATCATTACAACTAAATTTTTTATGACTATTTTCGTCGACCCTACGGTCGATTCTCAAATGTTCATATCGCCTACTGAACGACTCAACTACTGTCTATTTCACATAATTTTGTTGAAACTAAAATCAATTGGAGTAACGAATGATTAATCTAATGGTTGTTTAAGCTATTGGATGTTTCAACTACGTACGAAATACCTGAGCCCCCACGTTTTGTTCATTCAGACCAGCATGTATATTTATTATTATTTTGCTCTTTTTAAAGACGTGAGCTTTTCAGTTTTAAAATCTAATATTATTTTTAGAGGGTGCGTAGCAAAAAATTCGATTTCTGGAAAACTGGCTGCTGCTTGTCCCTGGGCTTAGTCACATTAGAACAAAATGTGCTATTCGATTTCGGCTAGTCACCAGTGGGAGTGAAAAAATTTACACAAAAACTTATATGATTTCGGCATTGTGGCTTTGTGGTTTATCTCAATGTACATTCATTTGTCAATTGTATGTATTATTTTGTAAAGTTCAATAAATCAAAACCAAAATACTCGAACATCCGAGTCGTAACATACATATATTATTTATTTACAAACGTACATGTTTAACTTAAGGATTTTACTGAAAAGTACATCTTTTGATGAACGTTTTTTCTTGCAATTCCATTTTTCTAACGGGAGCGGTGCTTCCAGAGTCATTTATCACACTGCCTCTGTATTTTTACTTAGGGCCTGACATATGAAGAGTGATCTGATTTTAATGAAACATCCAGGCTTTATAGCATAGACAAAAATCCGTGTGGTGTTAAAACTAAATCTTAGTTGTTTTGATAAACAGTAGAAAACCTGCTTCTGCGTTCGTGTGCAAAAGTTAATGTTGAAACATGCTTACGGGTTGAGTAAGATATAAGAGTAAACACCTGTAAATAGTATTCGCTAGCAAAGTTGTACTAACCTAATAAGGGAAGAAATCTCACAACTGCCATCAACGTTTGGTTCTACCAACATTTGACGATCGAGCCTCAATCACAATTAAGAAACAGTCAAATAACTCATCGACCTTGACGATGTCGAACAAAATGCCCAGCAAGCAAGACATCCATGTGAAATATATAATATTCACTATGATAGCACAGTGAGATTATTCATCATATATGGAAACCGCGAAGCAAGTTTATTACTGTGTCCAAACTTGTATACACCCCGTAACCAATAGAGCTTAATTTAGATTACTTAGTCGAAACGCCTTGGGATATTGAACACACTATTATGTCAAGTGTAACATATTACCTAATAAAGTTTTCGGTAAGCTTGGTGTAACATAAAATATATATTATCATACATGTATATTCGGTAAGTACCCTCCGAGGGAAACAAGAGTAACTAGTAATATTCATCTAATGAAGACTGTCCAGTTTTTATTTTTTTTTAAATGTTTTGTTGTTTATTTTTTTATAAATGTATATTACATACATCAATTTAAACATACACAGGCAATATTGCAAATTCAACACTGTGGTCCAGAAGGTAACTGTCCACTAGCTATGACACTGGTTTTGACTTCAGACCCTTGTATGTAGCCAACACCAGGGTCAACACCACCAGGGGCACCATCCTTAGGCGCGGTCCAGCCTAGCCAGTTGATGAAATCAATTCAGGTTTCCACGCACAGAGGAAATCATTACGAGTGGTTGGGAGACCATTTTAGCAACGACATACAAAAGCGTCCTTGTCGCTTTTCCCATTACATTCCTTAGTGATGTTTCAAAATATAAAAAATATTAAGAGCCTGCTATCAAAAAATCTTTTGCGATGGCCCCGCCTACTAGACAGAATACTTCAAACAAGTTTCTTGAAAATTATGATATATTTCTACACATTTAACATTTCACGCCCTCGTTTGTCACATAACATCATGAAAATTACAGAGGATGAATGGAGCAGTTTCAAGAGATTTTTATTATTAGATATCTTTAACAAAATAATATTCTTCGAATGATGATTATAATCAAAATTCATTTTAAATTCGTATTTTTAAGGAATAAACAAAAAATTACGCTATTCCAAATGTTTAAGCATTTATCCATTTCTGACTTAAAAAAATAAATACCTATTTCAAAATAGGTTCTCCAAAGGTATGTAGTAGATATTATAATTAGAGAAGTAATTAATTGGGTAGCCATTCAATTATTTGGTCAGCAAAAAATAAAAAATGGTCGGCTGAAAAATCATTTGGGGAGCAAATAAATATTTTGTCAGCAGTATAAATGATGAGCAGCAGGCCCCTGCTGCCCATGAGTAGCTGACCAACTAGTTAATTTAGCTGATTAATTGTATTTTTTGCTGATCAAAATTTAGGATGTTTTGCTAACCTTTTAAATAAGATTATTATCTTTTCTCGTGGCTGTAAAATAATGATAAATTGAAAAAAAAATATAAACAAAATGTAAATAAAAGCTTGTTCTAACGGCCGGTCGGCGTGGCCTATGAGATGAGTTTGTAACGAGGCGCTATAGCTATATTAGCGACTCTTTGCTGTCATTGCGCTCTTCTCTGGCCATTTTTCTCTTGGTTTCCGTTTTTAAATTTACTGTCTGTCTCTTTTGATTTGTTTTATTCTAGAAATTCATTCTTGCAACAGTCAGCGCCTAGAGCGGTTGACTCACCGACAATAATCTTAAATATAGTTGTAAATAAGTGTTGAATAAGTTAAAAGTATACAGTAAAACAGTCAAAAGACACAGGATTGGGAATTGATCAATAACAACTCATATATAAAGTCTTTAAGTTTCTTTAAGGCACTTTTATAAGAAGCCCGACCTTTTATAATATGTTTTAGTTTTAAAAGTGAAATTGTTTTTGTGTATTTTGTGAAATTTACCTTTTTATATAATTGTTTCAATTGTGCCTTTAATCTTGATATATATTAAACCGCAAGAAGTGACGACAGCTGCAACTTTGTTTAAAATAGGTACACTATTTTATGTGACAATTTAAAAGTGTATTGTGAAAAGATGCAATATAAAGATATATTAGGTTGGGGAAAAAGTCTTTTCGCATTATAGTATGTATAAACTTGTAATAGAATCTCTTTGGCTATACTATTTGTATCTGGCTGGTTTTGGTATCATTGAAAGTTTAAATTTTAAAGAACATAATTCCAAATTCAAATTAGGAAAATGTGTGATTTTCATTTGTTTTTCGTACTGCCAAGATGAGTGAATCTTATGAAGAAATTCGATACATTTTTAAATTTTACTACAAAAAAGGTAAAAATGCAACGCAAGCCGCGAAAAAAATTTGCGATGTTTATGGACCTAGTGCAGTGTCTGTGAGAGTAGCACAAATTTGGTTTAAGCGTTTTCAGTCCGGAAATTTTGATGTCAAAGATGCACGTCGCTCTGGTCGCCCTATTACAGATAAAATGGATGCCATTTTTGAAAAAGTGGAGGAAGATCGGCATGTTAGTAGTTACGACGTAGCTGATGAACTGGGAATTGACCACAAAACAGTTTTGGCGCATTTGAAAAAAACTGGGTACACAAAAAAGCTCGACATTTGGGTACCTCACGAGCTCACTGAAAGAAACCAAATGAACCGTGTACTCATTTGTGATTTTTTATTACGACGTAATGAAACCGAACCATTTTTGAAGAAGCTGATAACTGGTGATGAAAAGTGGATCACGTACGACAAGAACGTGCGAAAAAGGTCGTGGTCAAAGGCCGGTCAGGCTTCACAGACTGTGGCGAAACCCGGGTTAACTCGCAGCAAGGTGATGCTGTGTGTGTGGTGGGATTGGAAGGGCATTATTCATTATGAGCTGTTACCACCAGGCAGGACCATCGATTCTGAACTCTACTGCGAACAACTGATGAGATTAAAGCAAGAAGTTGAGAGAAAGCGGCCGGAATTAATCAACAGAAGGGGTGTGGTTTTTCATCATGATAACGCTAGACCTCACACATCTTTAGCCACTAAGCAAAAATTAAGAGAGTTTGGTTGGGAGGTGTTAATGCATCCGCCGTATAGTCCTGACCTTGCACCTTCAGATTTCCACCTGTTTCGGTCTCTTCAGAATTCTTTAGGCAGTGTCAGGTTAACATCACGAGAGGACTGCCAAAACCACTTGTCGCGGTATTTTGACCAGAAGTCCCAAAATTTCTATAGCAATGGGATCATGTCCCTACCTACAAGATGGCAAAAAGTTATCGAACAAAATGGTACCTACATACTTTAGTTAAATGTAAATAAACTATATTAAAAAATGTTTTGAATTTTCTTAAAAAATGCGAAGAAACTTTTTCCCCAACCTATTATAATAAAAATTGCAGATAAAAAAAGGAAATAAAATGTCATGGACGGCTTTTTTCAACATAGAATTCTCGGAGAGTTTAAGAAAAACGTTGTTCTTTGATAGTCTATTCTGATTCAAAGCTTGTAATAAAAAAGTTTGTATTAAATTTCATTCAAGGTATTATTACTTCTCAACAGTTTTCAAGTTTTAACGATTTACGAATTTTACCCATAACACAAATGAGTGCAAGTAGAGATGTTGTAGTGTTTGAAAGTATGTACGCACGTGCACTGTACGCTTACCGTTGTCCATTGCAGTTCCCATACATTTTTAAACAGGTTCGATTCCCGATAAGTATGAAGGTTTGAAAAAAAAATATATATGCCAAACTTATTTTATCTCAACTCGAAGCCATGATTTCTAAGAACAGACAGATTTCGCTTTTTCGAGAAAATTGTATAGTGAGACGATTTACTTGTGGAGGCGTCGCCATATGATGAAACTTTATACGGCCTTCCTGTTTTATTAAAAATTAAAAGTCCACAGATCCTGTGCAGCCGGCCGCACAGGTGACCATGCAGCATTCACCACCTTATTCTCCAGTGCCCGGAAGGTTGTCGTCTCTTCTTCAGGGTCAAACTCAAACTCAAATCATTTATTCCATTTAGGTATATACATACTCAAGAGCGGCCTTGTTCTGGCAAGGAAAGGCAAGAAACCCAGAAATCTGATCAATCAGGCCTGTGTGAACAGCAAGTGGGTAAAAAGAAGACCAAGAAGATGTTTTCCTTTCTTCCTTCCTCTGATATGGATGACGACGACCCGAAATTGTTTTACACGGAAGACCTTATTTTGTTTTTCTTTATCTTTTTTTATATCGATTTTCTTTGAAGGTTTTCCAGTAATTGTTCATGAATAATTATGGAAATTGCTATTA